>JADWOT020000008.1:13045444-13705259 GCA_036345935.2 Taenia hydatigena
GTGGCCACATTGCCCTGACTGTGTAGGCTGGCCCCCGGGCCATGCCAACAGCTCACTTCCCTCTATCTATTGAATATAGATAGATATTCTACCCCAGTATTCAACATTCTTTTGCCTCGGGACTCTACACCATGATTAGCATGGTCGACTCAAGGATATTTTCCATATACCACTGATTGCGTTGGGATGGCTGGCGCGAAAGACTGACAAGGGGAAGCGCCTTGGCAGACGCTTAAATTAGGACAGTGTAATGCCAGACGCTGGTAAATTTTATTGTCTCTAGACTTCCTTGTAAAAAGAAAAAGGCGTAATGCTTGGACAAAATACATTTAGGAAACAAAAGAGCATTGAGGCTGCTAGCACCACCCAAACGTCAGTCGAACTGACTCAGGCGAAACGGCCACTCAAATGACTGTAAGCGAAACCCGCAAACAAGCAAACAAAGTGTTTCAAATTTGGCTCTCATTTCTAGGAAAAGGTACCATTTTGAATTTTCGGTAGTTACCAAAACTCAGCCTCTATATAGGGAGAATGTTGTCAACCAGAGTATCATGTCTTCCACCGTCTTCATGAAAGTCGCGAGTCGCTGCAGAGTCTTCCTATGGGCCAATTTTTAGTGTGCCACTGTAGTACTTTGTTTTTTTCGACTGCGGACTCCGGTCACTTGGATGGCCACATTGCCCTCCAGACCATGCCTGCAGTTCCGTTCCCTCTGTTTGCGTACGCTGGTCTTCGGTCCATGCCAGCAGACCATGCCTTCTTTTGCCTTCGAGAGAGCCTCGGGATGCTACAGTATTATGCCTCCTTTTGCCTTCTAGGAAGTTTCGAAACGCTACGCAACACATCTGTATCTTTTGTTGCAGTAACCCCTTTAGCTACACGATTTTTGCTTTGTTTTTCTTTCAATAGCACTTAAAACGCAAAGCGCAATTTAGAAAGGATATTCTGAAAATCTTTCGGCTTCTTTGAGAGGAATCATTTTGAATACAATCAGCATACTTATCGGGATTTTTGGCATTTAGATAACAGGATTCAAAAAACGAGAACAGTTACGGCGTATAATAAGACACAATCTTCGCGGGTTGTGAACCTCTCAGCTGCCCTTTCTACGTGCCGTTTTCCAAACTTGGTGCGTACAATTTCGTCCCTTATTATTTCGCAAATAAGATATGGAATCCATTTATTATCAAGGCTTGTTTAAATTGTCAACCTTATGCAGTTGGTGCCTTTCGCTGTACCTCTTGTTCGGAATCTCTCGATGCAGTTTGTATGTCATTATTAACGTGCTTTAATACTTGGTCTCAATCCATGCCCATTTCTATCTAATTGGAAGCAGCTGTGGCAGGATTTATCGATGTTTAACGATTTATCATTCGCTACATTTTAATGCTATAACGCCAATAATCCGAAGATTTGGTGTTGACTGGCCTAGAACACGAGAGATAGTATTTTCGCCATGTTCACCTTCTAAGATTTGCGTTCCCCCTCGTGGCTTCGTATCCTGCGTATGTTCCCAATGAGTGTTTGTTGGGTACATGTTAAGCACTTTGTTGGCGATTTCGTCCGCCTTGTCTACGGGAATCATTCTTCCATCTTAGGATGTTTTTAGATTGGGTATCTTCAGAGTGATGTTACCATTTCACCTAGTCCGAATACTTTAATTTATATGTTCTGTGTTATTGTACGTTTCACGTTTATGCGCTGGCGCTGCAACTGCTGTTCACTTGTACTATTTATCAAGCCAATCAGTGAGTAGTAAGGGTGGTACTACAAGTACATGAAATGAGCTTGCTTGTGCTTGTTTATTTTTGAGGGGGTTATACGTTCGTCTAGACACGTTTTTTTCAACTGAACCTTAGTGAAGATCTATGAGCGTTGACGCCTCACGTGATCCACGCCTTTTGAGAGAAGCTCAGGAAAGTCCGCCGTCTCAAAACTGCTCTCGTGTAAGTTGTTAATTCTGATTTATCTATCACAATTTCTGAAGGTGTTCTGATTTAGTTTTTGAATTCCACATTGTTTACTTATATTCTATGTGACTCTTAGTTCTACTGTGCTTTCAACTTTGGTTAGGTAATGTCGGAGTCTTTTAAAACATTTTGACCATGGTTCAATATATGTTTCTTATCAGCTAGCATCAGTGCGTCTTGAGTTGCCTCTAAAAATAACTTCAATCATATAATTGTGTACAGATTCGGTAGAGATTCAGACTTGAATAAAGTGGGTTAGGCTCTATACGGGTGATGATGAGATTGGTTGATTGAAAATTGGAACTTAATGGTAATCCCTTCGTTATAACTTCGCAAATTTCATTGCTCACAAGATTTTTTTGGATGAAAGAAATACGGGAAACAGTTTTACCTTGTTTGTTCTCTTTGTCATAGATACTGTCCATCTCAAACTTCGAAAATCAAGCGGCTGCGGACAGTGGGAATGGTCCCACTGAGCTGACAGTTAAAGCCAGTGCCTTGACTAACCCAAACACTCGTAAGATCGTGATTCTGCACTTTTAGCATAATCTTTCCTCATTCAGTGCCACCTTCAGCTGTATCTTCAAAGCCTCTACCTGTGGTGCGTACCGTCTTTTTATTTGTAGCTTCCATTCATTAGTCTTTACTAGTGCTAACTGGAAAACAAACTGGTGGTTCCTGTATTTTTAAGGAATTATGGGATTTCTGGTTTTTGTCACAATGAAGTATCGAGTTATCCCCAAATATTGTTGCCAACCAGCTAACTAGTTTCTCAATTTACAGTAGCTAGTCTCAACAAACCGCATCCTTCCCTGTTCGTTTACTTTTTGAGTTGATCACTGCATTTTTACGCATGGGAATTTGAGTTGTAACAGTAAGCTCATAAGGTAGTTTGGTCTTATGTCTTCATAGCCCTTATTGCAGTCGAGGTGATCGACAAAATTACTTCACATTCATGACCAACCGCCAAAAAATATACCTGAACTTATTTTTAGCCGCTTCCGTTTGTGCGACAAAGCAAGACATTTCGGCCTCAAATTCAAACGAGTAAGTATCCCTCGATATTGGAGATGCAGCTGCCCAAACTCCGGGTCTGTTGTAACTGAGATGTTTCTCACTGGTCTCCAGCATCAGACGAGGCAGCTCTTAAGGCCGCCGTATTTAGCGGCGATACTGATGAGGTCTGTCGAATTCTCTCCCTTCCCAACGCTCCCAGCGTGAATGCCCCCCTGGAACCACGCTTCCTGATGCTTGCGGCAAGACGAGGTTAGAATTTGAAGTCGTCTTTATTGCTACCTATCCTGTAAGGTTGTGTGAAACTAAGGGGTAAAAACCCTTTGCTTGAAATGCTAACAGGTGCTTTTTTAGTGTTAGAGTGGCGTAAAGAGCAAATTAAACAGATTTTTAATATCTAAGATGACTCTCTCGACCACCAAATATTAATACTCGACTGACGATTAATACCTTGGTTTTCCAGGTATTCTATTCATTGCGTTCAGTGCGTTCTTGTTCAGAAATATCATCAGACAATGGATACTTTGGATTATCTGCTGGTAACTATCTTAACGACAATTCAAACAAAGCAATACGACGCATTTAACTGTTGCGAGTGCCATTGGATCTCTGCGACCTCAGTTCTCCTTAATCCATTTCTTAGTTATCTTCATATAGTTTTTACGTAATTTTTTCCTGGATTAATGAAACGCGCTCAACGTGTTATTATTACCCTGACCCTTGTCACAGCACTAGAAAGTGCCAAATTGGAAGGGCTGTAAAGCCTAATCTTGGTCTTCATCCGGTTATAAAAAACTCAGATCGTTTATGGATCATACTTTTTGCTAACGGCTTCCTTGGAGTCGATGGTGAGTTGCCCATACCCGTAGATATGTTCAGATATCCAGGATGGGTAATTTTAACGGCCAGTGGGAATTAAAAGTGATGTTTTTATAGCCGTTGTGTCCATTTCCACTAGTTTAGAGATGTGGAAGCGAAAGTGATTTTCAACTAACAGTGGAAAGAAAACGTGTGAACCGCTTTTCGAAACATTCACCACATGCATCACTGTTAGCTTCTCGCATTTTACTGGGAAATGTTCACAGGTTTTGCTGACATTGCGGGAATGTTATTGCGTGCCGGAGCAGAAGTCGACACCAAGGCGTTTCAAACTGAAACCACTGCTTTGATGGCTGCAGCGGCAGCTGTAAGTTCACTATCCTTATTTCCCAAAAGTTAACTCTCGCTCTCTATTCTCACGTTTATGTGGATGCATGTGGGTTACGAAGAAAATTTAATATCATCGGTCTTTGCTTCGCTGCACAGGGTCATACAATGACCACAATGGTGCTTCTTCAATGGGGTGCCGATCCTGACGCCACTAATGCAAAGTCGGAAACAGCGCTGCTTTTAGTGAGTCCTTTTATTTCTAAGTCCACTGCTCTCACTTTGGGGTCTTCGCTTTCATGTTCGACCGCCTCAGTTAGTCAGCTGACTGGGCGCTCTGAGATTATTTGTGTTTGCCAATAAAATGAAGAAGTGAGTCTGCTACATCGAGCCATGAGCCCAATGATAGAAATTGGATTCTCAGAATTTGTCTCCACCTTTATGGCGAAGTATTATGGGTTTCCTTTGTCATATAGTTATTTCATCAGTTAGCTAAGTAATCGCTTTTTGACCACTGTTATGGGGTAAAGTTACTTAACGTAAAGGTTAAATTTAGATAAGTCTTTTGCATCATGTCTCATCAAGGCGGATCATTCTATTCATGGTGGTAGATTTAACATAGTTTCGAAAATCTAAGCCGCTCTGTAGGCATGCGGCGTCGCTTCGTTGATAAATGGGACTAGATTGGTCAAATTAAACGCCGGCGTTTTCATCTCTCTCCTCGCCCACGGACTAGGCGATCCGCGGCGAACACACGGCGGTCGTGGGACAGTTGCTGGCATATGGCGCCAACCCCCTCCCCAGCGCCACGGCGCTGCGCACCAAACGCTTCCTCTTACCTCTCCAACTGGCACGTCATCTTGGTAACACAGCCATCCAGGAGGCGCTTATCGCCGCCAACCGCATGTAAGACTCACCCCCCTCGATACTCACTTATCGGTACCTATTGTTCATTTCCAAAGCCTTCGTGTTATCTCCAAAGATGGTTACAAAGTGTAAGACTGAGCGGCTCTTATAAGCCTGTACAGATCAATGTCAACCCACTCGAAAGCCTACGTTTATAGTTAAATCACCTATCTGTTGCTGGCATTTGTATCGGCAGGATGGACCAGTACCTGACCAATCTAGTGCGTGCAAGTCTGCCACCGGATGCCAGACTCATCGATCCTGGTCATCCTACTACACAACAGTCTATCACCCCGCGCTCTCTGAGCTTTATCCCTGTGCAGATAGTCTCCAACGTCAAATCGACTTCCCTTCTCCAGCTCACCTTCAACACGCCTCCTTGTTACTCAGACCACTTCAGTAGTATTAGTCAGGGCTCAGCAATGGACGAACTGATTCTTCTCTTCGTAGCCTGTGTGGATCTACAGGTGAGTAGGAGAGCATCTACGCTCCTGTTGATTTTTCTCTTTTTCGTCCTTCTTCCCATCATCTACCCTATAGACCCTCTATAAATGTTCCACACACCAGATGCGCTTTTTTGATCCACTCGTAGGATGGCCAGGTGATAGCCCCACGCTCTAGTCAGTCGATGCCCGTCTACAATCTCGTCTATTTCAACGGATCGCATACACCCTCGCCGAGTCTGAATCCAGTGCGGAACTTCAAGACCACAAGTACTTCCTCGAGCAGCAGTCCAATTGACGTTGACGAGTTGCCTGGTTTTCGGGTTTTCGTCTTGGGCAGTCGACTGAATAACGGTGGGCTAAACTCCATTACCCTGTACCAGAGGTGGGATCATGAGACCCAGGTTTGTTTGGACCATAGATGTATTTTGGTCTGAGGAATTGATTTCTGAATGCTTCCTTATTTGGCCTTCACAGGTCTCCAGTCTATTCCAGAAGTTGCTGATTGGAATCTATCGAGTACGTGTGGAATTGAGTGCCTTCTCAAAAGAATCGGGCATAGGCACTCATGGCAAGATGCCGATTCCCTTGGCCGTCGACGCTAATAGTGGCAAAGTTGGTGATGACGCTAATGGCGGTGACAACGACGAAGATGACAGTGACGGTGACGACAACACACTGTGCTGACGACCAGATTGTTTTATAGTGTATTTTGCTCACATTTGTACGAAAATCATGGTATGCGTTGTATTCGATGAATGTCAGCTACTCATGGTTGGGGTTGGGAGGTATCTTTGGCTGTCAACTGCTTGCGAAGGCATTGTTCATCTGCATGAATCTTGTCGTATGCTTAACGATGGCAGGGGATTGGCAGTAAATTTTTAGGTTGGTCAGATAGCGCTACGGTGGGATGGTGCTGGTTCGATTTCTGCCGTTCATTCACAAGCGTCGCCCATCATTTAGAGTGCCTGTCTGCGGGCCTCGCGAGGGTGCACTCCGTATTCCATTGCTATGTATAGGAGGATGGGAAGATATGCTTGATTAGTTAGAAGCAACCATTAAGGCGATAAAAGCGGGGCGCTTAAGCTGATCAAACAAACAAGTGGGTGGGGTTCCGCCGGGCGCTCTCCTTGACCGGTCTCACTCGCCTCGAGTCCGCTGAGTTGGTGTTGCTTGGAGGAGTGACCGGGACGAAAGCTACTGTGTTCGGTCTGCGGAGATGGCGTTTGGTATGACGTTGTGTGGGGGCATTGGGCATGTCGTGTGCAATGGCATTTCGCAACTTTGCTCTAGGTCCCCAAAGTTGTAGACAGCTTGTGTCTGTCGAAGTATTCAAATTGGTTGATGATGGCTAGGGACACTGGAAAGAGGGAGGAGATGAAATAGGGGTGGATTGGAGAAAAATTGCTTGACAATTATAGGCGTGGATAAGGAGATGAGATGTTTATGCGACCAGCGTGAGAAGTGAAGCTGGCTGGGAACATCTTGTGGGCTCCTGCGATGCGCTTCTGTATAAGTTGCATCTCCAGTGGTACCGCGTGCCTCGACCTAATTGCAGACCTTTAATGAGTCAAAGATGGCATATGATCAAAATCAACAGATTTGCACATCCTTGAGCGCTTTTAGGAGTTCCATTGTTTAAGTAATCGCAATGCGCTCTTACCATTTCCACTCGCTTCTATTTTTGCAGCAGAGTCAAAGTCCTCCGGTTTAATAGTGATGGGGTTTTAATCTAAATCCCCCTTCCCTCCTTTGCAGCGTAACTTCATGCAGTCAGGAGGTGGGTAAATCGTCGTAGCCCTTCAATTCACCTTCATGAGCCCGAACGATGTTAATAGAGTGCAAATTTTCGAGGAATTTGTCGATCTCATAGTGACCAAACACAAGTTGAAGCAGCCTTCCGTGGTATTAACTCATCCAACCGGTCGGTTGGAAGTCAGTATCTGGCCTGGTATCGCATTAAACACGGTTCAAAGATCTACAAAATCAGTTTCCAGCAAATCATTTAAAAGGCCGGCTAGGTACAGGATACATGTCCCTCTAAAGTGCTACGTTGGATATACGGTTGAAGTTATTTAAGAAAGTGTAATTTAATTTCTTCACTCTAAAACTACTTACCTGTTTTGCATCGTATTTACCGCCCAACATTTGACATTCATGACTGCCTCTTAATAAAAAAGTGTTATTTAGAAAGAGAACGTTTAAATTGAACAAAAGTGAGAATTTTAAGCGAGTGTGGCCAGGGAAAGGATTCCGAGCAGTACTACTTTCATTGAAACTTCGAGTACAAGTATCGTCAGCTCCTTTCCTGCTTTCAAAACTATTTTAAGCGCTTTTCTTATCTACGTCACAGTCAAGTTCACATATTCATCAATAATAATCTTGTTATCAGGCAGGAATAAAACCTTTTTCATGCGTGTCGGTATCCTTCGGGTCCTCTGGGGAGAATTTGATCTCCATTCTCTTTCTCATGACGGGGTGTCGGTACTGGCCCTACTGCAAACACTTTCAGGTTCATGCGATCACGTGAACTGTACATGGAAAATTTGAAGTTCTTTCAATTTACTGTTTAGAACGGCATGATTTATGGAGACTTAAATTCTATTTTAATCTCACTTACGACATTTATTTATTCTTCTATTCTTCCTCTCTGGTACTGGCAAGTTAAATGGCCGCTTGTACCAGTTAAAGGTATGAGCCTACTGTCGGCGTGATTAAATCAATTCGCCAACGCCAGCAGTGGAACGAACAAACGACTCAAGGCATAGCAGCAATGACGAGTCAACCTCAATGTTTAAGTGATGTGGTCCCTACAGAGGAATTGGATCGCCCACTGGATTCGCTAATCCACGAACTTCTCAGAGGCACAGACGATCGGGGCGAATATGTGGATGTGGGGCGAGAGCACATAGAAGTAGTGTGTTCAAGTGTCGTGAGTAAATTTATGGGTGAACCGATGGTGCTGGACCTCGAGTGTCCCATCACCATTGTTGGTGAGAGGACAGGACCGGTCTTCCCTCCGAGCAGAAATACCCTTACTTTGGTGACGATGCTAATCGTGGTCCACAATCAGTTGAAATCACCACCCTCCTATTGGCCTACAAGTTGAGATACTTCCACAACATCTACTTGTTGCGAGGCCATCATGAATGCGAGAGGATGTGCAGAATATACGGCTTTGAAAAGGAAATCACGCAACGATACAATGATTCCAATGCTCTTACTAACTTCATAAATGTTTTCAATCACATGCCAATTGCAGCGATTAAAGAGCAGGAGCTATTTCGCACACGTGGAGGCATTTCAAAGGTTCTCCTGGAACCCGATGCAACAGATCTTCGTGTAGCAATCAGCGAAATACGTAGACCCGTGGATGTACCCTCCAATGGGTTGATGTGTAGTCTTCTCTGGTCCGACCCAATACCGACGAGCGATCCCCACCGGTCGGTTGGGAAAGGAGTCCGAGGGGATGCAGCTACCGGTTTGGTTACGATGTGATGAACGCATTTCTCATCAAGTACTGCATCGTGAACATTATTCGAGCTCATCAATTTTTCCAGGATGGTGCCAAAGCTATCAATAAAAAGCTTGTTTTCGTTTTTCCTGCTCCAAACTATGTGAATAGGTTGGAAAATAAAGGAGTAGCCGCGAAATTAGATAAACCTGAAAAAGGTTTTAAAACAAAAGTCGAATTTTTTATATCAGCCGACATAGACTACACGATACTATTCATGACGTAATGAAATGGAATAAGCAACTTGGAATCGAAGGAGAGAATTCGAACATCATTGAAAGAACACAACGTTGGGCAACTTTAGGGTGTCGAATCTATCAAATACATGTGTGTGTGTGTGTGTGATCAACCGACATTGCTATTCTACACAACTTCATCGGTACAAGGGTAGAGGTCTGTCATCCGGTCGGAATTTACCAACGCATAAGCGATGTTCCTTTTCAACAGAATACATAAGACAATACCCTGTGCAACTTATTGTTTTCCAACCAGTCTCACTATCTTTAGGCTGAACGAGACAACCATCTATAGACCGTTGCTACTGTTTCCTGCTGCTGTAATATGAGTTGGAAAGATCTGATCAGCAAAAATTAATCATAAACCACAACAAAGACATCTCTTTAATAAAAAATGGCCTCTGATTGTCTGTGAATAATCGAAAGTCAACTTCTCATTCATATATTATCCTAAGTTTTAATTTAGCAGTTCATAATATTTTAAAGGTTATCATAGCTACTGATTCTCCGAGCTTTGAAGGCTGCTTGCTGGTACAAACAGATTTGGCACCATTTTAATCTCGTTGCAAATTTTTATGCATTGATATTATGCGTGCTGATTGTCTAGACTCTATCGCGTTCATCTCTTAGATAAGAAACGGGTGAGGACTGCAGGGCAGATGTCCATGTGGATAGGTGAGGATTGATAAAAAAAGTATTTGCAAAAACAAGTCCCGGTTCGTATAAGCATAATTTATTATGAAGATGTGTTTTTCTACCTCTAGGACTGACAATTTAAACATTCAACAGTCAATGAAATAAATTTTAAATCCGATTGCTGGATGCGAAATCGCCTCACAGTTTTATCTTAGATTTGCTTAACAAAACTATCCTTTGGCGCGCCAAATCTTCTCCTTACAAGTATTGGAACAAATTAATGTGAAATTTGGAAAGTTTGAGGGACTGTGAGAAATGTCGGAACTCAATTTCGCCAATACCAAAGCACAACTTGCCGAAATTGAACCAAAACTCTCAACGATTACTCACCTGTTTCAGCCTTCACAAGTCTTCTATAGAATTATTGTAGACCAAGAGATAAGGTAGATAATGCCTATAAGTAGCAGCTGAATTTTAACTCGGGTCGGGACGCTTGATGGAACATTTAGTTTGTTATGGCTGCCGGTTTCGGTTTCGGACATAGGTCGCGTGGGTTGGCCTCCGGGCCATGCCAGCAGCCCCATTCCGTCTATTGAATGTGTATATTCTGCCCTAGTATTATGCCTTCTTTTGCCTTCAAGGAAGTCTCGGGCCGCTAGGCTTAAAGCTTCTACGGATCGACGTGTTTCCGTAAGTGCTTAACAGACGAAATAGGATTAAGCCATAGAGCAAAATTTGTACAACATGGATAATGTCGATAAAAAGAAGGAAACACTGAATGATATTGTATTAATTGCGATAAATTAAAGCTGGTTGTTTGTGAAAGCATTTCACTTGATTAATTTTAAATTTGTAATGTGGATACCGAAGGTAATGCTTAAAGTAACATGTTATAAGGCCACAATTTCACTTGCAACTCCTTACCTTTTACAAAAACCGGCAAGGAAAAATTTTAACATTACAATTTGAAAAGTCCTTTTCTTTCAACTTAACAAGTTCAGACAAATTTGTTGACGATATTCCGGTATTTTAATAGCAGAATGCTTAAAACAAAAAACAGTCTTCATTGAAACTAAGTCCATTTTTACCAAACGATGATAGTGCGAATTTGAGACAGTAGCACTCTGTTACAGCTGGGTTAGCTTGCGTGGCCACAAAGCAGATGCTAATGGCTGTCGGAAAATAGAAAAGCCTTTTGTGGCAGCAGCCCCTCCAGTGAACAAGAGGGCAGGAATCCCAATTAGTTGCCAATCCTAGATGACAGTGTTTTAAGGGCAGTGTTATTGAAAGACACCTAGGAATTCCAGTGCAGTAAATTTCCCAAATTGAACAAAATATCGTTAATACAAGTTAAAAGCTTTATGGATGAAAGACTTGATCTGCGCTTACACGAAACCTTTCCTTGAAACTAGTCTATATAATTTGCCAATAGTTGGTGAGGAATTTAGTTGAAGGCAAGAAACGTATCAAAAAAGATGAACTTACTGAAACCTTTTTATTTGGCTCAAGTGTCCCCGAGGACCAATGGGTGTGTTTTTAAGGCCTGCATTGGAGGAAAGTGCCCCCTCGAATCTGACAAGTACCATTACAAACGGTGCAATCTGTAGGCACCAAAACGACGCAAGATTAATTCCCATCACCACTAATGATGGCCAATAATAGTGAAAAATTGCCTTGAAAGAGAGACTTCTAATCACCGAAAAATTGCGTGAAAAACGGAATAATGGATGCACCTGCCAGCGCTTTGAGCGAATAATGATGTTCTGGTTGGTGGAAGACCGGGGATGTGATCACCGAATGAATACGTGGAAAAGAAACTTTAGCATAAGGGTGCGAGTATTACATTAGGGTAGTTGACTTCACTAATGTTTAACAAAGTTTTGCCAGTGAGACAAAAATATGTTTTGTGAATATGATTGGTAAATTTACTACGCGAAGGCAAACACTAGTCATCATAGGGGTAAAAGGGTACATTTCTTGAATAAAAGAAAGGATGCCAATCTCTTCCATTCACTCATGCCTCCATAAGACAAAATGAAGTGTTCTGAGTGACAAGCAGGAGTGCTGAATGTGAGTTAAGGAAAATTCGAAGAACTGGCATCAGCGGCCATTTGCGCGGCTGCGGAGCTCAGGGAGTGCGGAGTGGCAGACTGAGGTGCGGTAGGGTGGTAGAAATCAGTGAAGCTAGCGCACCCATCAGGTCTGCCGGGTATTAGCCAACCCATCAATTAAAAATGTAAAGGGTAGGTGAGCAAATTTGCGGTCTGCATACGTTAACTTTGATATATGGTTAGCATTAGATCATGCATAAATTTTTGCTTCCTTTGGCATGCTCAATGTGTCCGCATACTAACACGAGCACTCTCCAGCATCTTTCGGTTTAGTTGTTTAAACAGTTAATATTCGACCTCGCGTTAGATCCTGTCCAACTGTAATGAATTATTATTAACAATAGAAACCGAGGTGCCAATTGAACATGGCTGGTAAAATCGACAAATATGCTGCATTGGTAAGTGTAGAGGATGCTTGATCCATTACTATGGGCCGCAGGCATTTCTTTAAGCCGCTTCAGCAACGGAAGAGATGGGCTCGCGGGTGTTTGGTCATGATTCGGGTGATGAAGTTTTTGGCAAGCAGCATACAGCGAACATCCTACGAGCTTATAACGTTGAGCGACACATTTCTCTACACTTTACTGCATCGATGTGTACTACGATGTGGAGTTTATGATAAAATTTCGTAACAAAAAGAAAACAAATTGAATGAATGCATCTCAAATTACAAAGACGACCAGATACCGCTTTTGTTGATTTTAGTCGTCAGGGAGAGATTTGTGTAGAATGACCATTGCATCGTAAGTTCATTTTTTAGCCGCATCTTGTCAAACGCACTCCTAGTGATGTTGCATTCTAAAATGTAGTCCTGACACCAAAATGAGTTTATTTGCCTTCTTGTCAAATGAAATCATAAAGCGTCCAGAAATCGCGAAACTAAGCGTGCATTGGCAGTAGTGGTAGCGGGCATACAGAATTGCAGCTACGACAATGTCAGGATAAATTACTACTAATTTTATGGTGTTATTTATAAATGAAATGTCAAGCAAACAAAGAACTCGGAAATTTTATGTCTAGTGATATGGCAAATGACCTAAGTTCAAACGGTCAGCTTCTGCGAGTACTGGAATATCAAATAGATTCATTTTAATCCTGTGGAGAGAAACCATCGGATCGCGTTGAATAAATGCGAATTACGTGGGAAAATGACGAGCTGTGGAGAAAGGCCGAGATGGAGCACATGCGAGTGGTAACCAGTGGCAGTCACACTAATGCTGGAAGGCTGAGGAAATTGTTGGGTCCGTCATGGTCCACTGCCATAGTTGCAATCGTTAAGGTAACTTTAATTCAACTCAAAAGCCAGCAAAAGACGTTGGTGAAAACATCCGATTCTAAAAACCTTACGAAAAATTATCCCTCGCTAATGGTGGAGGAAGATTTGTTTTAAGAAGCACTTTGCATGTAAAATTTATGCTTGCCGTGAAATATTGGCAGGCGCCATTTTCCAAATTACTTCCTTTCTTAAAGTCTGGAGTTTGATGCCATTACTCCATCGCGCAGTAGAATTACGTCACTAAGAATCGTTGCAATCAGAGCAGAACTGTCACTGCACCTGTCCACTCACTATTTTGCGACGTCAGATTTTGTACCCCATCTATAGCGATCGAGTGACGCCGAAGACATCATGGGCAGCCTCATCACAAACTAAGGAAGTACCAACGAAGCACTAGACAAACTTTTCGAAGATCAAGTAAAAAAAAGACTGCGAAGAACCTTACTGATAGAATGCGCAGACCAAAACAAACCATCGGGAGTGACCTAGTTGCTACAGCGAGATTATGTGATAGTGGGTGTTGAAGAACGTTGTAGTAGAAGAACCAAAAGCCGGTTATCCCTCCCCTTGTGGCTCTTCCAGTTGGTTAGTAGTAGTTACGTTCGAAGTAGAATACCGTGTAACACTATCAAGAGCCGCAAAGTTTTCATGAACAACAGAAGTGTTGAAGACAGTGATTAGCATACTAGTGGCCTTATGCTTGAGGTGGTACACAAATTTCACTACGGCCCAGAATGCACTACTTCTGTCTCAATGCTGGGAGGGTCTATCTGACCTTATTGCGTCGATTCGATACGTTAATTTGTCAGTTATCCCGAGCACTAGGACACGATTTTTCAAAAACAACTTTAAAATAAGGCAAAAATGCAATAAATAGTAATGCAGTATTGTTTTGAAGAAGGCCATGCCAATGATAACTGAGTTATGAAATACTCGAGAATTGAAGAGAAAGGGGAAATAGATGAATGTACAGTAAATAATAACGAAGGTGAGAGGAGTAGATGTGAAGAGAATGTATTGCAATGGCAGAAAATTGAAAGTTCAGTGCGAAGTTAATAGACTCGACCTAGAGATTAAAGGTGGCTGTGCCGTTGGTGGTGGTGGAGGTGACAGCGGCATATGGAGTGCGGGTTGGGTTGGAGGTATGGATGGCAGTATCGCTAGCGGAAGGCGTAGGGTCGGGGGTGGGTAAGCTTATAAAGGACTCAGACTCCCGCCAGACGCGACATCCGGTGAGACGCCAGCTGAGGAGGAGCAGAAGAGCACTGAGGAGAGCCGTGAACGCGGGCCACA
The DNA here is from genome assembly GCA_036345935.2 of Taenia hydatigena. Taxonomy (NCBI): domain Eukaryota; kingdom Metazoa; phylum Platyhelminthes; class Cestoda; order Cyclophyllidea; family Taeniidae; genus Taenia; species Taenia hydatigena. Next base: position 13,059,990 of record JADWOT020000008.1, read on the forward strand.
GGAGGGCGTGCATGGTGGTGGAGAAGCTGAGCAGCTTGTTGAGAATCACCGCATCACCACGTAGGTAGCAAGGGAATGCGCGGGCATGGCTTAGACTCCAATTAAAGTTGCGAACCAGCATTGTATTCTTGTCCTTGCGCAGATGACATGGTCGAATTGAGCACTATCAAGGCAAACCACCTTCATCGCACATTCCGCACTAGACTGATCAGGTCATTAACACAGCGTTCTATTTTATTGCTGCTGATGTATCAGCCTCTCCACTCTGGGCTGCCAGCGTCATGTGATAATTCAACTGACAACCCATTTCTGATCGTCAGTCCATTATTTGCACATTTAAACTGCCATGACTTGACAGTGGTGCATTTCCTCCTGTAGGAGAGAATGAGGATTCATAAAAAGTTATGGAAGACCACGTAGAACTTTTTGGTTCCCTGTGAGATAGTCCAACAGTTCCACACTAGTAACTTGAATTTATTGCTTACCATACCTATGCTACTAACCTCTCAGTGTGCTCACATGTTCTGTCAACCATCCATGCCTAACGACGCCTTCACATATGAATAAAGTGCTAAGCTTTAGCAATTGTGAGTGGATCATCTCCTGTGCGATCGACTCTGTTTTTTTAACGTTTCCAAATCAGTAGGGTGGTTGGTTCATCTATTCCCTTTAGTATAGAGTAAGTGGTATCTGGCCAAATAAAGGCTAAATTGTTACATTTCACTGCATTTAAATAAAGGAATAGTTTAAAATGTCTACAGGGCATTCGAAGAAGCCTGCAAACAATACAAGGCAAGCCACCTTGTCCATTCTATGTGCCAAGTTTTACTGGTGCCACGCTCTTCATTTAATCTGCAAATACACAAACCAAGTCGGATTTTGGGGAAAGGTATTCGTGTGTGAGATTGCCTTCTTTATGACTACGAATGGTCAAGAATGATGAACGCAGTGCCTGGAGGCATTAATTCCTTTAGTTTAATTCATTTACTTTGGCACGAAAATTGCGATCATGTCAAATTCGCATACTGAACAGAAATGCGATGTGATATATTCTCTGCACAAATCTGGCTCATGTGAGACACGTTTTGTTAAATCTAAAGGGAAAATGCTCCCCCCGCCTTGGTTTTAAAGAGGTACATCCTTTTGAGCTGTTTAAAAAATAAGGAAGCAATAAGCTGCCAACTTCGAACCGGGGTGGAAGTGACGAATGATCTTAAACAGCTTTTGAAAAAACTTCACCACCCAACTCATGCTTTGGGTAATTCATAAAAAACGTAGGCGTTCCGCATGTGAGTTTACAATTCCCATTGTGCCGGAGAGGAACGCTTTAATCGTGTTGAAGTTTGCCTTTAACATTTGCTACTGTTGCTGGATCAAATGATGCTGCAGAAGTCACGATCTTCGTTTTGTGCTGATGGAGTGCATAGTAAGTGGATCCGCTGTGACAAAGGCCTCTACAGATTTTCTGTCAGAAATAAAGTCTAGTAGCCTTGGAAGACAATAAGGTGGCATTTCCAAATTCAAGTAAGATGAGAAGGGCTGCACTTCAAATAAGCTAAAGAGATGGACTGACAGTCTCTTTTGTGGTTTAGGTCTCTATTCAGGCACGAAGTAGGTGGCATTTAGTAAGTTGCACACTATGATCCACCGATTGCGGTAATCATTCACATTACACAGTCTGCACGAGGTTTTGGATTCGTCTTACAGAAAGATTGTGTTCGGTTTAAGTGAATTAACATAGATGTGTGCGAATGGACGCAAGCGATGGTGCCAATCAAACCAAATGCGGTCAATGGTAATTGCCAGGTCATCTTAGGCGCTCCGGTCGTGCAGTACATATATTCCATCAAGGCGTATTTAAAATTTAGCGAATCGCCTAGTAAAATGGCTTATTGGACAGTCAGAAATAAGGTGTGCAAGTTGGCTGAATACAAGGTCATTTGTCGCGCTCTGGGAAACAGAATGGTCGTAACTGACGGCAAATCAAGCACTTAACATCAATAACAGGTGGCGTTTCTCTCAAAAATCCTTTGTCTTCCTGTCACTATGCTGCTTTCTGCATCCTCAAGGAAAAATCAGATACACGAATGGTTCAAAATGTTTGGGTGAGTAACCTAGGCCGATTGTCAAGAAGAAGAATGCGTATAAGATTCAATTCTATGCCAACAAACCACTGTAGAGTGTGTCAACCCAAGAGAATGGCTGGCATTTCTCTTAGTCATAGTAACATGCAAGTAGTATGACATGAGCGAGATTTAACGCGCGCAGAAAATAACATTATCTAAAATTAACAAGTCAAAATCTTCTGTAAAAAAGGTGATATCAAAAAGGAAGTAAAAGCAATAAAGGTGAAGTTAAAACGCAAGAAAACAAAACACATCGGTCACAAAATCGTGATAAACAGAATAGAGTAGGAAAGTGGACGGTAGCACTCTGTTACAGCTGGTATCCTGGGGCTAATTGAGTGTGTGCATAGTTGGGAAAGCGACTAACAGATGCGCACGCTAAGTGGACAGTCAAGAGTGAAAACAACAAAACCAGAGTGAGCGCATAAAATGGCAGCATTGTTAAAGACCTTTAAAGTGCTAAAAACGTGCTGCTGAACTGCCGATGACAGTAGGCGACACGGATTGGTACGGATGTCGAATGCGAACCCATACTTGCAATGGAATGGCGTGTTGGCAAGTAAAGCCGTCCTGACCAAACAGGTGAAACGAAGAAAGCAATAAGCACTCCTCTTTGGGAGGAAACCACTGCAATCACAATGGTGGTAGTTTTTGTCATGGTGGGTGGGGAAGAACTTTCTAGCACACTTGCAAACACGAATGAGTGGGAGGTCGGTGGTGATAATGAATGCCATTTGACGTGTTTTCGCTTGAACAACTCAACTATGCAGTAATGCGGTTGCAATATTACGCTTCGGCGGTCAGCTCACCCATGTTGTTTTGTCGTCTGAGGTAAAGGAGGGTCAGCGTCGTGAGACAGAAAGGCCAGATATGGGAGGAGGAATTGTGCGAGTCGGATTCGAAACAAAGCCATTGCTAAGCGCTTATCAATGTCCATTTTATGATGCACTTGTGTGCTAGTCCAAGTTAGGACAGTTGGAGGGTGCCGAAAGTGATCACGTGAATGAAACAATGGAACATGAATGCTGCAAGTAGGCAGTCGACTCGTGAAGGAAGTTGAATACAGGTGCCGAACTTGAGAGCACTGTCGCGAATGCTCAGCTTTGTGTGTTGGGAGGAGGGTAGGGAGTCTAGTCGCTGACCACATTTACCTTATAATGGCCAATGACAGTCTTAATTATTTCACCTATAACTTACGAGCATGGGGATGAGGAAGGCGAGAAGGAGGTTTACATTCAGCGTTGATGTCAACACCGATTGTTCTCTTAGCGAATAATTGTTCATGCACTTGCAACTACGTAGCGTTTACTAACACGATGTGAAGTGATGTGTGATGAAGAAAGTGGAGGAAAGGGGGAAGGAATGTAAGGAGAGGTTTGGAGCGTTAGTCAGAAGGAATTATTTTGTTATGGTGCTCTCCCGTTTGTTTGCAGACATTGAGGTGACAATGGTAAGCCAATACGACGATGCTTGTTAATTAATCTGAAAGAGGCGATTTCAATTATACGCCCACTAAATAAGTAAAGGGAGAAGTGAATGAATGAAGGAGGAAGTGAGTGATTACGATTTGGTGGTTGCGTGAAAAGACAGTGGGGTTATTCAAAGAGTCTCAGCGGTCCCTGTATTAATTATCGCTCATTTCTGTCCTATCAACGACGCAGCAATGCGTGACTCAACACAGGATAGCGATCATGAGGAATGAGGAGAAGGGTATCTCTGAGAGGCGCAGGACTATGTATGAGGATGATATTTGTAGAGCTGGTTGTGTGACTCCACAACGTCCACAGTCGCCGTGCTGTTATGCCAAAACAATGTCCCATTCGTTGCCCCTTCCTCACTTCTGTTAATAACCAGTTATCGTTGACACGACGGTGGGAAGCCAACTCAACATCACCACCTTGTTTGGTTCGTTGCATTACAGTGGAAATATGTTACGGATAATTGCACACCCACTGTGAGCGAAGTGCCTTGAACGCACCTTGGATCAGCAAATTAAGCCCATTTGCACACCTCTTTCGCCATTTTAATGTGACTTGCTCCCAAATCCCTTGCCTCGGTGCAAACCTTCATGAAGCATTGAAGTAATCATCGAATTCACTTCACCAATTGCCAGGAATGATGCTATTGCAAGGGGGTAAGGCATTCGTCGAAGCTAACGTAGTCCCCACCCTATGTTGCATTGCAGGGTCTGCTGTGCGCTGTTTCGGTCAGTCAGACTCCCTTGATTCCACTTAGTAGAGAGAAGGCAAGGCGATGCTGGGATGAATGGAGGTTAGCGATCCCGCGTTGATTTGAGTGAAATCCAGAACGCTTGTCACCATAGGAACTGAGGTCACTCTCATTAGTTCGCAAGACGTGAGCTCACACAAATGAACCAGTCTGAAGACTACTGCTGTCGAGTAGTCAGACTTTGGTGAGAAGACGAATCGGTGTTCACAGATGGATACATATGGCACTGATGAGGTGCTGCCCTCTGCCGGAGTGGAGCAGGGTGATGGTAGTGTTTTGTAAAATGACAACGACTGAGTCAACTTTGCTCGTTCCCACTGTTGATGCCATTCTTAAATGAGTCGAAGGCGAATGCACATGCAGAATCTTGAGTCCTTTGAATGTGTCGTCCTTGGGGCGTATATCATTGATGCTGTGTGTGTGCAAATTGCTTGTTTGTTAGTTTTTTCAGGTCTCGAAGTCAGATGAACCTGCAATTGCCTGACCGGATTCTGCGAAGTCACTTCAGTCATCGCGTGGAGGACTTCTATGCCGGGTTGGAATGTTGATGCTACCTCCTTAAATCAGCACTCCATGAAACCGTTGCATGTGAGAAGGCGTGAGAAGGCCAAACTGCAGGCACTCAAATGAATGGGCTAGTCTAATATAGCTTGCATATGGATAAGCATTGAGGCATTAGTGATGTCAGAAAAATGAAGGCGAGTGAATGCGAATCGATGCAGCATGTTGTCTCAATTGACAAGAATATGTGGAATCACTGGATCACTAGTATAATCAGAACCGAGTTTGTTGCAAATAGGGGTAGAGGTTGGACCAACGAATCTTCCTTCTGTGAATGATGTGCATGCAAGTCTCCTTTTAAATAAATTCACAAAATGTCGGTTATCACTCCTCTACCTCTAAGACAGCGTTCTTTGCTTTTTCCAGAAGCTCTAGTGGTCGCGGTGGGACCTAATGCATTGCACCAGTCATCAGGAGTGATGCTTTTACGGGACGAAAAGGCTGAAGTAATGCATGAGCAGTGCTTGTGCGGCGAAACAGATACAGAGTGTTTGCAATGCGTTTTTATTAGTAGCGAAAATTTACGCGATAAAGGCAACGTTTGGTAGACCATTTCTAGACACAAAGAGAGAGGAGTAGTTTTGAAGAGATGGTGGGGAAGACTAGAGAAGTGCGGAATTCGGTACCGAATTTCCGGTAATGACTCTAAAATGCTGTCTTACTGGAACTGCATGCTTCGCATTAATTTGTAGGCATTGCAGTCAGGTCGTGTTCCACGGATTGGATTGAGTGGTGGAAGCGACAATGTTGAAGTCATCGACATAATCAGTTGGGCTTGTTTTGCTTAGCACTCTAACAGTCGGAAGCAGAAACGCTAATTCTAGGAGAGGAGTGTTAATGCATTAATGGTGGAGAGGTTGGAGGTGGTGATGAAGTGTCGACGACGCTCGTAAAGCCCTCTTTTATACTTCGCTAGTACGGCAGCTACAATGACACGCGAGAAAGAATTGGCACAATGCAAGTCGAAGGCGTCAAAGCAGGGGCTCTAGGAAGACGATGGCTGTTCCTTCCACTGATTCCACAGCGAAAGACGTGATTGTGCAAGGAATTGAGAAGGTGGTGATTTTCATTGTGACATTTTGAGAAGAGCGTGCTAAAATCGTGCACCTAAGAGGCATGCTCCCCTTTCATACCAAAACCTACTTCAAATGATTTCTGGGTTAATTTGCAAGGTGAGCAGAAATGGGAAATTTCTCAACTTATATAGAAAGAGCTGGTGGGGGACACGAGACTTCTATGATGTAGCGAAGCAGAGGCGTTGTTCCAATGAAAGGTGTCACAGAACCGGATCATGCAGTGAAGTGCAAATCCATGAGGTCTTGGTGGCTGCAAAACAAGGCATGTTGTGGAGTGTTCACATGAAGGCAAGCATCTAAATATGAATGACACCGGGGAACAGAGGTGAGTGGATGGAGACTGGTGCGGTGCATCGGCTCAAATTGCACGAATACATGGAATAACCACGCAAGTACCGCATGGTTGTAAATGCCAGCTTCTGCCTCGGTGCCATCGCTCCATGAGTAGGACAACTGCTGCCTGGTGCAAAATAAATCATTTCAGACTTAAGCAGCGGTCGCCCATACGCGATTGTGACGCAATAAACGGTGCTGGAAGTGGTGCTCTGAAGTGCATTTTGCCTTGTGAGAATAAGTTCAGGTCCTCTCCATTTCCCGACACTTGCTTTAATCTTGCTTTACGCAAAGCAAGAGATCAGGATTGTAAACGAAACCTAATTTCTTGCATCAATTGAGCAGAGTCAGCACAAAGGCAAGAAATTAAAGCATTTCTTAGCACCCATCAGGCGATATCGCCTCTCATTTACTTTGGTGCTAGCAAAACACAATCTTCTCCAAGAGGATGGTATGTTTCGACGCACGCTAGTGGAGGGCAAGTAGTTTCCAAAACGCATTTACTTGTGATGCCTTGACTAACTGGAAGGGCAAGCTTCAGCCCCACAAAATTCGAATGAAGAGCCATCACGTGGAACTCAGTTTGATGCGTGATATGAGAAAGGAGCATGACGCATTTCAGCAGAACGACCGCAGGACTTTAAATGAACAAGTGAAATCATGTAATCAAGCAATACATAGACACAGACACCTACACATGCACACAAATCACTTCGCTAATCAACAAGTCATTAAAGGAGCACGAAAGCACAAAGAAATTGAAGCACAAAAGCCATTGCCCAGCATAATCCACTCTGTTTGTCAGTGAGTTGCACAGTGCTTCTAATTGCAGTGTGAATTAATATTCTCTCACCTCCCTCTCCATCTACCGTTAATACGCAACATGTGGGTAGCATTTGTGCTCCTTGCAACAACAACGAATTCTACCGTCTCCTCTCTGTGTAGACCTTAACTGATGCCTGCAAGTTGTAGTTGACATGTCGTTGTCGAGGTACACCAATATGCCAACAGCAGCAACAACCTGTCCTTCTTGCTGTCAGGACTGGCGAGTCTTACTGAACGCAATGCCTCTGTCCTCTAGTGATTCGTCACTCGACTCACCAAACTGTGCAAACTGTTTGTGGGCGGTGTCTTTGTCCTCCACAACTGCATGGTACACCCTCTCCAAATGCTCCATAGCAAGTTGTAGGAGAGGTAGCCGCATCTCGATTACCGTGTTTGGGTGGATTCGTAAAGCAAAGTAACCAAAATTGTGCCGATTAGGTCCCACAGAGAAGTTGTGGTAGGGACGATGAGTGCGCAATGAAGATTAGCGCACTGATAAACAACGCATTTCTACCCAACCATTCATCGTCCATCTCTCTCTCCTTTTCTCGGCCGCTTTCTTTAAAACGGATGCATGCGAGTGGGCGCGCACATTGGGTGCGACCCCATGAGTTACTAGGAGTAGTGGTTGTGAGTTCCACCGACGTCCAGCTTGTATCGAGTGGATGTAGGCGAATGACCGCGAGTATTAATTGATCAGATGCAGCCAAAGCACCATGAGCGGATGCGCCGAAATTGGTGTTGACTGTTTCAATGATGAGAAACACGAATGGCAACAATTTGGCAATGAGCGAAGGCATGGAAAGCATTTGCTCGTTCGGAGAAGGACGCATTTGTTAGAGACACTTTGGACGTTGGTAATGTTACGTCAGTCGCCACACTTCACGTAGGCAATAAATCCTATTGAAAATACCTTTTCGTTCGGTGACTTTCATGAGACTGTGTCGGTGCCATTTCAGTAGGACGGTAAGAAGTGCTTCGAAGGGAATTAGAGACTCGGTTTCTCGCTTGAAGTGCTCTGCATAAGGTGCAAGGGCCGATGTTTGGGGCGCCAACAAGCCTTAGTTGGAGTCATGGCAGACACGATCAAATGCACCAATCCCGAGGGAGGACGCTTCTGCACTCATGGTATAGGCGTTTGCATGGAAATGGAAACAGGGAGGATGGCTACGGTGTGTCAATGAGATGAGCTGAACCCGAAATGTGGAAGGACATGGTTGTCCTGTTTGTTGCGCATGGTCGGAGCAACAGTTGTCGAGACGTCGAAGTCTCACCAGTGGCAGGAAGTGGCAATAGAAATAGGACAATGGTGACGTGAGGCATAAAGGAAGGACTCACATCATTATGTCAAAAGTGGCAATTAGAACGATGCATGAGTTACGAAAGGTAGGGAGGAAGCCTTTACTTAGTTGAGTCACGGTTTTAAGGTTCTTGGTATGAATAATGCAGTTGAAATGGCTGTAGCAGATTTTTCAAATGTGAATGATGTATGAATGCAATTTACCGAGGTGGAAGCTAAACTGTAGAGAAATGGGTAGAATTTCCAATTACGGCGTTAAACGAGTTATTTTGTCCCTCGCAAATTTTAAATATATAGCTTTTAGCTGCAGCAATTTTAGCAACGGAATCATCATTGGAAATATTGCATGGATAGGTGTGAGAGTACTCATGAAGTTTTGATGTTGTTGCACTGGCTGTTATAATCGTGGAATAGCCAAAACGATGTTCTTTTCATCGATTGCAATGGTGGATAAAATAAAATGCCGTGGGAGGAAATTGTTATTAATGCTAGATTTGGTGGCAGAAAGTCTTATCATAAAGGCGACAAGACGATTTATTAAAGTTACAGCTTCGGTCATTTTACTTTTATCTTTAGAATAATGTTGAACCGTAGCTTAGCTAAGTTTCTATTGTATAAAGAAAGCTTTTCTCTGCGACGAAATCACATGCTCTTATTGCTCCTACTTGTAGGAATTCACGAAAACTGGTTAAAATTTGAGGCTATATTTTAATTACAGAAAGTCATTTTATAGTTTCGAACGTAATTTTTTGAGAGAGCTATTTCTAGCGCCATAACCCTTTGCCGTGGATTGAAAAAGGGCACCAGAATGACGTATCATGCAGAGTCGAGGTGCTGGTCACAGGGGTGAGTCAGGATGTCACCTGAGCGTGCGTAAAGAACAAAAGCGAAATCCTGCTTTTTAGATTAGCATCTGCGTATTGAGACAAGAAGAGGGGGAATCGGCAGAATGGAGGTAGAAGGGTCCCACCATGCTACTGATAGATGCTCAGTATGTCTGAGTGAAGTTCATAATGTCGAGCTCTGTGGCATTTGAAAGCAAGCGGACCGATTCCTTTTTCTGAGCATGAATGCTAGAAGAAGTAGAGTGTTGTAGCTGGACCCTGCTTAAATCATAAACAGCTATAAAAAACAAGTCTTGAGGTCCTTATGGAGTTATTGACGGTAATAAATTCTGACGTGGACATTAAGGAGTGGTTTTTAAAAAGCCAAAGTAACTTTATGACTGAACGTCCAAGCTTGTCACGCACTGTGCCTCAAGCGACAAGCTATTTGATGTAAGTCGAGTAGCATAGAATGCATCAGTAGTAAACGTACTGCTAATCAAAAAGTTGACTTGTAAAAAGCCTTTGCCCTTGGGAAAGAGGTTTGTTTGATTGATGTTTGAAATCCTCACCGCCTATTGCTATGATTGCATAACGCTAAGGCAATGATGAGAAAACGGAATCTCACAACAAGGTGAGTTACGACTTAACGTCATCCGATGCTTGCAAGTCCTTCCAGTGTTCCGCCTCGGCGGTATGCAAAAGAATTTACTTGAGGCCGTTAATACATAGTTCTGAATAATCAATTTGCATCAACCGTTTCGGTCAAAAATGCATTCATTTTGCTGTTTAAGTAGCTCATTTGCCAATATCCGCTGAAATTGATAGATGAACTGCCTTTGTTTGGCGTAATGAATTTTATGATTTTTAACACTAGAACAATCAATATTTAATGCGGTGAGAAAATCCAAAATGTGCAAACTTGCAAAGTGTTACCAAAACAGACGTGCAATAATTCGTCAAAAGAAAAGCAAGTTGTCCCTAATAATAATAAATTATCCATTTAGCCGATGTAACCAAACGTTTCTCGGCAGAAGGTGTTGTACTTAAAGCAAGTGAAGCATAAGTTTCACGGACTCCAAATTCAACTGGATAGGAGATGATAGAGAAATGGAGGACAGCATTTCTACAAAGCTGAAATTAGCTCCAAATGACTGCTTAGAAGCTTTACATTTGAATTAACTACGCTCGGATCCACCTAACTGATAAGCAGGGTTGAGTAGCACAGATTTTAGAGCACCCCCTTTAAAACAAGCACCGAATAGAGATGGAGAAGCACTAACGAAATGAGGTTGTCGTCGCTGGAAGGAGAGGAGTTGGTCGAAGAGGTAGCCAATGTGCCAGGAGTGGTTGTGGGGTTGTAGAAAGCGAACTCGAACAACGAGACAAGGAAAGGCGGCGGCAATTTTGACACAACGACTCTCGCAACGTTGCAGACCTGCACGCACATCATAGAAAGTGTTGTGGAGGATGCAACGCGTCGGCTCGAAGTCCGCCTCCCGCAGATAGGGCACCAACAAGAGACGCACAAAGATGCCTTCGAGGAGGAGGGCACAGGTGAGAAGTGTCGCGCCACCAATGTACGCTACCCGTGCCGCCAGACGCCACCTCTGTATCATCTTCGGTATCGTTACCGACGCGTTCATTGTCGCCGCTTCGCTGATCTCATCAGTGCATTTGCTTCGGCCCTGTTTCTTTCGCTTCCTTCCACTCCACATCTGAGTTTAGAGCATTCTGTGCCGCGCTGCTGATTCTACCGCTGCACTGCATCCTGTGTACTCAAGTCAGGCTCCCCATTGGCATGAGCGGTTGACCAATCAAGAAATTGTGCGGCATGTGATTGGTTATAAGCTAAGCTGTATGCCCATAAAGTGACCTGCCGAAATGTTTTGTGGAAAGTCAAATTACTGGAAGCAGGTTTGACTACCACATAAATAATGAGGTAAATAAACGTTTTACTTCTACAAACAAAATTGTTCACTAAGTGTGGATGTGACCTCACGTCCCGTTTTGTTTGGAAATGGATTTGATTTCTCGGCTAACTTAAATACCTCGGAATCCTGAAGACTGAGCGGAGAATCAGCAGTCACTGGGAGCATTTAGGAGAGGAGATGGCCTTAGTCAGATGGCAAAAGACACAAGGTACTATGAAATAGAGATTAGCCGAGATAATTGATGGCGTCCTACGCAAGCTTTGAAAGTTCAAAACTTTAAAAATACCGTCAAAGCAAGTACCATTTAATTCAACTTATTTACATGAGTCCCAAAGCGCATTCCACCTTCTAATACAGTTTCAAAATTTGTGCTTGCGTATGAACTTTAATAAAAATACGTTTAAACAATGTTACATCTGCAAGTAACTTGATAGAAGAAACGCTGTAGACGGTTCTTCTCTTTCCTCCTCTTCTCTTCTGCCACCCTTGCTATGAGAATTTTGATATTTCTAGACATCTTTATTGCAGCACAGGAGAGATATCCGGTAACAGGGCCAAAGTATTCACGACTGAAGAGAGCAAATAATGTGAGTCCATGACCAGGTTAACTTGTCCTTCCGCCTCTCGCCTATAAAGCATATTTAAAGAACATAAGTGTTACAAACGCCTTAGAAAAATAATTAGGCTAAGGCCCGTGCCCACTTTACAATACTTACAGAAGATATTTTTTACTCCTCAGGAAACTGAATTTGACAAAATAAATTCTGCAAATGCTTTGTAAGTACGAAAGGGGTAGCAAACAAATATTATGATCTTAGTAAGTGGTTAATTCGCATTAGCACCATCGTGCGCTGTCACTCTTGCGAAGTATGTGGTAAGTGGCGGCCAGTGTTCTGCATTCATTTTGTGTAGTCTTGTCCAACATTTACTAACTTTTATATTCTTCAATCCTTAATACTGAGCGCCTATAAACTCACCGGTTTTGCCATAAATATTGCCCGCATGACTGCCATATTTATATTTGCCTTTGTGTTCTGTAACAGAGAGAATGAGGGCAGTTTCCGTTTTAAGTTGATAAAGGCCAACAAGGCCTAGTACGCTCGTAAAATTGCACAAAGTCTGAATACGAGCCGGCTTATTGCATAAAAGTTTCCTTACCCACTTACTTTAATCTCATGAAATGGAGAATAAGTGTACGTGCATACTATTGCCAAAACGACGCCAACACTAAGCACTAGCGTAAAGCAAACTCCACTTCACCAATTATGAATGCAGCGATTGTGTTGCACATTAAAAAGAATACAAATAGCCCAAGGTTAATGGCACCACCACCACCACCACCACCACCACCACCACCACCACCACCACCACCACCACCACCACCACCACCACCACCACCACCACCACCACCACCACCACCACCACCACCACCACACACCACCACCACACACCACCACCACCACCACCACCACACCACCACCACCACCCACCACCACCACCACCACCACCACCACCACCACCACACCACCACCACCACCACCACCACCACACACCACCACCACCACCACCACCACCACCACCACCACCACCACCACCACACCACCACCACCACCACCACCACCACCACCACCACCACCACCACCACCACCACCACGTAAAATCGTTTTTTAGTGAGGGTTCGCGAATAAACTATGAAAGTTTGAGGAAGGCCTGAGGTGAGTTCGTGACTATACCAGTTGGATGTGCTGGTTAATCATGGATCACTGCGTTGCGTCTAAGTGGAAGCTCAGAGGAAATCTAAGGTGGAAACGGTAATGAATGAGCATCCGAATTCTCAAATCCGAACATCTATTGTAAATTTAAACATCAAATTAACTCTCGCAAAGCAAGGTATAATACAATGTGCATAAAAAGGATAGGATGCTAGAAGATTCCAAGGACAGTTAAATCATACGTTTCGCCCTCACAAAGCAGTTTGGATGGGGGTAGATGCATCATAATGAGCTTATTGGGAAATACAAGGAACACGTAGAAACATTTAGTATAGCACCAGGCCAGTTAAACAACCGCTCTGTTTAAACCTTAATGAAACACTACACGTTTTCCACTTCTAAATGGACCACTCTCCATTCAGCGTACCGCACTTAAGGAGGACAGGCAAGAGCTTCGGTGCTGTAAATGATGTGAACAAGACACCGTCAAAGCTCTGTTACATGAGGTGACAACAATAACGCTGCGGAATGCTACTCGATTGGACTAGGGAACAATGGTGAACAAGAAGACCATAGCAACGCTGTCACGTTCTGAACATGCGTTTGCACTCAGTATTACGATAGGCACACCAGAAAGGAGGATGGACGCCTTTCTGTTATTCGCTTTTGCTCTGCTCTGCGTTTTTCAAGGTAATTCAGCCTTCTCGGCTAGAAGTTTTGAATTCTGTTTGCGCATCAATCGTGATCCTGCAACAATTAGTGAAAATATCTTGGTTTTTCCGTATTGGGCTCATTTCTTAAGATTTGACACTAATGGAGAAGCAGATAATGCAAAATTTCATTCATAAAATATTCCTTTTGGTCAGTTTAAGTTACAGAAGAGAGAAAACGGAATACGTAAGTACGGAGACGGATAAAACACTTAACGACTACACAAGAACTTTTTATTGGCATAACAATTTGCTTAACCTCCTTAACTCATTTGCGTTTTCTGAAAAATCAAACAGATTTTAAAAAAGAAAGTTAAACAACACAATGAAATGATTTTCGGAACTATTGTTTGCAATGCCGCCAATTATGTGGGTAAAATTTTGAGAAATATCTTATAGTCTTCTCTCTGCATTATTGTTTATTGATCGATCCATTCCTTAACCAAAAGCCGGTTGCCATGGCGATGTTGACCCTACATTAAGCCGTGTGAACGATTTGCGCTACCAACCTCTTCTTTTGAAGGAATTGGAACCTACGAAATGGACTTCCCCTGTGTAGACTCAACGTGGGCATACGTGGCGAGGAGTGGAAAGTGCTACAAGTTGTTTTCCAACACGTTGAGATACACACAGACGCAGGCGATTGAGAACTGTCAATCTCTACGTGGTAACTATCGCAACGTCAGTGTCACTATCGCTGAAGTTCGTGACTCAGATGACTTGGAGGCTTTGAAACAAGTGTTGGTAGATAATTCTCTCAAGGAGAGGGTGCTGCTAAGTGCTCGGAGGAAAAGTAAGCACTTTGCCTCATTGGATGCAAAAGAAATTTAATCAAATCTATGCGACTACAATTATTAATAGTTTTTCATGTGCTTAAACAAGCAGTTGAGTAAACTGAATTGCAAATTATTGGCTAACATCAGAACAACAATGGACAAGTAGAAGCCGGTAGAGCTTGCGCAAATTGTCACAGGGCAAAGAACAGCCATTGTGTTCTTTGCTCACTTTGCCAATTAGCATCTACTTTTGTGTAGTCCACGCAAAATTCGAGTTGATTTTGGAAGAGGGCCAGGTTACTCGTAAATACAAAAGTGAGGGGAACAGGAGGCACGTCAATGAAGGGTTTGGTGTGGAATTGCCTTTCCTACTTATTAATTGATAGCATTTTGGTAGCTAGTGAGATAAGCTGCAAATCAATCGGTAGCGACACTACCGCTAATGGCAGGAAGCATATGGCTCAGACGGAAGAAATTCTAAGTTAAACCCCACCTTATCAGTGATGCTCACCTGTTTTAATTAACCAAACTGACTGGATACATATGTCACTTCAGTAATATGGAGCCTAAATTACCAAGACGAGATGGGATTAATGCTTGAAAAACTGGAGTAATGGTGGCACGGACACTATGGGCACAGTTCGATGCCAGTATCCTGATACTAGCCTCAGGAAACAATGAACCAATTTGTTTAATTACTTGTTTGACGAGAACAAATCATTCTGCCCTACCAGAAGCAGGAAAGCAATGCTACAATGCAAAGGAGAAGTCTAATGAAGAGTTTTTATGCCTAAAAGATGCAACTCAGCCATTTGTATGGCAAAGCGACGATACAGTGATCAACCTGGACTTCATATCATGGTCGGGAGGCGTGGGTGATGGAAATTGTCTGACCGCCTTCTACACCGCAGAATACGTCGGGTTACAGTGGATTACCGTCGCTGCCGTGGAGGAAGCTGCGTGCGATGCCGGTCATGCTGTCATCTGTGAGCACAAGGGTAATTGCTCATCCTTTCCATCAAGTACATACTGTTGTGCTTTTGTACCCTTCTTCGGCGCCTTTAGTTTTGGTTGTCAATGGCGAGGCGTTACTAATTTTTTGCCCAAGCTTTTCACATATATGCATAGAGCTTTTGCTGGACCATAGTTTTGATGAGCCGAAAGCGCATATTTTTATGCTGGAATATACAAACAGCAGAAATGGTACGACGGAGAGGAATTAGAACTACTAAGCTAAAAATAGTCCAAGTTAATTGGTACATTAGTATGCTTTCTACAGTGAAGGACTGCGAAAATCCACCTGGCGGCTTTAATCCCAAAACAATGCAATTTAGTCCCACAAGGCCACACCCAGGCACGACCACAACCGTGGTTTGCAAACCCGGGTTTTACCCTCGACCAACTGAGAAGTTGTCCAAAACGAAGCATCTGAAGGCTGACGATAGGATACCACTTGCAGAGTTCAAATGCACCGGACGACGAGCAAGTTCAGGCGCTGCCGATCCTTCACAGTACAAAACCAGCTTCATCTATGATGGTTTGCCTCTGAATGAGTGCAACGGTAAGCAGCAATTTATGTCTAACCACATTCAACGAACGGTTTGGGCATGGACCTGTGGCACTATTGTTTGGCAAATGAAGTACCAACGAAATTCTACCTAGTTTGAGACGGACCTTTTTTGTCCATAAATGATACACAAGACCATGGCTTTTCAAATGGTAAAAAACTTAACGTTGGCCACTTTGCGCAGCACTTATTTACCTCTACGATAAGTGGAGTAGGTACAAACAACACTGTGGAGCAAGGGGGCACCAGGATGAGTGGTAAGGGTTTTAAGCCATAGCTGATCCCACAAGCCGGCGGCTAATGAATGGGACAACCTTAACCACTTATCCATGTATACTTTCTCCCTTGCTCCACAGAGATATCATGCGAACTGGATGCCACCTCTTTGTGTCATGCGGCGAATGGGACGATCAAGCCACCCAACAAAGTCCATTTTCAGTACGGTGAAAACGTGACTGTTAAATGTAACGCGGGATATGCCTATTCACTGGATCTAACGCAGGAGACGGCGAGCATGCAGTGCCTATCGGTGTCGAACAATCGCTATCAGGGCATGTGGCATCCCCATCCGTGTCATGTGTGCAGTGGTATGTCACATGCCTATTACGATGCGGAAACGCAGACCCATGTACGGAGTTTCTGCACTCAAAGCACTGCCTGAATTCCTAAGCAATAGTTCCAACCTGACCAACTCAAATATTTGTATCAATCAGTCTGTGCATGTGTACAGACGGTAACAGATGGTAACCCAGGTAACTCAGCATCCATATGTGCCACGAAGTCAGGCCAGTTGTATCCACGTCCATATACTGCTATAGCAACTGCAATTGGTGGCAGCTTTGATAAAGTACTTACGCCACTTTACGGTATGGGAGATAAGAATCTGTCGGTAAAACGATGTAACGATTCCTCCATTGCGCCTCAAACAGGAACTGAAAAGTCCAGCAGTAAAAATAAACACAATAGACCATTCAACGGAAGCCAGATAAAAGCTTGCTGTTAATCGGAACTTGGGACTTCACTTTTTCCCCAGACCTCTGAAAAAGTAAAATGAATCAATGTTTAAGTTTGATTTCTGTTTAGCAAGTTTGAAAAGACGGTATTATTGTATTTGTCGCCATCCGATCCCCTCAATGGCACCAGGTGCGAGAATACCTCCAATCACCCTTAATAGTTTGACTTGATCAAAACAAGTAATCGAGCTAATTGCCTACACATTAAGGCAAAGAGTTTAGCATTTATCCTCCACATTGTGAAATTTTTGTAAAGAAATTAGTGCAGAGGTTATGAACGAAAAATTAAATCGACGGTCTCAACACAAAGGTCAAATTTTCTAAGAAAAATTAATGCGTTAAAATGAATCGAAACTGCCTTCTTGTAGGGACTTCCAATCGCTCACAACACGCAGCACCTAGTGCCAATCTTGTACTTTATTCAGGTAACAAAGTGCCAAGAGGAAAAGGTGGCGGGATTTCTAAGCATTAGTGCATCGTGTGAGCATAATAGGGCAAAAATTAGGCGCAATTTGGACTCTTACTCGATACTTCATTTCCAACATTAGCAAGAAAATATTGTGTTAATGAATCGCAGTTTGAAATACAATGGTACCCATAAATCGCTTGAGTACTGGGTGCAACTCTACTTTACGAGATATATGCTTCCTTCTAAAAATGTTTTGAAGAGATTTTATGTTAAACCAAAGAATAAGCCTCTAAGCGGTGGCATATGGATGACTGCATTCGCATCCTCAAATCGAATCCCCTAAGGGTCAAAGTGTGTAGCGCTAGGTGCATTTAATTACAATCTAATTGCAGGTGTCTTCCCAAGAAGGACCCAAGAACACTTTCAAAAAATGCTCTTTAGTCATTCTTGTCAGAAATTCTCATGGAATTTGCAGAATTTAACGTTTTGACTCAGAAAATACTCGACCACAAGACAGTTAACATGAGATCTTGGAGAATGTGACGTAAATGAAGCAAAACGAAGTCTGCCAGTGGAAATAAAGGACATACTTAACGCTTAGAGTGGTAATGTAGGAAAACCACACAAGCTAAAAATTGAGACAAAATATCTAAATTTGGCCTGCCCTAAGTAAAAACAAAAGAATTCTGCAATGCCTACTGAAAAGCAAAATAAGGATTAGCAATACATCGATGAAATACTCAGTATTCATAGTTACTAACGATACATCAGATGAACACACCTGGTGCTGAAATGCATCCTTTCAATGCACCAATTCAGCCATCCGTTGCAATGAGACGGAGATGAATGCGATCGTCCCGAAATATGCTTCACTGTTCGGTGCCCGAAGCCGATTAACGGAAGAGGAGTTCGGTCCTCTACAGGTGAATCAGTTCAGTCAGTATGGCAATGTGGTCACATACAGATGCTACGAGTCCTACTTTTATCCGGACCGTAGTTTCGAGAAGTACGTCGAATGTGACCTCAAGGCTGGGCACAGCAATGTTGGCAAATGGCGAGGGTACGGTGGGACACTGCTACCTCTACCCAATTCCTGCCGGCGTGAGTTTACAAGCTCTTATCCAGCACTCCAAAAGTTTGGGTGATTTTGGCATAGGATGCCATACACGATTATTGCAGCCGATGGTAGCTTTTGAAATACATGCGATTGTGCGTCAGTCGGTTGGTGCAGAGCCCGTTGGTTTGATCCTTTCTATTCTTTTATTGTAGCATTTTATAGGACCGAATTCTACCATTAAAGGTAAAATTGTTAAGATTAAATAGCGAAAAATATGAATGCTAAGCCCGTTTTATCACAAAGTCCTCGACAATAATAAGACACTTTTCTTGCCTCTATTTATAAAGAAAATTATGTGCAGTAGATGATTCAAATTGGAGTCAGAACTAAAACACTATTTTCAAAAATAGCAGTGAAGTGCAAATTTATCAATAAAATGAAGAGCTACGCATCTCACGGGTTACGTTTATTTGCAGCGGTCACATGTATGTACGAGGAGGTGCTAGTGAAGAAGGATTACAACATAGAGCCCAACTTCACCATTCAATTTGCGAATGGGACCATGGAAACAAGGAGCAAACTAAAGCCAGTGCCCTACCCTTATATGACAACAATTCGGTACCTATGCAAGGAGGGCTACGAGACCGTAACCAAAAAGCCGGATCAAAACATCAGCTGTGGTTCGATTGGGCGGTGGAGGCCGCAGATTTACGGTTGCATAGGTGAGCGCACAGCTTAATGCTCTAAAACAGTGCCAACATCTTTTGGAGGTAGCTCTTGCAGTTAATTTGCGTTGAGCAGTTTCCAAACCTATATAGTAGCTCTCTCCGTCAAATCTGCTTGTCCAGGCAACGAGGTGAGTAGTAAATGAATAGGCAACGTGAGCGTTTTTTAACTAAATATTGTAGCTTCTCAAATCTCTACTGACACCGTAACATTATTGCGGGTGTGTTCTCTTGCCTAACCACAGTTGCAAGTCATGGAGACTAAAACGTGACCTCCTTCTCCTCTGAACGCCATCTCTGCAGTTCTACACATCTCTGTCAAATTGAATTCACATCCAAGAGCAAAGGTCGCGGATGGCATCAAGGGTGAATACTACCTTAAATTGCTAGTATATATTGCAGATCTCGCTAAGGCGTCAAAGTGCCGCATTCTCAAAAGGGTACACTATATCAGAGAGGAATTTATTGAGGAAATGGTATTAAGGCCTGGACGGAGTTCCACAACAAGCACAGCCTGCAGGCAAATCCCAATTCGTAGCACAATAATCCAAGCCATCATTGAAAAAAGAGGAAGTTTGGCACTTGGGCTGTAAAAAATTGCTTCGTTTAAGGGCATCCAACGTACTATAAGCCCATAATAATGCAATTTCTTTGCCTATTAGCGTGCATAACGTGAATTTGGGCATTCTCAAAAAGCAAACGGTGATTTTGACCATCCTCTTGGGATACTCTGTGGATCCGGTCACTCGCAGTTGATGTTTCTCTCCTGTAGTAGCACCTGCGTTTTATAGCGTTTGTGCGTACATCCGCACTCCCCTTCCCGTGTTGATAATGCCGCACTCCACACCCCCTAAAGCATCACAAAGAATGTCTACATGAAAGAACAATTGATTGTTGCTAGACAGAAGTTGCCACCATGACAACAAAGTGGGAATGAAAAAGCTTGGGAATGAAGACCCTTGGTAGATGAGTAGAGAATTAATAACTTCCAACTTACGTTAATTTAAAACGTAAGTGAAGCTAAAGTCTTGTTTGACAGAAATGCCAAAAGTCGATGCGGGCAATTATACATTAGAAAAGTATTTTCTTCATTCGAATTATCGTAGCGGTGGACAAGAACATGACCACAAGTTCCACAGGTCGCTATGTTCCACCGGCAATAGAGGCTCCCTCGGCTAGCCAACTAGGAGCCGTTGTCATTGGCATCATCGTCATCTTCCTGGTGTCTCTGTTGCTGCTCGACCTGACCACTCTGCATCGTGACATTCGGTGGTTCATCAATAACATTCGTCTGCAAAAGAGGCTGTGGCTGGCTAAGAGACGTCTGCGAAGGGCAAAAAGGGAGGCCGAAGATAAACAATAGATGTGACACTCAAGTTCAAAATTGCACATGGTCGTCAAAAAACTTATTTATGATTCCCCTTCGCTCCCGTAACCGACTATGCGAGTTGTCGACTTCGTGACAATTCTGCTGCATTCTTCGTCACCTTAATAACATCTACTAATTGCTTTTAAATACACGCATGTAAAAGCTCAGCATACTGCGTCAATAGCCTTAAATGAATGGTAAGTCTTTTGATGGACAAATAGTTACAAGTTTTAGTGTCTCGCCGACTGAACAGCCAATGATTTCTTTGTCATTCGACATAAAAATTAATGCGACATCCTGCAAAACGTTGTATCCACGTTTTGAACTTCCGTATGAAACCAATCAGATGTCCACCTTATACTGACTAGCACACTACCCAGCAGTTGGCACTAAAGTCATTGTGATAGGCCTAGGGAAGCGGTGATTCCTGGACTGCGGTTGAAGCATTGTTGTCGTATTTCCACCCTATGAGGCTGCACAATATTGAAAAAAAGAGGTTTTATTTGGCTAGCCAGTAGTAACAGTAGAGTCCTCGCGACGGCGTGAGTGTACAGGCATATGCACGGATTGAATGCCTCAGAAGGACGAACGGTCGCCCTCCTCCTGCTGGTCACCACTATTATCCATATTTCCAAGTGTGTTCTAATGCTGTAGTCCATGCGACGTTGTGGATTTCTTGATTCACTCCTGAATCAAATGGATGGGCAAATGAAATCAAATCATCTGATGATTGTGAAGAAGTAACGGGGTCTTCACAGCTACCTGTAGGGCTTAATTTGTAATGGAGTGAGGCTTTTAGCCACAAGGGTTTTGGGTAAAGGAAAAGACGAACGAATAAGCGGCGCGTTTGGCGTATTGTTTAACACATCCCCGAACAGACGATTAACATTCACTTGGTAGCATTTGAATGTTTTAGATCAATTTGAATCTACTAAATAACTGCTGGATATTATTTTAGAATCCAAAATCATAAAAATATAATCTAATAGCAAAAGCGGGAGGACATTTAGTAATGAAATTCTAAAATCAGGGAGCTAGGCGCGAGGAAAACATCCACATTCCAATGAATGAGTTGAATGAGTTTTAACGGATAGGAGTTAAAGGGCTTCATGACAGAAAATTTCCTTATGTGGGCACATCAATTTGACCTCTCAGATGACCCGATCCGCATTCTGCAAGGCACGGGAACCGGATAAAGCATTTTGGGACAGGCAAATTGGTTGCGAAACTCAAATTTCACCTTTGAAGTTACTTAACGAACGCAAAAGTCTTAATTTTTAAACGGGCGTCAGTAAAAAGGAAATCAGTGACATCTACGCAGTAATAATACCGTTTGGTTTAAAAATCAAGGAATGTGTCCGAAACGTTTTAGACGTGGGCATTAGGCTAACTGTTCAGCAAACTTCAATATCTTTACTTTTTGCTTGGAAACTGTTTAGCGGATATAATTTTTTGTTGTGTGATTCACTGCATCTAAGAAATCCATTCATCTCCCTGACGGGTGTTTATTTAAGTTCACTTGGTTGAAGTTATAACTGTAATATTTTGATTTTTTGTTGAGCTCCCCACTCTAATTTCGCGAGCTCTTAGGTCCCGACATTGTGCTTCCATTGGGCGGAATGGCTTGGGAGTCGTACCTGTGGCCTTCAGCCTCTCTGTACGTTGACGATACACATTCTGCCCTGGTATTAAATCAGTTTTGCCTTCAGAAGAGACCTTAGAGCTACAAAAACGAGCAGTAAAGTGCAAAGCTACTTGTAAACTACCCATGAAAAGGAGGATCGAAAGAGTAAGAGACATGCTGAGGGTACTTTGTAAAAAAATGTTAGTCATCTTCATTTCAACTCCTACCTCTAAATAAACTTGGCGCCTGAAAATTGTCAAAATCCCACATTTCACCCCTACCAATGAATTTCGCATAAGCTTTAAATGAAGAGGGAACCGAAAAGAGACGCTGAAGCACGAATAAAAAAGTGCTCACCGATGGCCACCCATAGGCTACTTAAAAGTGTGTATTTTCAAAATACGGGACTTAAGAAGCAGCTTTTTTGCAACACAACATGATTAGAGAACGCAGGCCATAAAGCATTAAAAAGGTAAGAGTTTTCTAAATGTTTTTTTCGTTGAAGTGTTTATGGCCTTAAATATTTCCCAATTTACCTTTTGCTCCAGCATAATGAAAAACGGATATTTCTAAAATGTATAAAACGATTTGTGTGCAAATGTCATAGAACGACTGTTTCCCTGAAGTGACAAAAAGTTGTAGCATAAAGGGGGAAGATGTGTTGTAATACACGTTTACTTAACCGCAACTATTAGGTAGCGAGGGGTCAAACCACGCCATCCGTGTGCCCGGAGTAGTGTCACCAATTCCCAGGGAGCGAACAAAATCCGATTTGCCTAAAGCTGTGAAGGCCTGCAAGATTTCACGATTCCTTTGGCACAGAACTGTCTTCATCTGTTCACTTTTACCGCAGAAATGGTGTGAAATCAGAAGTGGAAGTAAGATTGACAGAAACTGTCACAGTGTTACTTGCATGTACAAGGAGTAAATGGCAGAAGGTGTGGCAGTAAAGCAAAGTCATGCGGAACTTATATATCTTGCGTAATCGAATGAGCTTATGCAGATGAAGCAAAAAGGTTTAAAACAGTATAATAAAGTTAATTCATGGCTTAAGTCTTAGAGTGGACAAAACTCAGAGATGAGACGGGCAAGAAAATAGTTCCAAACAAGTACGATTTCATTATTTGAAAGTAGATAACAGATACTACAGTCAAAGAACCCAAACAGAAAACTGCATACATTTGCAAAGTCAATCACTGCTACCAGACCACTTTTGGGGAAGGTGGGTTGGAGAATATCATAGAAATGTTTGTAGAATGCTCCGAGTAGTAAGTTCTATTGTACTTGAACCCACAAATGACCCTGAGGGTAGGAAGAGTTATTGATGCTGATAAAATCCGCTGCGGCCTGAAACTGGCAAATCTGAAAAAAACCAAGCAAGATTGCGAAGCGTGAACTTCCCTAGAGTATTTCAGGAGGAAGATGGCAAAGTAAAGGCTTCCATAACCCCGGAGTGGAAACAACTTTTGGAGCTGTAAGCATCCCTTACAATTCCTTCGCCAAAAAGGTTTTATTAAGGTGTTTTCCTCCCGAAGATATAGCTTTTTCGAGGCGGTGTCCTGCTGTAGTCGCATTGGATGCTCACTGAGTCGAACGACGATGTACATTTTCCTCTCAGATGAGTTGGCTTCGAAAATAAAAAGGGTGTTTTTGTGATTAGGTTATCTTGAACTGCTTCAGTTAGTTTGTGTAGTGTGTTGATGCTGATGTTGAGGTTGGATGGCCGAGACTGTCAACGTCCACGGATGTGGTCATTACTGTTGTATCACTATCACTGGTGCTAATTGTGGTGGCAGAATTTGGCAAAATGTGAGACGTAGTGCTGTCAATGCTGTCTGGACGTTATGATATTGGTTGTTGGCTTTTGATTGGTCGGTCTGATATGCAGCAATTGTCCTAGGGCTGCCTTGGTCTTCAGACAGAATTAGAGTTGTTTCAAGCCGTAGAGTGTCGATGATGCTACTGTCTGAGTGGCCGGAGTTGAAGCTTTCATCTATATCACAACTCCACCGCAATTCTTCTTCGTTTTCTCCTGCTGTACATGTTTTTACAGCAGGTGCTCTTCTGCTGTACCTCATATTCTGCAGTAATCAGGTCATCGCGATAGATGCAATCATTCGGGATGAGGGAAACCAAATTGAGAAAGACTCATAAGTTAGGCTAATCGCAAATACGTCTCTCCCTGTCATTTTTCACTTCTCATTTTCGACCAACTCATCATTGACAAACCTCAAACCTGAATTTGTTTTGCAAGTTGCCATCTACCTGCTGTTAAACCTTGCGGAAAAGGTGGAAGTGGAGGAGAAAATGCATCGGAGGGGCATCGTAACACTACTCTGCCGTTGTCTGAAGCGAAAAAACCACGACCTTCTAGTCCTTGTGGTCTCATTCTTGCGAAAACTGAGCCTCTTCCAAGAGAACATTGACGAAATGGTGAGTAAATAGGGAGAATGGCGGATCTTCAAACATGAAATGTCCGATTTCGAAGCAAGACGCATGAAAGAAAACTGGTTATATGATTAGAGATATTTTAGCTCCAAAGGGTACATTAGGCTATTATTTTTAAGTGGGACCATTTCATCCACCGTAAGACTAGTGGGCTAAATTTCAGGGAATGACGTTTTGGTGTTTGTGGCCATGCTTATTTCTTTACACGCATGCCCAAGCATTCTGATAAATTTAAAACTGTCACGATTCGGATCATAATCAGTTCTGACACTAGTGTCTACATGCGCTGTAAGCCCTTTAAATATTATTCTCGGTTATTTACAAGTGATGGAATTTAGTGTGGGAAATCAGCAGTTGCCCTCAACTTATCAGCACGAGAGGTGCTTTCCTTGTTGATACTTGTCTGCAGGATTCATGTAGAAACGAAGACTCTAGTGGTCTTCACGTCTCACCGATTACTTCTCTTCCCAAACGGCCACATTTTGTCACCAAAGAAATGTTTGTAGAATCCTCCGGGTGGTAAGTTGCGTGTGCATGGTATGAGATGGAGTTGTGCACCGACCCATCCCACTGCTGTCTCCTCCGGCTCATCATCACTGCTGCCCACAATCTTGGCTCAGCCCAGTTCCCTCACGCACTGGACTCGTCTGTGAATTGAAGCCAAAACACCCGTCGAGATGCTGGTTCCGGCTCAGGCCATTAAAAAACACAGTGCACTGTGTGTTGTGAGCCCTTCAGCTAGTCTCAGCCCCGCTTCGCCAAAATGTTTACTGACATGATTCGAGGAAATCGCGTCAAAGACTACGCATTCTCACAGTTCATCACCAAAATCTATGGCAGTCGAGGCTGAACTGATTTAAGAGACTAGCAAATCGTAAATCGCATCTATTGGACAGATTGGACATTCCATGCTGCTTGGCAATAATTACTAGATGTATCATCAAAAAATGCAAATTGGTGGGTTACAAGGAACGCTTGCATGCAAAATTCTGCAGATTAAGAACAAAGTTGTGGAGGAATTAGTTGGTCTCCTGACAGTCGCCCAGCCTTTGCTCATTCGACTAACGTTGCGCTTGCTGTACAACCTCTCCTTCAATCAAGACCTACGAGCTTCGATGGTGATTCAAGGACTGCCTGAGACTCTCGTACCGCTACTTGGTGAGAGGGCCTGCTCATGGCTTATTGTCTATGTATATTGACAAAAGATAACTTATCAAAAGCGTTATTCAAATGCAGTTATTGAAAGTGATGTCAAAGTAATCAGAGAACGCAATTCATGCTTAAGGCAACATGAAGAAACCAAAGCTTGGTAATATGAGTTTCGAAACGTGCATTTTACTGAAACACAGAAGTAGAAAGCTGTAATAGTAGATAGAGACTAACTGGTTATCCACCTCACCACCTGCACAAGAATCAAAAGCTGCAATAGACTTTTGACCACCGAAACTCCAACAATATTAGCGTTTTCGTATCGTACTAACACTACTATCGAGTTGCAAACGAGGTTTCCTGGAAAAGGAAATTTAGTGGTAGTAGAACTAACTTAGGGTATTAAAAACACCACGTTATGCGCGCCGTTGTAGACGTGCCCTATAGTTGAGGCGATTGTGAGAAAACGACGTCAGCTCCAGATTAAAAGCATAAATGAGCCATGTTCTACTTTGGATGCTCAAAATATTTCCAAAACTTTTAGCCTTTTGCATTCTCTCCTAGCTGACTCCTCCCAGCGCGACGTGGCCCTCCGCATTCTTTATCAACTTAGCACTGAAGACCAATACAAGGGCCTAATTGCTTCATCTGGATGTCTTCCACTCGTGAGCACGCGCGTATTTTAGCAAAATTGTGAAACTGCAAGCACGTGGCTAGATTAGCTGGTGACTTATTTGATGCGCAACACAATCCCACTGAAACTGGTCTGTTTGACATCAGTCATGAGGTTCGTCGAGTTTGGGCTCGTTCCAAAATGTGATAGAGTGCAAAATCTTCTAGAACAAGGCCGAATCCCCCTCGAAACAATTTTGTAAGGCTGTTAAGGTGCATTTGGTTGTAATGTTCGGAAGGAGCAAAGGAGGTGTGCTTTGGTAAAGTAAGGCAAAAGTGAACTTTATCGTTGGGCTAGGCATCCGATCATGTCAGTCTCCTCGTGCCATTATCAGTGATTTTTCTGTCTGGGAATGCAAGTTGCGGCATACTTAACAGCCTCATTAATGAGAAAAGAGAGCATTAATTTAAGTGTAGAGTTATCAAAATAGTTTAATCGACACTTGCGTTAGTAATGCTCGACTCATGCTTCATATGGTGTCACTTCAAGACTGCCTTTGAGCAGGCCATTTCACTGTTGTAGAAGCACGCTAAATGAGGATGAGAACGATTTATCAATTCGGGCCATTGGTCGAGTCACGAAAGTGCGTAAGGACTTTGAGCACTAGAATCTGTAGTGGAATATCATTTGCGATTTTTCAGTTCAAGTCTTACTGTCTCTCTCAAAGTGCAAAATTCTGTCATGAAACGCTCACTGCAGAGTCTTAGAAAGGAAGCATTAGTAACCAGATTTTGTCCCATGATTTTTCTGACACCGGAGCCTACCATAGACACGCATTAGGGCATGCCCTTGACAATTTTAACCATCCGAAGGTATGGTTAAAATTGGTCAATGAAACGAAGCTTCTCCTCTTTAGCTGATGCGGTCGATTTTGGGCAGCGCCGAGGGTGCGTCGGATGTGGAATGCTTAGGCCTTCTCATCAATTTGGCCTGCGATCAAAGAGCAGCTCGAAGTCTTGGTGAACCACGGGGCATTCAAATGCTATTCCGTCGTGCCTTCGCGACTCACGATCCACTACTCATGAAAGTGCTGAGAAACCTCTCCCAGTTCGAGGAACTACGACTGCACTTTGTGGTAAGAGGAAGATGGATAGTGGAATAGGGATGCGTGAAAAATTGTTCTCCAACATACATTGACTGATTGGAGTCTTTGTAGTAATCAGGCTCCACGTAATGGAATTAATTCCTTTGCTCATTCACTCATTTATCTCAAAGTCGGATCCATCCATCCCACATTTGCCCATCTGCAAAACTTGCACACTCTATAGCAGAAAACAGATGAGGAGGAAATGAACCTGCAGGTGGACATATGTGTGAAATGAGATCGAGTGCTAATGTAGTCATCTTGCACATCTAGGATTACCTGCCGGATCTCGCCTCGGTGATTGTGCGTCTTGAGGGTGATCCTCCTCGGAGCATGGAGTCGGAAAACGAAGGAGATAACGATATCGAGTCGGATGATTCCCAATCCAATGGCGGTGGCAGCATCGACAATGTGGAGGACTGCTTCGCTCTTGAATGCCTCGGTGTGATGGCGAACCTGCAATTGGAGGAGTTGGACTTTGCTCGTGTTCTTGGTGATCTGGGCCTTCTTGCCTGGGCGGAGAAAGTGTTGGCGGGCGTGGGGCAGAGTCATCACAAAGACGACCTCGTGTTGGAGACCATTCGAATGATTGCGACCACCTGTGTGGACGTGGAAGCTGCTAAGATGGTGGCAATAAGTGGAAGTCCGGTGATCCCAAGGCTGATTAGGCTTATGAATTGTAGGGCGGAATGCTGTTCATGGCTTGCTCCGGGTTCGGTTGCATGCTAGTGCATTTTTGCAGCTCACTGTCCTCCTTTCGATCGAAATATTACCCTAGGCAACCGGCTATGAGCCACCTGCATATAACTAGCGGCATTGCAGTCTGGTAGAAATGCAGACTCTGAGGATGCAAAAAGAATTCAACGTTCGTCTCCATAACTCATGTTCACTTGATTTGCACCTTAGTAGAAACAGTTTTCTTGTTAACTAAACTGTAAGCAAATGCACAATTTTACTGAGTGGGCAACTCCATTGACAAAAACCATCCAGATAAGAGTAGAATGTGCACACAGAGAAATTTGTGATGAAAAGTTGGCCGCCTTACTGCTTGTCGTCTGTTTCCTCAGAGCGTGTTAATAAGTAGTTCTTTGATCCATGAAATTGTAGAGGCGTGGGAAATTTATTTGCAGCATAGCAAGTCGTTGACAGCACCTAACTCTCCACCTTTCATGCATGATTTATGCCCAGAATTTTGATGTTAGCAATGTGTAAAGTTGACCAGTCTTTTAGAATTTACATATTGTGCAAATGAACCCACGCTCAAGGCATGTGTTGATTGGAACATTCCTTTCATCAGATGCTTCCCCAGAATTCCAGAAAGCCGTCAATAGAGTCATGATTCGTTTGCGCATTTTGTGGGCAAGACCAGGTTGAATGCAAGTGTAGAATGCGATACGCCTTCATGTTCGTCATCCACTTCGTTGGAGATTCAACCGATCTACTTCTACATGCTTTGGGTCACAGGCCAATGAAAGTGTCAAATGACATTTCAACTCTACTTCTAATCGTTTTCCAATCCACTATCCTCGTTTTTCGCCTATAAATTGAGTAGTCCCGAGGTCCACGCCATTAACAGCGCTTTGAAGCTTCTGGTCTTTATCGTTTGACAAGTTGGACGCATTGAATGGACGAATCACACATTTGTGTAATCGGTCATAAATTGATTGTTACTTCCACCACAGGATTGTGTGTGAGCTCACCTATTGGGTGAGGGGGATGTTTGACGAAAACACTGAAACAACGATGTACACCTCCAAGGAATCGCTAGTTGCACATAGTGCTTTGCTGTTTAATTTTTCAGCCAGACAGGAGGATGATGAGATGGTCTTTCAAATTCTCTGCGTTTTCTATCGAATGCTTCGGCACGAGGAAACCAGACAGCACCTTGTCAGTAACACGGGTTAGTTCCTCCTTTCATATGGCACTCTCACTAAGCGCGTACAATGCGGCTCGTTATTCGTCCTTCTCTTGGTGCATTTCTTATTTGTTTGAGTGAAAATCGATGTTGGATTTGTGATAGCGTCCAGATTACTACGAAGGAGGCCCAAGTAATGCAAGCCTGGAGGTGCGGGCTAGGCCACCGTGGCATATAGTAGGCATCAGTAGGGGCTATCGTCACCACAGCGGGGACTGGATCGTTGAATGCTCCGAAGGTTTCCGCATTTTTAAGTTGTGTATCATAGCACGGCTTAGAGCATCTCACTGTCATCCACCTTTGTTTTGAGCGTGTAACTCAGCGCTTCCAGTAGCCACTTTTACACATCGGCATTCGGATGTCTTAGAACCATCCTTCGGAAAGTGGTGAGACTCGCGGGAAACTTATCTGCTGTAAGGGCTATTGCACTTTCATATCACATGCATTTTCTATCCATTGCATCCCGTGGATATAACCGTTGCGAACCACTGATTTCATGACCGATGGACGCTTTTGCAAAAGCATGTTTTGGATCTACTTTTGCTATTCTGAGTTATTCCAAGCCAAGCTAATCTTACATTATAAGGACTTTTGTAGAGGCACCGAACTACATCTTCGACTTGATGCACGATGAGAATGAGGTGATAGGGAGCGTTTGCGACGCAGCCTTGAATATAATCGCGGTAAGATTGCACCCTTTGCTTCACAAAGTAAGGACTTACTTTTCACGATCTTTTCTCTTTCAATTTACTTCCATGCCTCTTTCCAAAATGCCAGTGAAGTCCACACAATATCCGCTTCAGCCTAGCATTCTATGACTTCATGTTTGCAGTTCGCTCAGTGAAATCATTCATGATCGGCAAAAGTCTTAGTTGAAGAAACAATGTCTGTGCCATCCATGCTTCCACTTCATTGCCACACAACCGTCTTCGCCTTAAAGCTTCTTGAAGCAGAATCAAAAAGGACAAAACATGGATGTCACAAAGTGCGATCCATGCATGGGGTGGACTGTCATCTGCTAGTTCAGTCATGCAGGTGCTTTCAAGACACGAAACAGAGTTTGGTGAAGCAATACAACTCGCCTTCCTGAGTAGCACTGCCCATGCTTTTGCTTCCTTCACAACATGCGGCATCTGCCTCACATTTCCATGCAGTTGAAAGAGGGCGCTTGTTAGAATCCCATGGCGCTACTGACTGCTAACTTCTGGTGACGGTAGAATCATTGAGTTAGTTGCTTCTTTGATAGTTCATTCCTCACTTTTGAATCAAAAACACTGGGTCTGCGTGCCATTACAAGAAACGACCAACCTGTGGAAGTCACCTTCACGATAACTTGTCAGAGGTTTGGAGGGGACGTTGAAGCGTACTTACGTTTGTCTTCTGCTATTTGTGGTTGTTTTACTTGAAGGCTTGGATTGGAAGTAAAACGCGGATCCAGTTTTCCTTCAACATCTTCAAAATATGCGTTTGCATGCATATGTTACTTTGCGCAACGTTCCATATCTACCTCGCCAGTGTGACCGCTGCCGAGCTTGTCAAACCATTCATGGGGAAAACTTTATACACAGCAGAGAAATACGATTGACACAGAGTAGCGTCTTCTGTACCAATCCACCACATACCGTCAGTGATGCTCCCAACGTTCGAATTGGGCAGAAATCTTCGCTGTAGGATGGCGATTTGTAGGGCAGCCAATTTGGCAGAGGAGGACATGATTATTTGTCATTCACCTGGACATGATTATTTGTCATTCGTTCTGACACCTCAAGGATTTTGATGGAAGCAGTTCTTGCCTTTCTGTGGTATACATGCCAATAATAGATAAACGAGAGCAACAATCATAAATGCCTTTATTGTACCACGAGGGACTTCTAATGATGTGACCCCAAATATGGCACCACTGGGTTGTCATTGGCGCTGTTTTTTGACTTTCGTTGTTGAAGGACTGTGATGAGACGTGGGCAGAGACCATAAGAGCGGAGCGCTTCAAATGGCGCAACTGTCAGTGGCTTCAAATGGTGGCGGAAACGGAGGCGGAGGCGGAGGCGGAGGCGAAGCACAATGACAGTGAGGAAGGGTTGAATGGGGAGGATGAGGTTTTCTCATCCAACCACGACTTCATGATGGCTTCGAGCCTCCTCGAAGATGCTGCTGATTGGTTTGCAGCACCACCATCGCCACCACCTTCTTCCCTCGATTGTGTGGCCTTTGATCCTGATTTCAAGCTCACTACCCATGATACGGCTGCATGCTATGCGGGTGAGATGTGGCCACGCTTCTCTTTATAATGCAAATGTTTCGTGTTTGTGCATGAAGTTAAAGCGAACCCTACTTTGTCGGTCAACGATTTTCGGTTGCTTTAGATGAAGGTGAAGATGCTGCTGCATGAAACAGTAGAGGTGCTGCTTGCATGACTGCTGAGGCATCGTACCGAACGCGATTGTTTGTTCTCCCATTCGACTCTTATCATTTGTATACCACTTCTCACTACACATTACTTCCAAAAGTAGGACTTTAGTGCAAAGAAATTTTCTGTTCCTTTTGAAAACAGGGCAGGTCTTAGAAGACGCTACAAGCTCTAATCTCATGAATTGCAGAGCCATCATTTAATTCTCTCAAATAAAGTGTGGTTTCGATTATATGTTATCTCAACTTTTCTGTTAAGGAAAGTGTCTACGAAGTGTTAAGGCTCAGCGCAATTAGTCTCTTTTTCCACTGTGTCTTGTGCATCGATGAAACTGTCGCCAACTTGTTTTAACCTATCATGGCCACACTCATGACATCGTGAGATTTATGCGTGCTGAGTACAACGCAATTTCTTATTGACAACGATTTGGTGCACTGAGTAAGAGATGCTTTCGCCCAGTTGTTTGAAATAAGAAATGGTCCTTGAAATGTTGAAACCGTCAAATCAAACGATTGTGGTGGATGTATGAATCGAGGAGACGAAGGTGTTGCAAGAAATTCCAACTTTTAGTTTGACGCACTCCTCTCTTCCCGTTGATGGAGCTTCTCGCATTCGTGGTGCATTGCTTATCATTGAAATTTGTCTCATTCGATCAAATATGATGAATTGTAAGAACTTAGCTTCAAGTAGTATTTGTAATAGATATTTTTCATCTACTAATTTAGAAGAATGTGTTTTTAAATGCGATGTCGATTTTGTATAACAAATATTTCAATCATAGACTAGTAATCAGGGGAAAATCATGAAGAAAGTGTGAATGAGAAATGATCAGCAGACAGTAGAGGAGTTAAAAAAATCTAAGGAGTTATTTGGTTGGATAAAAAAGGGGCAAAATGAGAAGTGACATCGGACGTTAAGTGCCTCCAAACAACTCAGTGAGTTGAAAGAGGGAATAACGGTTGAAGACATGCGCAAGATCGTAGTTGACAACCATCTTGTGCGAGAGTTCCGCCGTCGCGTCGGCTCGAATCAGAGACCCCAGTGCTCCCCTTTCGCCCCGATGGCACAGCGTGGAATTGCCAAAGCGGAATGAGGCGAGACCGGTTCTTCCCGTGAGGCGAGCCCATTCTTGTGGCTTGATGAAGGAAGGCCGGTTTACCACTCGCACAAAATTTGATATATCCTCTCTGGGAAAAAAGGCAAATTCCACTTTTCTTTACTTAGTTGGCCATTTAAACGCAAGTGAACTCGCAAATTCCACCACTGTGGAGGTGAAATGTTGCATTCATACATCGGAGATATTGATCCTCTAAGAAAGTGACTATACTCTGGCTGTGGTAAGTAGATGCGCAATCATGTACTCGCACCAGTATAACCGATATCAATGTAGTCCCATACAGCATCAACTCTTGCACACATGTTCACGACTATGAACCACTTCTTCATCATTTGTTTCTTTCGCAGTGTCTACCAAAGATGGGGAACTTGAATGAACTGGGCATAATTCGACTAAATTAGTTGGCATTTCCTTCAAGCTCCTTTAAAAGCATTAATAGCAGGGTAAAAGTACATCATAATTTTAGGCGCAATTTTGCAACAAGAATGAATTTTAATACTATTTTCGAACGTATATGCGCCTTCAAGCATAAAATAAACCCATGATTTCATTGCATGAGAAGATTGTCATTACTCTTTCCATAAGATATGTGAGGAATATTTCTGCTATAAAATTCCAAGCAAAAACTTCCCGAAGAGCAAGGTCTACTGAGTCTATGACAGTAGGCGGGTATAAGGCATTTCACTGTCTTATAGTTGCGTGCGTTGACCTCTGAACCATAAACAAGACACGCGATCGACAGGGCTTAGAGACTTACGACAAATTTTGACCTTCTGTGTTTTCCGAAAGACCAAGAGCATTCAGCCGCCTATTAACTCGAAATCTGACCTTCTCTGATTGTTGCAGCATAGTAGACATTAGCTTCATGATGTCGCGTTGGTTTTTCATTGAAGGGTCTCTCATTACCACGCGAAGGCGGTGCTGAAGTCTGGCATCCAAAGCGTTCAGACTGCAAAAATATTAATTAATCATTTGATTAATTGCTTCAGCCCAAGATGTGAGATGAACACGGAATGGTTACATTTATCTTGAAAGCCCTTCCATCCGTTCATTAGTCTCAGTTGTTGCTTCCTGACTTTACAATCGCTGACCTGTCTGTCTTCCTGAATATCGGATAATTTGTTAGGAAATTTATTGCCATTTGTGGAACTGGATAAACTTTCTGCATATTGTGAGGTCTCATAGAAGTGGTTCATAGACCGATTAGCAGATGATACTGCATTAACCTATTAGTGTAGGTGGCGTGCCCCACAACTTTTGTTTTAAGGCCTCGAAGACAGAAAAAGGAATGCTGGTTCACCTTGGCCTACGCACTAAGCGGACAGATGAAGTATAATCGCAGTGACAATTTATTCAATGATTAATAAATAAGAAACTAATCGAAAAGTCCTCCCTTTATGCATAATTAAATAAGCAAGTGCATTTCAATATCCTAGAAATCAAGAAGCATCAGGTGAGACGCTTGACACCTTTCTTGTGCAATGAACTCAATTTGGATTCAAATTTATTTTCTGAGAATAAAACAGAGCATCGCAAAATCGGTTCTTTCTCTCAAGCATATTGCAAAATATGGTTTGAAGAGACGAATTCTACGAGTTAACCTGCAATGGTGCATAAGTAATCGAAATCAGTGAGTTGATTGGGTTTTTCGTCAGGTTTCAAAGACACTTAAATGCCATAGTATTTGGGATTGGAGATTTAATAAGCATCTGTAACTGTGTTTTTTACTCAACGAAACCTTGAGCTGAAATAGAAATTTACTGCAGTTTTTCCCTTAACGAACAATTTGCTGAGCAAAATACTACTCTTGGTGATTGTCAGTAATCGTTTGCACATCTTAACACAGTTGTCGGTTATCTGAATCGAACCTAGAGAACACAAGTACCAACGTAAACCTCACGCACAGTTTCCTCTTAACTCTAGCAGCTCCTAGAGTTTGACCCTTGGCAGGCCTTAGAGATTAACATAACTACACCATAGGTAACCTCGCTTTCTGCGATTCAATTGTCAAAATGTGTGAGACATCGAAAATGTGCTGGTAAACTAGGAAATTCGATGCTGAACTTCATTTCCAACTGCTACCTGCCGTTTCAAAGCTAAAAACAGAACTCTTTTCCAAAGTAAATGGGTTACACCCTTATTCAAAGTACAACAAAAATGACAAACCAGTACAAGGTTGGTTTGCCTACAGTTTCTAATTCATAGACAAAATGCCTAATAAAATTGAGATGGCTTCGGGTAGGAGGCCTGTGCCTTCTTCCACTGGCCCTGGTCTCGATGCAAGCTTTATTTATATCAAGCCATAGAAACGGATGAGTGAGAGAATGGGCAGATATAAGATAAACGAGTGGATGAATACCGGACGGAAGGATGAAAGAAAACCACTTTTATTATCATCGCTGTTAGTTAATGTCATAATTTAAGTTGAGTCATAAAAGGATTTACTTCCGTTATGTTAGTAGCACCCTGATTAAATTAGTTTGACGTGATTTTAATGTGTTGGTGAATTACTGGAGAAGTTGGCATTTGGACCACTATCTCTCCAATGGAAGGTATATTCAAAGGATCAAGTTGGCAAGTTGCCTACCCTGATCAGGGGATGCAGTGGCATTAATTTATTCCTAAAAATAATGCCGCTATAAATCAGCGCAACCATTCCCGACTAAACACTTTATCTACCCTTACTGCAAAACTTTCACTAAATAATAAAACCGCAACTCACGTGAGAGCAAAACGCCTTTTCATGGGGATTCGTTGTGCGGCTTCGACAAGTTTAGACGGAAGAGACATCAAAGCGGTCTGTAATTGTTAAGCAACACACCACCAATGTTTGCCGGGGGTAAGGAGTCCTCCTTAGAAGCTTGCTTCAAAAGGCAATCAAGTATGTAGACACCACTTAAATGGCACTCTTTAGAGGCGCCTGCTGCTATGCAGATGCACGAAAAATAGGAAAACAGTTTACGCACACTATCGAGACCTCCTTTGAATAATGTCCTGTCTTCCCCAATTAAATCTGCAAGTGCTCAAATGTTAATTTAACAGACTGGTAGAAAATCGCTCACGTCTGTAAGCAGGATGGCTGAGACATCGTCACTCTGCATTGATGCCTTCCCTTCTGCAAGGCGTCGAATTTCTGGCAGACGTGAATCATCATCTCTACTTAAATCAGGCTTGGCTTTAACAGTGAAAGGCGGGTGGAAAATGCGATTCAGGTCAAGAGGTTTGAACCAGCGCTGAGCATTGCCGGGCAGGGACGCGCCAGATGTTCCTTTGTGCTTAAATAAATCTCCCTCTAAAAAACTGTTTGAATTCAACACTGAAACGCCATCAAACAGTCTCTGCACATCGTTCTTTGACAGTATTATGGTTCCGACTTGAGACAACTTCGAGAACATTGCAGAAGCTACTTCCTTCGCCTGACTGAAAAGGTGCTCAGCCTTCTCTGTGTCCAAGTGTCTCAGCATCATCGAGACTGTGTCGAAGATCACATCTTTGAAGACATTCATAAGCCTCGCGCCTTTAGCACTGTCGTTCCAAAAGATAGACTTTTCCTGATGGTACTTGTTTATCAACTTCTCAAGGTAATCGAAATCAGGTGGACCTTCAGCAAGCACATTTAACGTGCCACGAATCAAGGTATACGACTCCTTTCCCGTATCCATGATGGCCTCCAAAACGTTAGCGATGTGCTCGGCTACCTCGAAGGGGCTCACGATGGCAACACTGTCGCGTGCAACCACCTTGAAGGGACGTCTGGGCTCAAGATCCGCATTCTCGTCAGTAAGGACTCGATCGGTAAACTCACTGCTAGGGGTCTCTGTCGACACAGTGTAGGCCCACGTGCCGCACGGACTGGTTGTTGTCCTCGATGCAGAGGTCTCACTCAAACGCGGACCACGGATGGCAGGCAATCGTATTTCACACGGAATGCTTTCTGACGAGTCCGTCTTGGCTACGGCATCCAATAGGGGCGAGTTCCTTCCACTGAGTTCACTCGTTGTTAAATTCGAACTGCTCAATGAAATTGGTGTGGAGGATGTCTTCTTCGTCATCTTCAGCAGTCGTGTGGATGCCCTTGATTTGAATGATTCCATTGATGGTTTGAGCTCTGGTCTTATTGGTGGTAGTGTCGATTTGGTTTTGTGCTCGACACTGGCAGACGCTGACCACACGGTTGTGTGAGACTTAGGTGACGTTTCGGAGGATGGACTGGTGGTCACCTCCGACCCAGCACTGATATCGGGCAAAGAATCAAGCAATTCCACCCAGTCTATTAGTTCGTCCATTCTCTGCATCAGATTACGGTGTATGCTATCACTGATTTCGTCAGAGCCCACAGTTTCCTTACCGGCAGTCTTCTCCTGGAGGAGCTTTGTGAGTAGGTGAGAGAGACGATTGTGTGATATACCTGTGATTCCCGCTTTGAAAAGATGGTTAGCAATTTTCTCTGAGGACTCCTTGTTGTAGTCGTGCCTTGTTTGAAGGTACTTGGCTAATTCATCTCTCTTGGCCTCATACAACACGTAATGAACTGACTTTCTTCTGGGGAGGAATGCACCTTTAAATATTCCATCCACGTGTTTTTCAACCTGTTGTATTAAAAGTGATTGTAAGCATGAAAGCACATCACTCTTGTTTTTCCTTTTGTCCCTCAACGCACTTAAGATTAGCTTAAGTAGTGCAAAACAGCATACTCTTAAGAATCTTAAAGTGTACAGCTAAGAAAGCCTACTTTTGTGTCATCCATTCCAATGTCCTCCTTCTGGGCCGATGAGGCGGGAGAGGAGGGTGAATCTAGGGTTACAGACTTCTTTGAGACATCAGGAATGATGGGTTCGGGGGGCGTTTGCTCATGATAGCCTTTGCCTTGCACCGAGAGATCCTTCGGAATTAGCCGCGCATTCTTTTTTACACCTGAAGGGGGCTTTCCCTAATTTGTAAGAGGAATCGAGAGGAAATTTTAAATGTAGATTAGCTCGTTACATTATAGAAAGGAAGGAATAAGTAATCATTTAACATAAACGCACTGACTTTGGCGAGGGTGTTGCAGCTTGTTCTGGTTGTGTGGGAGGTACAATCTGGAGAACAGAATGCACTCAGATCAGTGCCTAAGCATTCGCTGCTCGTTAGTATAATGAGATCTTTCAAATAATCAGATTTTCAGGCAATTTTTTGGTGATAGTTAAAATCAGAGGACTAATTCAAGGACAGCTAAAATATTGTCTTATCATTGTTTTGGAGTTTTTTAATAACGGGGTTATATTTATATGTTAAAATAAAATTATATTTGTATTGACTTGGTGAAATCCTTCAGTCTCGAGTCTCTTTACTTTCTAACCTATGTCTCTGCTAGCACTACAAATGCCATCAGCTCACAAGCAAGACGATTTCAATTTTCATTTCAAACGCTTCTTTGTTGAAAATTAAATGTAAGACCGAGACTGCTCAATACTTGTAGCAAGAATTCACATGGCCATAATTTCTAAGGATTTCGCATCAACCATTGTACGATTTATCGCTAACTTAGGTCAACCACTATACTTTGTTCATACTAATTACAGTCGGGGACAAAAATACTTTCCTTAGCAATCATGTTGAACAAGCAAAAATGGTGTGAAACACTCAACAGCCTGACGCACCATTATTTCCTTCTTACTGAGCATCGTCTGCAAGCTTGGCACAATGTGAGCAGGTTTCTTCTGAAGATGGGAATAGACCACAGCACTAATGTCAAGCAACCCTTGCAAAACAGTTTTAAATTGAACTAACCGGTTTGCTTGATGACTCGTCAGACTAAAAGAAAAGGGAAGATTAGCTAGTATAAGCAAGGGCACCAAGTTGGCACCAAAGGCACAATGGGAGTCGCTGGCTCTGCTTAAAGTACCCACCGCTTCCCACTTACTTATTCGAGAATAAACAAATAAATAAGTAAATTTTTCATAGACCGAGATTTTTCTGAAATAATTTGCTTGATCTAGAAGGCCCGTTACTAAATTGCCCGTCGAAATATTTTTTAGAAAAGATCAGATAAATTGCAGCTTATTAGGCAAAGCAGCGAAAAGGGGATTTTGACTGTAAAAAGGAAACGCTAGGCACGTATTTGAGGCCCGATCGAGGCCTTGGCATGTTAATCACTCTGGCAACACATGAGGACCTGATTTTAAGCCGCAGTTGCCATGTTCATTCATTTGACGAGAATTTCTAGTATTCAGATTAAACTCAGTGCATGGGCGAATTCATTTATATCAACCTTGGTCTAATAACTACTACTTTTACTCTCCGAGATTCTGAAACCCGGAGGCAAGTTAAGTGGACATTTGTGCAAATGCGGATGTTTAAGTAAGGAGTGAGGAAAAGTTTTTAAATTGCTTGAAAAGAAGTCATGTAATGGTAAAAAGATAAATCGTGGGTAGTTTTGAATGACCTACCGAGTGAGTGATAGGTACAAGCGCCTAGAAAGAGAAAACAGCCATACGGTATTCCATTGTTTGGGAATATTCAAGTGTTAATGCTGCATAAAGCACGTACGGCAAAGGTTTCTCGAAGAGTGTGGCCCACCTAAACAACAAATTAACGCACAAAGAGTTGCTTAAAAATGAGCGATAGCCAAATTTTTTTAAGGGCTGCTAAACTTACAACGCTTTGCTTATTTGGCCCAAACTGATGATGCATCTGAATTGAGAGACAACTTTATAATCCTCTCCATATGGCAACGTACCTTGGGTAAGCCTCGCTAAAATAAGTACTGTGTGTTAATTTCTGCGATGGTCAGATGAGAGTTCAAGGAAGTGAGGGAAAAAAACTTACATGTCCTTTAGGCGCAGGTCGATTGTTTCTCGCAAGTCGCTCCTGAAATTGCGCAAAGTGAAGCTAATCCGGGTCTAGCAATTCTATCGTTAATATTATCTGCGTATTAAGAATGTTTAGAAGCTATTAATTTAGCGGAGTTTATTGCGATTGCCGTTGCGTGCGCAACAGAAATGGCGCTCCCGTTGTGAAAGTCCAGGAACATCTCAAGGACTAACCGATTAGAGACGGGTACCTCCGAGGTGAACGCAACGGAGGTTAGTTGCAGAGCAGTGTAAAGTAAAATCTTTTCAAACAAGCATATTACACTAGCTTTCACGATGTGAATCATTTTTAAATGTACAGTCTTACGCTAACTGAAGAAAATAATGTTGTTAAGTAATGGAATTTTTAGGGCCTAAGGTGTTTAGCTTACATGTTCTAACCCACCAGTCTCGAGCAGAGTGAGACCGTTCATTCCGTAGTGGAGTGCTTCAGCATCAACATCATTAAGAAACTGTACCTCATCGGAGAGCTCAGCCCGAAGGTAACTGAGGTACTCCTTGAACTTGACATAGGTCGCCTCAACTGATTTTACAACTCTGCAACATAAACTAACCTGTTGAAGATGAAGCCTTCAAGGTGCTTCTGCTTAATTCATTTGATCGTCCTTATTGCTTTAGACCCAATAAATCTCAGCACTGCCTAAAAAAGGTTTAACCCTGAAGTGACAGCATGAATGCCTCGAGTATGATATATGCTCAGTGTTCGCCCCGTTTATGAGATTACAGAAGGACCTAGTTCAATTTTCCATCATCAGTTGATGAATCGTAAAAGGAATTCATTTTGTTAGTAAATCTATTAGCATAAAACGTCAACATTTTGATTTCACTAAAATAAAATAGTCTACCTTAGATTCACTTTGGAGAGAAGTTAAGCTAACAACTATTAATGCAAGATTTTGCCTCGAACAATGGCAAAATAGCCAATTAACATGCCAATCTGTCCCAAACAATAAGAGAAGTTGCTCCTTTAACCTTTGTAGTAATACCACCTACGTACGCATAAAGAGTGAATGGTAAATAAGCTCAGTTGCCTTACCCAATAGATCATGAATTAGAAGGAATCGTACTGTAAGCTACTTACTTGTAGAACTTTAAAGAATGCTGCTGAATGTTAGTGGAGTAAAAGTACGCACCCGGACGACTTAAGAGCTGACAGTTCATGCCACAAAGTTTTAGTCAGATCAACGCCATCTCTGATGTCTCCATGGAGCGTTTCATTGAACGACCTCTCAACCAATTCCACTTTCTGGTCCCCAAGCAACACTCCCAACCACGAGGTCAGCTTCATTAGCTAGTGAAAGTATTGCTCTTAATATTAGACTTGTCAATGCGGCATTCATGGTAAACTTGAATCACATTAATGGATTGTAATCTGATATGCTCGACTACTCGTTCGCCTATTTACTTTTGAGCTTGGGCATTAGTAAGTATGATCGTACCTCCCAAACAGCCTTATTATTACGTAGGCACCGGCAAAAGGTTAATAATCTACGGATCGAAGTATGAGTTCTGCTAAAACCCACTTCGCTGAGGACATCTTACCGCGCAGTAGAGATCTTTGGACAGAGCGGTGACTACCTTGTCATCCTACAGTGGAAAAAACAACGAACTTGCCTACTTTCTACATGAACTGCATTCCATTTCATTTGCTTTCACTTACCCAATCCTTTGAACCCATTACTTTCTGTATACCTGAAGGAAAGAAATATGCAGGCTAGAAGGGAGAAAGAAAGGATTTGCATCAGTGTCTTTAGCATATTTCAAATATAAAACCATTTTTGAGCTACGAAAGGCTCTTTATACAAGGTCTTCCACCGCCTAGTTGAACCGAATTTTTTACTTCTGCTTGCTATAGTACCAAAGGACGGAACTTTTTAGGCAGAACCGTTTTGGTATTTAGAGGTCCTCCCAGAAAATAATTGCCTTGCAGCTGCTGGGTACAAGGAACATGTGGTGTAATTCAAGGGCAATACAAAACCTTCTGAAACTCGAGCTCGTTTGACATCTGGAAAGCTGTTGACTACAATGGAGTTAGGACAAAAAATGGCAACAAAACGAGCAATTAACTGAGGGCATTTTGTGCTTGTGGCATTGTTAAGAATATGACATAACTGCCTGTTCTAGTAGCATGGGGCCACAGTCATTGTACAGCACTGCTATAGGCAAACTAAAATGTAGGAAGACTTACGGTAATCCACTTACCTTGGAGTTCAACTAAGGCCCTCCAGCTGTCCTCCACCAAATCCATTTGCTCCGCCTCAATGAAATTTTGTATCGGTACTTCACGGTGAGCTATCTTGGTCTGCTTCGTCAACAACTCGATTTGCGACTCCGTCTCACTAACCTTGGACTTGCCACGGTTGAAGGCGCCAATTATGGAAGAGAACACAAAACTGTCATCAGAATCATTATTTGACTCTGAATCTGACTTTATGTCCATATTCATGGCGCCTCTCTGTGCCGAAAAGAATTCAAACTCGCGATCCAAAAAGTCCTGCTGTAGGCTCTCCTCCGAGTCGCTGCGTGCAGCAGGTACGCGCGATACACGGGTTAACATGAAACGGTAGTCTCGAGTTGAGAGTTTTCGACTAGGGTCGGACTTGAGTGCAGGCAACCTGCGTTGGCCTTTAACCAGGACTGATTTTGCTGAACTTTTTGAAGATGCCGAGATTGATGACGTGCGAGCTTTGATGGGTAGGTGAGTACTCCTTACTAGACGTTTCTGTAGGTCAGAATAGGAGGGAGCTGACGGAATAGTGATGACGCCTTTGCAACCTGCTTCAAGAAAGAACCTGGTCTGTCTCAGAACATTTAGCATGCTGTCGATGTTCTCATCAACACGCAGGTCTTCTGCCAAAAGAAAGATGAGGTCTGTCAGCGTGATCCAAACTTCAATGAGAGATCTTGCAGGCGATTGCTCGTTAAGGTTAAGACGTTTTTGCAAAAGGGAATCCAACTTCTCTGAGCTGCTCGAAACCAGCGCGTAAATAAGGATTCCTCTCACGACCTTCCCATGCAGAGTGAGCAAAACATTGATGAGAAATCGTGCTAAATTGGGCTCCAGTAACCCTTCAAGACGATACACCTCATCTCCGTCTCCCTTGACGATACTCATAAGAATTCGTGAGACCTCCTCTTCATTCAACCGGCTGCGGATGATGCGTTTAACATGAAGGCAAGTGTCCATAAACACCTCAAGAAATAGGTCCATATCAAGGGAGAGAGACTCAATTGTACTGCGACCACTAGAGACTTCGAGTAGGACCTCGGAGCACACAACGATGAGATGATTCTCGACCAGTTGAGCAAAGTACTCGGCCAAAAAAGAGGGCAACCCACCCCCTGTAGAGATCTCGAACATCTGACTGGCCAACTTTCGGTAGATGGTGTGTGAGGGTCGAAGAATGGCATGACTTTTTCCGTCCTCCATGCGTTTCAGAATCTCTGTGTACTGAGAGTGCGATTCACTCGCCGTCTTTGCTCTGATTACAATATAGAGTAAAAATTCCTGAATCAGTTAATTTATTTACACCTTTGGGCACATATTTTACTATTTTTAATAGGATACAAAATCCAGGTGCACATCTTATCGTTGACAACGGAAGCGGATATTGTTGTATCTCTGGGCGACAAAATATGCATGCCCGGTGTTTACACTGAAGCAATTGAAAGCAGAAGAATTATCCGGTCTTTCAGCATGGGCTTACACTCCAAATATATCTGAGGTCATTACTGTGAATATATTTAAATTTAAATTTTAATCTTTCAATGAACCTACCTAATGCCTGTCCAACGATTTCCAAAGCTTAACTCTGCAGCCACTTTTAATCAAGGTGAAATTATACAATAACCACTTGGCAACACTGTCGGCCAAACATGGCAACTAGTAGTCAGAGGTGCGCGAATGTTTAAAACTATTTATTTCCTCTGTAGGCAGACCTTTCGAACGTGCAATGGGGAATTGTGTAGTAGAGTAGTGATCTCGTCTACTCTGCACACAGATAACCGTGTAATAGGTAAAGAACTTGTTCCCACGTCAAATCTACAGGTTCATTTTAAATATTAGACACCGATTTTTAAAGGAAACAA
Source organism: Taenia hydatigena (assembly GCA_036345935.2). Lineage (NCBI taxonomy): Eukaryota > Metazoa > Platyhelminthes > Cestoda > Cyclophyllidea > Taeniidae > Taenia > Taenia hydatigena. Next base: position 13,103,893 of record JADWOT020000008.1, read on the forward strand.
AGCGAAGTGCGATTGAACTTCTACCTCACCTGATCCCTTTGGTGCAGATTACTGCGCAAAGAACAGTTGGATCTACTTCGACCGAGCAGACGTGGCTCAAGAAAGTCCCATAAGAGTCGTGCAGTGGCGACTACAAGGTGACATGACTTACGCTTCGCGCAATAATTGTTCGTACTGAACGCTCCCCAGTGCTTTGAAATATCGATGGTTCAGTTCGTGCAAGGCCTTGTAGAATCCCAAAATTGCATTCTCGCTCATTCTTGTGGCCACAGTGAGAAGAGGGTTGCGGTCCGGTTTCTCACCTGGTTTGAGATTCTGCACGTACCGACCATTGGCCAGTTCAATCAGATCCGTGGCAGTCCACTCTCGCCTCAACAACGCATTGATGAAGTCTTCCACATAGTGCAAGTGGCACGGTCTGGTGACGAGACACGAAGTGGCTGCGGCAACTGTCATTTCAACGCTTGTGAGCAGGTGTACTGTGGCCTTCAAGTCGAATCCCATGTACTTGGCGATTCGGTAGATGGACCAGAGGTCGCCCATCAGTGCTTTATCGATAAGGTGGAAGACTCGGTCCCTGCCACCGAGGCGATAAATGAGGTAAGGCAAGAGGTATTTGGGTTGTTTGAAGGTGACGAGGTACTGGTGGAGATGGACTTGGGATCCGAGGATGGTGATCAAATTTTGTACTGCTGCTTCGTCAGGAGGGTCTCTTAAAGCACTTTCGATGAGATTGTAGGCATTGTCTTCAGAACCCAGAGTGTCAATTAATTTGTCCCTCATAGCTTGGAACTCATCCTTGGTGAGCTTGCGATGGCTATGCACGCTGAGGGAGGGGCGGAGGAGACGGCGATTCTTGTGGTGATCTGTGTAAGTCTTGCTCTGACGCATCTCTATCACTTGCTGTTTTGCATAGGCCATCAGCTCCCTGCGCATTCGCATTGTGAGCAATTTTCTCCTCATTCGGTATAGCGCAAGCTTTCGAGTCATGCGTCTTCTCACTTTAAAAGGAATGTAAATGCAATAACCGTATTGTTTTCTCCCGCATTTATTTGTCTCATAAATTACGAGTCTGCATAGTAGAATGCCTTCTTTACACAACTGGATTTCTCCATGATATTAGTTAGCAATCTCGGAGTTGGCCTTTATTAAATCAACTTGGACAAGACTTTGCAAACAATTACTTACGCCTAGGGACAGGTTGAAATTCTATTACGAAAAACAGGTTAATGGGTAGTGAAGTAAGGACAATGGAAATTATTTAGCAGGTCTTGAAATTCGGACGTACACAGTTTATTTGGCGCAATCGTGAATGATAAAAGTAACTAAAAGAGTAAGCCCTCTAAATAACTCTCTTGATGTTATGCGCACTTAATGGAAGTATTCATAGTTCTTGTTAGAATAATTCATGTTAGCTGAGACATATTTCAAAATCACACCATTGCTGATTTGCAAGCCTAGAAGCGAAATCGTGAATAAAACATCATACATTCTCAATCACGCTCCCATGAATTGGATTACCTTAAGGGCATTAATCGAAGCCCTAGCTTGAGCCCTTAATGGGAGTGCGCCTAAGACCGCGTTGGTTTTAAGCAAACTGGTCAAAAATGGCATGTTTGTTTTATGAAAAATTACTTTAGAATTGAATCCGGGTTCGACATAGATTTATTTGCGTCTTCATGCTAACAAAACATAAATAATAACATCCGAAAATTGGAATGCACAAAAGTTCCTGCGTAGGGCAGTATACGATTCACCAGTTTGCACTTGTTAGCACTTCATTATCCCTTCTTTGAGCTTTTTTGTAAATCAGATGCCAAAGTTGCACCAAACCTGCGTCTCAAATCTTCTAATGCAAGTAATGAATCACAGAAGCGATCTCAATCACGCGATAAAGGTAACTTTACATGCAATGGTTAATACAATCATTTCATGCTTGGCACTCTTCTTAGTGCTCAAAGGTCAGAAAAGGGAACTCACATCTTAGGAGATGGCTTTCGGTCTCCGGCTGCTCATGGGTCTGTTCTAGCAGTTGGAGGATCTTTTTCGACTCGTTATAGATGGCGGAGAGTTTAAAGCGAGCCACCTCTGCTCGTATCGTCTCCAGTTGCTTTTCCCACATCTGCCTGCTTTCCTTCTGTATGCTTCTCGCGCGATCCATACAGATTTGAAGGGGGCCTAGAGTGTTCGTGTCCTAGAAATTGTATATCTACGTGTGGGTAAGGCTTGGAAAAGTTTTATGCAATCACATTTTGCTACTCACTGATGAGTTTGTGATTAATTTAAGCAATGAATGGTGACAATTTGAGTAGTATGCTGTAGTGTCAAAACGCGAATTCATTTTATGACTGTATAACTTTATTTAGACAAAAGGTGTCGCGAAGGTGACGTGTCCTAGAAAACAAAAGTAGAATTTACCAATTTTGCAACCATGTGGCCCTTCGTCACCTCGATGAAGGCTCTGTACTGGTACACATGCACATTTTGTCGAATCATGGAGTTGGGAACATATCCTATGAAAGAATTAAGACAAATTATGGTGATTTTGCATCAAATGCTCGACAATGGGCACTCAACCACTCTCTTCCAGATGAAAGCGTTGCTTCAGACAATACAAACCATTTAAACTATCTATTTAAATCACGCTTTGTCCAATAAGTGGCAGGGAATGATGGACACCCAGCATTTTATTCTGCGGGCCTCTGCGCCCATAAATCGACTATATGATAAAAATCTGCTTCCCCAAAGCTGCGTTTGAAAAATTCGCCTCGAATTCTTACAGCTCATGACAATCATGACCGATTAGCAAGAGCTCATCCGCAAAAATGCTTCAGAGTAAATCACCTATTATTTCAGTAGATATTTCATAATCGCCAATCAAATAACTTTGTTTTTCCTTTATACAAGATTATGCTAATTTATTAAATTCTATTGCATGATATTTACAAGACTTTAGTCGCTCTATGGTTATGCTTTTATGGACTTACCAACTGGGCAATATTAAACAGAAAAAATGGACCAATTTATAGCCCAGTTTGGAAACGCAACTAATTAGGTGCTATTCAGCGTTGGCACTGGAATAGAAAAATTTAAGGGAAACCGTGCATTAGGTTAGTGTTAGAGGGGGGTTTCTCTTTAGGGCTCTAACAACAATGAAACAATCTGCAAATTGCGATTTTTAATAACCGGACAGTTCTTTACATTTCTGTTAGGACGAGAGGAACTTTAAATCTTAGCAAGGTTTCCAAAAGACTGGACGTTATAATTGAGTTCTTAAAATGGAGCATAATTGAGTAGCTTCGTGAGGCTTTGGGAATCACCTTGCTCATGGTTTCGATGGGTAAAAAGAACTTTTAAAAGTCCGGCTCGGGTTTAAAACTAAAAAGGGGCGGCAAATTTACCTTATAGACAGGAATAACGTCTTTTCCTTTACAAATGCAAAGCAAATAAAACAGGAACAAACTAGTTATTTTCCTCACTTTACTCTTTATCTCAACGGGACTAGAGTACCAACGAATACCGCAAAGTGATGAGAGGTAAGCAGACACTGTGGAAAATTGCGGTCTCTCGTATGTTACCCACTTAAGAGACAGGGATCTTGTTTGTAAAACACACGGAAGTTTTTCTATGCACTGAGAATGAAGATTGTTCTTACTCTAATATCTCCTCATCATACAGAAAACACTACTAACCATCAGGAGCGATGACATTCTTTACCAAAGGCCTCTTTTCTGACATTTTAGTGTTCTCTTTTGCCTGGCGCACCCACGCCTCGGCATCCTTAACGAGGACCCGAATGATCCCCTGGAGGACAGCGTTCTCCTCTTTTCCCAGCGCTGCCCTGTGTACACTGCGGTGCCTCTTTCCACGTGGCCGCATCCTCTTGCCTCAGTAAGTCTAACCACCTGCCTAACCGCCTCCGGTTTGGTCTCAAATTTTGTCTTCCTTCCCAGGGCCTATCGATCAAGTCCTCGTTCAAATTCAACTGACTGACTGCGCAAGTGAGACAGTGCAGACTGCGAGTGACTGGCGAAATGTAGAGTATATAATTAGCTGTCCTTATGCGAAACATATTTTGCCCATATGATTGATGACCTTGACGCTGGTGCAAACTTGTGTTCGCACTCTCACCTAAAACATCCCAGACAATTCTTTTAAAATACGAAGCCTACGCTGTTTGTAGTGGTACTCGTAAAAAGCTTTAAGAACGATAACTGGGAAAAATTTCACTTAGCTCTACTTTTAAGTGTAAGCCTTGCAGCCGTTAAGCAGAAGAGGCCTTTAAATTGTTGCTGCATAATTCGTTTACCACTAAAAAGTTGTAGCCTTTCGCGTTTGGAGCGTAGTGAACAAAGTGCACAATGTTTGAGTATAATTTTGTTACCTCATCATTTGGTAAATAGCAATATGTGGCATTTCTTTAATTTAATTTCATGTAGACATTTTCAGCTTTTATACTTGATTAATATAAAGTTAACGACTTAGAGAGACCCATGAGCACCATAAGGGAATTAACAAAGGTGTGGCCTTTTCGCTTACTTTGGAAAATACTAAGCCATAGCTGCGGTAATTAGCACTCCGAGGCACCCTTTAAGGGTGAGAAAGTCATTATACCTGGACAAATGGTGTATTGCCCTTTGAACCTACCGGCAAGATTCGGTGGCAATGCTGTCTTCATTGTCCGCATAGCCAAACCGAAGAGCCAAAGGAACAATCAAAGCATTACAATAGCAACTTGAATTTCTTCCTATTCATATCGAATCAGCATTTATGGTTGATGCATACTAAGCAAATAATCCATTTTACCTAATTCTTACGAAATTAACTTATTAGAGGCACGAGCACCGTGAGGTAATGCAAAAGCGTAGTCGACAGAAGTCCGTATAATCAAAAGGAACTGTGATCTGCAACGTCAAACTTAGAACCTAACGTGTTTAAGTCATTAGATGACTGCTTTTAATGAAATGTTAAATTATGGAAAACAAATAATCAAATAGGCGTATGAAATAAAAAAAACGTGAAATCTTTGGTGCCCGCAACATTAGTAAGTGAAAAATAAAGCCTTCAAAAATCCTCCTCAGATGGAAGACCTCGTTCTCGTAATGTCAAAAGTTGGCATCGAAAGGCGAATCACAAAGCATTTAAATTTGTTGGATACTGGTAAAAGATCAATAAAATCTCATTTATCACTTACAATTCTTCTATAATCATCCACCAGAAGCACTTTTTGACTTACTTGCATAATTAAGCAGAGTCAAACCCTGTAAAAGCGTCGCAGATTACAATGTTCATCAGATCGCCAATTAGACGGTATCTGATGAAACCTCTTCTTGGATTGATTTGATCCCAGTCATAATTTTAGCTACTACCTGGTATTCCCAATGTCTACCAATCAGGAGTAGGGAACTCTGCTTATCACTTCATCGTGCCGCCTAAATTAAAGGATGTGAAAAATGGGACCGGAATCAAAAATAATAGATTTTATAAGAAAGTCTTGGAAACTATAACTTTGCGCAGTGATTTTTCTGTACCTTGATTTAAGTGTTTTATCTGTGCATCAGCGAAGTTCATTGTCTAGAATCGTGGATGCCATGTGCAATCTACAACAGCTACTGTAGTGCTTTATCTGTTTGTGCTGCCGATTTCTGTCAAGGTCACAGAGGTGGCCATATTGCCCAAGCTGCGTGGACTGGCCTCCGGGCCATACCAGCAGTATATTTCCCTCTGTCCGGTGAATATGTATATTCTACCCTGCCACTTTGCCTTCTTTTGCCTTAAGGGAGTCTCGGGACGCTACATTGGTGGCAGCGGAAAGCGGACCCGACTCTATAGGGATTTTATCCCGATCTCTACCGCCTACGGCATGTTGCAGCGATGCGAAAGAAGTGCATGTGCTACGGATGGGCCACAAACGACGTCCACCTCCGGCATTTACCCCTTCTCCGTGTTCTACAAGAAGGCTATCAACAACTGAAGCGACACTAGCCATGGACCACCTGGAAAGTTTCGTTTCGAAGATTACCCCTATTATACTTGCTTAAGGAGATCGGCGTGCTAACGCCCCCCTACGGACATACTGATGGTCGGCAGAACCACTTATTCTGGACTTTGTTTCCAAGCCAAACGAAACTCGAAGTGCAATGCACTGTGAAGAGGGATCACTGACGTTGGTGTCAAGCATCGCCTCAATCGCGTCGAATGTCGGCGACTGGCATGGTTAGCTCGTGGGTGCTTGAAGCAGCACTGAGTATGTTGTGATGGCTGACGCGGGAGGTGTACCAAGGGGCGCGTCGGGGACGACGCTCGAAAGAGGAGAGGGGCAATGTAGTGCTTTATCTGTTTGTGCTGCCGATTTCTGTCAAGGTCACAGAGGTGGCCATATTGCCCAAGCTGCGTGGGCTGGCCTCCGGGCCATGACAGCAGTATATTTCCCTCTGTCCGGTGAATATATATATTCTACCCTGCCACTTTGCCTTCTTTTGCCTTAAGGGAGCCTCGGGACGCTACAGCTACTGCTTGTGGGTGCAGGCTTGAATTATTGTTAGAGCGAATTCTGTCGCATCGTGCCTACACCAAGTGGATTAGCAAAGAGCTTTTAGCCTTTTCTAATTACAGGAGCTGCATTTTTGTAAAAAAAGAATAATTTAGGGGTTTTTTTTTAGCACTGTTTAGTGATCCATTCATTTTTAAACATCTATTTGCTGACTTGTTGGAAACTTCTAGTAGTTCAAAGTTGAGAGATTAAGCTAGAAGTTTGCACCTTTCCAAAAGCTCTATCAAGCGGTCATCACCCTGTGTGCAGGCAGGAGAGCTCGCGAGTCGCTCCTTTTTCAAGCCATCTGTACCTGTCTTCGAGACTTCACTTTTATGGGAAAATAGATGTGCAAATGAAGCACTAAGTCATAAGTGCCAAATGTGTTGCACCGTTTCGCCACAGTTTAAACCCTTCATTGCGAAGTTGGATTAGTGAAGACGCGTAGTGGAGCTAGTGATGACTCCTTCTTCCTTGTTTGCATAAGTGCGAAATCACTGTCTCATGTTATCCCACATGCCCCCTGCAAAAATGAACGCGTACTACCATTGGGGTTCAGGGTAACCTCATCTGACGTGTTTATGTGATATATCGCCCCAAAACCGCATGAAGATAATGGTTTCAGTGACTGTTTAACGGGTGACCTAAGCAATGGTTCTATCAAATGGCGCCCATTTGAGCATTCGAAGGACCAGCTACTTTAACGCTTACAATAAAATACGATCGCCCCCCTCATAAATTTCAGTGAACCATTAGAAGATTTGTGTGCAGCAATATTCCTAATGAACCTATGGATGGCAGAGAGCCACATCAACTATTACTGCACAGCATTTTATATTCTGGTTCCATAAAAGTTGAACATAAAACGGAGGTAAGAGCTGATGAGTACTCAGGACTTTTAAGGTTATTACAGCATATTGTTTTAGGAAGAAGTTATTGTTTGGTAGTGACTGAGCTTGAGTGATTCGCGTTTAGTTTGTTTGGATGATTAATTGCTTTGGTTGCTTTTATCCGGACTATCTCTAAAATATAGCACTTAATATCAAGTTAGTTCCAAAGGCTGTATCACCAACTTCTGAGATTCCTTTTCATTTCGTTTTTCCATGTTCCTTTGCACTTTACCTCCTTCTGCGCTTGCATCAATATGAATAAATTGTGGTCTCTATGCTAAGCTGCACACTTCATTTTATCCACTAAAAAGCTTTATTCCCGTATTTACTAATTAAAGTCTAAAGACAAGCACTTTCTTATCCTTACTTAGGTGATGCACTTCCAATCTGCCAGATCAAGACTCTTTTCAGTGGCGGAGATGCGGCAGTCTGACACGAAATATGGAGGAGTGTCATCACGGCAGTTCACACTCTTCAAGCCCTGTAGTGAAACAATGTGCAATAAGCAAGAACCGTATAATGACGCATTGAATTTATTTTTCTCCAGCACAACATATGCTATGGTTATACTCATATCAGTAATGAAAGGGTTATACAAACCTATCAAACCATTTGTGATTGTTTACGTTTCCGCCCACGAATGTCCAGCAGTTGTGGATGATTGGCCTGCGTGCCTGTGCTTGGGTCATTTGGGCGCACCGATTGAGGGATAGATTTTACCACAGGAGAAATCATCAGAGAGATATACTTCGATGCGAATGAATCAACGACATCATGCGACCGCACAAGATTTGTGCAAGTCAAGCTGAAGCAGTTACAATGCCTTGAGCTAGAATGGCATCATTGTAATTCATCACAGCAGTTTTCATTAGTTGTTGCACAACTCTGACCAACCCACTAGCCAAACAACCGAGTCCACCTTACTTTTACATATTGCAATAATTTGCGATCCATCAGTGCTCTGCTTCAAAGGGAAGGTGTGGCGAGACATCCCAAGCCGTCAGTGTTTAGCAAATTCAAAAACCCATGCTGGAACTGTATCGTAATTTGCGCTGCCACCAACACTCAGACTTCTTATTCAAACGGTATAAAATTATTGCGGCAAACAATTAACATTGAAGCAGTCCGGTCAATCAAAACTGCAACCTGCCTACTAGCACAGACCTTGAAAGACTCATTTTCATCTGAGGCGATTTTAGTGGGTGTGTTAGAGCCATTCTCGGCCAAGGTCAAGATTTTGCACTTTTATTGACTGTCCTTAAAATTTTTATAACACAGAGTCCGTATATTTGACAACGTTAATAAAAACGATTTTGGATTGCATCGATCCAACCGCCGTGTTTTTGAGGTCCGCGAGAGTGAGGCGCCTTTTATTGCCTGAACTTCAATTTCCACCATTTCTTAAGAGGAGAGAGTTTTCAGGTATCGGTTATTCTGCAAGCTTCTAATTTTGCAATTTCTTTACTTTTCTGAGAGGAGATAATTAAGGTCCTGCCATTCAGATAGATATAGCAATCATCCATCGACGCGAGTTAAACGATTGGTTTTTGTGTATCGCGAGATGCGTTCAATCGTATTAAGAAGAATCCTATGGGCTATTCGAATTTCTGTTGTCTAAAACGAAAATTAAGTTTGATTTCGAGAAAGCATTTAATTAACAGCATTGCAAAAGCATAGCGTTTTGAATTCCCACATTTTAGAGTTGTACATAAGTGAGTAAAACAATCCCTAAACCTTCAATTATTTATAGTTTCAATGACAAAAATGTCTTGTTCTCGTGACTCTTAACTCAAAGATTGGCTAATATTTGCCTGTCGCTATACAATGCCATTAAAGAGCGCTTTAATCCAATCTCTTTTGAATTTTTTAATGGACCGACGGCGATGCCCTCGCTACATAAAACCGAGTGGGTAAAGTTGCAAAGAATGTTCTAGTCACATTTAATTGATTAATTTTGGTTTGCGAAGCTAACTTGCTTTGTTTAGTTCCATCATTTTCTTCTGAAAGAAGACTTTACTTGCTAAGACTGCGACAAATCCTTTGCACGTTGAGATGATTTGAATCGACACATTTCTACGGTTTCATAGAAGTAAACTAACCACTTAACGAATAACACTCCTGATTCCTTTTTAAGCACAAGCTAATGGTTAACACTGCGAAACTTTTCTGCCTGGTGCAATTTTTTTTCAAATTACGCCATATTTTTAGATTCAGGGATTGCGACAAACCGATTCTATGCCAACACACTTTAAAGGCGCGTTATTCCACTTTAAGGAAGTCGACTAAATATTTATTAAATGACCGTGTTCACAATTTCTATTTCTTATTGACTGACATCAAACCATGACTAATTCAAACTTTAGCAAGTTTGCTTATTTCATTCCACCAATTTTAGCATTTGTCCCAGGAAGAGAACCAATTCGATATGACCATTACGAAAACGCATCCTCATGATGTGGAAGCTTACATAGCCAAGTGTTAGTGGTTAAAAGATCCAAACCACAAATGCGTCTTTGTTTAGCTATAATGCCCTAATCAGTATCTTCCCTACAAAGCGATCAAATGCAAGCTTCTCAGTGAGCGACTTTCTACCACTGCCAAGCTGGCCGTGTTTTGCAAAATAGAGCATCTGAATTAGAGCGAACTAATGAATCAGCATTGTTGTAGCATGCAAGCAGAAAATATATTGCCATGGCAACTATGGTCATCGATATTGTTAAATATTTTTAAAACTAACACTACTACTACTTCTATAATGGGAGTTGCAATTTCGTTACTATCATCTTCCCATGCAAGTTCTGCTGCGGATCAAATTTTTCAAAACAAAAAGTCCTTTTACAATTAGCACGAAAATAATGTCGTAAACAAGTTCTATGTAAAATACTCCACCTTCATTTATAACGAGTAGTATCAAAAATCGAAGGAGTCAACTATTCTACCGACAGCACATTAATCCTTCTCTTATCTGTAGAAAAAAATATATAATGCCAAAGTAACTAATTTTGCCTCAAGATCAGCTTATGCACCACCGTGAGCTGGGAGATAACAAAGAGCTCCCAAACTGCTTAAAGTAAATAGAGTTTTTAAATAATTGTCACTGGCGCCAAATGCAGTTTGTCAGGGCATAAACAGTAAGATGCCGCGTGAAGGGTTTACAAGAACCAAACGTCTGTCTACCTTCACTGTTTATTGAGTCTAGCTCCATATGCACCGAATGCGCACAATACTTACACAATTACCGTCGCATCATCCAAACAATACACACCTCAAGCTTAGACATTAGTCGCTGACAAAACAGCCCTATCGAAACACGTTTGGAGATGAGATTTCAAAGTGAACTGAGAATAGGGTAAAACCGAAACCAAATCTGCAGAACACAACAAACTGAAGTATTCTATTCTAACCTGTTGCACCCATCCGGCACACATATCTACATTGGAAGTGCTCTCCAACAAAGGCAAGGACACAGCGCCCACACTAGATGCGGGTTTGTTCAGTCACCTGCTTCAAACTTGACAGCACATGTGCAAATGCATACTCCCAACGTTTAGGTAGCAACATCCGCGATGACAAATAACGACAAAGTGTCAATGTCGGCTTGCTGATGAGAACCAAGTCTACGTTTGCGCTGCCTTCCCAGATTGCACCCACATTCACTATTCATCGTCTGGCCGACAACGAAGAACGTAATTCCCACTAGCAGAAATCCACAAATACGTGAATAACGACAAAGCAAAGAATCTAGTCATGCTTGACCCAATTGTAAGCTTAAAAAATCCGTGCATGAAAGTGGTTAGACGATCTCGGAAAGACCTTCGTCCTTTCCCAACCGAAGTACACCAAAAGTCACAAATGCACATCTGTCCTTGCACACAGACGTCGCACGAATTGCTAAGGAAAGAGGAGGTGCAGAAATTCATTCTTTGTAAATGAAGAGCCACTTGTTCGCACAAATTCACCTTGTTTTCGGTGTGGTACGAGTCCTTTTGAAGTACTAAAGGAGTCGCACTTTTGATTTCCTCGAAGGTAATCACGCTTCATTTCTGCTCATGATTTAAGTACTGATTTAGTCATAAACTAGTCGACGTCCACAATAATTAGTAGTGAGTGCACAGCTTTCGTATAGACTCTGAGCACATCGCTCACAATTGATGCCAGCTTGGCCAGGCGTCTCCACAGAGACTTCAAGCATGCATGCAAACGAATAGACCAAAAATCAAAGGGTCACTGGTTAGAAGCCTTAACAAGCCTCTCGTTTGAATTCATCAGTCCTATCATGACCGCAGCAACAACGAAAAGGAAAGCAGCCAAGGCTGAGGAAAGGACAAAACGTGAATTTAAAAAAAATCTTGGTGCTAAACTACAGGTCGCACTTAAACTTGACTTGACTTTTCTTTATTACTATTTTTAAGCAAAAATTTGCGTAGTTACAGACGGTCTGCAGAACTTCTCACTGCTGCCTGCCAAAAATGCATAGGTAAGTACTGCCGAAAGTGTGCGCATTTCTTTCCAACAGTGAAGTGCTAACGTATTGGAACTTTTCCCAAGTGGGAAAATACAGAAATACGTTGCTTATTTGCTGTAGCAGAGGTCTTGCCGAATGTCTGCAAAAGTTCTTCTACGAAATGGCGGATTCATTGTGCAAAGTACTCACGCGCACAATAACTGCAGCCAGCTTCATTGTTATGAATTTGCTTTTGGAGCAGTTCAATTCCAATAACTTAAAGGCGTCTAAGGCCTACAAAGATTGCACAATACCTCGCATCTTTCAGTTCACAAAATACTATGTCGTGACAAAACCCTCTAAAGCAGAGTGTTTATGCGGTGTATGGAAGAATTACTCTGAGTTGTAAGCCACTGGCTGCAATGAGACGGAGATTAATGAGCTGATCCCGCAATGCACCATCTCCGTTCAGTGCTCGAGTGCAATCAAGGGAGAAGGAATTCGATCCTTCACAGGTGAGTCGATTCAGTAAATATGGCAATGTGGTCACTTTCTATTAAGACCACGGCTTCTAAAATTACAACCGGTGTGCCTTCGGGGGGAGGGGAGGACCGTTGCAGGGACGATTATGGAGGATACAGCGCAACGCTGTTGCCCCTACCCAGGTCCTGCCAACCTGAGTTGACGGAGAAAGAGGCCAACTATCGGGAGATGCTCAGCTGATCTTTGCACTGGCCTCTATGATGTATGCATATTCCCACTACACCGATTCGGTGCTTCAATGCAATGAAGTGAAAGCGTCTTTCCATCAATTTTGTGAGTGGTAGCTGCAAAATAACCTCGGTCTGCAGCAAGTTTCCACCCCGATCCTGCGTAAGATAATCGATGGGTGTAAATCTATTGTGTTGAGAGGAGAAAGCCTTGGCGAATAAAATGGACAAAATGAAGTCGGATTTGATTATTCAGCAGCAGCAAGTGTCGTCGACTGGTTCAGACCTGGTCCTTGAGGCGACTGGTTTTGTAGCACTCTTCTTACCGCATTGCATAGATCTTCGCTACCAACGTGAATAAGTGGGATTACAGCTTTCTCTCACACACAGGGAACCACGGCATTCCAATATTCTTTCTAATTATTCTAAACTGCAGATACACAATTGGCAGCAAATATGACGCTGCAAGTCCAAAATGGAACAAATTTTGGGGAGCGCTAAAAGAGATAGTGGTTTATTGTTGTGCACTCCAAATTTGTCCAGGCGAGGATGTCGAAGGTTAAAACAATGCAGTTAAACTCTTACTAGAATATAAATGCAAACGCCAGTCATTTCAACGTCTCATCTCATAATTTGACTTTTTTTCCTGATTCGGGCATTCCTTTTGTTCCATTCTCATCTAATCCCTCGATGAGTTGGAAATGATGGCTGTTAAATTCCATTGCAGCAAGGTAGAGTCGATTTAGGGAAGAATGTGCACAATTTCAATTATAATGCATTATGCATTGCAAATCAGGCACAGGTTTCCTCGAAAACTCCAATTAATCAAAATGCTCTCAGTGGTTGCAAATCATTTCAAATCTTGGCTTTGACAATCTATACATGACGCCGGAAGTTCTCAATCGATCATAATCGAAGTTGAAAATAAAGGTTTGAAAGTGGCACCAAATTCCACTGCAAGTGGTAAACGTCTCGGTAGCAATGCCACGACTGTTTGCGCCTACATTTGTGAGATATCTGCGTGCCGTAGACGATTTAGATCGTAATCCAAACTTCAATAAGCTTGAAAAGCAGCGGTGACGAGACAATTCGGAGATTAATGAGGCGGTTTCACCGCTCACGGAGTACCATCATTTGCAGCGGTCGCACGCGTGCACGAGAAGGTGGTAGTGAGGGGAGATTGCAACATGCAGTCCAACTTCACCATTCAATTTGAGAATGGGGCCACGGCCTCAGGAACATACCAGTGGCGTTCTAGCCCTTCCGTCCGTCAACTACATATGTTCAACCATGGTAATGAGGATTTGCTCGTTTTCGGGAAAGGCTACCTTAGAAATGCCAACAAAAACGAGGAATGGGAGGATGAAGGAGAGGCTAATGACAATTTGCACTGTTGTAAATCTTACCGCTAAATTAAATAGGTGTCGTCGGGTCACCGAAGACCTCTCATTGCACTACACAAAGGTTGGCAAGTGAAAACAGCGAGTGGAAAGGAAACAAGAAGCAGTAAATGACAACATTTTGTGTCAATGAAACGAGACTAGGAAAGGTACTCACAGAGCGGTATGTGGAGTTCTTACCTTAAGAAATGTACAGCGTACGAAGTGAGGCGTGGTTGGAGTGTCTGAGATCGATCAGATTGTGGAATGCCATTTCAACTCTTTAGCAACACTTCATGTTCATAGTGAAGAGGCACACACTTTCCTCAAACAAGCACGAAAGCCTAAATGAAACATCTGCATTACATGATTTGCAGACATTATGTGACCAAGCTCTACCACATCTAGTGTTTTGACACACAGATCGACTTTTTGTGCAGATAAGACAACATGACGCGCCACCATCAGTCCTGCCAGCTCGTACAGTCAGTCTGGACCACAGATGACCGAAGGGTGCTTACACGACCAAGGTCAAATCATCCGCATATTACTTCCACATCTCTGGTGTTGCATCGACTGCTTGCTTACCGTAGGCTGCGTGACAGGTAATCAGAAATGAACGGCTGAACCACCCTGCAGGCGAAGTGACATCCACTTCCAACAAAGTACAAGACTGACAAAACGGAGGCCATCCACCCACTCCTTATTCTAGCAACGCTGCAGTCCTTCCTAATCAATAAAAGCATAGAGATAAAGAGCATGCAATTCATTTGATAACATATCAACAAACCTTTCCATGAACGGAAGATAAGCAAAGATTACTTGAACTACTGTACAAAACGTTGCATAGACTCGCCTTCATACCATCAGGAGCGATGACATTCGTAACCGAAGTCTTCCTGTCTGACAACCACCGTTTTCTCTATCTCTACACACCCACTCCTCGACATCCTGCATGAGAACACGAATCAGTAAGTCGGCTCGTCCGCCCAATCGCCTCCTGCTTGGTCTCAACTTTGCCTTCCTTCAAGAGGCTTACCGATCATGCCCCCATTGGACTTCAACTGACTGACAGATTGCGCAGTTGAGGCAGCGCAAACTGTAGGTGATGTGCTGTCGATGGAAAAAAATAAAGTTTTCTGTAGGCACAGCATATACCGCGGTTATGAAGAGTGACTTTATCACAGCTATACACTTGTGCCCTCACTCCTGCCCAAAGCACTTGAAACATCTCTTTGTGGACGAGTAGCAAACGCTGTTTGAAATGGAAATTGTAAGAAGCTTTCGAGGTGTTAAGTTACAATGCGAATGCTGCGTTGTCGCACTTGAAATTGTAAGTCATGCATCATGCATCATGTCTAAACTCCCGCTGTATAACCTACTTCACCACCGAAATAGCTGTGAGCGACTCGGATTCCCAAAGGAGGACGGCCACGAACCTGGTTTAGAGTCCAGCGCACGCAGAGTACATAATTTGAATGAATAGTTGTCACCTCACCATTTGTTAACTAATGACAACTGACAGTTCTCCGGCTTCGTGTCGCATGAGCATCCTAGACTGTCGTCTACTTGACCACGAATCAGCCTTGCCCGATTCCGTTGTAGTTGATTAATTGCGGGCATCCATGAACGCAATGGGGGAATTAGGAAGGACGTCGTCAACACTAGTTCACATAATCAAAGCCGAGTCTGACATGCTAGATCGAATCGAGCAAGGCATGCCATAGTAATTTGCAAAAGACTTTGCGCGAAGGGTTGGCATTTTTATGGGAAATAATCATGTTCGACAAATGGAAAAGTGGTGTTAAATTTGCGTGTTAAATAAAGCGTAATGCATTTTGATGCACGAGTTATAGCCTAGTGGAAGCGGACGCAGGTTATTTGAAAGTACACGAAGGACCATCGACCTAATCTACAAAGGCGGGAGGCGTTGTTTGCACAAAACGTCATAAGTTGGCACCAAACGCGGTCCACAAAGACTGCTTACCAATTTTATCCTTAAGTACAAGTTTATTTGCTGACTCGTTGCGTTTATGCAAACGAAAACCTCCTGTGACAGTTAAGGGATAGGAGGTTAAGAAAAGATCGTGACTTCCCCAAAAGCCCCATCATACAGTCATTATCCTGCTGATACTGTTAATACTTCGCTTTGAGAGTCCACCCTTATGGTGCACAGAATGTACTTGTGTACTTTACTTTTTGCATGCAATCGAAAAATAACTCAATATTCACTTCTGGCCTTGAGGAAGACCACTTTTCCGATAACAAAACAGAATAATTAGACTTCATTAATGTGCCACTGTGAAACAGTCTTGAAAGGCACTTTAAGATACTGCACCACAGCATTTATTTCACAATTCCTTTGACAGCCGAAGCGCTACCGATCATGTAGTCACTTTTATTGTTCACCTGACAAAGCTTCTGCGGTTTTCAGAATCAATAGGTACGAAGATACTGTCACGGTATTCCCTGTGACAGGTGTATGTGCACAAATTGCGTGCTCGTTACGCTTTCGGAGAGATCTGATTCACTTCGCACTCTCAGCCAATCAAAGTGGTCTCATCCGCCTGCGCTTTTCATTGGCTCCAAGCTGAGTGTAAGGTCACTTCATTTGGGTATAAATAAAACTACATTTGCCACTGATATGCATCGGTTGACTCGAATCGCACAGCATGTTTGGCGAGTGATGCTCTTGTTGTAGGGGTGTCGGAGTTGTTTCTACAATGTCTAACCGGGATTGCGTTCTTCTCTTCTTATTTTAGAACACGACGGATGCAACTGCTGTGAGGCCTGCAGTAAGGGTGAGAAGTGCCAGTGCCCTGGATGCAAAGGCTGTGGAAAATGAGTTTGTAAGAATAAATGTTTGAGCTTCAGAATGACTGCCTTCCTTTTACTTTGGTCCTATTCTAACGCGACTTTGGTATCAAGAGGAATTTAAGATTCCACATTGGTTTTTATTTTCAACTTAACGATCATTACTCATCCTGAAGGAAAGTGTTTGGTTATTAGGGATGCGTATGAAACTGATACAATGTAAATTGCATCTGTTGAAATCAGTTAACTCTCAATGACAGATTCTCTAACGCTGAAGCACGTAATCCGCGGGTCCATCAACAGCTTTAACGAATTTTCTAGTAAACCGATCTTAGGAGGGCAAGAGGAACATGATCAACGCAGTGTTTTGTAGAAGACGGGGATTTTCAAGACGAACTTACTGCTAAGCATCCTAGTTGTTTAACGCCAAGAAACATTTTAATACAACCCAAATATGAAAGTTTGAAAATCTATAACCTTTTCACGTAAGCTCTTCAATGAGTGTAGAGTCCAGCTGAATTCACAGATGAAGTATATTTCTCCGTTTAACCTCATGCCTCGGCTATTTTACTAATACCCACACTTTTTAATCACTTTTTTTGTTAAATGCACTGAAAATGGGAAGCATTATTTTTATATGTTCACCGCCACACATCATTGATGAATCGCTAAAACCAGCCATTGACAGTTACAGGCGCTTTTTTGCATGAGAGTTATCCAGTCGATGCTCGCCTATGGAACCGGCACCGGGATGTTGATCCGTTTTGAAAGCATTCACTCTTGATGTGGCACTATCTTCGAGCACACCAACAGAATTCGACGTACTGTCTAAAGCCCATGGTATGTTGAGTGCCAAAGGACTCATTAATGATGTGAGGGCTTTCGAAATCTCGTCTCTTGCGTTGGATAAGCACACACACTTCTATGCACACTAATCTTGTTGGCTGACGTTTGCTGCCAACCGACGCAACTGTATGAGGTCTGCAGCAAAGGTGAATTGCGATTTTGGGCTACGAATAAGGAATAATCTGGTTTATGAGATCCAATTCGCGTCGGATGCCATAGATCACAGGTGCAATACTTGTTTTAAAACTGACGATATCAGCAAATGGAATCCTTCCTCATTAGTGACAGGTTTTAAAAGCTTTATGCTAGCCAACAAGATTAGCGTGCATAGAAGTGTGTGTGCTTATCCAACGCAAGAGACGAGATTTCGAAAGCCCTCACATCATTAATGGGTCCTTTGGCACTCAACATACCATGGGCTTTAGACAGTACGTCGAATTCTGTTGGTGTGCTCGAAGATAGTGCCACATCAAGAGTGAATGCTTTCAAAACGGATCAACATCCCGGTGCCGGTTCCATAGGCGAGCATCGACTGGATAACTCTCATGCAAAAAAGCTCCTGTAACTGTCAATGGCTGGTTTTAGCGATTCATCAATGATGTGTGGCGGTGAACATATAAAAATAATGCTTCCCATTTTCAGTGCATTTAACAAAAAAGGTGATTAAAAAGTGTGGGTATTAGTAAAATAGCCGAGGCATGAGATTAAACGGAGAAATATACTTCATCTGTGAATTCAGCTGGACTCTACACTCATTGAAGAGCTTACGTGAGAAGGTTATAGATTTTCAAACTTTCATATTTGGGTTGTATTAAAATGTTTCTTGGCGTTAAACAACCAGGATGCTTAGCAGTAAGTTCGTCTTGAAAATCCCCGTCTTCTTCAAAACACTGCGTTGATCATGTTCCTCTTGCCCTCCTAAGATCGGTTTACTAGAAAATTCGTTAAAGCTGTTGATGGACCCGCGGATTACGTGCTTCAGCGTTAGAGAATCTGTCATTGAGAGTTAACTGATTTCAACAGATGCAATTTACATTGTATCAGTTTCATACGCATCCCTAATAACCAAACACTTTCCTCCAGGATGAGTAATGATCGTTAAGTTGAAAATAAAAACCAATGTGGAATCTTAAATTCCTCTTGATACCAAAGTCGCGTTAGAATAGGACCAAAGTAAAAGGAAGGCAGTCATTCTGAAGCTCAAACATTTATTCTTACAAACTCATTTTCCACAGCCTTTGCATCCAGGGCACTGGCACTTCTCACCCTTACTGCAGGCCTCACAGCAGTTGCATCCGTCGTGTTCTAAAATAAGAAGAGAAGAACGCAATCCCGGTTAGACATTGTAGAAACAACTCCGACACCCCTACAACAAGAGCATCACTCGCCAAACATGCTGTGCGATTCGAGTCAACCGATGCATATCAGTGGCAAATGTAGTTTTATTTATACCCAAATGAAGTGACCTTACACTCAGCTTGGAGCCAATGAAAAGCGCAGGCGGATGAGACCACTTTGATTGGCTGAGAGTGCGAAGTGAATCAGATCTCTCCGAAAGCGTAACGAGCACGCAATTTGTGCACATACACCTGTCACAGGGAATACCGTGACAGTATCTTCGTACCTATTGATTCTGAAAACCGCAGAAGCTTTGTCAGGTGAACAATAAAAGTGACTACATGATCGGTAGCGCTTCGGCTGTCAAAGGAATTGTGAAATAAATGCTGTGGTGCAGTATCTTAAAGTGCCTTTCAAGACTGTTTCACAGTGGCACATTAATGAAGTCTAATTATTCTGTTTTGTTATCGGAAAAGTGGTCTTCCTCAAGGCCAGAAGTGAATATTGAGTTATTTTTCGATTGCATGCAAAAAGTAAAGTACACAAGTACATTCTGTGCACCATAAGGGTGGACTCTCAAAGCGAAGTATTAACAGTATCAGCAGGATAATGACTGTATGATGGGGCTTTTGGGGAAGTCACGATCTTTTCTTAACCTCCTATCCCTTAACTGTCACAGGAGGTTTTCGTTTGCATAAACGCAACGAGTCAGCAAATAAACTTGTACTTAAGGATAAAATTGGTAAGCAGTCTTTGTGGACCGCGTTTGGTGCCAACTTATGACGTTTTGTGCAAACAACGCCTCCCGCCTTTGTAGATTAGGTCGATGGTCCTTCGTGTACTTTCAAATAACCTGCGTCCGCTTCCACTAGGCTATAACTCGTGCATCAAAATGCATTACGCTTTATTTAACACGCAAATTTAACACCACTTTTCCATTTGTCGAACATGATTATTTCCCATAAAAATGCCAACCCTTCGCGCAAAGTCTTTTGCAAATTACTATGGCATGCCTTGCTCGATTCGATCTAGCATGTCAGACTCGGCTTTGATTATGTGAACTAGTGTTGACGACGTCCTTCCTAATTCCCCCATTGCGTTCATGGATGCCCGCAATTAATCAACTACAACGGAATCGGGCAAGGCTGATTCGTGGTCAAGTAGACGACAGTCTAGGATGCTCATGCGACACGAAGCCGGAGAACTGTCAGTTGTCATTAGTTAACAAATGGTGAGGTGACAACTATTCATTCAAATTATGTACTCTGCGTGCGCTGGACTCTAAACCAGGTTCGTGGCCGTCCTCCTTTGGGAATCCGAGTCGCTCACAGCTATTTCGGTGGTGAAGTAGGTTATACAGCGGGAGTTTAGACATGATGCATGATGCATGACTTACAATTTCAAGTGCGACAACGCAGCATTCGCATTATAACTTAACACCTCGAAAGCTTCTTACAATTTCCATTTCAAACAGCGTTTGCTACTCGTCCACAAAGAGATGTTTCAAGTGCTTTGGGCGGGAGTGAGGGCACAAGTGTATAGCTGTGATAAAGTCACTCTTCATAACCGCGGTATATGCTGTGCCTACAGAAAACTTTATTTTTTTCCATCGACAGCACATCACCTACAGTTTGCGCTGCCTCAACTGCGCAATCTGTCAGTCAGTTGAAGTCCAATGGGGGCATGATCGGTAAGCCTCTTGAAGGAAGGCAAAGTTGAGACCAAGCAGGAGGCGATTGGGCGGACGAGCCGACTTACTGATTCGTGTTCTCATGCAGGATGTCGAGGAGTGGGTGTGTAGAGATAGAGAAAACGGTGGTTGTCAGACAGGAAGACTTCGGTTACGAATGTCATCGCTCCTGATGGTAGGAAGGCGAGTCTATGCAACGTTTTGTACAGTAGTTCAAGTAATCTTTGCTTATCTTCCGTTCATGGAAAGGTTTGTTCATATGTTATCAAATGAATTGCATGCTCTTTATCTCTATGCTTTTATTGATTAGGAAGGACTGCAGCGTTGCTAGAATAAGGAGTGGGTGGATGGCCTCCGTTTTGTCAGTCTTGTACTTTGTTGGAAGTGGATGTCACTTCGCCTGCAGGGTGGTTCAGCCGTTCATTTCTGATTACCTGTCACGCAGCCTACGGTAAGCAAGCAGTCGATGCAACACCAGAGATGTGGAAGTAATATGCGGATGATTTGACCTTGGTCGTGTAAGCACCCTTCGGTCATCTGTGGTCCAGACTGACTGTACGAGCTGGCAGGACTGATGGTGGCGCGTCATGTTGTCTTATCTGCACAAAAAGTCGATCTGTGTGTCAAAACACTAGATGTGGTAGAGCTTGGTCACATAATGTCTGCAAATCATGTAATGCAGATGTTTCATTTAGGCTTTCGTGCTTGTTTGAGGAAAGTGTGTGCCTCTTCACTATGAACATGAAGTGTTGCTAAAGAGTTGAAATGGCATTCCACAATCTGATCGATCTCAGACACTCCAACCACGCCTCACTTCGTACGCTGTACATTTCTTAAGGTAAGAACTCCACATACCGCTCTGTGAGTACCTTTCCTAGTCTCGTTTCATTGACACAAAATGTTGTCATTTACTGCTTCTTGTTTCCTTTCCACTCGCTGTTTTCACTTGCCAACCTTTGTGTAGTGCAATGAGAGGTCTTCGGTGACCCGACGACACCTATTTAATTTAGCGGTAAGATTTACAACAGTGCAAATTGTCATTAGCCTCTCCTTCATCCTCCCATTCCTCGTTTTTGTTGGCATTTCTAAGGTAGCCTTTCCCGAAAACGAGCAAATCCTCATTACCATGGTTGAACATATGTAGTTGACGGACGGAAGGGCTAGAACGCCACTGGTATGTTCCTGAGGCCGTGGCCCCATTCTCAAATTGAATGGTGAAGTTGGACTGCATGTTGCAATCTCCCCTCACTACCACCTTCTCGTGCACGCGTGCGACCGCTGCAAATGATGGTACTCCGTGAGCGGTGAAACCGCCTCATTAATCTCCGAATTGTCTCGTCACCGCTGCTTTTCAAGCTTATTGAAGTTTGGATTACGATCTAAATCGTCTACGGCACGCAGATATCTCACAAATGTAGGCGCAAACAGTCGTGGCATTGCTACCGAGACGTTTACCACTTGCAGTGGAATTTGGTGCCACTTTCAAACCTTTATTTTCAACTTCGATTATGATCGATTGAGAACTTCCGGCGTCATGTATAGATTGTCAAAGCCAAGATTTGAAATGATTTGCAACCACTGAGAGCATTTTGATTAATTGGAGTTTTCGAGGAAACCTGTGCCTGATTTGCAATGCATAATGCATTATAATTGAAATTGTGCACATTCTTCCCTAAATCGACTCTACCTTGCTGCAATGGAATTTAACAGCCATCATTTCCAACTCATCGAGGGATTAGATGAGAATGGAACAAAAGGAATGCCCGAATCAGGAAAAAAAGTCAAATTATGAGATGAGACGTTGAAATGACTGGCGTTTGCATTTATATTCTAGTAAGAGTTTAACTGCATTGTTTTAACCTTCGACATCCTCGCCTGGACAAATTTGGAGTGCACAACAATAAACCACTATCTCTTTTAGCGCTCCCCAAAATTTGTTCCATTTTGGACTTGCAGCGTCATATTTGCTGCCAATTGTGTATCTGCAGTTTAGAATAATTAGAAAGAATATTGGAATGCCGTGGTTCCCTGTGTGTGAGAGAAAGCTGTAATCCCACTTATTCACGTTGGTAGCGAAGATCTATGCAATGCGGTAAGAAGAGTGCTACAAAACCAGTCGCCTCAAGGACCAGGTCTGAACCAGTCGACGACACTTGCTGCTGCTGAATAATCAAATCCGACTTCATTTTGTCCATTTTATTCGCCAAGGCTTTCTCCTCTCAACACAATAGATTTACACCCATCGATTATCTTACGCAGGATCGGGGTGGAAACTTGCTGCAGACCGAGGTTATTTTGCAGCTACCACTCACAAAATTGATGGAAAGACGCTTTCACTTCATTGCATTGAAGCACCGAATCGGTGTAGTGGGAATATGCATACATCATAGAGGCCAGTGCAAAGATCAGCTGAGCATCTCCCGATAGTTGGCCTCTTTCTCCGTCAACTCAGGTTGGCAGGACCTGGGTAGGGGCAACAGCGTTCCGCTGTATCCTCCACAATCGTCCCTGCAACGGTCCTCCCCTCCCCCCGAAGGCACACCGGTTGTAATTTTAGAAGCCGTGGTCTTAATAGAAAGTGACCACATTGCCATATTTACTGAATCGACTCACCTGTGAAGGATCGAATTCCTTCTCCCTTGATTGCACTCGAGCACTGAACGGAGATGGTGCATTGCGGGATCAGCTCATTAATCTCCGTCTCATTGCAGCCAGTGGCTTACAACTCAGAGTAATTCTTCCATACACCGCATAAACACTCTGCTTTAGAGGGTTTTGTCACGACATAGTATTTTGTGAACTGAAAGATGCGAGGTATTGTGCAATCTTTGTAGGCCTTAGACGCCTTTAAGTTATTGGAATTGAACTGCTCCAAAAGCAAATTCATAACAATGAAGCTGGCTGCAGTTATTGTGCGCGTGAGTACTTTGCACAATGAATCCGCCATTTCGTAGAAGAACTTTTGCAGACATTCGGCAAGACCTCTGCTACAGCAAATAAGCAACGTATTTCTGTATTTTCCCACTTGGGAAAAGTTCCAATACGTTAGCACTTCACTGTTGGAAAGAAATGCGCACACTTTCGGCAGTACTTACCTATGCATTTTTGGCAGGCAGCAGTGAGAAGTTCTGCAGACCGTCTGTAACTACGCAAATTTTTGCTTAAAAATAGTAATAAAGAAAAGTCAAGTCAAGTTTAAGTGCGACCTGTAGTTTAGCACCAAGATTTTTTTAAATTCACGTTTTGTCCTTTCCTCAGCCTTGGCTGCTTTCCCTTTCGTTGTTGCTGCGGTCATGATAGGACTGATGAATTCAAACGAGAGGCTTGTTAAGGCTTCTAACCAGTGACCCTTTGATTTCTGGTCTATTCGTTTGCATGCATGCTTGAAGTCTCTGTGGAGACGCCTGGCCAAGCTGGCATCAATTGTGAGCGATGTGCTCAGAGTCTATACGAAAGCTGTGCACTCACTACTAATTATTGTGGACGTCGACTAGTTTATGACTAAATCAGTACTTAAATCATGAGCAGAAATGAAGCGTGATTACCTTCGAGGAAATCAAAAGTGCGACTCCTTTAGTACTTCAAAAGGACTCGTACCACACCGAAAACAAGGTGAATTTGTGCGAACAAGTGGCTCTTCATTTACAAAGAATGAATTTCTGCACCTCCTCTTTCCTTAGCAATTCGTGCGACGTCTGTGTGCAAGGACAGATGTGCATTTGTGACTTTTGGTGTACTTCGGTTGGGAAAGGACGAAGGTCTTTCCGAGATCGTCTAACCACTTTCATGCACGGATTTTTTAAGCTTACAATTGGGTCAAGCATGACTAGATTCTTTGCTTTGTCGTTATTCACGTATTTGTGGATTTCTGCTAGTGGGAATTACGTTCTTCGTTGTCGGCCAGACGATGAATAGTGAATGTGGGTGCAATCTGGGAAGGCAGCGCAAACGTAGACTTGGTTCTCATCAGCAAGCCGACATTGACACTTTGTCGTTATTTGTCATCGCGGATGTTGCTACCTAAACGTTGGGAGTATGCATTTGCACATGTGCTGTCAAGTTTGAAGCAGGTGACTGAACAAACCCGCATCTAGTGTGGGCGCTGTGTCCTTGCCTTTGTTGGAGAGCACTTCCAATGTAGATATGTGTGCCGGATGGGTGCAACAGGTTAGAATAGAATACTTCAGTTTGTTGTGTTCTGCAGATTTGGTTTCGGTTTTACCCTATTCTCAGTTCACTTTGAAATCTCATCTCCAAACGTGTTTCGATAGGGCTGTTTTGTCAGCGACTAATGTCTAAGCTTGAGGTGTGTATTGTTTGGATGATGCGACGGTAATTGTGTAAGTATTGTGCGCATTCGGTGCATATGGAGCTAGACTCAATAAACAGTGAAGGTAGACAGACGTTTGGTTCTTGTAAACCCTTCACGCGGCATCTTACTGTTTATGTCCTAACAAACCCAAATATCAAGCCCTGAAATGTTATCCGAGCACGTGGTTTTCATCATTTTGATCTGTGGCAATTTATGACTCTCCCATTTTCTTTAAATGTCATATCTTGACATTTTTTAGTTAATTGTCTTATAGCAATGCGCCGACATTCCGATAGGCTCCGTTAACTGAGTTAATTTGTAAAGATATCGAGTCAAGTTGTACACCTGTGTCACTTTTGCGTTTCCTTATTTGCCTGCAGCAGCTTTTTTATTACAAGGAAACTAAAATATCAACGAATGTGATTGAACAGTACAAACATGAAACATTCATACCATGGACGCCTAAAGCATCAGTGTTTCTGCTTTCACTTTCACTAAAGGAAAGTCAGATAATATTCGTCAGTTCTGGGTTTGTTTCATTGTGGAACCAATTTGACGTCCGAGTCAACTTCGGAACTTTCTCTTTTGATATGCCTGCTGGTCTAAATATTATCAAACTGTAAAATAAAATAAGGCGAATTTTACATTTTAGCATACTTGAGCACGTATACTGGATTTAAAATGGTTCTTTGCTTGCACAACAAATATTAGTCGAGACTGTGTTGAGAGAGCGTTGACAGCACTGCTCTTCAGTCACTGAAATCTTTCTGATGATACGATTTTAAAGATCATGCAGATGTCATGACCTACCGGCAATTTTAGCATCTATTGATGTTTTAATATGATAAAAATCCATCGGCTAACTGAAACCAAGTCTTAACCTTAAATTTTCCTCACTCCCAATGTCGCTACAAATAATACACGCTCGTTAGGTACTGATGTTTTGGTCTTTTGTGTAGTCTCTTTTCGGAATTGTAATGGAGTGTTTTAAATTACCTTATTACCTGATTGTACTATAAAACACTTGTCTCTTCACGATTGGAAACAATTAATGAGATAATTTGTTATTTTACGCGAAAATTTTAAAACGCAAATACTTTCTTTTTTTCCGTAAGAGTGGACCCCCAATATTAAGTATCAATGTTATCGGAAAGGAGTGTCTGGCTAGGACGTTTGCCTGTAAGTAACATCGAATCCAGCAAATAGAACCTATGAAAAGATTCCAAGCCCTATTTTAATCTCCCATCCTTCGATTACCGAAAGAAGTTCTCGTTCGCATAAGCACGACAAATTAGCAAAACAATCGTAGCGATGGATGTTGATCACTTCCACTTAATGTGCACAGCGCAAAAAGGCCTCTGTTATAGCTCACTTTGTTAGATATTTTCATTATCGACAATTGAGCCATTCAAACTATGCACACCTTACTTCGTAAAGTATTCAAAAATATTTGTTACCGATAATTTACGATCCAATTACATGATCTCATGCAAAAATTTGTTCTTTGTAAAATTTTGTTCTAGATGATTTCATGAAGGCTAATTTAATGTTTGCCAAACATTATTTTGCAGAAGTCCAAGTATGTTAAGAAGACATTTGATTGTAAGGCGAATCAGACCAAAATTTGCAATTTACGAGCTAATTGAATTTCTTCGAAAACGTACCATCACTACATTCATGCTCTCTATAGAGTAAGAATACGCATCCTTCTAAATTCTGCAGGATCTTGGATAAAAAAGCAGTTGATTGCGATGCAAATGCGTGAAGAGTTGATACTCTGTGCCAAACAGCAAGTGGTAAGGACGCGTCAGATCGAATCTCACCAAATCATACGAGGCCCGACTGCTCAATTTTTCTATTAACAAGCACACCCATCGCAATCTCATAAAGGGTTATTTCAAATTATGGAGAAAATATTATTATATAAATTAAAATCTCGTCGAAAGTGCTTTAAAAGACCCTCCTGACGAAGCAGCAGTACAAAATTTGATCACCATCCTCGGATCCCAAGTCCATCTTCACCAGTACCTCGTCACCTTCAAACAACCCAAATACCTCTTGCCTTACCTCATTTATCGCCTCGGTGGCAGGGACCGAGTCTTCCACCTTATCGATAAAGCACTGATGGGCGACCTCTGGTCCATCTACCGAATCGCCAAGTACATGGGATTCGACTTGAAGGCCACAGTACACCTGCTCACAAGCGTTGAAATGACAGTTGCCGCAGCCACTTCGTGTCTCGTCACCAGACCGTGCCACTTGCACTATGTGGAAGACTTCATCAATGCGTTGTTGAGGCGAGAGTGGACTGCCACGGATCTGATTGAACTGGCCAATGGTCGGTACGTGCAGAATCTCAAACCAGGTGAGAAACCGGACCGCAACCCTCTTCTCACTGTGGCCACAAGAATGAGCGAGAATGCAATTTTGGGATTCTACAAGGCCTTGCACGAACTGAACCATCGATATTTCAAAGCACTGGGGAGCGTTCAGTACGAACAATTATTGCGCGAAGCGTAAGTCATGTCACCTCATAGTCGTTGCTATATAGGACCATTATTCAAAGTGCTACCAGTTGCTAAGTTTATGCTTTCTGTTAACGATTTCGATTCAGTAATCCGTGTTTCTCAAAACGGGAACTTTATTGCTGAAAAGCCTTGCGATGCATATAAGAGTTCAGTCTTTAAAGACTTTTAAATGAGCTGCAGTTTACGCGCGTAAAGAGTACTAAAAGCCTGCTTTAGCATATAGTGTGCAGTATAATCAAGATCAGCAACAAAGATGCGGTCTATTTTGATACCTTCCCACATAATAACAGTGACGCTGAAGTAACATGAGGGTGACCATAGTTTTCGGGTCGTGACCTTGCTCTGGCCGTTTAATTATGTTTTTTATTTGCAGTTTTGACTGTCTGTACAGACTGCTAGGATTGATGGCGCGTCTTTTTGTCGTATTCTCACAATCATTCTATCTGTGTATCTTCAATTGGTAGATATGGTAGCGCTTGGTTAGGTAATTTATGTAAAGGGGCAC
Organism: Taenia hydatigena; assembly: GCA_036345935.2. Lineage (NCBI taxonomy): Eukaryota > Metazoa > Platyhelminthes > Cestoda > Cyclophyllidea > Taeniidae > Taenia > Taenia hydatigena. The sequence goes on from JADWOT020000008.1 coordinate 13,131,881, forward strand.
CCTATGCAATCACATATTGCAATTGTTTCAACTAATTATTTTCACTCATTCAGAATCATATGCGTTCCCTCACTGTATACCTGAAATGCTGGTAGAGGTGAAATTACATTTACCAAATGGATCGATTCCGGACACTTCAGCAACATCTCATTCGCAATTCCTTCTAAAAATCGCATGGCCTGGGTGCAAGCACTGCAGGTCTCATCGAGATTGCTCCTTTAGATATCACAATGTACCAGGGATGTTTTATAAATTTCGCTATTCTCAGTGTACACCTGAATGCGGACCGTATTATCAGCAAATAAACTACATACGGACACTAGAATCAGTTCTAAAAGGTCATATGAGCTCCTTGGATGCTAAAGACTTTTCGGGTGATGAATGAATAAGCAAGTGCAAAGGGACGCCTCATATGTCACTTCTAGGCTTTTACGCATGAGGAACTGTTCTGAGTAATGTAATCCTGCTTCGAGTTCCTATGGGACATTAGTGTCGTATCAGAGCGTGAAGTTCAGCACTCAATTGCATAGACGTTAATCCGTAGCTTCAAAGCTAACTCCAAGTGCAGCTTGTGTTGGGGCTCAGAACCCTAAACTCCGTCTCGTGGTGCGATTGGCATGAGCACCAAATCGTTGTCACATAAGGCTTGAGCACAGCCTTTTGTTTAATGCATTCTTCTGTAGTTCCGTCCCTTTTTTTCCTGTTTATGGTGTTCCTAAAAGTCTGTCCACTTTTTGTAGAACTTGATCTGACAATCAGTGCCTTTTCTTCCGTTAAAGTAGATTTTAATTGTTCAGCAAAGTCAGACCTTAATTATTACCTTTTCAACGCAATTATTGAAACGTAAAAGGAGTCATTTGTGCGATTAATCAAATGTGGGATTACAAAAGGGACTCATGTCATTACGCTGTCATTTGAGTCTAAAAGCACAAGTAATTACTACGCTTTTTTGTCTTCACTAGAACATACTTCCTCCTCTGTAAATTGGATAATTCGTTTAAGTTTACCAAAATGGGGAAGAGGTAGATTCTGAAAATGCTACTCCTATTATGCAAAGGATGCAGTCAAGCATATATGCATTACGAGGCATCTTATCCCACCATGCAATGGTTTTTTATAACTTCGAAGAAGTCTCGTAAAACCACCTTTTTGCACCATCCACAAATCGACTCTTTGCATGTTTGACAAATGACCGCATATTATTTTAATGAGATTGATAGCAGCTCGTGATGCAGTGCTGAAGTATTCTTTAAAACACCACAAACCAGAAGACGATATCACCAACTAACCCCTACACTCACATTTGTTCGAAATTTCAAATAGAAGTTGATTTGAAGCATTTAATTGAAATTCCACTCACTGGCCAACTCCAAAAATAGATGGTTTTGGTATTTACTGCCAATTTTTGCTAAATGCGTTTTAAAGGAGTTTAAGCAAGTGGTGCTTTAGAGCTGCACAAATATATTTACTTCACGTCTCCTATGCTACCAAAGAAGTTATACTACTCTGAAAACAGTGGAATGCTGGGTTTCACTCGTAACATAAAGTAGTTTGGCTGGGCAGTCAAAATTTGGTGAGTGGTTCGCACCAATCTACGCGCCTTATATTCAAATGTCAGCCTTTCCTCATGCCTAAATATGACCCCTCTAGATGACACAAAAGGAAGGGTTCGGGTCACACAAAGCCCCCGTAGAGCAGGAGAGAGACATCGGTTCGCTTAAGGAAAATTCAGTAATTATTGCGCTTAATTGTTAGAAAACAAAATATTTTGAATTGGGGAACCCGTTATTTGGCTGCTACTGGTTCAACGATACCCCGTTTGGCTTAAGTTTGCAGGTCATTCGGAAGCTGAAAGTAACGTATGAAGCCAGCTTTTCTCATTCAATTTAGTTGTTTTCCATTTACTGCAACAAAATAATGCAAAAAGGTGGAACAGACTGAAGTTAATTGGCCACTCCAATGACATTTTCAATTCACTTAGGTTACGGGGATACACCTTGGGTTAAAATGTTGTGAGGCGATTCTTGGGCGCCTCAACATCAGGCGGTTAAGTGGATCTGGGTTGTCTGTCACCAGGCTTGTACTTGCACTTGTGGTGCATCTTTTCTCTTGGCAAATTTCGTCCTTACAGGTGGATAAAATTGTAGAGTGTGTGTAACCAAATGCGAAAGCACCTCCCTTTTGCCGCTGTAATTTTCATGATAGTGCAATTTCAAAATAATGCAGAAGCCATAACCTACTGGTAGTTTCGGCATTTACTGCCACTTTGAGGTGGCATAAACGAAAAGTAGAAAATTGTTTTTAGCATTGAAAAATAAAAATTTAGAATTCGTTTAGGAATGTTTTGTTGGAAATTCTTTAACTTACTTTCATGAACTGCAACAAAATGTCTCTGTAATTTGATTTGTTGCATGAAGGATTGTTTCACCCACTCTTTGTGCACTATCATGATGTGGATTTTAAAGGCGGTACATCCGGCAAAATCTTGTTGCAATATATCATTAAGGCAAAATAAAAAATAAACTTTATCCTGTTTAATTAAGCAAAATTTTAATAAAACATAAAGACCTTGATAGTGAATATTAAATGAATCTAGTTACGCAAATCCAGTAGTAGAGGTCGCATCGCTGCATGAATGACCTACCCACCCTAGTATCAGCCTCTTAATTGTGCCCACTCACTTCATGGATGCTACGTGTGTCCAACTACACATATTATGCAAAGCAGCACCCAACAGCAATAAATTGACTTCACTGAACTTGTCAAACTGGATCGCTTCGTCAGCGAATTGCCACGTTTAGAGCATCTCAGGGATGATTTTGTCTACGCACTTATGACGCACAATCACCACATCGAACGGTAGGAGTTAGAGACTCGCATCACTCGTGTCGTTTACTAGTTTCATAACTTACGCAAGCGGCGGACTCTTTTTTTGCATGGGCTTCAAAGCATAACAAAGTTGATTGTTCGATTGATGGACTGGTCAGAATTGTGAGCAACCAGTGGAGAATACCGCGATAAAATGCAGCGATGCCATTCTAACCCAAGACATTGCAATTGTTTTAGCCTGAATTTTTAACAAACCTCGCGTTAGTTTGCTGTTTTAACCCTAAATCTATGGAGCAAATACATAGTTGCATTCGTAATCAAGTTTAGCTTACCTGTATGAACAAATTCTTTGGGCCTTTTGAGGTTCCCTTCAGTTATAAAGTCCATTCCAAATTTGCTTTATTTCAAAAAATATATCGTTGGATAAAAATAAGCAAAAGTTACACAATAACAACGAGTTTATTTAGTTAGGCTTTGAGTGCAGAGTATAACGTGTTGTGTTGAAAAATTAAACTTAGCGTATTATTATACTACGATTCCCCCATTACTACACGGGCATGGATTGCGCATGAGCATGAGCACGTTTTGCATTTTACCACAAGGAAGTGAAATGTAAACTTATTCTGATGGCATTTCTTCATATGTTGTGCTAGTTATGCGAGTTTGATAATGCACTTTCCACATCCACCGAGTTGGAATGTGTCTTAATTCTGCAAATTGGGAATGCTTTTCTCAACTGAAAGGAAATTCGTATCTCTCGTTAAAACACTAATTAATTGGTGTAAGATAAGACATGTGAAGGGTTGAAATGAAGTAACTAACCTTTTTCAGAGGCTCTAGTTTACTTGCAGGAGTTGAAACTGACCTGATATTTAAGGCAGAGGTGACGTAGTGGGTAGAAGTGACTTTCAGGGGTCATCCTGGGATATAAAGCCGAAGCATCTACTCATCCCAACTCAAGCGAACCCAAATCATTCGAGCTCAATCAGCATGACACACTAGTTCTTCCCTACGCAAAACGTAATTTAAAATAATTACTTAAAATAAAATAATTTGAAGTAATTTTTTTCAGCACACTTAAAAATACGTTTTATCGGTCGTTGCAGTGCTGTGCAAAGCCAGTGATGTAAAAGTGGCAGTTCTGCTCAAAAAGTAGAGGGCCTAGGCAGTACGTAGGTTGCTCAACTCTCAGTTTTGGTAAAATGTCAATTTGGGTCTCTATTATTGTTCCTGTGCCTGGTGGGCCAGCCTCTGGACCATGTCATTATCACTAAACACTTCTGCATGTTGAATATGAATTCGAGCAGTATGTCTCCTTTTCTCTTCAGAATAATCTTAGGGGTTTAAATTAAATCATTTCAAAGTTGAATACATACATAAAATTCTAAGTACTTTGTGCAGTCATTAACTTTGCCAAAAATTTAAAAAGATGTACATTGTGAGACATTTACGTCTCACCGAACGGAAACTTGTTAAGGAGGCCACTAATCGTGCACTGACGTTGCAATGAATTAAACATGCGTTGCATTTTATGCGATGTCCTGCGGAAGTGTTTTGTCTGATATCCTGCGCACTTTGATTTTGGCTACATTTTACGGTTTTAAGGTCCCAACATTTTCAGTGTCGACATCACATAACTTCATTCTTGCGAAGTGCGAAATAGTTAGCCAGGTGTTAGTCCTCTATGAAAGCAAAATATAAGTTTATCTGCGCCTTACCATGCTTTTCACTTTGTATGTTGTAAAATAGGACAGATCACCATTTGTGTCGGTGTTTCGCATCTGCCGAGAAGGAAACCAAACAGAAGCGAGCATTTTGAGCACCATAGACATCGTTTTAACAGTTTGTGTACACGCAACTTTGCACTGAATATGCTTCTGTGGCTGAGATTGCACTCAACCTTCATTTGATGCCTACTGCTACTACTAAAGCAGTAGTAATTTTGTTAGGCTTGCGGCAGTTTTTAATTTTATGATCTGATCGAAATTATGCTGCAGATTCTATAGTGTAAATCTCCTTTTCAGACCTAACACAAGGGAACACTGCCTTAATCCGAAGCTCGGTGATGTGCATTACTAGAAAACAGGTAATTGCGTTAACTACGGCACTGAATACGTATATTCGATCGTTAACTTAAGGTATGTGATTTTCATTCCAAAAAGAAACGCCAGTATCACTAAAACCTTTTTTTCGACACCTTATGTCACAATTGAGACAATTACCAACATAGGAAAGTACATTACCAGCTTCCAGCATTATCCCGAGTCCAAATCGGGAAGCAATATGCACTGAGTACATCTGCGCCCATAAATTTACAAGCTTTTTAGATTGTAAGCTATGCACAAGTTGCCATTAATTGGATACTTTACACACAAAAAGTAGAGCTAAACTAGTCTACTTAACTTCTGCACTAGAAAGTGGTGCCAATAATGACTGAGAGGAATTAGCTGGAAAAATTATGGTGCTGCGGTTGTTACATTTGCTCTTTCAGCGTTTGCCGCAAAGGTGCAAAAAGTGGTGAGACGAGAACAAGTGCTCCAAGGATGCCCCTGATAAGATAGCCTAATTCTAAGCTGTCTGATAGCGTCAAAAGAAATGAGACCGTAAATCACAGCTGGGAGAATGGAGGCGATGCGGCATTTGCCACACACAGTAATCGCCTAACCATATTTGCAAGCATCGAACCACAATAAAGTTAAATTATGATCATCGAACAGTCTGCTATGCACCAACAGGAAAGGCATCATAAACGCACTAACGGTGCTATAGAGTGGAAAAGCCACATATCCAGATGAACCAAGTGCTAGAGAAGTTAAAGCTGTCTGAGCAGACCTCAGAAAATTGCTTTTGTCCATCCATGTTCAACGATGGCTTATGTTCCTCATCTACATCGTCGTTGCCTATTCTGCTGAAAGTGCTGCTTGGATCCGAGGTGAGGAGTTGTAACATCACCTCAGTTACAGAAAATTGAACTATTTTCCGGTCGTAAAAGGATTTGTTCTAGCAGTGGTCCTTGACACTAATAGTGGGTGTAGCACAGAAGAGGATGAGACTTTATTCTCCCAGTGTAGGAGGGTTGACAGAGTCATGACGAGAAGGGAAGAATGGTCTCCATCCCATCCTCAAGCCATGTTTACAAACTTATAAGCAGTTACTTTTCAACTAACGAATTTACTTCAAGCTCCTTCATTTTTTCTAGTTTACACACAGTAAGGTAATTATTTATTTCTTCTTTGCAGTTCAGTTTCCACTAGCTAAAATCGCATTTTTAGCCAAGCCTGATTTAAGTAGAGATGATGATTCACGTCTGCCAGAAATTCGACGCCTTGCAGAAGGGAAGGCATCAATGCAGAGTGACGATGTCTCAGCCATCCTGCTTACAGATGTGAGCGATTTTCTACCAGTCTGTTAAATTAATATTTGAGCACTTGCAGATTTAATTGGGGAAGACAGGACATTATTCAAAGGAGGTCTCGATAGTGTGCGTAAACTGTTTTCCTATTTTTCGTGCATCTGCATAGCAGCAGGCGCCTCTAAAGAGTGCCATTTAAGTGGTGTCTACATACTTGATTGCCTTTTGAAGCAAGCTTCTAAGGAGGACTCCTTACCCCCGGCAAACATTGGTGGTGTGTTGCTTAACAATTACAGACCGCTTTGATGTCTCTTCCGTCTAAACTTGTCGAAGCCGCACAACGAATCCCCATGAAAAGGCGTTTTGCTCTCACGTGAGTTGCGGTTTTATTATTTAGTGAAAGTTTTGCAGTAAGGGTAGATAAAGTGTTTAGTCGGGAATGGTTGCGCTGATTTATAGCGGCATTATTTTTAGGAATAAATTAATGCCACTGCATCCCCTGATCAGGGTAGGCAACTTGCCAACTTGATCCTTTGAATATACCTTCCATTGGAGAGATAGTGGTCCAAATGCCAACTTCTCCAGTAATTCACCAACACATTAAAATCACGTCAAACTAATTTAATCAGGGTGCTACTAACATAACGGAAGTAAATCCTTTTATGACTCAACTTAAATTATGACATTAACTAACAGCGATGATAATAAAAGTGGTTTTCTTTCATCCTTCCGTCCGGTATTCATCCACTCGTTTATCTTATATCTGCCCATTCTCTCACTCATCCGTTTCTATGGCTTGATATAAATAAAGCTTGCATCGAGACTAGGGCCAGTGGAAGAAGGCACAGGCCTCCTACCCGAAGCCATCTCAATTTTATTAGGCATTTTGTCTATGAATTAGAAACTGTAGGCAAACCAACCTTGTACTGGTTTGTCATTTTTGCTGTACTTTGAATAAGGGTGTAACCCATTTACTTTGGAAAAGAGTTCTGTTTTTAGCTTTGAAACGGCAGGTAGCAGTTGGAAATGAAGTTCAGCATCGAATTTCCTAGTTTACCAGCACATTTTCGATGTCTCACACATTTTGACAATTGAATCGCAGAAAGCGAGGTTACCTATGGTGTAGTTATGTTAATCTCTAAGGCCTGTCAAGGGTCAAACTCTAGGAGCTGCTAGAGTTAAGAGGAAACTGTGCGTGAGGTTTACGTTGGTACTTGCGTTCTCTAGGTTCGATTCAGATAACCGACAACTGTGTTAAGATGTGCAAACGATTACTGACAATCACCAAGAGTAGTATTTTGCTCAGCAAATTGTTCGTTAAGGGAAAAACTGCAGTAAATTTCTATTTCAGCTCAAGGTTTCGTTGAGTAAAAACCACAGTCACAGATGCTTATTAAATCTCCAATCCCAAATACTATGGCATTTAAGTGTCTTTGAAACCTGACGAAAAACCCAATCAACTCACTGATTTCGATTACTTATGCACCATTGCAGGTTAACTCGTAGAATTCGTCTCTTCAAACCATATTTTGCAATATGCTTAAGAGAAAGAACCGATTTTGCGATGCTCTGTTTTATTCTCAGAAAATAAATTTAAATCCAAATTGAGTTCATTGCACAAGAAAGGTGTCAAGCGTCTCACCTGATGCTTCTTGATTTCTACGATATTGAAATGCACTTGCTTATTTAATTATGCATAAAGGGAGGACTTTTCGATTAGTTTCTTATTTATTAATCATTGAATAAATTGTCACTGCGATTATACTTCATCTGTCCGCTTAGTGCGTAGGCCAAGGTGAACCAGCATTCCTTTTTCTGTCTTCGAGGCCTTAAAACAAAAGTTGTGGGGCACGCCACCTACACTAATAGGTTAATGCAGTATCATCTGCTAATCGGTCTATGAACCACTTCTATGAGACCTCACAATATGCAGAAAGTTTATCCAGTTCCACAAATGGCAATAAATTTCCTAACAAATTATCCGATATTCAGGAAGACAGACAGGTCAGCGATTGTAAAGTCAGGAAGCAACAACTGAGACTAATGAACGGATGGAAGGGCTTTCAAGATAAATGTAACCATTCCGTGTTCATCTCACATCTTGGGCTGAAGCAATTAATCAAATGATTAATTAACATTTTTGCAGTCTGAACGCTTTGGATGCCAGACTTCAGCACCGCCTTCGCGTGGTAATGAGAGACCCTTCAATGAAAAACCAACGCGACATCATGAAGCTAATGTCTACTATGCTGCAACAATCAGAGAAGGTCAGATTTCGAGTTAATAGGCGGCTGAATGCTCTTGGTCTTTCGGAAAACACAGAAGGTCAAAATTTGTCGTAAGTCTCTAAGCCCTGTCGATCGCGTGTCTTGTTTATGGTTCAGAGGTCAACGCACGCAACTATAAGACAGTGAAATGCCTTATACCCGCCTACTGTCATAGACTCAGTAGACCTTGCTCTTCGGGAAGTTTTTGCTTGGAATTTTATAGCAGAAATATTCCTCACATACCTTATGGAAAGAGTAATGACAATCATGCAATGAAATCATGGGTTTATTTTATGCTTGAAGGCGCATATACGTTCGAAAATAGTATTAAAATTCATTCTTGTTGCAAAATTGCGCCTAAAATTATGATGTACTTTTACCCTGCTATTAATGCTTTTAAAGGAGCTTGAAGGAAATGCCAACTAATTTAGTCGAATTATGCCCAGTTCATTCAAGTTCCCCATCTTTGGTAGACACTGCGAAAGAAACAAATGATGAAGAAGTGGTTCATAGTCGTGAACATGTGTGCAAGAGTTGATGCTGTATGAGACTACATTGATATCGGTTATACTGGTGCGAGTACATGATTGCGCATCTACTTACCACAGCCAGAGTATAGTCACTTTCTTAGAGGATCAATATCTCCGATGTATGAATGCAACATTTCACCTCCACAGTGGTGGAATTTGCGAGTTCACTTGCGTTTAAATGGCCAACTAGGTAAAGAAAAGTGGTTTTTGCCTTTTTTCCCAGAGAGGATATATCAAATTTTGTGCGAGTGGTAAACCGGCCTTCCTTCATCAAGCCACAAGAATGGGCTCGCCTCACGGGAAGAACCGGTCTCGCCTCATTCCGCTTTGGCAATTCCACGCTGTGCCATCGGGGCGAAAGGGGAGCACTGGGGTCTCTGATTCGAGCCGACGCGACGGCGGAACTCTCGCACAAGATGGTTGTCAACTACGATCTTGCGCATGTCTTCAACCGTTATTCCCTCTTTCAACTCACTGAGTTGTTTGGAGGCACTTAACGTCCGATGTCACTTCTCATTTTGCCCCTTTTTTATCCAACCAAATAACTCCTTAGATTTTTTTAACTCCTCTACTGTCTGCTGATCATTTCTCATTCACACTTTCTTCATGATTTTCCCCTGATTACTAGTCTATGATTGAAATATTTGTTATACAAAATCGACATCGCATTTAAAAACACATTCTTCTAAATTAGTAGATGAAAAATATCTATTACAAATACTACTTGAAGCTAAGTTCTTACAATTCATCATATTTGATCGAATGAGACAAATTTCAATGATAAGCAATGCACCACGAATGCGAGAAGCTCCATCAACGGGAAGAGAGGAGTGCGTCAAACTAAAAGTTGGAATTTCTTGCAACACCTTCGTCTCCTCGATTCATACATCCACCACAATCGTTTGATTTGACGGTTTCAACATTTCAAGGACCATTTCTTATTTCAAACAACTGGGCGAAAGCATCTCTTACTCAGTGCGTTGTACTCAGCACGCATAAATCTCACGATGTCATGAGTGTGGCCATGATAGGTCAAAACAAGTTGGCGACAGTTTCATCGATGCACAAGACACAGTGGAAAAAGAGACTAATTGCGCTGAGCCTTAACACTTCGTAGACACTTTCCTTAACAGAAAAGTTGAGATAACATATAATCGAAACCACACTTTATTTGAGAGAATTAAATGATGGCTCTGCAATTCATGAGATTAGAGCTTGTAGCGTCTTCTAAGACCTGCCCTGTTTTCAAAAGGAACAGAAAATTTCTTTGCACTAAAGTCCTACTTTTGGAAATAATGTGTAGTGAGAAGTGGTATACAAGTGATAAGAGTCGAATGGGAGAACAAACAATCACGTTCGGTACGATGCCTCAGCAGTCATGCAAGCAGCACCTCTACTGTTTCATGCAGCAGCATCTTCACCTTCATCTAAAGCAACCGAAAATCGTTGACCGACAAAGTAGGGTTCGCTTTAACTTCATGCACAAACACGAAACATTTGCATTATAAAGAGAAGCGTGGCCACATCTCACCTGCATAGCATGCAGCCATATCATGGGTAGTGAGCTTGAAATCAGGATCAAAGGCCACACAATCGAGGGAAGAAGGTGGTGGCGATGGTGGTGCTGCAAACCAATCAGCAGCATCTTCGAGGAGGCTCGAAGCCATCATGAAGTCGTGGTTGGATGAGAAAACCTCATCCTCCCCATTCAACCCTTCCTCACTGTCATTGTGCTTCGCCTCCGCCTCCGCCTCCGTTTCCGCCACCATTTGAAGCCACTGACAGTTGCGCCATTTGAAGCGCTCCGCTCTTATGGTCTCTGCCCACGTCTCATCACAGTCCTTCAACAACGAAAGTCAAAAAACAGCGCCAATGACAACCCAGTGGTGCCATATTTGGGGTCACATCATTAGAAGTCCCTCGTGGTACAATAAAGGCATTTATGATTGTTGCTCTCGTTTATCTATTATTGGCATGTATACCACAGAAAGGCAAGAACTGCTTCCATCAAAATCCTTGAGGTGTCAGAACGAATGACAAATAATCATGTCCAGGTGCATTACATTTTATTGTCCTCCTCTGCCAAATTGGCTGCCCTACAAATCGCCATCCTACAGTGAAGATTTCTGCCCAATTCGAACGTTGGGAGCATCACTGACGGTATGTGGTGGATTGGTACAGAAGACGCTACTCTGTGTCAATCGTATTTCTCTGCTGTGTATAAAGTTTTCCCCATGAATGGTTTGACAAGCTCGGCAGCGGTCACACTGGCGAGGTAGATATGGAACGTTGCGCAAAGTAACATATGCATGCAAACGCATACTTTGAAGATGTTGAAGGAAAACTGGATTCGCGTTTTACTTCCAATCCAAGCCTTCAAGTAAAACAACCACAAATAGCAGAAGACAAACGTAAGTACGCTTCAACGTCCCCTCCAAACCTCTGACAAGTTATCGTGAAGGTGACTTCCAGAGGTTGGTCGTTTCTTGTAATGACACGCAGACCCAGTGTTTTTGATTCAAAAGTGAGGAATGAACTATCAAAGAAGCAACTAACTCAATGATTCTACCGTCACCAGAAGTTAGCAGTCAGTAGCGCCATGGGATTCTAACAAGCGCCCTCTTTCAACTGCATGGAAATGTGAGGCAGATGCCGCATGTTGTGAAGGAAGCAAAAGCATGGGCAGTGCTACTCAGGAAGGCGAGTTGTATTGCTTCACCAAACTCTGTTTCGTGTCTTGAAAGCACCTGCATGACTGAACTAGCAGATGACAGTCCACCCCATGCATGGATCGCACTTTGTGACATCCATGTTTTGTCCTTTTTGATTCTGCTTCAAGAAGCTTTAAGGCGAAGACGGTTGTGTGGCAATGAAGTGGAAGCATGGATGGCACAGACATTGTTTCTTCAACTAAGACTTTTGCCGATCATGAACGATTTCACTGAGCGAACTGCAAACATGAAGTCATAGAATGCTAGGCTGAAGCGGATATTGTGTGGACTTCACTGGCATTTTGGAAAGAGGCATGGAAGCAAATTGAAAGAGAAAAGATCGTGAAAAATAAGTCCTTACTTTGTGAAGCAAAGGGTGCAATCTTACCGCGATTATATTCAAGGCTGCGTCGCAAACGCTCCCTATCACCTCATTCTCATCGTGCATCAAGTCGAAGATGTAGTTCGGTGCCTCTACAAAAGTCCTTATAATGTAAGATTAGCTTGGCTTGGAATAACTCAGAATAGCAAAAGTAGATCCAAAACATGCTTTTGCAAAAGTGTCCATCGGTCATGAAATCGGTGGTTCGCAACGGTTATATCCACGGGATGCAATGGATAGAAAATGCATGTGATATGAAAGTGCAATAGCCCTTACAGCAGATAAGTTTCCCGCGAGTCTCACCACTTTCCGAAGGATGGTTCTAAGACATCCGAATGCCGATGTGTAAAAGTGGCTACTGGAAGCGCTGAGTTACACGCTCAAAACAAAGGTGGATGACAGTGAGATGCTCTAAGCCGTGCTATGATACACAACTTAAAAATGCGGAAACCTTCGGAGCATTCAACGATCCAGTCCCCGCTGTGGTGACGATAGCCCCTACTGATGCCTACTATATGCCACGGTGGCCTAGCCCGCACCTCCAGGCTTGCATTACTTGGGCCTCCTTCGTAGTAATCTGGACGCTATCACAAATCCAACATCGATTTTCACTCAAACAAATAAGAAATGCACCAAGAGAAGGACGAATAACGAGCCGCATTGTACGCGCTTAGTGAGAGTGCCATATGAAAGGAGGAACTAACCCGTGTTACTGACAAGGTGCTGTCTGGTTTCCTCGTGCCGAAGCATTCGATGGAAAACGCAGAGAATTTGAAAGACCATCTCATCATCCTCCTGTCTGGCTGAAAAATTAAACAGCAAAGCACTATGTGCAACTAGCGATTCCTTGGAGGTGTACATCGTTGTTTCAGTGTTTTCGTCAAACATCCCCCTCACCCAATAGGTGAGCTCACACACAATCCTGTGGTGGAAGTAACAATCAATTTATGACCGATTACACAAATGTGTGATTCGTCCATTCAATGCGTCCAACTTGTCAAACGATAAAGACCAGAAGCTTCAAAGCGCTGTTAATGGCGTGGACCTCGGGACTACTCAATTTATAGGCGAAAAACGAGGATAGTGGATTGGAAAACGATTAGAAGTAGAGTTGAAATGTCATTTGACACTTTCATTGGCCTGTGACCCAAAGCATGTAGAAGTGGATCGGTTGAATCTCCAACGAAGTGGATGACGAACATGAAGGCGTATCGCATTCTACACTTGCATTCAACCTGGTCTTGCCCACAAAATGCGCAAACGAATCATGACTCTATTGACGGCTTTCTGGAATTCTGGGGAAGCATCTGATGAAAGGAATGTTCCAATCAACACATGCCTTGAGCGTGGGTTCATTTGCATAATATGTAAATTCTAAAAGACTGGTCAACTTTACACATTGCTAACATCAAAATTCTGGGCATAAATCATGCATGAAAGGTGGAGAGTTAGGTGCTGTCAACGACTTGCTATGCTGCAAATAAATTTCCCACGCCTCTACAATTTCATGGGTCAAAGAACTACTTATTAACACGCTCTGAGGAAACAGACGACAAGCAGTAAGGCGGCCAACTTTTCATCACAAATTTCTCTGTGTGCACATTCTACTCTTATCTGGATGGTTTTTGTCAATGGAGTTGCCCACTCAGTAAAATTGTGCATTTGCTTACAGTTTAGTTAACAAGAAAACTGTTTCTACTAAGGTGCAAATCAAGTGAACATGAGTTATGGAGACGAACGTTGAATTCTTTTTGCATCCTCAGAGTCTGCATTTCTACCAGACTGCAATGCCGCTAGTTATATGCAGGTGGCTCATAGCCGGTTGCCTAGGGTAATATTTCGATCGAAAGGAGGACAGTGAGCTGCAAAAATGCACTAGCATGCAACCGAACCCGGAGCAAGCCATGAACAGCATTCCGCCCTACAATTCATAAGCCTAATCAGCCTTGGGATCACCGGACTTCCACTTATTGCCACCATCTTAGCAGCTTCCACGTCCACACAGGTGGTCGCAATCATTCGAATGGTCTCCAACACGAGGTCGTCTTTGTGATGACTCTGCCCCACGCCCGCCAACACTTTCTCCGCCCAGGCAAGAAGGCCCAGATCACCAAGAACACGAGCAAAGTCCAACTCCTCCAATTGCAGGTTCGCCATCACACCGAGGCATTCAAGAGCGAAGCAGTCCTCCACATTGTCGATGCTGCCACCGCCATTGGATTGGGAATCATCCGACTCGATATCGTCATCTCCTTCGTTTTCCGACTCCATGCTCCGAGGAGGATCACCCTCAAGACGCACGATCACCGAGGCGAGATCCGGCAGGTAATCCTAGATGTGCAAGATGACTACATTAGCACTCGATCTCATTTCACACATATGTCCACCTGCAGGTTCATTTCCTCCTCATCTGTTTTCTGCTATAGAGTGTGCAAGTTTTGCAGATGGGCAAATGTGGGATGGATGGATCCGACTTTGAGATAAATGAGTGAATGAGCAAAGGAATTAATTCCATTACGTGGAGCCTGATTACTACAAAGACTCCAATCAGTCAATGTATGTTGGAGAACAATTTTTCACGCATCCCTATTCCACTATCCATCTTCCTCTTACCACAAAGTGCAGTCGTAGTTCCTCGAACTGGGAGAGGTTTCTCAGCACTTTCATGAGTAGTGGATCGTGAGTCGCGAAGGCACGACGGAATAGCATTTGAATGCCCCGTGGTTCACCAAGACTTCGAGCTGCTCTTCGATCGCAGGCCAAATTGATGAGAAGGCCTAAGCATTCCACATCCGACGCACCCTCGGCGCTGCCCAAAATCGACCGCATCAGCTAAAGGGGAGAAGCTTCGTTTCATTGACCAATTTTAACCATACCTTCGGATGGTTAAAATTGTCAAGGGCATGCCCTAATGCGTGTCTATGGTAGGCTCCGGTGTCAGAAAAATCATGGGACAAAATCTGGTTACTAATGCTTCCTTTCTAAGACTCTGCAGTGAGCATTTCATGACAGAATTTTGCACTTTGAGAGAGACAGTAAGACTTGAACTGAAAAATTGCAAATGATATTCCACTACAGATTCTAGTGCTCAAAGTCCTTAGGCACTTTCGTGACTCGACCAATGGCCCGAATTGATAAATCGTTCTCATTCTCATTTAGCGTGCTTCTACAACAGTGAAATGGCCTGCTCAAAGGCAGTCTTGAAGTGACACCATATGAAGCATGAGTCGAGCATTACCAACGCAAGTGTCGATTAAACTATTTTGATAACTCTACACTTAAATTAATGCTCTCTTTTCTCATTAATGAGGCTGTTAAGTATGCCGCAACTTGCATTCCCAGACAGAAAAATCACTGATAATGGCACGAGGAGACTGACATGATCGGATGCCTAGCCCAACGATAAAGCTCACTTTTGCCTTACTTTACCAAAGCACACCTCCTTTGCTCCTTCCGAACATTACAACCAAATGCACCTTAACAGCCTTACAAAATTGTTTCGAGGGGGATTCGGCCTTGTTCTAGAAGATTTTGCACTCTATCACATTTTGGAACGAGCCCAAACTCGACGAACCTCATGACTGATGCCAAACAGACCAGTTTCAGTGGGATTGTGTTGCGCATCAAATAAGTCACCAGCTAATCTAGCCACGTGCTTGCAGTTTCACAAATTTGCTAAAATACGCGCGTGCTCACGAGTGGAAGACATCCAGATGAAGCAATTAGGCCCTTGTATTGGTCTTCAGTGCTAAGTTGATAAAGAATGCGGAGGGCCACGTCGCGCTGGGAGGAGTCAGCTAGGAGAGAATGCAAAAGGCTAAAAGTTTTGGAAATATTTTGAGCATCCAAAGTAGAACATGGCTCATTCATGCTTTTAATCTGGAGCTGACGTCGTTTTCTCACAATCGCCTCAACTATAGGGCACGTCTACAACGGCGCGCATAACGTGGTGTTTTTAATACCCTAAGTTAGTTCTACTACCACTAAATTTCCTTTTCCAGGAAACCTCGTTCGCAACTCGATAGTAGTGTTAGTACGATACGAAAACGCTAATATTGTTGGAGTTTCGGTGGTCAAAAGTCTATTGCAGCTTTTGATTCTTGTGCAGGTGGTGAGGTGGATAACCAGTTAGTCTCTATCTACTATTACAGCTTTCTACTTCTGTGTTTCAGTAAAATGCACGTTTCGAAATTCATATTACCAAGCTTTGGTTTCTTCATGTTGCCTTAAGCATGAATTGCGTTCTCTGATTACTTTGACATCACTTTCAATAACTGCATTTGAATAACGCTTTTGATAAGTTATCTTTTGTCAATATACATAGACAATAAGCCATGAGCAGGCCCTCTCACCAAGTAGCGGTACGAGAGTCTCAGGCAGTCCTTGAATCACCATCGAAGCTCGTAGGTCTTGATTGAAGGAGAGGTTGTACAGCAAGCGCAACGTTAGTCGAATGAGCAAAGGCTGGGCGACTGTCAGGAGACCAACTAATTCCTCCACAACTTTGTTCTTAATCTGCAGAATTTTGCATGCAAGCGTTCCTTGTAACCCACCAATTTGCATTTTTTGATGGTACATCTAGTAATTATTGCCAAGCAGCATGGAATGTCCAATCTGTCCAATAGATGCGATTTACGATTTGCTAGTCTCTTAAATCAGTTCAGCCTCGACTGCCATAGATTTTGGTGATGAACTGTGAGAATGCGTAGTCTTTGACGCGATTTCCTCGAATCATGTCAGTAAACATTTTGGCGAAGCGGGGCTGAGACTAGCTGAAGGGCTCACAACACACAGTGCACTGTGTTTTTTAATGGCCTGAGCCGGAACCAGCATCTCGACGGGTGTTTTTGCTTCAATTCACGGACGAGTCCAGTGCGTGAGGGAATTGGGCTGAGCCAAGATTGTGGGCAGCAGTGATGATGAGCCGGAGGAGACAGCAGTGGGATGGGTCGGTGCACAACTCCATCTCATACCATGCACACGCAACTTACCACCCGGAGGATTCTACAAACATTTCTTTGGTGACAAAATGTGGCCGTTTGGGAAGAGAAGTAATCGGTGAGACGTGAAGACCACTAGAGTCTTCGTTTCTACATGAATCCTGCAGACAAGTATCAACAAGGAAAGCACCTCTCGTGCTGATAAGTTGAGGGCAACTGCTGATTTCCCACACTAAATTCCATCACTTGTAAATAACCGAGAATAATATTTAAAGGGCTTACAGCGCATGTAGACACTAGTGTCAGAACTGATTATGACCCGAATCGTGACAGTTTTAAATTTATCAGAATGCTTGGGCATGCGTGTGAAGAAATAAGCATGGTCACAAACACCAAAACGTCATTCCCTGAAATTTAGCCCACTAGTCTTACGGTGGATGAAATGGACCCACTTAAAAAATAATAGCCTAATGTACCCTTTGGAGCTAAAATATCTCTAATCATATAACCAGTTTTCTTTCATGCGTCTTGCTTCGAAATCGGACATTTCATGTTTGAAGATCCGCCATTCTCCCTATTTACTCACCATTTCGTCAATGTTCTCTTGGAAGAGGCTCAGTTTTCGCAAGAATGAGACCACAAGGACTAGAAGGTCGTGGTTTTTTCGCTTCAGACAACGGCAGAGTAGTGTCACGATGCCCTTCCGATGCATTTTCTCCTCCACTTCCACCTTTTCCGCAAGGTTTAACAGCAGGTAGATGGCAACTTGCAAAACAAATTCAGGTTTGAGGTTTGTCAATGATGAGTTGGTCGAAAATGAGAAGTGAAAAATGACAGGGAGAGACGTATTTGCGATTAGCCTAACTTATGAGTCTTTCTCAATTTGGTTTCCCTCATCCCGAATGATTGCATCTATCGCGATGACCTGATTACTGCAGAATATGAGGTACAGCAGAAGAGCACCTGCTGTAAAAACATGTACAGCAGGAGAAAACGAAGAAGAATTGCGGTGGAGTTGTGATATAGATGAAAGCTTCAACTCCGGCCACTCAGACAGTAGCATCATCGACACTCTACGGCTTGAAACAACTCTAATTCTGTCTGAAGACCAAGGCAGCCCTAGGACAATTGCTGCATATCAGACCGACCAATCAAAAGCCAACAACCAATATCATAACGTCCAGACAGCATTGACAGCACTACGTCTCACATTTTGCCAAATTCTGCCACCACAATTAGCACCAGTGATAGTGATACAACAGTAATGACCACATCCGTGGACGTTGACAGTCTCGGCCATCCAACCTCAACATCAGCATCAACACACCACACAAACTAACTGAAGCAATTCAAGATAACCTAATCACAAAAACACCCTTTTTATTTTCGAAGCCAACTCATCTGAGAGGAAAATGTACATCGTCGTTCGACTCAGTGAGCATCCAATGCGACTACAGCAGGACACCGCCTCGAAAAAGCTATATCTTCGGGAGGAAAACACCTTAATAAAACCTTTTTGGCGAAGGAATTGTAAGGGATGCTTACAGCTCCAAAAGTTGTTTCCACTCCGGGGTTATGGAAGCCTTTACTTTGCCATCTTCCTCCTGAAATACTCTAGGGAAGTTCACGCTTCGCAATCTTGCTTGGTTTTTTTTCAGATTTGCCAGTGTCAGGCCGCAGCGGATTTTATCAGCATCAATAACTCTTCCTACCCTCAGGGTCATTTGTGAGGCCAAGTACAATAGAATTGAGGGAAGCGAGTACAACGGGTCTTCAGAGTCATGTCTGCAAGGCCCGAAATCTTAGTGTCTCACGTTAAACGCATGCACCCACCATACATCAATTGCGACGATCAAGTCATCTGATCTGAAGTAATCGTCTTCTCGGGTCTTCTTGTTGAAAGCACACTACAAGAATGTATGTCCTTGCAATTAAACACATACGCAGTAGAATGGCATTCGAAATACTACTTGATTCATTTTTCTATGTGCAGTTACCCGTACCATTGTTACATAGTGTATGTTCATTGAAGAAAATTGTATTTTATATATCTGGATTCAAAAGCTTTCCTGTTGTGATTGACAATCTTCATGCAACGGTGAAGTGCAGCCAAACAAACAGGAAGAGCATGGATAAGAACGCCTAATACAGAACGTGGACCATCTAGCAAAAAAGGCATTTCAGTTTTCTATTCGCAGCATTAACAGGTACTTTCCACTCCCCCAAAAATTTTCACAAATCTTTTAATTTGCTGCCTATGCTACTAGCCTCTTGGTCGACCTGTGCAATAACTGACATGCCAAATTTTGGACCTACTTCTTTGTCTTACAAAACCCTGCAACTTATGCGCATATTTTCAAGACAAATGCACAGACTGACGATCCAAGATGTCAAAGTATCAAGCCCAAGTGCAATGATGCCACCTCATTTCAGTCAACAAGTCAAGTTCATTTGAAACTGCAAAGCACACTATAGAAATTGGATTTTGTACCTAATAGCGTGGTAGAACTATTCATATCTACCAAGTTATTTAGATAAAAATAATATTGAGTCGAATGTGCATGAGTCTTATGAGTGGTTAACTGTTGGATCGAATCGACATAAATTGCTCAAACCCCTTTGCCGCTTACTGTACCCAGTCAATCAGCCCGTAGTTATTTAGCAAGCTAGAAATTTTGATGGATTCCTAAATATTCACCGCCTCACTATTTAAATGGCAATTTTTTACATCACCCGTTCCTCTCATCACTTTAATGCTTGCATCAACCATCGAAAAAGGTTTGTTCACAATTCATACCTCTAAGAAGTTGCTCCTGCTTTCTGACCAGATCTTCACATTTTTCCCCATTCAGCTCGTATTCTGAGCAATCTTCGCCCTGTTCAGTTCGCATTCTCTTGAGGTCCTCCATCCAACCCGCATAGGTCTGAATCTCGTGTTCTAAAATGCTCATACAAAGTGCTCCTATATGTTTCAGATGTGCCAATCAGACTCCCTACCTATTTTGTAGTGCATAATCATACTGTGGAAGTTTGAGAACGATGAGAAACAGAAGAATATGTAGACCAAATTTGTGGTCAAGTCAGTACTCTTCCTCCAGTCCTCTCGTAGCACGCGTGCCAGCGCTCCAACAAGGATTTCTTCAAGAAAGCAGAGCGATTTTGGTAGACATACAGGTCTTACCGTTTCCAAATAGCTCCTCCAGATTATCGGGGTTCCTCGCTAGTTGAAGTATCAACGCAGAAGCTCGCAGCTGTTCAGTCGTGTCCTCGTAGAGGAGGTCTAGGTAGTCGTCCAGATCAGTCATGTTTGCAGTTTCGTCGATTGCTGCTGAATCGAATGCACCAGGATCTGCCAGCACCTCGTTGGCAGATAATGATTGCGTGGCATCTGAAACAGTGAAAAGTACCTTTTGCAATTATTCACAGGACGTAATATGACCAGGATCTTAATAAAATGCAATCTTTTCAGGATCAGAAAAGAATGCACTATTTTGAACAGACGCGATAAAAAAGTGTAACACCCTTTCATCACTCAAGCTATCGATGACAGTGAATTGGAAAATGCTCCCATGAAAATGGTGTCTCCAGGATCTCTATGCTCAAAAACGGACAACAGTTCCTCCCATTAACCGAGGATTTCCCATTCACATTAAATGAGAAAAAACAACTTTAACGATTAAGCATTGTAAGAAGCGCCTAACTTTATAACAAGTCAGAATAAGGCAGTAAAATCCACTAAAAAATTAGGCAAACCCTTCAAATTTATCACATTTGTGGACAAAATCTAAACATGCAATAATTGATTCTAATACTTCATATACCTGATGTTTACACTTGACAGAGTAGCAATGCCCTAATTTAATCACATCTTCCATTCTTTAGGTTTGATCAGGCTACACAAACAAGTTGATATCGGTATTAACACACACAAATTTAAAATTATTTATTTCACCCAGAATGACTGCTTTGGGAGTCCTGTCGCGAAGATACTTGAGCAAGTGCTTTATTTCGGGAAGCCTTGATGGAGCTATTAGGTTACAACTCTTAATCGTCTGTTCTGAAAGTGCCTTCAAATCCGTTTGCTCGTTTAAGTTTTTTAACCGAATTCTGGGGGAATAAATATGCTTGAGTACAATGTGAATTACATCTTCTGACACTTCTTTTTGTTTCCTATCACAGGATCCCCTGATTCCCCAAGAATCGTCGCTTCAGCCTCGTAACAAATAACCAAGGCCTGTTCAAATGGATGAACATCGATTCGTACATTACGTACACGTCTATATTACTAGGAGCACGGTATTATAAACTTACTTGGTTAATATGGTTTCACAATTCATGCTGTGAAAAGCGTATACGAGTACATGAATGGGTTTAAACTGTAAGTAAGGCGTCTTAAGGAAATTTTATTCAGAAGGAACGGAACCACGCGCCAGTCGAATGCCTATTCGTGCATTCTTAGTGCGTTGTTATAGACGCTCTGATTAAATGGACGGTCGAACATAGCAACGACATAAACTACTAAAGACGCAAAAAGACCCTTAACTTGTGATACTTTTAAAAGGAATCACAGAAACAAATGATACTGCTGACGATTCAACAATTTATATTGAATCTCATAGATCCGTTTATAAAAGTGCTAATACTTCTACTAACATGATGCTTTAAATTACATTAATAAAAGCTGCTTGTTAATTGTAGCCCACTTCCACGCACGTCTTTAATATTTTCTTATGTGCTGCATGGCAAATGAACGTGCTTACCGTTAATAAAAGCACACTAGCTTACACTCAGTTTTTCTCAGTTTCATCAGTGACATTTTTGACTGCTATGGAAATGACTGTAGCGTCCCCGAGGCTTCCTCGAAGGCAAAAGAAGGCAGAATGCTAGGGTAGAATATATATTCAACGGACAGAGGGAAAGAGGCTGCTGGCATGGCTCAGAGGCCAGCCCACGCAGCTGGGGCAATATGGCCACCTCTGTGACTTTGACAGAAAACGGCAGTTCTAACAAACAAAGTACTACATTGACAGGTGGTTATTTTCCATAAATGCTTGACGGTAGGCCCCAAAATTATGATTAGCTGTTAAGTTAGTTTGGAGCTATTTTATTATTATGTGCATTTGAGCCCTTTATATTAAGCCAGTTGAATTGACATCACATGGCAAAGCTTTCCTGATGTGTGCCTTCTAGCCGAAATGATGCAACGCATCCCTCGGTTCATTTTTCACTTCTAGATTCACGCCTCTTGGACGCAAATATTGTGAAGAGGAGTACGTCTTTTGATAGCGTCCTTTGAGTCGCGTAATCAGCGCAAACACACTGTTTGTCAACTCGCAATAAATTACTTCTCTCATTATGTTATGGCTTAACACATTCCCAAAGGAATTTTCTAATTCTACATGGCTTTATTGCAAAGGCCGTAAGTATCAAAATAAAGGAAGAATTCGTACCTTCCTACCAATGATATTTTCACTCATTCCTGTTCCATGTTAACACCGCTGAGGACCACTCCGGATTTTTGTTCAAATCATTTATATTTATTTTCTATCTTGACCTACTCGATTGCTCGGCTTGCAAAGGTACTGCTTCCTTTAAAGCGGGCTTTGTCAGAATCTCCTCCTATGTTCTAAACTTCATAAGCCGGTATTTCTAATGCAAATTATAAGGCACATCAAATGCTTTTGTGCGGGCACTTTTTCCCATTCATGCCTCGGTGGTACAAAACGTCATTATTCACAACTTTTTGTTTCCTTTGCAGAACCTCTCTTTATTTAAAAACGTTCTCCTAATGCAAATGAGCTATAATTGTCATTGTCAAATTCTTTATCCTCTCGGTCCTCTCTTCCATTGGTAGATTCTAGGTAGCACTGCTTTAAACCATTCGTTATCGGCACTTTCATACAATTGCCTTAAACAGCTCCGTGACAAGCTTTTCTAGAAAATTCACGACTATTGCCTCTTTAGTTGTTAACCGCGCTCCCGCAGACAAAGGGATTAAGGTAGTTCCCGAAGGTAGACAAGAATGGTCCATAAAATCAAAGGGCAATGTGACCTGCTGCAGCAATTTTAGGAAACTTTACCATTCAAATAGGGAAATATTTTTTAGGATCATGTGAGAGAATTCTAAAGGATAAACTTTCATGTGTGGTTGTTAAATTCCACTGGATGATTGGATTCATTATAAGTTTATCTGATGGCGCAACTAATTTCACATACGCGAATTATTTGATCTCTTAAAAATTGTCCAAATTACCGCTAAAATTACTAGTAGAGGTCCGATTTAGGGCATTTTTGGCATAGTTTTGTGCTTCTTGAAATCGGCTAGTTTCTGTGAAATTATACATTAACAAAGGGGAAAACCTATTTCTGATCGCACTTCCAAACAGGGAGAACATGAAGTTTGATCGTGGATAATTGTGTTTTAAAATGGTTAAGTAAGATAGTACTGTGCACTGGATAAAACGGTTACTTGTCAAATCTAGATGGCAAAACCATCACTATGGTCTCGCTGGCCCTTTCCTGAAGTTGCAATAAGTCATACCAATGTGAAGATGCATCGTCGATGTTGAGTGAAAACAAAAGCTACTTAAACTTCAGAGTCCAAGCAATTAAATGTACCGTTAAACAAGCATGGGATTTTAAGAGGAACCCATATCCTTACTTTGCCATTCGGGCTTTTAGAACGCAAGCAATCACTACGCTTTGCTCGTCTCCGCCAGGAATGCTTCGACCCTGTCGGTTGAGCATTCACTATTGCCAAGATAGTGGCTTCTTCCCCACGAATTCCCTTATAAAATATCGTACTAAGTGGGCTTCCCCTTCACAATTATTTTCTAGACATGTAGGCGCATTTCCTGCATGAATAAAGGTGCGTAGGTTCAGAAATGGTCCCTACCTCAAAGTTGTTCCTAGGGATAATCCACGAATAGTCATTAAGGCTTCCATTACCTACAGGGCATTCAACCCTGCAAAGTTTCGCAATCAAAACGTGTTTTAATTCCTTGGCTGCCGAATCTTACCAACCCGAGGCTAATAGCCTCCTGGCAGAAGTCGGCAAGACTATGCCATTTTCAAATTGATGAGTTGTGACACTTCATTCATACTTCTTCTTCCTACCAACGACATCGAGGACATCTGTTGATGTTTAAAGTGATGACATGCAGACAACTTGTTATGCACCTCGACTTAAAGAAGTACTTCTGCTTAGTGGACTCATGAGTAACAATTCCCCACTCGAGTTGTACAGAAGCAAAATTGTTCGGAGCGCGCCTCATTTTCGCCTCAAACTTAATGCATTCGAGTTATGCTATTAGGATTTGAGTGTCACACTAACAAGAACTAAAAATGGAGGCAAACAGATCGAACTCCTTCAAAAAATTTAAATCAGTTATTAGGTTTCCATGTTTACACAAAACCTTTGCACTTTTCACTCGCTCTTACTTTCTCAGGGAAGGCAATTTTCTTTTTTTCAGGTGTGAGACATTTTCTATTTTCTATAACTAAGCCTCTTCTGCCAACTACCATAAATCCAGTTTCCAGCCACAAGACTTCTGGGCGGACTTTGTGCGTCCCCTATCTTTTTTAATGAGTTAAAATTTACCCGTCACAAAGCGTGAAAATGAGGTTCAAACGCTCCCTACTTTTCCAGACATAACTGAGTTAAAGTCTTAGTGAGGATCAAGTTTTACTTTTGCAGGGGCAAGAGGTGTCCAGTGGTTAAGGGATGCTAGGGTTAAATCGTCCTTATATATTAGTAATACCAAGTTGAGAACCGAATTCCAACCGTTCTGCACTCCTGTTTTTGCAAAGAATACTGAAAACGTAATGGTGACCTGGTTGGAGTTTAGGCTTAAAACCATGGATTCATTTTTACTCCACTTAGCATTCAATCAGATGTTTTATTTACTAGGAAGACTAGTCAGTTTCAAAGCATACAAAACTGTTTGATCTGCTAAGGTTCGAGAATAATAAGCGAAGCTAAAACTAGCACTACTTAAAAGTGCGTTCATCCTTTCCTTGGGCAAGCCGTTGAGGGGAATCAGTAAAATGGCCAATTTCAGCGTTGCCGGACAAATAAACTCTGCATCCTGTTTTCCAAAAACCATTCATTAATGCTGATTTTAGAGCTTTTTAGGAAGAGGTCGTGATCTTATGGATTATACGACACTTATTGCAAAGGGTTCTATTCTGTGGATTGTTTCCATTAAGCTCTAGATAGTACACTGGTATTAGTGGTACAAAAAAATAAAGAGTAGGATCTTAATGCTTTTATGACAGTTTGTGGTGCAAATGCGTAATTTGATGAGGATCCACCCAAAACAACAGCCGTGAAGATGCGGCAGGGCATAATTTTCACATATTTCGATAAAAGTCGACTGCTCCGCCTCATTCCTTATAAAGTGAGAAGACGCATGACTCAAAGCTTGCGCTATACCGAATGAGGAGAAAATTGCTCACAATGCGAATGCGCAGGGAGCTGATGGCCTATGCAAAACAGCAAGTGATAGAGATGCGTCAGAGCAAGACTTACACAGATCACCACAAGAATCGCCGTCTCCTCCGCCCCTCCCTCAGCGTGCATAGCCATCGCAAGCTCACCAAGGATGAGTTCCAAGCTATGAGGGACAAATTAATTGACACTCTGGGTTCTGAAGACAATGCCTACAATCTCATCGAAAGTGCTTTAAGAGACCCTCCTGACGAAGCAGCAGTACAAAATTTGATCACCATCCTCGGATCCCAAGTCCATCTCCACCAGTACCTCGTCACCTTCAAACAACCCAAATACCTCTTGCCTTACCTCATTTATCGCCTCGGTGGCAGGGACCGAGTCTTCCACCTTATCGATAAAGCACTGATGGGCGACCTCTGGTCCATCTACCGAATCGCCAAGTACACCTGCTCACAAGCGTTGAAATGACAGTTGCCGCAGCCACTTCGTGTCTCGTCACCAGACCGTGCCACTTGCACTATGTGGAAGACTTCATCAATGCGTTGTTGAGGCGAGAGTGGACTGCCACGGATCTGATTGAACTGGCCAATGGTCGGTACGTGCAGAATCTCAAACCAGGTGAGAAACCGGACCGCAACCCTCTTCTCACTGTGGCCACAAGAATGAGCGAGAATGCATTTTTGGGATTCTACAAGGCCTTGCACGAACTGGACCATCGATATTTCAAAGCACTGGGGAGCGTTCAGTACGAACAATTATTGCGCGAAGCGTAAGTCATGTCACCTTGTAGTCGCCACTGCACGACTCTTATGGGACTTTCTTGAGCCACGTCTGCTCGGTAGAAGTAGATCCAACTGTTCTTTGCGCAGTAATCTGCACCAAAGGGATCAGGTGAGGTAGAAGTTCAATCGCACTTCGCTTTGTTTCCTTTAAAAATCGGTGTCTATTATTTAAAATGAACCTGTAGATTTGACGTGGGAACAAGTTCTTTACCTATTACACGGTTATCTGTGTGCAGAGTAGACGAGATCACTACTCTACTACACAATTCCCCATTGCACGTTCGAAAGGTCTGCCTACTGAGGAAATAAATAGTTTTAAACACTCACGCACCTCTGACTACTAGTTGCCATGTTCGGCCGACACATTATGGCCACGCTCTAGTTTTAAGCGGTTCAGTAGAGCTGGACACTATTGCAAGACAGTATTAACCTCGATCATCCACTCAGCCTGTCGTCGAAGCTTAAATTCCGCTGGCCTATCTCACTTTTGTTCTGATAAAAACGATGAAAGCGTAAGTGACATTTTGGGGCATGTCAAGTTTTTCTCTAGGAAGGGTTGCAAAAGTTCCACCATTATTCCGTTGACTTCCTTCTATCCTAACTGGCAAATGGGTCGAGGCGATTTCGCATACCCATCAAGATCCGTGCGTCCTCAATTTCGGTATCCTTTGGAAGCTCGATTAACTCATTTTAAAAATAAACCAACTCAGCTTGTCTACGCTAACGCTCAACCCCAGCCGGAAATGCTCGGTTTGAGACAACCGCTTTACGTTAACCCGTGTATCGTGCGTTCCTGTCGCGCGCTGCTACTCAAAGGGAAGCTTGCAGAAGGGCCTTGTGGATCGTGAGCCAAATTTATTTTTCTCAGCGCAGTAAGGTGTTATGGACATGTACATGAAGTCGGATTTGGAGTTGGGAATTGGTTTTGATGGCAGTTTTGAGTTCTCTTCCATAATTGGTGCATTCAAACATGGCACATACAAGGTTGCTGAGATGGAGTCGCCGATCGAGTTGTTGAGGAAGCAAATCCAAAAAGCCAATCGTTAAATATTGATGCAAAGGTTCATTGAGCTAGGGAAAGTAGGGTTAGTGGAGAAGAGTGTGTGTGAGTGGATTGCCCAGCACAGCGTTTGCGCTATCTAAACAGGCGGTTTTGTGAGATACTGAGCAATATCAAGAACACATAAAGTATTCTTACATCATCATTGACTTTTTGATGCGTTCACTGTGCAAAAGTGACGGCATTGCTGCTAGCAAGTGATTAGACTGATCTAATCACACAATTATTTCATCTCCTTAACTCTATTGTAGTCAATTTTTTGTCAAATGTCAAATGAGCTCGAATTTTTGAGGGTTTTCGCATTACTCCTTGAAACACTCCATGTGCTCTTTGCTCTCAATCGCTAAACGATAATACCTCCCCAAAAGGATCTCCGGCAACTTCCTTCCATGTTCCTGTTCAACTGGTCTAATTTATGATTTTGAGGCGAAGAGGACTTAGGATTCGGGTAAATAAAACTCGACAGTTGATTACCTCATGCAGAGTTTCTCGCTGCCAGAAAAAAATGCTTTCCTTTCCTTCTTCCTTCCGGCATGCATGCGTGTTTCCCGAGTTTAAAGGATTGGATGAATGAAAATAAATGCAATGATGTGCTACTCATTTTTCCATCCCCATGTAATTAAGACGGTATCGCTACCTTTGCCATTTGTTGTTAACTGATCAACTGAACGCTAAAGCGTGCAAGGTATGTTGCCTAGTTCTTCGATATAAATAATTGAACAAGCAAGGGTTCACCTTCCTTAAAGTCGGAATTATTAACAAAATCGTCTTATTTTGCCAATTTAAGGGACATGAAAAAATTACTTCAAGAGATACGCCACCCTTATTTGACGATAAGATATTAACTCCATACCGAAAAATGAGAAAAACCAATTCATTTAGCCATTTCGGTGATTAATTCCATTCTTACTGACAATGCTGTTGTGCGTGGATGACCAAAGGGAAAATGTCTCACCACTGCATAAACACAGTCCAACCTCTTGTGATATTTAACGCCTTCATTTGTACCTGCACAACCGCAGCCGCTTCCATCAGGTCGTTGATTTATTCACGAGCTAACCTCCGTACTTTCTGCAGTCAAGTTAACTTTGACCACCTGGAGGCTCCACGAGTTTGTCGACTTTCCATGTAAAATCCGTTTTGGCTCAGTGTGAGTTTGCCTCCATTCCTACTTCACGCAGATTTCACTCATCACAGATAAAGGTCTCGAGTTCGAATAACGTGCTGGCATTGTTTGAAATCACCAATCTAAGACTTAATTAATTTATTTTAAAGATTGTAAACCACTCCTTGAATTTTGACGTTAATGCACCACCAGGAAAGTTAATTTATCGGTCCAACTCAAAATTATTTTGTGCCAGCTAAATAGTTTTCAAAGCCGTCCGTCATCGAGTGAAGCTAATGAACGCTGCGTGGGCTTTGACTTACAATTTTTTTCATGTTTCCAAATAAAATACACCCATTCGAGGGGCTTGTTTCCGTATAGTGAAAGTAATCCGACACTTTGGGTATGAAACATCTTAACTGGGTCAAAACTGCTTTGTAGCGTTTTAAGCTCAGTAGAAGGGTTTAACACAAACGCTAAAGCAGCGATCCTGATGCCCAAAATGAGCTCTTCGACTGGCTGTCTGCAATCATTTAAAAGGTTTAAGTCGAACCTCCCAGTTATGGGATAAGTCTCACACGATCCAAGAAGTACTGCGTTCCCTGGGGGAAGCAAATGTTCCATCTCACAAAAGAGGAAGTACTCTTGGAACTGCCTCTGCAACCCAGACTTCAAAGTGTGAGCATTCATGCGTTCGAAGCTTATAAGCATTGTTGATTTAGAGTGACTTAATGGCACAATTAGTCACAAGCATCCTTCATTCTTTTTCACCAAAGTAGTTCAAGTCTTTGAGAGCTCTTACTGACCACTTATTTACATGATCTCCGAGATTTTACAAAGTTGATGTGTTATGAGCAAGTGTAAAAGCTGTAAACCACTGTCGATTGGCGGCCTTAACCACAGTGGTTAGTCAGCCAAAATTAAACATAATTAATTTTACTTATTTATTAATTGAATATTAATTTGCAATTCGAGCTGAACAGAGTTGTGCCTCCTCCGCAGTGCACAATGAAGTAAACACTTCCCTCGTTATAAAGAACAGATGCAGTGGCGTCTTTGTCTTCCGTTCAAGTTACGTGAATTGCTTTGGTAACCGTAGTTGAAAGGCAAGAACTAGTTTATCTTCACAAAGCGTAGCACGTTAAGATAAAAAGTCGGAACTTTACCAGTCTCCTTTTCGGCCTGAATTCCCTTTTCATTGTCCTGCTTAACAATTAGCAACTCATTTCATCTGTGTACGAAAAAGTAATTTTTTGCACTAAATACTCAATAAAGGACTCCACGACCAGGTAGAAATTATTCGGAAGGGCTACACTATAAAATAAAAGCTTAAATTTTCTAAAAATGTCTTCCAAAAGATGAATCAGTAGTGGAAACTTGATCATACAAAATAAATATAAATGATAATGCCGGTTTCCAACATCAGATTTCGGTCTATCCCTGATACCGCCGCCTGCTTTACTGCCAGCAGCAAAATTAATAGCCCACTATTGTGACAACAAGTTTTTTATCAATCCATCTTCAGCAATAAACATGTCACCCTCCTTTTTAATCCATGCCTTGATTATGAGGCCTTTTTACAAATGCTTTGTCAAAATTACTGCCGCAGTTTTTAAGGTATGTACAGAGCCCTTCAGTTTCGTTTCAAGCCTGTGGAAAAAGATAAATGATGTTGCCTTAAAATGTTGGATGATTAGCATCATTCTCACCTATTTAACTCCATCCTTTTAGCATAAAAACTTGATTTAAAATCTTCAATCACTTAAAACACTCTGCATGAGCATTTATGAATATTTCTGAAGCACATATACAGTGATTATTATAAAACGAAATACAATGGTTTGAGCACCCATTGTCTTGCCTAAATGCACTCCTCCCTTATTACTGGCCCTGTCACACGATTTGAATGAATCAATGCAGCCCTTACAACATTAACACGATCTGCCTGGACAATATTAGCTCACATTTGAATTGTTCTCTTACTCTCATGACAGACCTTTTTTTTAGAAAGCGCGCACACACGCACAGGATTCTTCGATGGATGTGACAGTGTGAGCCGGAGACCCTCAGATTCAATTGTTTCTCCCTACTCAGTGGCACCAGCTCTCCAAAATCATCGCCTTGGAAAAAATGATTAAGTGGAGGGCATACAATAGGGCACCGCGAATTCTAATGTTGTTTTGAGCAAAATATTTTAGCCAGAATTGCCTTTAACGTAATTGCAAGGCACGTAGTTCAAATTACAACTTCCGCTATCATCGTGAAATACTGCATGGACCCACATATTGATGAAAGGAAAGAAAATTATCCTTTTTTTAATATCGACTGACCGATGGAAGTTAGAAAATTCATTGCATTTAAAGGGATTCAAATTTTTGTGGTCACAAACGATCCATAGATTTCGACAAGTCTGTGTGCTACCTGTCATATCCCCTTCCGAGTATCTTTAGGCGATTCGATTGCCAGCTTTTGCTAAGAGAGAAGCAATATTCCACCGTTTGCATCTACTTAACGAAGTGCGCCTAATGGTATGGTGAATTCGATTTCACATACGTAAAGCGTTCGGCGGCTGTCTGGAGAGTTGTCATGAGTATATTCCTGTTTAATATTGATTCCGTATTTAAAGTTGTCAGGATTACCTAGGTCTTTCCCCATAAAGAATGAGTGTACCACGCCTTTGGGCATTGCCGGGGAAGCATTCGCTGGGAAGCTATTTCCATTGATTTCATGCGCGAAGCGGCTGAACTCGTTGGGCTAGCGGCTGAGTAGGAGAACTTGTTTTCCGTTGATTCTCTGCAAGTGAACTCAACTAAGGTGAATGTCCCTTTGTCGCAATGCATTTGGAGCTAAGACAAAATGAGCCGTTTAAGCGCAAGCCTTCTTTAAAACTCAAACAAAAGTGATCACATGAAGTTTTTCGCGATTGTCTCCCTCTATTCGTCTCTTCATATAATATAAATCGCATGTGTCTTGAAATTCCTTCGCTGTCAGGCTACAGAAACGTTGAGGAATTAGTAATGTGGGCTAGAGACTGTCACGGAAAGCTCAAGGGCATAGTGCAATGAAGTGTGTTTTACGAACGACTACGCTGCAAGTTGACAGCCAAATACCCTTTAATTAAAATGAATCTTTGTTTAAGGCAGTGTCACATTTCAGGCACTTAACCAATTCCCCATATTTCACTCATTGTCAATTTTTTAATGAAATAATACTCAGCGCTTCGTTGTTTACTATGTTATGCGTCAAGGGAATAAATGCCTCCATAATTACGAGTACTGTGAAATCATCTTTGATGTTTAAAATTTGTGCTAAATTTAGGCCGCGTCCGAATGGAGCAATAAATAACCTAATGCAACCAAAGATGAGATGTACATAAAAACAGGAAGAGTCTTGTGTGCTTGTAAATGAAGTAGGTGGAACACGTGCATACGATTTTTGAAACCTTTTCATGTGACACTAAAGGGAACATTGCTTCTCATAAGAAAGGCAATTCATCACCTCCTGTGAAAGGCAAAAAGAGAATTGCCGCTATATCTACAAATGGCTTACAACTACAACAAGCAGTTCTCGACAAATGTTACTAATCACATGTTCGAAGCTGAAATCAAAGATGCATTACATAATCGTCTACCTCATCTGCTCACAATGTTCCTCCAGGAGAAGACGAAACCATTTAAAGAATACACCGCAATCTAGCTTGGAAAATAGATGAACTCATAGGCTGAGTGGAGTTTCTTGACTTCTTGTCCGATTTCAGTGCTTGGTCGAGAGTGACCACCAATCTATCCCCAGAAATGTCACCCAAGTCTCACATTACTGTGTGATCAGGGTCTGCCAGTATCGAAGGCAGGACCAAACCAATACTGCCACCAAAAAGATTAAGAATCAAACCCTTCATGAAATCAAATATACACGACTGCTAAAAATGACAAAGAAGGCATCATACACCAACTTCATTAAGCACTTCAAATCAAACAACAAGTAAAGTCAGTGGAAGTAGTAGTAGCCAAGATTAATCCATCAAAACGTGTTCAGGATTAGAAAAAGGAAATCGAATTCTTCGATTTGTGGCGCGTTAAGTGAGCTTGCCGCAGGTTCTTCGGATCGTTATTACTCTAAGAGATGGTGAAAAAGTGCCACGTCAAAAGTCATTTTTTGAACGACAGGGGCAAAGGCGCCAATTTTGCGAATGTTCTCAGAGATGTGACCTTTGACACAGCCTCGGTGATGCTGAGACACTTGGAGGCGTCTTCTCAGTCACCAGTGGAGTGGCCTTTGCAATGTTCTTGAGGTTGTCTCAAAATGAAACTATAATGATGTCAAAGAATGAGGTGCAGAGGCTGTTTTGATGACACGTAAGGTTGTAATTAATACAACTCTATCAAAGACGATTAATTCAAGCACAGTCAATCACCAGGCTCCTGGCCGCCCGACAGTGCTCAACGTTTTTTTAAACGGCCTGATCTGATTCGCACTTTTACTGCTCACCCTTCGCTATTAAAGCCAACCTTAGTTAAAGTGCAGATGAAAACACTCCTCTAACGGATAATAAACTACTTTTGAGACGATTGCAAAAGAATAACAAAGGTTCAGCAGTTTTCATTTTGGACGTTGACACGCTTTTAAAGTTGTGGAATAGTTGTTTGTAGTCTTTTTTTTTGAGAATTCATGTCATTTCTAGCTATTTGGGATTAGGATTTTAATGATAACTTTATATTGAAAGGCCGATTTAATAAAATCATTAAGTGTACTGTTTTCAACCCACATTTTACTGTTTGCTCTGTGGAACTCATTACTGTGGCGTGATATGTATATATCCTTTTCTATAGGTTAATTGGTTAATGCCTTGCTCGAATGGGTTACCCCACCTTGGAGAAGGTTTTTTATGGCATTTATTTCTTAGAATCACCGCTATGAACCGTATACCATTCTTATGGGGATATACTGAGTTTCCCCGGCATTGAGGCTACAATAATTGCATGTTAATAACTCAACGGTGTCGTCGATGAAAACGATTGGAGCAACTCTTGCACTCTTTAGTTATAATTAACACTAAATTTGCATTGGATTGCAGTTGGCTGAGGAAATGACAGGCTTCTGGTTCGATGCTACTTTAATCTTAACTACCGTCCACTTGGCACTAAAATCCAAGCAATATGATTGTTCACCATAAGTCCAGTTAAAGTACAGGCTTCATCTCTGTTGAAATGAAATTTATTTTAGCTGAATCTCGCTCTCGTTGAACTTTTATCGGAACATTCACTTAATGGATTGGTAAGCAAGGCATGTTCTGGTGCACTTTTAATCTGTAGGTAAAAAAAATAAATTGCAAAAAAAGCAAAAGGTCTTATTTGGTGGACGAAGCACAATTAAATAAGTCCATC
Source organism: Taenia hydatigena (assembly GCA_036345935.2). Lineage (NCBI taxonomy): Eukaryota > Metazoa > Platyhelminthes > Cestoda > Cyclophyllidea > Taeniidae > Taenia > Taenia hydatigena. The sequence goes on from JADWOT020000008.1 coordinate 13,165,675, forward strand.
CAGGTCACGTTGCTCAGAGGACCTTTCCTTCTAGGACTACTGTTTGATGGATGAATTCATGCTTAATTTTGCGTACGATATGAGAATAAAAACTCTTAGTAATAGAGGAGGATTTCATTCGGATTTCAGATGCATTATGAGACTCCCAGTAAATTGAAGTGGCATGCCAAATCTTTAGCTCAGTTTTTCAACCCAAATTTTATCTATACCACCATTCGCTGGATTAGTTTGCTGAATTGTTAAGTTACTCACGATGAACTGGGAGATATGCATGAAACGCACACAGCTTGCCCTTCATATCAGAAGGAAAGCAGGGAATGCATTCAAAAGACCACGACTTAAGAGTCTACATTAAGTGTTTCCTTAAGCCAAACATCTTGCCGCTCTTTACCGGTTAATTGCGTAAAGCTCATTGCAAATTCCATCTATTAACAATATTCATTCCCACTTCACTCCTAATACCTTCAAGGGAACCCGCAGAAAATAGTAACAAATTCCCTCAATTTGGACTAGTCAATAAAAATTTAACGAACTTTTTAAACTCATTTCCTCTCAACCGACTTAGTGAAAATCGCGAACAGGCCAAGTGATGACGAAATGGCTTATATCCTTAAACAAGTATACTAGAAGTGTTACCATTCAGGACCACCTCAGCGTCGGCTATGACCAAGGCGAGCGCATGATTGCGCATCCATTTTCTGTAGCGAAACAGTCACTTAGGAATTTAGTATCTTGACAAACTGAATGGAACTACAGCCTGAAAAACATGAATGTTGAACTCACTGGCGTCCAAATGATTAATTAAGGTGGAGTTGGTCTTAAAACGCCTTAGCTCTCTCCCAGAGTGGTAACTTGGCATATTTCCGTCAAATCCTGCGAATAAACTCAGTTCACGGGCAGAATTGGTCTCGCGCCATTCCATCTTGGCGACTCGATACTCTGCCATCGGGCAATAACGGGGTACTGAGGGTACTAGTTCAAGCAAAACATCGTTTTCGAATACGAATTCGCACACGTCTTTATCCGTCGCTCCCCCTTCCAGCTCATTAAGTTGTTTGAAGGTAGTTAAAACACTGATCTTCCTTCATTCTTCTTTATTTTGTCGGATCAAGTAATGTGTCCACTGATCAACTTTCGTTCAGACTTCCTTGATGATTTTTTTGAAAATCGGCAGCGCGAGTCATCGAATTTGCAAGCAGCTGACTGAATTGCCCATGATACCTCTTGGCAATTCTACTGTAACAGACTTTTTATTCTGTTTGGAAAAGGATGGGACTTAAAATAGTCTTAGAGGGACAAGGTTTTGCATCAGTGCTTAGCAGCCATATTTATTAGGGTTGTACTAAACTAGTGGGGAGGTGGAGGTATCACTTACTGACTCCATTAGCAACTTTATACAGATACCAAAAACAGCCCCGTAACGAATATTTCCAGGTGGTCTACGGTCATAGCAAGAGCCGCTCCAGTTGTTAATAGCAATCTTGTAGAATCAGGGACCGGAGTAGTTTTCTAAGGTAAAGGCTAGTTTTAGTTTCTCCGTTAGGAGCCGTCGCAGACTTCTCCATCTGTAGCTATACCCTTCCTCCATCGGGCCAAGGATTAGCATTCATCCATAGCAATCAGGTTGGCAATCTACTGTCACCTAGCTATCATGGGTCAAGGTTATGTAACAAAGGAACATAATGAATTGCTTCCTCAGTTATATTCAAGTGTCATTTCACCTTCAGATGCAGATTACGACCACGATATAATGCCAACAGTGTAAAACTGGCAAGTAACAATGTGGTGCATTAAGTGTGCGGACCTTTAGTCGGCTGAGATTGGGTCTTCATTAAGGTCACTGGGGCCGAGCTTTTTAGACATGTCGGTTTTACCGCTCCTCCTGGGGTGATTGGAGGTGCTATGTTGCTAAAATTAGTAAAATGAACAAGTTTCTGGCTAGAAACCACGTCTATAAGTCAAAAAATGAATACGTTTGCACTAGACGGCTATCTATATGGAGGCTTAAAGTAAAAGGGCTATTGACGCCATTCCTGTGCTTCACTGTGTGCGTAAGACCAATGAATTGAGGCTGGAAGAGGCTGGTTCTCTTAAAGACGTGTTTGCATTTTAACTTGGAGTAATGTGGAGCAAACCAAGATCTAAAAATATGGTCCACTCCTTCGCTAGGCTTTTTTAGGCAGGTTATACAATGGATTGCGCGTTAAGTATGTTTCCAGTTGGTTTACTTTTACTTTTTAAAACTATCGCATTAAATAAAACGCTCTAAAATGCGGCTCATCTTACCTAAAACACGCAATTAAATCAAAGCATTCTTCTTTCAGAATCATCTTTGATGTTTTATGTGTTTACGATGTTTTTTCGGCAATGGGAAGTTTCCCGGGGCATATACTAACTGTGACATAGTGAACGCATAACGTGTACAGAATCCGACCTTGTTCAGTAGTGGTTATAATTGCTGGTGATTGCCTTGGGAGTCTTTAATGCCCTCTACTGTTGTCCCAGGCTTTCGAAACTATTGCAATTCCTCCATCCCTGAGGTATGTCTTCTCACTGTTGTTACATTCTCTGATGCGACCCAAGACACTAAAATAAAAAAAACTATAACGCCAGTAAAAGCGCTCGTGTGATTTTTATTAGTTCAAAATGCACAATTGCGAAAAGCTTTTTTGCATCGTCTATTCGTTAAAATACGTACGCTACAATATATAGACCATTTTTAATGAGATACATGCACTCCATTTCCATCCACTATTGCCTGAAAAAATATCGTCAGAAACATGCGGAAGATAGGGACAAGGAGAGGGAACACTTCTTCCTCCCACACCTCAGCCAAAATCACATCTCAGAGTAGCTTTGAGGCACGCAATCTTAAGCAATCATGCTTGCAAAAGACATTGCATTTGTCTAAATAATTCAACAGTCTCAGTTGCCACGTAAGAAGAAGCGGAAGTTTACGCCGCACATCCACTTGTCGTGTCGTGCCTCAGAAGAAGGATCTCAGTCGTAGATTTGATTGTCCTCCCAAAATGCACAAATCTACTGGAATATACACCAAAAATACACGTACAGACGCAAGCATCCATAGTTTACGTGAATAAATGTGTGTGTGTGTGTGTGTGTGAGTGAGTGGTTGGCAAAGCATCATTTGGGGGATAACTAAAGAAATGCTCACTTACTTAACGGGTGTAGCAGTTTGAAAACCATCTCTCATTGCAATTCAGCCATTAAATTACTCAACCAGTCAATCAATCAACAAATTAACTATTTAAAATTTGCCGACTTTTTTACAACGAATGCGAATTGGGCGATGGACAAAGCAGCAATGGACGGTGAAGTTTATCGTCATCCGGTAATGCATGACATCTGGGTGTGACCACCTTGTCGGGCAATTTCTAATGGCTTTGTATAACTCCTTCTTCCCAAGTGGCGCAGGTGTAAAAGTCGGCATTGCTAAACGTACCTGACAAGATAACCTTGAACAGACCGTATGTCTCCAATCCAATGAAGGAGACTGAGATCTCTTAATATGGTGCAGATCCTTTTTTAGTGATTCCTACAAAAATCACACCCGTGGTGAATGCTTGCTGATAGGTGAGTTCCGTTATCGTGGATCACGCATTTTCTAAATAATGCATAACACATGCTTCAGCAAGCCTCTACCATATGTCCATATGCCACCTTCCGGCACGAGGTTGGATTAGAAATAAGAGAAGGACGGTTGCAAACATCCTCAAATCCTTGTGAAGATCGTCAATCATCACTGGAGTCAGGGCTTTACAACATAATGAACAAGAAAATGGTTTGAGGAAAACTGGCCTTTAAAGGTTGTTTTAATTTTGTTCAATTTGTTTAGTACATGGACTCCATTTTAACTGAAACAAACGCTTCTCATCATTGAACCCCACTATTAAGCCGCACATAATGCCTTTCAATTAAAGTAAATAATTGAGGCATTTTAAACGTAATTGCTTTCCCAGGTCATTGTCAAAAAATTACTGTACTAACCGCTACTACTCGAATGCAACGTTCAAAGAGGTGCATTATCAATGTTCCTTCAGGAGTTGAACATGCAATTTCTTCGCAGTTGCTCTGTCGTCACTCCGTTGGATATGATACGAGTGTTATTTCGCCCCGGTTCTCATTCATTGCTAATCAACGGGCAAAGCAGTCATATTTATCGAAATCAGTTTGGCATTCTAGCCCAAAACACCTTTAGAGAGCATACTGGGGAAGGAGGGCTGAATTCTAGATTCTCTTAAAATACATCCTTAGCAGATGCAAATCATTTGCAGTGTTACGCACTGTACGATTAGGATCTTACCGCAGCCCCCCCCCCCCCTGGGGTCGGAGTATCTCCCCGAAATTTTGATATTTATGCTGGCTAGTGGAACTTTACGATTCTTAATCACAAAGGTGAATGGAACAAATCAAAATTTTGACTAATCAAAGCCCTCAGACCGACTCCGACTACGCCCTTGGACTACTTCTTGAGAATGCATGTGCTGGTAAACCAGAAAGAAGACTGCAGGCGTCAATCACAAATAGGATTTACTAATTCAAAAAAAATTAGTTTTGTGTTCATGTCCCTTAGATTTTAAAATAGATTTTTATTGATACTTTTAAACTGACAGGAGGGAACTTTTCGTTTAGAGTGGATGTTCGTTTGAGCACATCAGTCTTTAGGTTTTGTAATCTTGCTTTATTTCAGCAAGCTTCAATTTAATACATTTCAGAGGCCTCGTGAACCATGTTATGCATTACCTGGAAAATTTATGATCCAAGGCAGCAGAACGTTCGCCAAGAGATGCATAATGCTGGGGAAGACTCGCTCCCCTGCAAGAAACTAGGAAAGCACGTTTTGTTTGTTACCCATCCGTAAAGTACAACTGTTGGTAACGCTTGAGGTGGGTGATGAAACGACTGTTTTACACCTATACAAACTGGAAAAGAGGAGTTGTACACCTACTGGGAGTTACTGGACAAGGTGGTTACACCCAGATGATATGCACTAGCAGTTGACAATAGGCTTTGCAGACTATTGCTGCCTCGTTCTTCGCTTCTTTTGCGTTTGCTACAAAAAGTGCGGCGCATTTAAATTTGCCGATGGGTGGATTGATGGACTTACTGATTGGTTAGATGAAGTGTGATGAGAGATGGTTTTTATATTAAAACATTCATTAATTGGACGGGCATTTCATTAGTATTTCCTCAGTTGACACAACGCCTGTTATGCCTAAATAACTTCTACAGCATGCACCTATTCTTTATCACAAAACAATACTTGCAAAATAAAAAGTTTGTTGTAAAATAGAAACTCAGTAGTGGATGCATTGTTTTGCTTTACTTCAAGAGGCGATCTCTTAAAAGGTGGTTTTATGCATGTCTCGTTAAAGGAGATTCATGAATTGTAATGTGATTTGCTCAACTAATTGAAAGCTTGATGAAGCTATCTGGAAATGCATAGTTTCAGATAAAATCGTCTGAAACTATTTGTTTATCTCATATTCCAGTAGTTCTTATTGACAAAAAGCGAAGACAATTCGCATAGGTTTATCGGCGATGTAGCCGCCTACAGCTATTGGCCAAAATGTTTAATGTGGCTTTAGAGGAGGAAGTAAGTCAAGATATTAACCTAAAATTAAACTTGATTTTACCCTAACGGTCCGGTCTGTGTCTGAAGCAAATGGGGATTTTTCTAATCGGCAGGGACGTGCTGCGACTGTGGCGAAATTATAACGTCTGCACACTAATGACGAATTAACGGTTTTGTTGCTCCTTAAAGTAGAGAGAAAATAGCTGTCCCAGACTCCCATCTTACTTTATTCATTTCACCAGCTAAACTTACTCCTCGAAGACAAAGCTGTTAGTTTAAAACTCACTCTTAAAAAGTGTGATGAGACAGTCGTGTTCTTATGATGCATCGAACAAAACGAAGTGGTGGAAGAAGTTCCCATAATTTGGAAGTGTTAGACAGTCTCTTGATGATGAGGAATCCTGTAATTTTGTGTTATATCCTCTTTCTGGAATTCTTGAAAAAACATTTGCTGCCCCCTAAGGCCTTCCTGAAGTCGAAAAAATCATAGAACTGAGTTGTAATATGCATTGTTTACGCTCTGAAACAAAAAGACTCCAGATCCAGAAAAAAAACGCCTAGAGGGAACACTGGTATTGTAATCAGATATCTCCGCAGTTGCGCGCAAATCCCATGGCCAGTGCAGTTGATCAGTAGGTGATTTTCTCGCAGAATTAGCCACATTTTGATGATTTAGGGAGAGGCTACTAGCATGCCCTCAAGACTACGCTACAAGACCAAAAAGAAGCACAAAACAAAGCATTGAGTAGCTCCTTTGGTCGAATTCCCGCGTCGGACATTGCAACGTTGTCAGTGATACAGGGAATGACGACCAAGAATTAACCACGGAATTTGCAACCAAGTCAGGAGTTATCTACCTGCGACATCTCTGATCCTTCTTGACACTTTTATGAATGTGGAGTTTCTTTCGTTTTGAGAACCGTATTAAAGAGGGGAAATGCGATGGCTGTCGCGCATTGTTGTCGCTGGCCAAAAAAACACTGACCCAAAACAGGGTCATTTAGTAAAAGACGGGCTTGAATTGGTTTCGTGGAAACAGGGTTATGCGTCGATTCCTTCTTCCCACTTTGTCTTACTTCTATGCTGCCCATTCATATCCACCTAAGTTTTATCCAGCATGTAGAGTTGTGGAGAAGGAATCGCATGCTTCCTTCATTAATAGTTCCAAGTAGGTGCAATAGGTAGCCTCCGGGTGAATTTTTCAGATTTTTAAGGCTAGAGCCACTTTAATTGTTGCTAACACTCCCGCAAAACAGGGAACTAGTGTGGTTTTCGAAGGTGGATTCATTTTTAATCCTTCTATTAGAGGTCATCACAAATCCCCCCTTTTCCATCACTTTAAGGTCTAGCATTTAGCTATCGAAATCTGTGTATTTGTCCTTTAGGATCGAGTTTGCCTTCCACTGGCACTCATGCAGCGCCTCGGGTCTCTTGAAGACGAAGGAAGTCAGCAAATTAGGGTGGATTTTGTGTTCCCAATTTATAGAAGGACTAAGGACTTACTGGCATAATCCAAAGGCCATGCCGCTCAGTGGAAGCATAAGAGCCAAGGGTTAAAAACTGTCAAGTTATTGTAGCTAATATCCTCCTAACTTTTCGCAGCTCAAAATTTGGTTCTTAATAATTCCAAACTTTTTGACTGCGTTATGGCTCCAAAATATCTAGTTATGTGAGAAACCTTTCGACGCTTTTTTATTAAACTTCCATACCACTGAAGGGCCTATGTGGAAACGGAGACCACCATGAAGCACTGTTTGTTGTCATTTAAAAATAAACATCTGAATTTGCCTTCTAAATGCTTAAATCACTCAGCTATATCAGTTACTTCGAAACACGATTCGGCTCAAGAAATCCGTAAAAGTTCAGACGTCTTATAATTCTCAAGATTTTTCATAAAAATGAGTATTTGCTTTAAATCTGCGATTTAATTTGTTATTTGCCTTTCAATATATTTTGCATGTTAATTAAGTATTATTCTGATTGCCTTATTAGCTACGTCCCGAATCTTCTCTGAAGCCGCGGTAGGCGGGGACGAGTGTCGAATCATCACAGTAGTTTTTGCCATTTAAATCCGTTGACCTTCTAAAACCAAAAATAGCTTGTTTACTCCTTCAAACGCTTTAAGTTTTGCGCTTTGGCCTACACTACAGCATACAGCTTAAATACACGATTTGAATTTTGGCATCCGCATCTCAGATAAGATTAACTTGGTTAACGGGGAATTATGGCACGATTCCATTACAACCAGAATAAACATTCTCCGACCACATTCCCCTGAAAATTTTCTTATTAACAAAGAGCAGTGAAAAAACGAGTTAATTTGTACTCCTTAAAGAGGAGGAATGGACTTCTTTTCGACTGGAGTAATCCGATGAATCACTAGATCGCAGGCACTTTAAAATTGATTTTAATAAACTTGCTTAGCTAGAAAACCTCTTAATGTTCTACCGGTCGAAAAATTTCTTTTTCGACTTCCCTACGAACCACAAGACGCAATGGGATTTCGATTCCATCTGGGGTTACTTCAAACCATTCTTTCAGGGTAGTTCATGTGACTTGATTATTTTCTACATTTCAAAACTCTACCTTCAAAACCATGTTATTTCACACTTAAAAGTAGCTTTTCTCAACGATTAATTCTCTAAAGGCAAAGACATCTTCCTGAGGCACTTTCTTGTAACATCCGTTTTGCTAGTCTATTTTATTTCTAAGTGCATGTTCTCCCGAAAGACACTCTCCATAAGAATTTACTTGACTGTAGATATCAGTTAAGCCTTAGGTACTATTACACAAATGAAATCCTTATGGATACATCTCATCCAGTAAAGAAATCACGTCTAAACCCCCCACAAGCAACCCGATGATTATCTAATGAGTTTATGTTTGTTTGAATGGTAGATGTCTTGAAGACTCAGTCCCTGCGCTGTTAATTTTTTTGGATTAGATCATTCTACTTATGCTGTCAGCCCCCCAGTCACTTTGTGCATCTGGCTGTACGCTCTTTAACGGCTTCAGGGATATAATTTGTACAGCTCTATCGACTAAGACCATTTGGAATTTGTGCCTTAAAGACCGCATTGCTAACGAAGAATTCGTCTTTTAAATGTCATAGCATCTCTCCTTGAACCTCCCAAAAAATCAATATGCCTGACACAATGGGGTGAAGTAAGTTTGACTTAGCAACTTCTTCACTTAGAAGCGTAAAAATTGTGCTATCACGGCGTGCTCGATTTACTTGAAGTTGTTCACCCGTCAGCAATAATTGTGCCAGTAATTTGCCTCTTCGGGAGAGCGTGATCAGACATGCATAAAAATAGGCAACCAATCAGCACCGTAGAAACCATAATCGACGGGCGATAGGAAGGTTTATTTATATCTCACAAAATGAAATTGGGTCAGTTTTGAGTTGATTTAGTGACCACTGGTGTATGTGTTTTGCTTTAAGAATATAATAAGATAACCTGAATCTGCGCTATCATTAAAAACATCACCCACGAGACGGCATTCCGGTCTTTAAATAATGCATCAGAGGACATTTTATCCTGGAAAGATTTGTTCGAGGCTTGATGTACACAGAGACCTATCAAAAATTAATGTCGTCAAACAAACGAACCTGAAAACAGACGATTTCTACTCACCACATCAGATTCCAGCCTACTGATTATGTTCCAAAATTAACTAAAGGTGAATAATATTTTGCAACCTCTAGAATAGATGACAACATAATTTGGCAACCGGAATTCGAAATTCATGTCCATAAATCAGACTCATTAGACTATCAAATAGATTAATCACTAAGCTAACCAGCCATCAGTGCCTGAAGATACCCGGATTCGATTGGTTCTCGCTCCTCTCTTCAGTTGCATGGAGCAGGAATTAATTACAAGTGATCTTGCTTATGTCTGCTCAGCCATTAAAAATTCTATCATTTACCCTGCCTTATTTAAGGATAGAAGCAGGTGCAAGTTCAAACAATGTCGAGGGGAAAACACTGTTACTGAAGATACCTGTAAGCGATATGGAACGGGTCGTGCAATCCAACTGCACATCCATCCGTCGTGCTGAAAACTGCTGAGGACAAAAATTGCATTCCTGCTTCCCTTCATTTTATTACATTGCCATTCTATGCTTTTCTATCAGTCGTAGGAAAAGCTAAACTGACAAGTGAGCGAATATTAACAGTGTTTAAAGAGCAGTGTGGACAATGCTTAATTGGTGTAACTTAGGCACGGAACAAAAAGGCGAAGTCACTGCTTACCTTTTGCGTCTTTAAACGCGCAATAGCCAGGCCTTAAGCCCTTATTTGGACTGCTCAACCAGCATTTATTGCGTTGTAATCAGTTTGAAGGGGAATTATTGAGGAGAGATTTGTAAAAATCCATAATTAGATAAATGGTTGAGAGTTCAGAAGAAGAATTAACATTCCACGGATAAAATATGCGCGAAAGCGGTTGACGAAAAATGCCAAATAAGGTAGAATCGACAATATGAGTTTGAATTAAACCATAAACAGTAAATAAAGCAGTTTTAATTGTTAATTAGAGCAGATTAATCATGCTCTACAGTTCTGAGTATGCTTTAAGAGTGTTTCTGAAGCCGTCTGCCAAACTTTATTGTGCACGGTGATAGAGTCACTAGTTTATTGAAATGCATATTGGTTGTCTTCACGGTGGAAATGGGGTCTGAGCACCACTTTTCGCCCTTTTGCTTCAAGAGCTGAATTTATTTAAAAGTTTTTAAATTCCTGTGCTCGTTTTATTTTTGATACACACGCTCTTTTTACAAGCGACTCTTTTTCTCTACTCGAGGGTTTTCTCAACATTCGGTTTTTTAAACCCTTCAAATGTCACTAATATGGACAAGCAAGCGGCTCTGCACGGATCTGTATGACGCTTTCGTTTCGTAAACGGGTCAAAACGGAACACATTGCGGTTGTCTTTATCCATATTAGAGTGGAATGGGTGGAAAGACCTCAACTCAATGTCCTCTCTCTGTACTTGGCTACTACCCCTTCTTCCCAGTTGACCCGCCTTTTCTCATCACGAGGATTAATCCGCGGTCCTCCGTCGGTATTAAATGAAAGCAAAGGTGCTCTAAGTAAATTTAATTCTTATCTCATTCGATATTTAAAGGAACATGCATGCTGTAGGTGGCTAAATTGCTACAGACTCACCATGGTGCTAGCGTGATTGGATTTTGATACTGCGAGAGCGATTCTCTTGACGACCACCATGACATAAATCCCGGTCACTAATAAATTAGATGATAAACTTCCTATGATGTAGTCTGCCAGCATCAAATTGACCCCCACTTACGTGGCTGACTACAAAACACGATTGTTTCTGAGGTAGAACCGAAGGCTGACCACTGTAAGGGATGTATTTGGCTACAGGCTATTTTTCTTTGCATGCACAGTGTACTTTTCCTATGATTATCCTTTAATAAGAATTGAAATATATTTCACGATAAATAGATTCGTGCATTTTCCTTAACTAAGGCTGCAAACTCAATTTAGCACTTTCGCATTCGATTCCAAGGGATAAAAACTTTATCATGAAGTGTTTTTTGAAAAATTATTCCTGAATTCGAGCAAGGGTTTCTAGTCGCACATTAATGAAATCGTATAGCCCATATCACTGCTAAAAGGGGTTAAAATTCTGACAAAAATCTTATCTGCATTTTTAATTTTACCCAACTACTTCCCTGAAAGCAGATTAATTATAACAACCGCGTCGCAATTTGCATTCCTGAGATTGAAAAACAATATGCTCTCTTCCCTGGTACAATATCATTAGAAAGTCCATGGTGGACCAAGAGGGGAAAGAAGTTTACTATTAATTACAGCTGAAAAGTGATATTGTGCGATGTTCCCGTGAGACTGTTTTCAACCTCAGTACGGAGTAACTTCGGAAACCTCATACAAACCGTGCATAAACTGACGATTTGGCTAGTCAAGCCTGTGCTTTTCATTTCCACTAATTGTTATTCATGTGACATGAAAAAATTGCTTGTAATGTATTTAGCCGGATGGGCTATCGATGTTAAGAATGATTGAAAGGAATGAATGAATAAATAGAAAGGGTGCGGTGCTTTGTTTGTTTGGCTGCCGCCTTCCGTTACGGACACATGGATTGCCATCTTGCCTTCGGCGAGTGGTTTCGCCTTTGGACTATGTCAGCAGCTCCAATCCATTTCTGCTTCCTGAACATGTATATACTCTGCCTTCAAGGACGTCTTGAGGCGCTGCATAGGGTTTCATTATTCTCCCTCTACGAATGATCTCTTGTTTTATATTTCAAACAAAATTTCTGCAACATGTACGTAGTTTTTACTTCTACATGCTTCAATTACTGTTAACCTTCAAGGACCCTTTCCAGTTCTTCGCTTATTTGCCCTGCTTCAACCATAATCACATTCAAGCAAAACTTGATGGCTCTTTTTTCCTTGTAAGCCAATTTCGTTTACGAATCTCATTCACCCCCGATGACAATTTACTTCACTTAATTAAGTGAAATCGAAGCAACTTCAGTACTACGAGACATAGAATACATATTCAGGGGAGCGTTCTTACTGATTAAGCAATTTCATGCTTGATTTTCAAGCTGGGTAATTTGTCGAGAGCGCGAAATGCTGACGAGCCAAATGGAACAGCACAAATGATTGAGGATGATGAAAACCGCCATTATTCTGAATTGATCACTCTGACGGTAACTCCACACGAGCATATATTTTCAGTGTTATTCATAATGCCCCTGAGTATTAAAAACATAGATTTGATGGTACCATATTTGTTAAATGGAATACTTTGGCAAGGTAAAGGAAGGTTCGGAAGGGCCCAATGCAATGCCGCCTTATAAGTCGTAAGTGCGATTGTTTACTTGCGTAGGTAGAAGTGTAGCGGCTTATTGGCACGATACTCCTTATTGTACTTCTTGCTGTGTTCTTCCCCTTTTTATCGCATCCTCATACTAAATGTCAGAGAGACCTGAGGGGTGTCATTCTAGGAAAGGAAATGCTCCCTTACCTCGACCATGTTGATATCCTCTCTTTCCTTCCCGAACGATACTTCTTCAAGTGATAATTAATACCCTTTCGTGACACCCCCATTTGGTAATCATGATGAAACCGAAAGTGGCTGTGTCGGAATCATTTAGTGTAGAGAAAGAAATTTTTAAAGTGTACTCCACAGTCGGTTAGAGCCTTGTTGGGAAAGATATCAGATCGTTATGATCGCCAAATCAACGAATAAATTACTTTTCAGGCAGGTCTTCGTTGTTGCCTGGTTTTAGCATGTCAATTGTGCTCCCACAGCAACATCAAAAGAAGCAACTTAATTTTTTCACATTCGGCAGTCATGTAGATCACTATCTACCAGAAGCACCCTTAAATACCTTCCTAGCAGACACACCAAATTGCTCCTCGAAACTGCTTTCGGTGACTTTATATACTGGAAAGGATAAATCAAACAAATGGCAACTTTATTGGGAAATTTTACAGCTTTTAAGATGCGCAAAATCACGGAAACCAACAATCTGGGAAATCTCGAATAATTTGTTGAAATCTTCCTGTATTAGACGATGTAGTAAAATCTCCCAACGTGCCCCCAATGTAGCCTGCCATCCATGACGCTTCAAAAGTTGGCGTTTCCACAATAGCTAAACCTTGTATGCCATTTTAATTACCCACAAACGATAGTTATTAAGGCACCAAGATGTGTCAATTCTTCAAACAAGTTCCGTCCTTACTGCTCAATATTTAATCAGGCAGATGTTGCTATATCAACATGATTTGTCTACATGACACTGCCACTGATTTCACTAATGCCTATTAATGCTCTTAACCTCTGCGATGATGACCAAACCAGTGATGAATCAAATAAGTCAATGTTTGATCCCATTAAATGTTTCTTCAGCAGTCGTTTTTTGACGTCGAACAAGGGAACTAGCCTGTACTTTCAGCCGGAATCGAGACAATTATCAGCCAAGGCAATCGCGCGGCTGTATACAACTCATTTTAGCCTCAAAGAGAATAGAATGTAAAATGACATTCACCTGCGCGCAAAATCTCGGTGCAGTGAGGCAGAACGGAATAAAACTGGACACAACTTTTCTCTGCCTTCTGAGACCCAAGATGCATGAACATGTGCCCGAGTGGGAGCAACGGAAACAGAAGTGCACACATCATTGCCGCCGTTTACACATTAATTTTTTTTTACAATAAAAGAATCCGCAACTTTTGCTTTGCAACATTTTAGGAGCTTTTTCTTTGATAAGGAGAAAATAGAGGAGCTTCTCAACCTTGTATTCGAACTATCATCTTCTTCATCATGAGTATAATACGTACATGGCGCTGTTGGGCCGGAAGCAAGACGTCTTATAACTATCAACATTGAATGGGATGCGTAACAACCCTCGCGTTTGTTTATCCCTCGCGTTTAAGTTAATAACTAGCTTCTGAACAACACATTGGTTTATCTTACGCAAAAGTGATTAAAATCTCAACACTTTTGCGAAATGTCCACTCTGGTCCAAACTACCAGATACTTGGAGAATGAACTAACCTAACCTAAAACGCTTTCCACAGCTTGCAAGTTAATGATTCAAGTGACCTGAATTTATTACGAGTGCATCCGTAAACACAGTGACCGCAGTTGAATTAACACTAGTGGAGGGCAAAATCCCCGGAGGAAACAAAGCAAGCCGTGTCCACCTCATGTCCTATGCAATTAAATCGGTCTACAATGGGGAGAGTTTCGTGTCCTAAAGTTAATTTATGCATCTACTACTCATTTTCACTGGCCTCTAGCGCATTCAGTGCTGTTACGTATTGATGATCTCGGCTATCGAGGAAAACAACAAAGTAGTATATAGCCTGAGAAAGAATGTTGGATAGTTCACTTGAAAGCTCTGCAATTTTAGCAGCATTCACCATAAGCCCAAAAGTAAGCACTTTCCTTTTTGAGAAGGAAACCTTTTCGCATGGTCAAAGGAAGCAGTAAACACCGCGACATGACTGGTGTTTCGGTGGATAAAAGGCAGGAGTGGCCTGCATGTTTCGTAAATCACCGAAAGCCATAAGAGCTTCTTAGCACAAAGACACTCTTAGCCTTTATTATAAAAGCTGCAATAAAAGTTGAATGGAACGAAAATCCCTAGCTTTGCCCTAATTTTGTATTTGTAATATATTTTTGGGCTGATTAACCCAAACTAGGCATTCTTCACTGATAGCAATGCTATTAAAAACTTGGCAGAACCTACAGCATATACCTCCCCTGGAGGTGCCAATTTTCTGATTCCAAATGCAAGGCTGAGTTGCCTTACTTAAGTTGCCAGAACAGTAGCAGTATCGATTGTTATCTGAGACAAATTAATACCTTTCATTGTCCTTCTTTGCAAAATCATTAGAGAAAATCTCCTAACTATTCTACGAAAGAACAATCTCCTTGTTGAAGCTACCCCTAAGAGGCATGCCAAAGCACCAATGTAACAGATTCACTGCCAAACAAAAAGGCCGCCCTAGGACGAAGTAATGTATGAGTGTTCTGATACATTCATGTCACACGCATCACAACAGCGGGGAAGCAAGAACGTACGGCTCGGGTTTGGGACACTGAGAACGGAGAAGGGAGGGCTTCATTTCATCAATCACATTTTTGAATTGGTGTTGGTAGTGGTAGTGTTAGTGGTGACGCAGTCAGTGTGTAGTGATAAAGAAGTACCAGATTGACCATCGTCGTCTTTCCCGTCATCTTCCTCGCACCTGTGCTGAGTGCTGCTTATGTACACATTGTGGGGTTGCTGCAAGCCGGATAACAGTGATATTGGTGGTGGTGCTTGTAGAAGATGGATTGGTCTAAGTGGTACTTAAATCAGTGCCTCCTCGAGAGCATCTGTGGTGGACTTCTGATGAGCCACGGAGGCTCTCTGTGGTGGCGGTGGTGGCAGATCCTCGCTGTGAAGTGTGCCTTCACTTGGTGGATGGCCCGTTGAGGAGAGATTGGAGGAGTAGGCCTGATGAAAGAGGCTGAGAAGGTCTATGGGCAGAGGGAAAATAATTGTCGAGTTCTTCTCATCCGAGATACTGGAAAGGGTCTGTAGATAGCGTAGCTGCAGTGCAATCGGGCATTCGCCAATCTCCATGGCTGCTGCCTTCAAAGCAACTGAGGCTCTCTGTTCACCTTCTGCGGCGATCACTTTAGCTTTTGCCTCTCGGGCTGCCTCGGCTTCAGCCGCCATAGCACGCTGAAGCTGGATGGGCAGACGGACATCTTTGATATCCACGCGCTCGACTTTCACACCCCATGTTTCTGTTGCCGTGTCTAGACAATCTTGCATCAAATGCGCGATCTGTTCTCGTGCCGTCAGTAGTTGGTACAAATCAACAGTACCTAAAACATTCCGCAACGTAGTTTGGGCCAGGAGACGCGTGGAACGATTTGCATCCTCTACATTGACCACAGACATAACAGGATCGAAAATTCTGTAGTAAACAACAGCATCAACTGCCACTGTCACGGAATCTTTGGTGAGAACTTCCTGTGTAGGCACGTTGAATGTGAACGTTCGCAAATCAATGGTCTTGACGTTATCTAGACAGGGGAGAATAAACACCAGACCTGGTCCCTTCGGAATCTCGGAGACAAGTCGGCCCAAACGAAATACCACAGCGCGCTCGTATTGCGCAATCACCTTCAGACACATCACCAGAGAGAAGGGGAGTGTCACGAGCACTGCAAAGTAGGCGAGGATGCGGATAGCAGCTTCACATCCAAACATGCCTTTATTTCCTTGCCTTTGTTTGGAGGGATTGCCAATAGATCCGCCGCCAGAATTGTTTCCCTTACTGCCCAGACGCTCTGGAACGAGGGAGAAGCCCCGAGCGAGTTGAGGTATTTGAGGAACCCTTAATTGGGCCTCCTCTCCCCCACCTCCTCCATCGCCATTTCCTCCCCCTCCTGACCCACCTCCCCTATTGGCAGGGTCGGAGGCAAAAGACACAGAGGGCATGCCGATTTCTTTGAACAGGTCTTCTGGATCCTCGTCAGTAGACAGTGAGATGTATGGCGGTGCACTGGGTTCTACCTCAACGTAGGGCGGAGGAGGTGAATTTTGTGGCAGCCGAGGCGTTTTTGTGTGGTTCGAGAGCCGCTGTCGATTGCAAGGGTTCGGCGAGTGTTGGGCGTGGTGGTTGGACCTGCTGGCTACGCTGGAACGAATCAGCCTGATGCCGTGTTGCAGTGTGCGGTGGACTTGCCGTGGTTAATTAGCCAAGCTTAATTCCCAGGCGTAGCCTTGAAACAGCGCATGCATATTATCCCGGCGAAAATTATGCCCGTACGTGTGTGTGTACGTACACGACCATGCAAAGGGAAATAAGCGAATGTCCCGCACGCACCTACGCACTCACACACACACGTACGCATGCACGCACACGCACGAACAGGTAAGAGCAGCAGAGGCTGCGCAGAGTGGACATACAGACAGGCAGGGAATCGATTCGTTACCAACGCAAGAGCCAATCAGGTTGCGAGGTTTATCGCCACTCACGCGCGCACAACACAAAATGCGTGTGCAGATGCATGTTCTGTTGGGTGACAGCGTCGGAGACCAGTTTAATATGGGCTTGATTGGGCTTTGACAGTTTTTGGCTATTACCGGGGTCACCGGGCTTTACTAGTCTTACTCACTCTTCCCATCGTTACACCGACACGCTTATGGGTGTCTTTTACACACGCCTTTTATGGTAACTAATATGAAAATTTCATAACGGATTGGCTACTTTTTGTTAGACAATTAATTGGAAATGAGAGTGAGGAAAATATCACAAAGTGACATCTAACCAACCGGTTGGATTAGTTACGGAATCATCGAATAACTTGAAGAAAAGGGATTTTTCCCTGCGATGATAGGCTGACCGTAATGCTGCTAAATCATCAGGCCATTAGTGGTGCTTTTTATCATCTTAGGATTAAAATACGTAGTAAATAAATGCAGGAACTCTAGGTGTGTTAGTGAGTCATCGTATTAGGGGCGGAGGTAATTTAAGGTAGAAAATCTCACCTCAAGGGTTTTGGGTGTAGAAGTTAAGAAAATGTCTGCACGACCCACTAAAAAGCAAATTCAGGGTGGTTTGAGTCATTTTCAGGACCATCGTCAGGGCTACAGGTACCCTTAATGATGAGTTGTCCTTCACTGGTGCGTTTAGTTGCGTAAGGGAGGGAGGGCTGGAGATGTCAACCCATTGCATCAAAGCTTATGCCTGCTCTTGAATCACTTTCCTGGCCAGTAATGTGTGTTTTTAGTTTTGCCAATTATAGTCCGCACATCAAACTCCAGCATTTTAATTTTTCGGACTCAAAAATTCAAAGGAAAACTGATCTGTAGTTTTGCTTTTTCCTCTACTGGTGAAGTCTGGCGACTTCATATTCAAAGTGGTCTACTGAAAGTACAAAAGCTAGGGGTGTCCACTTTTGAATTCTTCACTAAACCAAAATTGCCTGAAGTGAGTTAGTCATACAAAATGAAATAAATTTGTTTATAATAGCTAAAGTCATTGAATTGTCTTTGTTCCAGGGCAGAAAGGGATGCTCTTGTATATCAAAGCTCTTGCTGGAGTTGCATGTTTGGTTCACAGATTGACAGTCTAATGTTCAGGCAGGATGCGGTCATTGGTATTCAGGCTAAGGTAATTTCACAATCGATAAGAAGGAAAACAAGAAATGTGGAAAACTACGTTTTTTTAACAATTGTTATTCAAAATGTACGCATAGTGTAGTTAACAAATTTTATCTCACCTCCACGATTTGGGCTACCGAATTGAAGACACCAATAGTTAACGACTGAATTTGATACGAGGCTAACCAGAATCTCTGGGTAGCATTTCAAGACTTTGGAAAATTTCTGAACTAACTTAAACGACAATAATAGTGCAAAAGAATTCGTTCACAGCTCCACCCTAGCTCCCGAAGCAGGTACTTCTCTAGTGATGGGCAGGTTTCTACCACATTCTGGGGACCCATGCATCAAAGTCCCACATGCAAATAGCCGACAGCATTTATGTAAGTATATTTAAAAAATCCTGGCCTTAATTCAGGAGACTAGGTGCTGGAAGCACTTCTAAAGTTTTCCAAAACAGTATAATCATTACAGTCCATAACATTTGCAAACCCAACTTTTCATTTTCTCTTCAGAGTACGACTCCCAAAATAGGCATTTTAACACACATTGTTTGCGTTGATAGTTTCATTTAACTATAACTTAGTTAAGCTTACAATCTAGCTTACCTGTGAAGCATATGGACTAGGTGGCTATTTTGATGCGTTCACGACCTAGTATCGTCCTCTCCATCTCTACATCGCATTTACGATAGTTGTGCTGCGCAGAGATTATTTTATTACTTTGTCTTTACATAAATACATCGTTTTATGGGAGTGAATCCCTCTCACTGCTAAAGTTAATTACAAGTTTCCCAATTCCGACAGGGGGATGCACCGCGCCTGTGTGTAGGTGGAATTTTTAATTAAATTTCAAAGTAAGTCCGCTCTATTCCTCCTCAGACTGATTTTTATTTGCGTTTGCTGCTCCATTATATGCTGAGAGGCAAACGCACAGATTATGTCTGAATACTATCCGCTTTTTATGCAAATAAAGGGATTTTATCTAGAAAGGCGGCTTCGTAAATCGTCTTTCATTCCAGCTTAACCCATCATGTTATGCTTTCGCCTGGACGTTCAGCCCTTCTGTACATTGATAAAAAAAATCAAACTCTCTACCGTCATGGAACAATGGAGGTGCGACCGGATGATGCAGGAGAAATAAATGGCCTCAATTCTACATTCCTGACTTAAAACATTTAAACAGTTTCACGGATATTAACAAGGTTTGGTAATCATCCATGACTTAATTATTAAAGAATGTTGCACTGATCATTTATCTTCTATTGGTTGAATTGAAGCTTCTATTCATCTTGGGATATTCGTAGATTAAGGGGGACACCGCGTGTTTATAAGAATAATTAAATGAATAAAGATTGTTTGAAGCACTGACGACTATTAGAAAACGCTTTAGAGAAATCCAATCAATCGCTTAATGAACTTATCGCATTTTGTTCATTTTACCACGGAAACTTAAAAATAACTTTATATTGCCATTAAGGGTAGAAACTACCTTAGAGACGAAAGACTAAAACCAGGGTAGGCTATGCATTATCGGTGTCCAGAATAGTTGTAGAGTTATTGGCACGACCCAGAAGCCTGCCCCTCAGCGAAGGTACGGGTTCAGAGACTTGGACGCCCACAAAACCACAAAATCTGCCTTACCATTTTTCATGCTAGGTGAGAGACGCAGACAGGACGTTTCGGGTGGGAAGAAGTTGCTTTATGATTGATGAGCATTTTCTGGAGTCTTGGGACATTCTTTGAACAGTTATTAAATAACTAACCAGAATGCTTTACCATACAAACACCTAAGGAATTCTCTACTACTGCCATCAAGTGTGATGCAGAAGACGAATTACCAGTTGACGCCAATAACCGTTCAATTTGGATCTCGAGTCTCCCACAGACAGGCACATCCACGGAAAGGTTTATAGAGAATGTGTAAAGTTGTCATATTTTTAGACCGAAATAACAATTTGAACACTTTTTGTTTGCGCATTTCTGATGACTAGGCTTATGCCTCCCATCCTTACTGTTTTTGTGTGGTCTTCACGATCGGCATTAAAGTGAATTGACATCCACTTTACTTGAAATAACTACATCTCAATTGACACTAAATTCTTCTCCGGCTTCACTGCGTTTCCATCAAGTACAATGAATAGATGTCTGGTCTTCCAGCGTATTTGTTTGCTTACTGAAGGAATACATTCTTGTCTTTTTAAAACACATACTTTAGTTTCTTGCCACTTTGAAGGTAACCAAGGCGCACTCTTTTCTGCATGAGTTCAATGAGCCCAATGTAGCTTCGTGGAGGTAGTTTCAAGTATTAATCAGGAACAATAGACTCGAGAAAATCGGTTTGGTATTCCAGTTTTGGTGGATGACATCCAATACTCTTTCCGGAACCCAACTGCCCAAATTCAATCTACCCCAGCCGGTCACCAGGGTGAATTGGGAGAAGAAGCTACTGATTTGGCAGCTGGTATTGACCAACAGAAAATAGGTGTCCAATCATGTTGAAAGATGACGCCTCTTCGACCTCATGCTAAGCAAGTTAGACTGCTCAAAATAAAGAAGGAAGCTACGCCTTAAAATTTGCCCACTCCCTAAACTTCTTCCCTTTTATTAACATTTAAAAGGCAGTCTTTTAAGTCTTGGTCGGCAACTAATGCAACTGAGGTGATTATTACAAGGTTTGCTAAAGGAAGTCAAAGGCCGACGGATTTTGCTTGCGATAAATTACGTAAGGTTTCACTTTTATGCCATAAAAATGGAACTGATGCGTTATGCAAACAATGAGTCTCTTGAATCTCACCATTTAAACAGGTGTGGATTTAAACTCTTTGTGAGCTAAGCTTTTTCAAAGAAAGTCGTTTTATCAGCCACAAATAACATATAATAGTTTGTTTGCACTTCCTTTGCATTTTAGAACGGCTGCTGCATGGACTTTTTATGTTGGATGGGAGAAGTGCTTGTTTTTCCTCCTCACAGCACCCCTCTCGGACGCTTTTAAGTACAAGAAAGCATCTCTTTGTGCAGAGATGGCGTCGAGATGGTAAAATATTTTAACTACTTTATGTGATTAAAATTAAGCAACACCTTGCTTATCAACTTACTGCCGATTCATGCCTACTTTGCGTAAGGCATGAATGTAGCCAACCGGCGTCCTCTTAGAGCATATATATTTAAATTGGGGCAAAATTCCTTCTAAGGCGAACAGCCACCGTCTTTGCAACCCATTTCTTTTAAAGAACATTAAAGTTTTTAAAGTAAAAATTGGATAAGATTGTTGATTTACGCAGATGACCAGAAATGTAATTGGGGATAATTTCTCAACAAGATTAAAACTAACTATGAATTCAACTCCATAATAGCTTTTGTCTATGGAAGAGAACAAATCGATGTTTTATGCCCCCAATTCCATCTCACTTTTGTCTCAGAACTGAAAAGACTCTTCTAAATGGCATGTGATCATGCAAGTGTCAAAAGCTAGTAGTTAAATATAGGGAGGGTAGCCAGGGTGAGGATGAGTATGTGGACGAGGACGAGTCGAAGTAACAATCATTCTCCACCTTTTTATACCTACTCAATGCATAAATCTTCTTACGCATGTTCTACATGGTATGCGACGTGCGATATGGTGTTTCATTTTTTTGACCAAATTCAAACATGACATCCAACAGATTCACTAGTTTTGATTGTTGCCAAAAGAAACGTTTTTATTGCACACCTTCCACTTGTGACAATCTTTATCAGATAAACTGATTTCCACCGAAATAGTGGATTGACCTTTAGCTAAAGAACAATTCTTAGTGAACAGCGTATCACGCATGCTCCGACAATCACAAAAAGAGGGACAATCTCGTAGGGATATGCCGCGTGTCTTGGGAGTTAGGAGGTATGCTGTGGACAAATCAGTAGAGATAACCAATGGTAGACCGGATTTCTTCGATTAAAAAATCATTGAAGTCATTTCCTATCGCGTACCAATCAGTCGAAAACCCTAAAGCGGCTCTTTTTAATGGGATGAAAGAGGCTTCAGTCTGCAAAGCCTATTAGCATTGGTCACTGCATAGAGTTTAAGTGAAGCAGATTTGCCTAGCAGCTCCCAGTAGCTGGCCAACCAACATTTCCTTCCTGGTTGATGCAGTTGTAAGCTAGTAGTGTCATCACTTTTAGTAAACATTACTTTCGACTTTACCTGGCAGTGCAATTTTAACTGGCACCACTTGCGGTGGCAGCACCTATTTCTCTAATCTAGTCAAAAGAGTCTCCTCCACCAGAATCATATTTCATAAGCCTCTATTGGGCAATCAGATATGATGCCATGCACCATGTCTCCCATTTTCACAGAAAAAAATGGTTTTAGAATCTTCTATGAAACCATCATTTAAACCGATTTTAACTAGGCTTGAGCCACTCTTATTGGGTCTAAATAGGAGGTTACATCACAAATAGGCGGAAAGCTGTAGGGCGCAAAATGAGGAGTACCGTGCCTGTCTGCCTGTACTTTGTAGGGGTTTTACATATCCCCGCGGGATACAAAAAATTAATCAACTTTTTGGCTTAAAGCATGATTGTATTAAATTGAAATGCTAATTAGCATCTAAATTATTGCAGCAATCAAGTTCCTCTCCTAAATTTTCCTTGTTGTAAGCTTGCAACGAATGCTTTCTTTTACAGGAGACCAACTTTGGTATTTGACGGTAAATTCCAACTTTATTAATTTCATACTGAAGGTGTTGTTCTGTTGCTTAAACCTCTCACCAAAAATGAAGGAGCCTTTTGACCCGAAGGTTGCAGACAGGTAAATGGTGCGGTGAGGTCACGGCAATAATTGCCCACTTGACGTGATCTCCTTGACCCGACCAACCCTAGTCCATTCCTCCGCTTTAGCCCAACTCTCTCCTTCAGTAGCTGTAGGGGAACTGAGCAAGTTTATCTTAAATCTACTCTTACATTTTAAGTCAGGAAAAATTGACATTTAATGCTTCAGCAAAAGCTGTTGTATAAACATTTTGTATTTTAATAGTCTGGATTTCCCGTTAAAACTACAAGAAACTATGAAATCTGTGCAACAACTCATAGCCCACTTAAGTAAACCATTATTTTTCGTCTCTGTCTTTCTTAATACAGAATCGGGACAGAAAGCTATCCTCCACCGAACCTCCATAATCCTTTTGTTGCTGTTGTTTCTGCTACCATGATGTTCTTTTGAAGGCCTGGGAGCTATTTCGATTTGTCTTCATTGTGGTAACTTTCATGCCTCCTTGTGGGTCATTCCTGTAACAGATGGTTACAATTCCAACTATGCGCTTGATGTGTGGCTCTTTGCCAAGTGCTCCCTCATCACCTAAAAGGGACCGACTTACCATTTCCTCCTACTACAGCGGCGTGAAAATTTCCTTCTGTGTTGGAAACACTTAACTACCAAGTTCTGAGTGTTTTGACCTTTTTATTGAAAAATTCTTTATATTGAATTTAAAACTTATAAAACCACAACTTTGAAGAAGCAACTGAGATTTTTTTGAAACGCAGTAACATATTTTTCAATTAAAATTTCTTTCTTTGAGGGTATAGGCTTGCCATCTTTTCCGTACCCATATTTCCTAGAGGGTGTTGTCTTAAATGTGTTTTAGTGCTGGCTAGGGAAAATGAACAAAAATATGATGCATGTCCTCCTCCTTCACTGAGAAAGCGCATTTGGGGAGGATTACCCTTTCTAAAGGAAGAACACTCCGACCTGCTGTGGGGGGTAAGACGGTTTTTTATATGCTTGTGTGATATGACTAAACTTTTATCCGTGTTTTTATTACTTAAGAAGGCTAATTTTTTGTTTCAAACTTGGCACAATTTAAGGAAATTTCGAATACGCTAAATCAAAGATAGCTATGTAGATTTTAGCTGCCAGCTAGCCGAGTTAGTTTATTTTTTGCCCAATTTTTTCGGAAAGCGACCCCTGACAAAAGCAAAGGGGTTCACAGAAGTGGCAATTCTTCAATGCGAGCGATCCTTACAGTCTTACAACTTAGGGGTGCGTTGTGCCAATAAATTTAATTGCAGGCTATGAAGCACCCTGGGGAAAAATATTCCAAAGTGCGCCGTGAATGCAAAACAAAGCTGTTTGGTGATAATTTGTGTAACTTAGAATAAAAGCTGATAAAGGAATTGAATAAGAACACTTGCCAAATCTAGGGTTAATTTATATCGACTTCCATGGTTCTGAAAAAGACGCTAATTCCTCCATACCATAACATGTCTGCAAATATATTAGTTTCGTCAGTCCCCACAAAGAAGGCCTAAGTTGTCTCGAAGGATCCTTTTATGTAGGAAAGGAAAATCGGCCCAACTTGGTGCCTGTAAATGATAAGCGTTGGGACGATTGCCCTTCCCAATGCATTTACTCACTCGGTCCCCTGGTCGACCAGGATTATGTCAATTGGTAATATGTACCACGAAGCCTCTTTCCTAATCGCAATTCCAATGTCGTTCTGCTGTTTGTTTACAACCTTTCACACCCATGGCGTTATCATGAGTCGCTAAAATCGTTTTACTATCAGCTCTTCCACTCTTAAGGGTGTGCTCAATACACCCTCGGCAGCTTTCAGCTAACCGCTTAAAACTAAACAAGGAAGGCTGAAGAACTTACTGATTTGATATGGCATCTAAGTCCTCCTTAAAGATTTAATAAGATCTTGGGATCTGAGTCGATATCTGCTAAAAAAGTACGGGAAGTCTAGTTGGATGTTTAAATAAGCAAAATGGTCAGCATGGCATTGTATCAAAAAATTATGAGTAGGTAGGCATTCAACAGCCTTCTTAATGAAAATCGCGCTTAAGAGAATAATAAAAGTTGACTCATTTTTCATCATAATTCCATGAAAATAATTCAAAAGGAATAGGTGGTAGTTTATTTTGTAAGATTTGGATTTGATTCTGGCACAATTGGAACTAAATAGTATATATTTTCACTTGCGAACCGATCGTTTAATGCCCAATGTTAATGTTTGAATCTGCTAAAAGAATATCGAGAGAGCACTGATTATCAGAGCAAAATGTGGGTTTCGAGTTACCGAAGTAAGGTTTAATCTCTAGTGTGTTGTCAACTGTCACAAGAGGGCGTCATTTGGCATTAACCATTTGCGTAGTGCTGAGCAAGCATTTCACTAAAGCCACCAAGATCAAGCCATGAATCCCATGATATCAGTGAGAAAAAGAACGGGCATTCCCTCATCCCAGCCAGGACGCATCTTCAACTTGATAAGACGAGGCGAAAGACAGTTCTCTTTCTGACAGTCTCACGACATACACTTACGATAAATCCTGCTAAATAAAGCGGCAATTTGATATCTTCACTTTTATTTAAAAAGGGTCTCTCTACAAATTCTTTGAAAATGTCGCAGATTGAATAGAATTACAATGTTTAAAGTCTATTACTAAAGCGACCAAATGACCAGATTTCAGGAAATTACTTCAGTTAAATTGAATTGATAACTCGAGATTAAAAAGGAATTGAATTGTATATGAAGGAATGAATAAAATCGTCTTGCATAATATTTAGCAGTAAAGAACTTCCGGTTGACAACAGGCGAAGGGAATGCCTTTATTCATTGTAATTGTCAGTTGCCGCCATTTTATCCTTTCAAGTAGTCTAGCACATTAGAGTGCTTCAAAAGGCTGAAATCGGCCTTCATTGCGGGTCGCGCTAATGACTCTCCAACTATACTGGACATCGATAATGCACATCCCACCCTGGTATTAGTCTTTCGTCTCTAAGCAGGACATGAAACTGCATGTACATCCCAAATTTTTCCCAAACTTAAATGATCTCCCTAAGCAAGTCTGTAATAATGAAGAAGGTCGAAGATTTTTCATTGAGCAGCCAATACATTTAGCTAGAACCGGACGGTCTCTGACAAACTGATGGAACTTTAGCACCCCCTTACTGCGAAAAGGTGTTTACAACAGAGTACGCACGAGATTTGATACAACTGTTGGCTACAAAAGCTTTTTAGCTCAAATAATTTCCATTAACCGGGCCTGATTGCAATAACTGTATCCAACCAGTAGATGCGTTTTCTCTTATGGAGCTAAATGCACCCACTCATCGCAAATGCCCCACCCTAAAATACATCGATAAAAGTGAACACAAGAGCCGCAATAATCTGCAAAATACCCCGGGTTTTTTTCGCGACAAATATTCCTAAATTGCACGATCGTGAATAATTTGCGAAATGGAACCTCACATTCTATTCGCTCATCGCAATCGCCCTGATTCTCTGCTTCCCAAGGTAATGTGCTACAGACACGCATGAAAGACACGCTTGTTTGTCGATAGCGTAAAGTGATTCGCTGAATGCATTAGTCCAAATGCTATTTTAGAAAAAGACCTTAGTATGTAGAATGCGGCACAAATTTCTGCCCTAAGTCACGCGAAAGTGCCATTCGGTTTATGGTATAACACAAAATTCCAAGACTGAATAAACAGCTGCCACTGTCGGTCCTCTTATTACCTAAAACAGGTTTGTATTTAATTTGATTTTGGATAAAGCCTTAGTTGGGTTTCAAGAAAAGAAAAAGGGAAAAATAACCAGAAAAACTTCTGAAAGATCTGTATGAGGAAAGTCCAAACCCGTAATGACATGCATGTCTTTAGACTAGTTAAGCTCATTTTATTGAAAACCTGACTTAAAATCGTATGCCTATTTTAGCTTATATGAGCATGAATTGCTGGCTGGAAATTTGACGGGGATAATAACACCAAACTGAGAAGGTGGTTTGTTTTTGTTTGCTGTTTAATTAAAAAAAGCTGTTTTATATTTAATCCAATTCTTCTTAAGATGGGTCCGCAAGACTTTCGCTCTATTTTGCAGAGGAAAATAATTCCAAGTTTCTAGACGGCCTATTCTCCTTATTTTAGATGGTTAATGCTGCACTTCTGGAGTTGAAAAGGTCTAAATATGAAATGAGTTCCTTCTGTATGTTCGTATTTTCCTGCTCCTTTTAAAAACGTAAACAAAATGCAAGTGTAAATTGAACGACAGCAACTACGAAGTATGACCCTTTAAATATGCTTAAAGTGGAGCGTTGTGACAAGTTTTGACGTTGCTCTAATCTGTGTCGATAACTTTTATAGCCTTGCATTTTTGTTTTCATCTGTCTTCATCAGTGACAGATGAAGACTTCTGACCAGGTGGCCTAACAAGTCCGGCTGCCGGCCAGCAGAGGATGCCGCGGACTGGGCATGTGCTCCAATCCCTAATCCGAGTCTGCAACTGAGCCCCTCAGCTGGCCCACTCACGTGCGCTTGTAGTGCCTGATTGGCCTTGGTCCTGGAGCAATAATTAAGGCCCTTTAAAGTGCAGCTGAAACAATCTCAGCCAATCAGGAAGGACGGGGCTAGAGAAAGGCAGTTTTGGATGTTTGGCAAGATGGTGACTAGATTTAACACTTATGTAACGTTTTTCAGGAAGTGCCGATCGCTACCTCATTCGAAAAAGTCCGGCTGACGGAAAATAGAGCGGAAAAAGTGCCTTAAACGGGACTAAAACAATAAACTTAAACTACAAGTTGGCAGAAAAGCTAATTCACTTCCTCTTTAAGTGAAAGCTGCAAATAATGTAGTCTGTTAAATTTTTGTTTGGACTTAGTTAGTTTCATGCAAGCGCGTTTTTATTAAGCACCATTACCTGTTATTCCTTTACGGCTTCAAAAAGTGAATTGAATTTTTTTTTGAGGTTTCAGCCACGAGTAAGTAGAGTGAAGGCGAAAGGCTTGTAGCGCTAAAATTGAGGATCCCGTCGGCTTAGGACGAATTAAGAACTGCTAGGTTTACGTGTGATTTGAAATTTGCATACTTGAATTCCCCATGATGATGCATCAACAATTTTTATTTCAAGCTGCGATCGCACTGCTTAAACTTGCCTTCGAAACTGCTAACCCTTGTCATACATAAGTTAAACGAGATTCGGAGTTTTAAATCCTCTTTTTTACTTCTTTTCATGCAACTTGTTGTGGTAAGTCCCATTGTAAGGGGAGACCATTTAATTCAATCTGCCGAGTTTACGTTCGGGCGAATAACTGTAACTAAAAGACGTCAGAGGAAGTAGTAAAGGTGCCACAGGTGCAGTGTTAGGGCATATTACAGCTGTGTAAACGTTAAACGGCCGAAGAATTTCTCCGTGGAGCCTGAAAACTCCAACAAAAACGGGAGCTTTTTGACTCCAGACAAAGTTTTTGCCGTCAATATGGTTGTGTGGAGTAAACATTTAGAATGAATATGATTGTAGGCGGCATTCATTAGGGTAGTACAATTAGAGCCAGCGTATCTGAGGCAAAGGCACCGCCAAAACACTGATTAATTTTTTATTAATTAGTAATTAGTCATGAGTATTGCCAATGGCACTTCATTTCTTACTGCTAATGTCGTCTCCACAAGCTTTAAGTTGTACCTGTAGTTACAAATATGTAACGTGCATTCTCCACCAGTCCCGCATAAATGGTTAGACTGAATTCTACCGTTGAGGGATTAGCTAGAATGATAACAAAAGGTGAGAGACGCGTGATGTCACTAATGTGTGGATAATGACGCTTTTAGTTATTGGGCGGCAGGTGAATTTGGCAAGTGGCTTCATGGTCAAGCAATAGAATATTGAAACTGTGGCAGTAGATTTACCTCGGAGACTGCATTATTAGACGCGATGACCAAATTGCGCATTTTCGCTTATTTATTAACCTTGCGTAAAAGTTCCATTTAAAGTGTTTACCACACATTCCTAACTAAGGGGTAGATTTATAAAACCACTTTAAAATTTGGTCAGTTGTTTTAAACGGCAGTCGGGCATTCTTTGCTTAAAGCATTCTACAGAACTAAAATGCTCTGTCGGGAAGCATTTTCGGTGGATAATCAACGGATTGGTTGCCTATCACTACTCAAAGTCTTCATTAGCGGGTTAGCTCAATAAACCCGCATTCATGCCTTTCAGTAAGAAAGCAAGATTACCAATGTGGTTACCACCAAATACAAAAGTAAGTTTGTAAGATCGTTTTTTGAAAATAGGTCTGGAGCCTCCAGTCCACTAAATTTATGCAAAATTAGTAATTTCACCATTGATTTTGGGCGATTTTTGCATCATTCCATTTCCCGGTTGCAGCTTCATAATGGAAGCCAATTTTAGGTTATTACACGCGCAAAGGAAACAACACTACCACCGTAATAGTCCTGCTTCCATTTTACATTCCTTCTTTTAACTTTCTGTTAGAATGCTTATTATTAGACTTTGAGGAGGTATTTGGTGACTTCATAGCAATCGTTGAGTGATCCAACCGCTTCTGTACCCGCTTTATTGCGTGTTATACATCGACTTTTAAGAAATGAAGTCAGTTCTTAACTACTTGAAGCAAAAAGCATGCTTCTTGAATTTTCCAGAAACACTTACAAACGACGTGAGTTACCGGTAACGAAGCAAAGTATCAGAATTTTAAGGAAGGAGGGGTGATGCCGCTCTTCCTTCCCCTCGTCGCTGTCGTCTTCCATACCTTCCTGCATTATTTATTCAAAGGGTGATTAGTAGAACTTAGGGGATGAGGTAGGGCAGGAAAGGAGGGTAAGGTAGGGAGAAAAGATTGTCCCTTATCTCTCTCGGCTGTGAGGCAAGCGCGAGGTATAAGCAAAGGTGCCTGTGACTAGGATGTTTGCCTCTACTGACAAAATATTCCACAAACATAGAAAAGACAGCTGACTTGGTCTCGTTGGAAACTGAGCATAAACTATAGTGGTTGCTATCTCAACGGACAAACTTTTCTAGGAAATTTCTACATCTGTCTAATTCTCGTCCCATTTAATAGCTTATCAAGTTTCATTGGAGACATTACTGTCAGGATTAAACATTTCAAGGAAGGACTTCAATTTCAGAGAAGCATGATTTTTCATTGAATCTATTGCATCTTTTTTGAATTTGATATGCTGGTCTTTCCTTGGGAATGATAAAATGGTTTCTGGCCTTACTCATGACAGTCATAATCCTCTTACCAGAAGATTTGTAGTATATCTCATGATAACTTTCGGAACAGGGTAATTCAAGGGGAAATGTAAAAGAAAATATGGAAAATGTAGAGTGCCCATCCACAATATGCCTCGCTTTGTTTGGCAGTTAATTCTCCGTGTTCTAATTAAATATGCGTAGCCTTCTAATGATACAAAATGTGTCTTTATGGTCCCCAAACAACAAACATATGAATTAGTAGGCGGATCCGCGAGAACCATCGTCATTCTGTCTCGGTGGTTGTTAATTAAAAATTCCAGAATTCCGGGTTCAAATTGACCCTTCTGGATAAATTTGCCTGTTTTTTCTTTTATACTCAGAAAGGTTATAGACTGAAGCCACGAGGGAGCTTGATATACAAAACATCCCAAGAAGCCTTTTGCTGCTATTTTCCTTTTATCATAAGCAACAATACTTCACAAAACTTTACCAGAAATTGCATCACTATTCCTTTGCAAAACCTGTTCTTAAGCAGTTGACAAACCCTGTGGTTAAGAATGCACGCAGATAAGGTAAAAAGTAGGAAACAACTTCGTTTTTAGGAAGGTAGTCGCTATTTTGCGCTAATCTACTGCACGACTTTTTTGTTGACATATTGGGAAGAAAAAAGATTTTCAGCCTTGGCTTTGTAAAAGAAGACGTTGCCTTGTAAGCTCCAATAGCTAAGTGTCCCTCTTCCTGATAAGAAAATTAACTAAAGCACACCATTTAAAAAGAAGTTGGTGCAATCTACGAGGAATCAGTTCATAATCACCCTCCAGGTAATTTTGACTTGCGCCTACTTTTAAATGAATTGCCAGACATCCTTTAATAGCTCATCTGGTATTCCTCCCAGCTCTGGAGATGTGAAATCAATCGGCACCGCAATTTTGAAGAAACGAAATTATCAAACCTTTAATCACAGATTGACAATTATTAGTGAAATGAATTATGCGAAATAGCACAAGGAAGAGGGACTTGCCGCCAAAGTTAAAGGCTTGGCGTTTAAATATACATAAGTTAGAATTTTATTATCCATTCACGCTACCTTCCGCGTTTGCAAGAAATGAAATATTGATAGAAGAGTCTATCAGTAGTCCCGGTAAATAAATCAGAAGCACTTGCTTTTTAAAAGGTGATCTAGGGGGGGATTAGGTGTTGCCCTCCTCTGGATTTGATAAGCCCTTCAGAACTTGCGGCTGCGCTTCCACCATCAGTGCCACAATTAAATAAACATACGGACGAAACACTTTTAGAGTTAGTTTTAAGCTTCCCTTCTTTTTCTTTTCATTGCGTGACCAGCCTTGTTTCCAGTATAGGAGAGGTTATTACTTTTAATAAATTTTAAATTGCTTGATTTATACTGCTGGTGGCTCGACTGTTTAGTCTACCGATTCAAAAATAACAAACCTTGATCACGTTTTTGGTTGGGCACGTAATTTTTATCTTAAACTCAGCTTAAAGGCGTTTGTAATCGAGAGGATTGAAGCGTATCTAATGGAATTTCGAAACGCTTGAGTAGTCTCATACTAACGTAGGCCACGGGAAACTGAACCGCCCAACCTTGATCTGCACTTTGACCCCACGACAAGGATGGCGCAGTTTCCGTTGCACTTTGTCAGGATCTCTCTTCAAAGGCGGAACTTTTGTCACCAAAGGTGAATAATTGGCTGCAAAGGTAAGTGGCATCATTTCCGCCCATTTAAAGCTAATATAGGCAACGACAATCCTAAATAACAAAGTAAAATCAGCTCAAGGTAGTTGGTCATGCAGGTAGCCTGGTCGTTTATCAAGCCAATGCATCATGCTCTCGGAGATAAATTACATTCTAGTTTAATGATCGTCTGGTGCGGCTACAGCCAGCTATCCCCTTGGACATCATTTTTAGCTCAACAAATCAATTGTTTATCAAATCACTCGAACCGCCATCATTGGCTGTGGTGACAAAACGAAACTCCACACAGCTGCAATGCTGTGTATCTTTCCGTGACGCGTCATGTGTTAAAGCGTAGTACCTTATGATTGTGGAACCTAACCTCCATGGCCGCGATTAGTTAGACCGGTCAGGTCTTGACTGCATACCAATCGACACTGCTTGCAATCGGATACCAAGTTCTACGGTATGTCAAGAACAATCGATGCCATTGCTCCCCACCATGTCACTTTCTACCCCACTAGCAAATGGAGCGATGTGATATCTGTGCTGGGGGCACGAAAGGAGGGCGGTACTGGAGACTGCCCAGCTTTGTAGACGATTTTGAGCGATTCCGTTAAAAGTATAAACCAATAGCTTTACAAGGGGATGCAAACTACACTCGATCAATGCGTCGGTGATCCGTGTTGATCATCGGACGTGGTGTACATTTTCGATCCATGGGGAATCCATCAGGAACTTAAGAAAAATTTGCATAGTTGGCTAATCTATAAGATAATATCCGTTGATTGTTAATAAAAAACTTTGCGGAAATGTTGAAAAGTCTTGTTTGACGTCAGGATCGGGAGCGACATCAAGGCAGCACACCGAAGCCAACGACGCCTGCGGCGAGATGAGGAATCAGTAGCCAAAATGGCACTCTACTATTGAACGCAATTACAAAAATCTTTAAAATATCACCCCTTCCAATGGGCAAAGTTCCGTAAATTACCTTGATAAGTGTCCTACTAACTTTACAATGATGAACCACTGGACGCGGTTACAAGACACCACAATACCACCGAGACCCTAAAAGTTGATGTTGTCCAACTTTGGTTATATAAAAGTGTTAGAAACGTTTATAGCCTAGGAATAAAGCTCATACCGTAAGATATTGAGAGTTTTTGGACTTGCTGGCCTTTCTATTTGAACTAATGCCGAACATTCTAAACGAAGTTGTATTTTGCATCCTCTGCTTATTGGCTAGGGTTTTTGGAAGGGTACACTTAGTGTCGGTGTTATTGGCAATCCAAAGTACATCCAAAGGCTGCAAATGCGCCAGAGCCGAGTATCTGAACACAAAATGACTGCCTTTGACATGAAAACCCAATTAAGACCCTCTGCACTTAGTTTTTTCTTCGTCTCAGTCAATTAAACAAGAGTAAAAGCCATCACCATACTTGCCACTAGGAATATGAACACTCCAAAGGTCATTACAGCGACATATGCCTATGAATGTGTGAATTTTTTATGCAGTTGATAGACCATCGGTGTCAGAGTTGTGCGAGAAACTTCATTTAATTATAGGAAAAATAATTAAACTTCCATTACTATTATCAGTGCCCTTAAAAGTGCTGAATTAAGTCATTGAAATCGAAGGAGATTTTGGGAATGAAATTGTGCCACTTTACGGACCAAAATGTCTGTCGTAATGTGCTCTCCGAGGTCTCAATCTTAGCAGATGACGAAATCAGTCAAAGGATTTAGTCGTTTCAACCTCAATTACTCGCTACGACACCATATCTGCTACTCCCTCCTGCAAACGCCAACCTCTCCACCCCTTTCCTCCACCAAATTAGCATGCTCGACATTCAGAGCAAAACCAAAAAAAATAGAAGGATAGGAAAGAAAGAGAAAGGCCTAATGGCGAGGCAAATAGGTCTTATACTGTCACTTTCAACTCGCAAAGTTAAGCCTGGTAACATAAAACCGCACGCGGGGGAGTTGAATACTCCGCTTTATTATCAGTAGTGGATGTAAGGTTTTTCAAGAGTTACTTAAGTCAATCATTATTCAAGGTTTACGGTAACTGAATAAATGCGCTTTGTGACTAAGAAATAAAGTAGTTTAAGAGCACGAGACACTTAGGCTACGGTTAATTACAACCACAATTGTTCTTTTATTAATTGCGATAATGCCTCATCTTTTTGGAGTTTAAGATCACGGGTTTTCCTACGTATTCGTTCATTATGAGCTCACATCACACATGTTTAGAAGATCTTCGTTTCAGCCGAATTCTGGGCTCTTGATTGAACCATGATACACCATGACTCAGTCATCCGGAACCCCCGATATCTTTGAAAGCGAAACTTGTCATCAAATCAAATGAGTAGCACAAACGATCGAGACACTAGTCCTGCAAACAAATGAAGCCATTACGACAGAAGACCTAAATGTGGCTGCATAAGAAATTTCCAGCTTCCCAGATTTCACGCATGCCCTGGTCTCTCAGCCCTTCTCACTGCTCAGTGACCACATTGTCGATAATTTTAGTAGTCGTTGGATTCCCTGTCTGAGGTAGTAATTGAGGAAGATAGGCCATTGACTCTACAACAGAACACCTGCTGACAGAGCACGCCGTTCGTAAATCCAAGTTTGCATCATTTAATAAGAAAATCTTATCTACTTAAATTTCCACAAAAAGATTTTGTCAGCCAAAAGACTCATCCTGTTTGTACGTAGCACTGGCGACCACGAGAATGCTTGCATGAAGGTAGAGCTTCAAGTGACAAATAAAAGTTTTGCGTTTAAGTACCTTTATGTGCTTTCGTACACCCCTACTCCCCAATCTCCACTTTACATGTGAAGTGCCGTTCTTCTTCGTCTATCAATGCCTCCTTACGTCGCGCTTTAATTTTTCGGTTTCATGACCGACGAAGCATTTCATCATCTCTCTCATCACAAACTCTAACTTCCAAAGGTTAGTTGGAACTGTGACAGTTCGGAGAAAATAGGTCGATGTTGCCTAAGTATTATTGAACGAAAAGATGATACCAGTTCGCGTATGAATTAAGTCGCAAATATTCTGCTCCCTCTACCAAATTAACCAAGTTTAGAACTTTAGACACGCGATTCTGATTCCGTTGTTTCTTAAGACATAAAATACTTAACCACTTGCCCTACACGAAAACACGACTGATTTTCCAGAGGAAATTTCTCGAGTTATAAT
This sequence comes from Taenia hydatigena, assembly GCA_036345935.2. Taxonomy (NCBI): domain Eukaryota; kingdom Metazoa; phylum Platyhelminthes; class Cestoda; order Cyclophyllidea; family Taeniidae; genus Taenia; species Taenia hydatigena. The sequence continues at coordinate 13,200,811 of JADWOT020000008.1, forward strand.
TTTATGTATTAACAGTGGTGTTCAATTTGTCAAAGTCTCAACTGGATTCACATCTACAATGAGGCCATCTCCATAAAAATAATTCCACATGGAATTTAAGCTTTGTTCTCTGGTCTTCTCCACAGACGTAATTCTCCTGTCACCAGTGAGGGGTGTTCTAAATGCATGAGGAACAAATCCCAGTCATGCCGTCCATCCATTCGTATTTTGTGTTGAGAGGCGCTGGAAGAAGACGCGTTGCAAGTGAGAGGCAGCTCAAATCCCAACATCATCAAGCATCAACTAGGCGTTCGTCAAGATCGCACTCAGGGTTGTGTAGCAGACTCTTACCACCAGTGTAACAAAGAGGCATTCAATGCTCATTAGCAAAACGGTTTCATTTGATATGGCACAACCCCACTGTTGGTTGAAAATTTTTAAATAGCATCGACGGAGACAAAGATACCATCCCGGAAGTAGGGCTTGGGGACAGTATCAATGGCGTCCACAAAAAGGGGAACATGCCTGCCATAGTAACAAACATCCGGGTGTAGAAATCGCAAATCCTGATTTTCCAACCTCGAAATAGTCCAAAACGAGGCTTTAAGCGGAATCTAGATAGAAAGTCCAACAACCTCTTTTCAAAAATATTAGGGTACGACAAATGTACAGATGGGATATTGGAGTGGAAAATACTCATCTTCCCCGTTTGTTTTGCATGTAATTCTTGTAACGCTGAAGCACCTTCGCATCCGTAGACTTCTCGGCCTGCAACCGTCGTTTTTCCGCTAGAAAGTAATGAATAGCTAACAACGTTTGTCCTTAAAGCAGAAAATCGCAAAACCGGTAATTTATTTTTAATGATGCAGTAGGGAAGGGAGCGAAAATCCCAAATTAAGATAAATATTGCGATAATGTCAAAAGACTAGGCAACACGTAAGCATCAGCCACCTGCCTCGATTGCCAAATGCAGTGGGAAGAAAAAAGCATGAAACATCCCCTTCTCGACTTTTAATGAAAATGACCTCATGGAGGAAGTGAATCTCATCACTGACCTTCTATAGTGGGAGGATCAGCAATGGACGGCACCTCGGGCACATCTGAACGATCGGGATTGTCATTTAGTTGGACGGTCAGTTCGCGATGAAGCGTCTGGTCAACGTAGTTATCTGCAAAGCAAGTGAGAAAAACACCCAATCAGAACTCCATTTTCGAGCCACTACAGCGCCAAACAAGCTCACTCTTGTCGCACTGTTGGATTATAAGCAATGGAGCGATGAATTCACAGTTGTGACAAATCATGTAGCGTAATTGCTCCAGTGATCTATGAAAGGAAGTGAAGCTGCTCTAGCCAAAACACATTCTGATACTTACAAGCAGGAGGAAGCCATTGTGAAGCGATGTAAAAAAACGTTGATCAATGACAAAATACTGTTTGATTTTGAAAGAGATCGCAGAAATGTAATGCGTCTGGTTGATGAAAGCATTTACTAAAATTTAACATGGATAAGCAAGGAAACGCTCGAGTATTATCCGGTAGAAATAACTTGTGTTAATCTAATCCAAGCACCAAAACTTATGAGAGTTCGGTTCTTGTGAATTATTTAACTATCGTATTAGAAGTTCCAGAATTCACATTCCAACGGAACAAATAAATAGATCGAGAACATCGTAACTTTACTTATTATTTTTTTCTCACTCCCAAGACGGACATTTGCAGGTGGTCCCATATCTGAGTGGAGTAATTTATTTGACAAAATCAGGCATGGGACCAAAGGTACACGTAAACATCCTAATACCAGTCCAAAAGAAGAAGTGAAAATAAAAATAAAACACAATAACCAAGTACTGGAATCGAAACCCCGTATCAATTTGAAGGGGATTTAATTACTTTTGCTAAATGTTTAAAATCACTACATCATGAAACTGTAATTAGAAAAGAAATGTTCAGAAAGCTTAATCCACACAAAACTCCTGAAAACCCAGACGATTGCGAAACCCGCATTTCAGCAGAACAACAGCGTCATAGAGGCGTTGCAACATGGTTGGGTGAAAAGATAACACACACGCGCAGGGTTGATGGTCACATCTCCCATTAATGGAAGACGAATGAAAACTGCGAGACAGGATATGTTCGGTCCTAGTTCGACGACGTATGCGCAGTTGGAGGGCCAGAATCATAGCCCTAGTAAGATTTCTCCTCAGTTCACTTGGAATGATAATCATAGTTTGAAAGTGGACAAGTTAAGATCGTAGTACGTGGGTCAAACAGCAATGTGAAGATTAAAATGAACCAACAGTTAGGCTAGCACTTAATAACTTACAAAAAACAGTAAAAATTGCGTATAAAGTCCTTGGCCTCCAAAAAATAATCTGTTTTTGATCCCCGCCTCTTCATCCCTCTGCGTTCTGCTTCAAACGTGATCACGTTAGGCAATGCCAAGAAAGGACGATAATAATCGCTGGAAGGAACGGTGTAGGTAATATGGCCAACTGCGATAAGGTGAGGCAGTATGTCCCATCCTCTCTCCCATCCCAAAATACACGAGGAGGGCCACTCAAGAGCGAGTTCTGCGCTACGCAGTATGAGGCAATGTCTAGTTTTGACCCTTTCTAAATAAGTTCTTTCTACATTCGTTTGAGATGTACTGCATCGAGTGAATGGATCTCAACAGCGATTGCTGTTTGAAGTTTGGCAAACAAACAATCTGTAGCGGAAAATTGAGTCCACAGTCTCTTATTACACACACGCACACATGCATATAAATACATGAAGCTTTGAAGACAACCACCAATGTTCACTCATTTAATGTTACAGCGCAAAAGCCGATTCTTATAACCCACCCAGCCAGCAAACAACCTAAAACGGAAATATTTATAAACAGATTATTTCCGAAGCGTACTGAAACCCGTTAATGCATTGAATGCGCTAAAACCATTCACACGGTAGCTTACTTGACGTGAAGCAATTTTATCGTCACACTGAATGTTATGCACAGTGGCTACAAACATGCTAGCGTCCCATTGTCTTCATGCTAGGAGATTCATAGGGGACTGTGATCCATCATCATTCGGTGATGGATTATCAAAATCAAACAAACCATTTCCGGGAGGTCCATTCCATTACCGTATAGCCTCGCATTTTTCCAAATGTCGCGAGGGGCCCCTGGAGCCACAACCATGGGATCGAGTTCAACTTAGTCCCACAAGTACACAGGGTGGGTAGAAAGAACAATAGAGAGTACCACGGCAATAGTGTGGTGTGCATCTGCCCATGCCTTACGATACGTGGAATCGTATACGAGTTATTGTAGCGAAGCGTATCGCAAACTTCACAAGACGCACCTTACTTATCAGTGGTACAGGTTTGTATCATAGGTAATGGCTAAACAAAATATGCGACATGATGTTTAGACCCAGAAGATGCGCCAGTTGATCAAATGCCAAAAGATGGCCTGGAGACTCCAACGTAGTTTTTGCAGTTCACATTAAAAATCAAACTGAAGTACCGATTAAATGATAGCTTTTGAATACGTACGATCTCAATGCGTCATCAAGCCATTGTACTAAACGCTTGACCAGGAGAATCGAGCATAAATCATCAAAATTAAGGGAGCAATGAAGCCGAAACGTGTACAGTTTTGCTTTCACAAACAATCACTTTCAGTTCATTCACCATATTCACAACCTTCATTTCAAATGAGAACCCTCATATGACGTCTGGTTCATCCTCGACCAAAACACTTCGTGTAGTGAGATGGAGGCGGAGAGGGCAAGTAATTAGTGCCTAATAAAATTGTCCTCTCAGTTTACTCTTTTTTAAGCCCAACACAATAAACGCATGATAGTTAACTGTCTGCATTTTTGTTTTATTTACATGTTCTCTGCCACTTTTGTTATCAAAAGGTGGCATCTAAATGCATGCTATTTATAAAAGTGCATTAGTTGAGTTGTTTTGCGAGATACCAAAACATGTAAGAAAGTGGAATATTAAATATGAAGTGTCCAGCTTATTCTTGTAATAATATAGCTCCCAAGTCATTTTCGTTTTGCTATCGTAACAGCGTTTTAGTTTATTTCTGCGCCTAACGAGACCAAGTAAGCCTGGTTGGCAGAAAAACATAAGACACTGCTTATCGCCCATTCAAGCGAGAAGTGAATGACATTTACGACTTGCGGAAAGTGGACCAATGATTAGACCTGGCAACACGTCAGGTGTTACGAAGCGGTCCAGTAAACATGAGTGATGGGATTATAGGTTCATTTTTTTCTGTAGCACATACAGAAAAAATTCTACCATTGTAAAACGCAATATAAAAAGTGAAAATCTGGGACACGAAACTACGAGCATGAACTTCACGCATATCCGATCCCGGAACTGCATCCAACCATTGCATCAAAGTAATAGCAAAAGGGTTTGTCAATATTCGGTATATGGCTTGCCGATCAAGAAAAGATCAGCATCGTAAAAATAGCTTATCATCTAAAGGTTGATCAAACCATGGTAAGGATTGTCTTTAACTTCTCTGCATTACCGGTTCCCTTCAAGTGGCCGATTTCCTTAAAATGTTTCTTGCAATATGAGAGAGATGTGTCCGCCTCCACTCGCATCTTATTATTAATATTGGTCATAAGTCAGATCTGTCTCTCATATGACATGCCATCAGCTCATTCACCGATAATAAAATCACCTTCCAGAATGCGCCTGTTCAAATCGTTACCTCGACCCATTAGGGTCATTTCACTTCCTCAACTTTTAGGTTTTGCACGGCTTGTACTGCTGCATTCACTTTTGGCTCACCTACGACAAATAAGAAGCTGTCTGAAGATTGATGGAATGGCCACTCAACCCTATAACAACGATGCCACGAAGCGTTTGTTTGACAGCTTGATAATGGCATGCGCGACTACAGCGCACTTTTGTAGACAAAAACATTTTACTTTGTATGCCATAGTCTACTCGACATAATTTTATTAATATACAAATAACGGCTGAAAACTCTAAACGTACCAAGTTGATTTGAACGGGTAAAGGTTAATCTACAATCTCTTGGATACCCGGACGCAGATCAGACCGGGTTTAGCTTTCGCCCACGTACCAGGACCTCGTGGAGAGAGGCTCAGTAGGGGATAAATATACTTTAGCCATCCCTGAATCTGTGATTATGCCCCTAAGCGAACTGTTACGAGAACGCATTACTCGCTAGATGGCTCATTCGCAAACACAAGAGACGAGAACTATAGTGAAATAGAGGATGATATGTAAAACTAATGCTATCGACCAACGAAAAGCCCAAGACAGAGATGCAGTCTTATGACATATCTGCCCCAAATGACAGAAAAATTATTATGAGTTGATTTTGTTGGCGTTCTCTAGTCACCCACAATGTCGCGACCGCTGCCTATCCAGATCAAATATTATTTGTGTGATTTATTAATTATTGCGTAGAAAAAAGGAAGCCAAATCGAGGTAGCGGGGAATAATATTAATATAAATGAAGATATAAAGTTTTAACCAACTAGTAATCCCCAAACTAAATAACTCGGAACCGCTGAAGTCATTATAGCTTAATCTGATTAAGCCTATTCCGACCAGAACTCAAATCCTAGGGATCAAACGAGAACGGAATATTGCCACCGAATTAGAAATTATCATATTTTTACTTAGCCACTATCAACGAATCGGATTCATGAGTAGGAAATCGGACCAACAATAATCAGTGAGTGTATTTCCCATTGTTGGAAATAGTGATACGAAATGCAGGCCACACTGAGTTACTACTTCAAAGCACTCACCCCAAAGCACCCCAAATTTGCTCCGAATGGCAAGAGACCCCAGAAATAGACATTAAAAGGTCTGGACCAAGCTCCATACTGCCCATAGGGCATGATAACTTGTTGACTGAAATTGAGTCTTCAAGATAATTAGTAGGAGAAGAGAGTCGTTCAACCTTGATTTCGAAGTACTGAAATAAAGAGGAGAAAGAAATGGAGAGCATAGAGATGAAGCTATTTTGGGTGATTAAGACGCCCTCCACTGCCTGAAAACTTAAATCACGGGGAAGAGAATAAGAACGCATACTTGACAGTCATAACTCCAACGAATAAAACCAGAGCATGGCAAAGTGAATGGTGGACGAAGGAGAGGTTGTAGTCTAAAATTAGTCCCATTGCATTATTGAAAATTCGAATATTTGACATAATGCGGTCGGGCCAGTTAAGTTTCGTCGGACTTTCCTTTGAGATTATAATGCATCAACCCTTTTAGATTGTTACTTGGTATTACGATGCTATTTAGTCTCGTATTTTGACTCCAGCCGTGCCAAACCTCTGTTCTCCCACAACGAAATTATCGGTTCATATGTTACCACGCCTGTAGGATCAGCTCAGAGGCAAAATGGAAATGTGACGTAACCTAGTGAAAAATAAGCTAATTTTAAGCCCGAAATATAAGGCCATTAAAGCCGAAATTATCTTTGCTACTACTTTTACCAATTTAAGGTAAACATGAGTTATGAGTTAAGGCTAAAGATGGCTGATTACCAAGCCAGCTAGTGTCGAACACGGAAAGTAAGCTGTAAGCACCAGACAGAAAGAGCATCTTCTACGAATGGAAAGGCGTTTATTGCATTTTGGACAATTTGATTAAAATATGGAAGAGCAAGACCTTCACGATGTATTTTGCAAAGACAAATCGCGTGAGCCCAACTAAGAACCCTCCAAAAGCCGTTAGCACAAGAGGGAGCCCCATAGGTGTCACGTCAGTAAATATAAACATGAATACTTTTCAACAAATTTCCGCTCAATTTTATTTAGTCTTCGCATTTGCTCAAATTTTACCAAAAAATAAGAGTATTGTGGCGGTGGTGAAGAAATCTACAATCACAGTATGTCCCAACACAGATGACCCGACCCTAAACGTACCTTGAAAACTTGAGGAATATTAACCACTTGAAACGAGCTCATTAAGCTCTCGTAATCACGCGCCACAAGTATCACCTTTTCGAGGTCCATTTGATGTTAAAGCGATTAGAAACAACTGTGACAATCAAATATTATTAAGAGCATATTTACTATACGGTAGTTGAATAAATGAACTAGATTTAGACAACCCCGCAAGATTTCAGAGGGTAATTCCTAAAGGAAACTAACAAAGAACATATTGCGTTAAAGTAGTACCAGATGGTAATCGCTTGGTATGGTATCCATGAGATAAAGCATGTGGCATATTTTACTCGCCCTTTATAAATAACGATCTGGTTAAGGACAGACTTTTGGGAGTTAAGTAGGACCAAAAAAATAAAAATGTAGAATTTCTAAGGTTGTGCACTGGCGCAACAAAATTTCGTATCTTGACCAATTCTGGGAATTCAGAAAAAGTATGCAAAGTTATTTACATCATTCGTGTGCAGCTAAGACGGTTGCGCAACTTTACGCCAAAAGGGAGTAGTATCACATGCAGTAGTAAGCGTATCTTGCCGCAGATTAATAATCCGATTTCTTGGCTAATTTCTTGGACGAGCCCGGCTCAGACACCATTAATCCAAGTGGCAGGCAGCAGAGGTGAGTGTGTACCTGGAATAGCATCCGCTGATGAAATTTCTTGCAAGCAAGATGTAAAACCCATGGATATCTGCAAGGTGCTTCAAGCGCTGTTCGTATAGCGACGAGACACTGCCGCAGGACAGAAACCGAACGGGGTAGGTGTTTCAGAGGCAGTCACAAATGTGCATGCCTCGGTGGGTCCTAGTCTATAGCAGTCACTTGTCAACATTCAACCCGAGACATGCCTATTCCCCCAACGCCTAGTCGACTTATTACTTACAATGAAATCGCACGAGAATGTTCTTCTACAGGAGAATGGGCGAACACAGTCCCTCACAACCGTCTGCACCTTGGGTACGATATTGAGGCAGCAACTGATGAAGTGAAGCAGACGTTCTTGAAAGAATTCAATCAAGTCGACAAATTTTTTTCTAAGCAGAAGTTGCCTTCCGGGTATCAGTTAAAAGCGAATTGCGAAAGTGTAGCAAATGACCATGCTATGTTTAAAACAATACAACTTACACTTTGGACGTGCTCTCTCCGCTAATAAACCTAAGTCCTCAGGTGTAACTCTAATGCTTCCAAAATTTGAAGCATTCAGGCGAATGTCAAAAGGTAAAGATGTTGCTGCTGGAGTGGCACGCCACAGTAGCCCTTGATCTAGTTTGTAATCTAGAGGAGAAAGCAGTGAGCATAGCTTCGCTGAAAAGACGAAGCACTCCAAATACAGTAGAAGACTTATCATGCCGTGACCAAGTGGGCACTGCCATCCCTTCTTCTTAGCTGCAAGTGGAACGCATTCCCAACAGCTGAACCAAGCGTTTGCGAAAATATTCTCTGAAGTATACAATTTTTACGTTGACTTTGTTGAAAAGTGGCTGTTTCAGTTACAGTGGTTAAATGCTTAAACTGAGAAATGAAAAAGAGCTTCGCAAGCAATTTCTGCATGGAGGAGTTTAACCCCTGTTTCGTGGTAGCGCATCACAGAATTAGGAACTCAAGTGGTTGAGCAAATGCCAAATTAGTTCAGAATGGAGTAAAATAATGAAAAAATTTAACGTTTTCATATCTTAAAATAAAGACAGAGAATCTGCTGTGTATGGTTTAAAAATGCTTCCGTTGGGAGGTAAATAACGTTCTAAAAAGCTTGGTTTGATTTATGACATGGAAAAAGTATGAACCTTTTTTCCTATTTCAGGAAGCAATAAAAGAAGCTTGTTGAGAAGAAACTATTAAGGAATGAAAAGAATCCTGACTCCCGGGGCTTTTGTCGGTGAAGGAAAGAACATCAACTGACAGAAATCAGCAGAAACTCGAATAATGTGTGTCACAAAAATGGAACAACAATTTACTCCCAAAAGACGGAGAGCTATTAAAGCAGGCGCATAGAGGATAGAGTAAGGTGAGGCAGGTGTAATAAGCACAGTAACTCGTAAGACAATACGGAACAGAGTAGACAACACGATGCCGCGGAATGTGGACATTAACAGATGGAAAGAAGTGGTAAGGTAGCTAATGAAGAAAGTGTCTGATTCCACCAGTGGATTAAATAGTGCTTGACATTCAAATATGATCTTCCATGAAAAAATCGGTAATGACGGCTAAAAAATCCCACAAGATGGCAAGCTACACCATCAGGACATAATAAAGGCATGTAATTACATTTTTTTGAGTTAAATACCAATTTTGGCGCCTCTTTTTATCTAAATAACGACATTTCACTTCGAGCATATTATTTCTCACCTCAGGATAGGTACATCGTAATTAGAAAAATTGTACTACTGATAAAATAAAAGCAAGAAGATACTCACTCCATCGACTGTGCTGGACGAAGTTGACGGACATGTTGAAAGGAGCCAAGTCATCGGTGGATTTCTTCTGGCGTTGGGTGAGGCGCTCCTTCAGCAGACGCTGTTTGGCCTCCTCCGTGGCCTCGATGTTGCGCATCTTGGACTCCACGCCGAGGTCAACCTCGGGAATGCCACAAAGCATCTGGTTTGACAGCATGTCCTCTGAGTGTTGACCCATCTTGGGTTTCAAAGCCTCGGGAATCTCCGAGAGAATATTGTCGATCACAGTTCTTAAAGGAAAAAAAGCGTGCATTGACTTGCTCACATAGCCTTAGTGGCGTCAAGGGGCTATGAAGCTCTAGCAATGGGTATTTTCAGCAGATAAAGCGAAATTTACGGCAGCCTAAAGGCAATTCTTAAAACCAATTTCACAAAACGTTCTGGTAAAGCCAAATTGAAAGAAGGCCTATAAATACATAATGTTAACAAGTGTCAAAAATAAAGAATTATATAGAGCAATTTCGCGGAATTCTACAAAATATCTGACTAACAAGCCTAGTTTAAAAAAACAGATGTCTGGGAAGCTACCAAAACGACAAAAATTGACTGGATAAGTGTTTGCGATCGAACTCATCAACACATGCGGGATTTTGGCAAATTTCAAGAAAAACTAACAAGATAGTACGGAACCAGGTCAAAAGAGCATATTACTGGGCAGAGCTCAAAAATGCAGAAAGATAGTAATGTTAACTTGAGGCCTGATATAAAAAGCAACAGATTGCAATTGAACTTAGCAATGTTTAGTACTGAGACGAAGTTTCGCAAACAAATATATTGACATTTAAGGAAAACAGATCACATACTTGGGAGCCTCTGCTTCAGTTTTTGTGATTCCTTTTCGTTTCGCCAATTCAGTTTCAATGTATTTCAACCTGTGAGTAGTAAGATATGATCTCTAATAGCGTAAAAAGACAAAACGCGAAAACTATAGATTGAGAACTGACATATCAGCATCCTCATCTCTTTTGTTGGTTTCAGCAGTAAACGTTCTGGAAAGTCTAACCTCGTCCTCAAATTCCTCTTTCGTTGGTTTACGAAAAGCGCCCCTCATATCAACCAAGCCACCCGTTTTCATTTTGAATGGATCGTCCTCTATAAGAACTTCTGGTTCTATCTTTTTTCCAACGAACAATGACTCTGCACTGACGCCAGCACGTCGCTTGCGAAAGGTCTGCCATGTTCGGATGCACTCCACCGCCTCCTCTACTGAAAGATTAGATGAAGGATTGTTTTTCAAGTCTGGTAAGGCTGATGGGCTTTCGTCCTCGGAATCTGAATCCTTCATAAAACGTGTAGATTTCACATGCCGACGTTTAGGCGCCCGAAATGACATCGTAACACAGGAGCCGTCTAGCAGGCTGCAAAAATTGCCTATGACCCTTAAGTAGACGATAAATAAACCAATAAGCAGTCAGTTTAAGCATTTGCAATACAATAGCAAAAAATAGCCGAACAGTTGGGATAATTTGCCATGTCGATAAAAGCGAAAAACAAGCAACAGCACATTTTTCGACCTTAAGATGTTTTGTTAATTTTTACTGTAAAATTAAGCGAACACATTACATGAACAATTCAAACAAGGGCAGGCATATCAAAGGCATTAAGGGAGATTTGTTACCGTAAATTTGCGGAAATTAACACAATGGCTTACTAATGAAACTCCCTTAAGACAACGAATAAAAGAGCTGTTGGGCCGCAATAAGATTGGCTTATGCTCTTGGTGAAGAACATACATACATCGAGGTACGTAAAACAACAAAGAAGTGATGTTTGTTATTGCGATCCGCAGTTTAGAAATAATTTAGGCTTTAATGCTTTGCGCGCCTAAAACATAGACAATCGTTAAAGGTTGGAGAGGTGATCTCTTCAGTGGCTGGTTGTGGCCGCGTTATTTACATTAATGTCTTCAGCGATGCATGTTTTCTTGCCACTAATATTATTCGTTAGTGCAGCGCCACAAATTAAAAAAGATTTTGTCCGGTTGCTTTAGCACAAAAGCGCACAAAATAAATAAAAGTTTTCCGAACCAGTAAGGCTAATTGAATTCTCAAGGACTCAGGAGTGTAAAAATTTCCCGAAATTCCAGAACATCCTGCGTAAAATGTTCTGAAACCAGGTATGTGTTTTAGCATCCCGACTCTTATCTGAAGACAGACGACATAATGCAATGCATTTGTTAATTTTGACACTCAGTTTCGGTTAAGGTCTGCCTTGTTAGTCATTTCACCCCTGCCCCATAGGCTGGCCCCTAGACTAGGCCTGAAACTCCATTCCTTGCTTCGCACTGAGTTTACATAATAATTCGCCTGCTCGACTGCTAGTTTTGGCCACGATATCTTGGGTGGACATATTGCCTTTGAAGAATTGGCTGGCCTCTGGGCAATGATAGCAGTCTTGCCTTCTTTCCTTTTGCAAAGAATATGTGTCTTAATTAAGTATTTTGCGTTTGTTTGCTTCTAAGGAGGTCTCAAAAGGCTACATATGCGTGCTAATATCTACCCAATTATTAGGAACCTAAACTACTCCAAGTAAAGTGGAAAGTTTTATCTAATCAAGTAAAAATGCCACGCCTATATCAAGTTTATTGTATGCAATGTTTTACATAGAATTTAAAACTAACAACCGATGAGTAAAACTTATTTTCACTTTCCTGAAAGTTAAGGTCAAGGCCAAGGTAAAGTAACTCTGAGTCTTCAAGCTGTCCAATTGATTAGCCATATCATGCGTATAGTAAATTTCAACAATGAGGATTACAGCAAAATTAAATCTGGGCATTTAAGCAGAGGAATTCTTTTCGAAGATGAAAGGTTTTCGAGCACTCTGTCGAATTTAGAGTCGTTGGTCGGGAACAGCTCATCACCGCCAGAATTCAAGCGACCTCGGGATATTTGCGAAACTGCAGTTCTCAAAGCGGATGGTCCCCCCGGTGCAATTTGTCTTGGATCTTTATCAAACATGAATACAATACTAGCCATGTCTCTAGTCGCGGATCGTACCAAGCTACTGGAAAATGTATGATCACTATATGCATAATGCTTATGCCTGTGTAGCTATTCCCTGACCTTAAAGAACAAAACAATCTTAATAACATTAGCACTTATTCAGGAGCGTTCCGGGTTCGTTTTTGGATAGATGGTGCATGCACATTTGTGGTTGTGGATGACACACTTCCAATAATTAATGGCAGACTTATTTGTCCTCATTCTTCCAATCCAAATGAATTCTGGCCATCCATTCTTGCGAAGGCCTACGCCAAGTAAGCTTTATTATACCTTATCAACGCTTCTATTAGTTGCTTTACAAGCTGGTTTATGGAGTGAAATCTTCAAAGAATTTACCTTTTACGGTATTCTATCACAGATTGCTTGGGGGTTACGATCGTTTGGACAACTTACGTCTTGAGGACGCATTGCAGGATCTTACAGGCTGTGTTCTTGATGCTTTAACATTTCACGACTTGTCAATTGGCAACGAACTTCGTCGTGTCGAAATGTTTGAAGCACTTGAGCAGGCTTTATCTGATGGCGCTATTGTTCTCTTATGCACCAAAGTAAGTGCACGTATCCTACCGTTTTCATGATTCTCTTCCAGAGTAGCCTAAATACTGAGTCAGAAGAAAACAGTGCTTTAAAAGACAAGGAGAATCCCACAATCGATCGAGATGAAGACAGTTTCGATGAGATGTGTGCTCCAAGGCGCCTGGGCACGATAGATCAAGTTTCTGGATTCTGTTCAAACTATGCGTATATGCTAACAAAAACTTGTGTCGTACCACGCAATCCTACTGCTATGGGGATTGTGCTTTCGGCTTTCAGAATTACCCAAGATGCTCCCAAGGATCGATTACTGCGCTTGCGCTCGGTTCTTACGATCCATTCCAAGGCAACAAGCTTTGGTGAATGGAAAGGCGCCTACTCGGAGGGTTCCCAGGTATATATGCGGCCTTCATTTGGCTTGAATTACTATGTTTACATTTCCTTAAATCTCTAAGGGAGTACAGAGGCTTATTTCACATATCTGAGTCGCACTTTGCACATTTATGCGTGCATGCATGTTTTTTTGCCGCACGATTGCATCATTGGTCTATCGATTCGTGTTGCAAGTAGTTCACAACACAACTCCGAATTCCGCTAATTTATTTCTACTTGGGCTGTTGAATAATGTGCTTTTATTCTCTCTCTACTTTCCAGTTCCGATTCCCCAGTTATGGTTGGAAGTGACTTCGAACCTAGAAATTGGCCGTTTTGAAATTCGCCATTCTTTCTAATGCCATAAAAAACTTACCTTGCCTGATTGTAATTTGGTGATGCTGTGACGAACTTGTAGCCGTTTGACTGAAGGCCTATGAATTTCCTTCATGCTAGTGCGCTCAGAGTTATCCAAAGAATTCGTAGACAACGCATACAAATTTTATCATTTCAGTACAGGTAAACATCGGGACAAGGCTGTTGAAGCATCTCAGCTCATTTGCCAAATGTATTGGCGAACATTGAAGCATTTTCCTTTCTTTGCATTCAGTGGTGCTATTTCGGTGTGATTGTTTTGTCATACTCTTTAACGCCTTTGTCACGAGTGGAGCCAACGATGTCAATAGTACTTTACGAGCTTGCTTGGTGTGATTAAACATGCGATATTACTGAGTATTCTGTGCTTTGTGTCCATTTGAAGCAACTAACTAGACTATCTTCATGTATGCTTAGGATTTCACGCACTCAGATATATCAGTGAGGTGAATGAATGCAATGACGCGTTTCCATCTCGGCGTTTGCCTCATTTCTTGGTCATTATGAAATTCATTGTTACTTATTACCTATTTCTTCTCCTTTAGTTGATTAGAGCATCAGAAAATGCTTGGGGTCAATGTGCGCATGGCATTGAGAATGTTTAGTAGATTGCGAATCCTTTGTATAAATTGGTACTCAAATATAACCACCTCCAATCTACCTGATCGTGATTTCATGCGTTACTCCCAAAATAAAGTATAAATACTTTACTACTTTTAGTTTGCTTTCTCACCTTTTTAAAACAAATATCCAAATTTTTCCTTTTTGGTGTTTTTAGAACATTAAGCTCATTTGCGGCTGTAGGTGTCTCTAATTCGATAACACGGTTGCATCGGAATATTTAATTGATGCTCCAGGCTGGCATGTCCCTCAAGTGATTTGAGAGCTAGGTTCATTGAGAGAAATTTTGCTGCCTTCGCATAGCTTAATGGCGTCCTAGCCTGCCTACAGGGGACGGCGCATTCACCAGATTTTATTATATTGAAACTTGACCAGCATTCTTCTGCTCATTGAAGCAAAATAATCATAACAGATGTATCGACGAGCTCTTAAGAATAATCTTCATTTTTAATATAAATTCGCATCACCTTCACTTCTGACTATTTTCAAGTAGGGTCTTCTGATGTACCAAGACCCTAGAACCAAAGGTCGCTACTGCTAGACGCAATCATGTGTTGTCTTAAGATGAAAAAAACTGTCTCTTTGGTGTAATTATTGCACAGATGTTTTGAATAGAACGATCACATCCTACAACTCAATGGATAATCTACTTTTAAGAGACTCTCATTCTTTTACATTCTATTTTTCAGATTGTACCGGTTTGTTGCTTCAGTGAGCTTGACGCTGCCACAAAGTAGAGGTTTAGTTGGTTTTTCACTCGTATTTAGTTTTTTTTGACCTTTTCAATTGTTATCAGTTACTTACTCGTTTTAATCCTTTGTGAGCATAGTGGCATCCACTCGGGTACGCGTAGCGCTCTACATTCATGACATCGGTGCGAATATTTCCGAATTCTTCGATCTTCTCAGACGACTCTACAATGAGGAAATTCAACTCCGTGCTGAGTAAACCTGAAAAGACATTTTCACCTTCCTAACCCTTTCTAGTGTAGTCCAGAGATGTCTCGCAACAATTCTCACACTAGGCTGTTGAAATGATAAGGGGTAGCGGTATGGCTTCCACTGATAGTCATGGATAAAGCGCCATAGTCCTGTTTTATAATTGATTATTCTATCCTGTGTCAATATTTTTGCGCCAGACGAGGTTGACCCTACTCTAACTTCCAAACTAAAACTGACTATCTGAAAATTACAGGAATCAGTATTAAATTCACACAATGCAAGGGTTTATTGCTCCCGGAAGCAGTGGTAGTTAGTCATCAGTGAGGCTAATGCTGACTCGGGAAAATGATTACACCACCCCGATTGCAAAATTTTCAGCTTATTTGGGCCATTAGTTATTCCTATCGGATTGCAGATGCATGCCGTAATTTCGGTTCCGACTCGATCTAAGATACATGGGAACAATTTAATCTCGATTGTAAAAGCAGTTACCTAGTGCGACATTGCGACAGTTGAAAGTGTAGTTTTCACCATCAAGGCATTAGCGCCAACGGCTGTAGTACTGGCAACCATTGCTGATCGTTCGTCTGCATTTTAGGAGTGGGAGGACCTGAGCGTACGCGACCGATCCCGCATTGGTCTGGTGGTCTCCACAGAGTCAGAGTTTTGGATACCCCTCTCGGCGATGGTGAAGTACTTCACGGGCGCTATTATAGCTCGTCTGCCCAAAACGGGTATCTTTGGGTCCTGGAGCCTGGCAGGCTACAATGGCATCTGGCGTGCAGACAATAGTGGTGGTGGTCTGGAATTTCGCAGCTCCTTTCTTCAAAATCCACAGGTACTGCGCATTCATTTGATGCGCATTTTGAGTTCGGTTGAAAGTGAAACTTTTGAATTTATAAAAAAAACACGTGGAGGATTAGGAACGAAGGTTATTTTTTTCTACATTCCTATGTTCCTTTTATGTGCGTATTTCAGTTATTTAGCTGGAACTAGCTACTAGACCTCCTGGTGCGCATTTTGCCATCCAACCGAAGCGACTGACCTTGGAAGCACTCATTCGGGAACCCATGCTGGTGGAAGTCACTCAGAGATAGGACCTTTAGTGGCAGAAGCATGAACATCTTTGCGTGACGAAAAGCGTTCGTCACTTACTGTGTACCTTACTACTTCAGTGGGGGGTAAAAAATGGAAACTTCTGGTTTTACTTGAACAGCCTACTGAAAACCACTGCTATGAAGAAAACTTCTTGTTCGTTGCAAATTGGCCTCCTTTCAAAGCTGCTGTGCTTAATCTTTGGTGTTTTCCGCATCTATTCTCCAAATTGAATTCGAAATACGCATGAGAGTGGAGGTGAAGTTGCGTCTGATAAATTTTTGACACTGTTCCTTGCCTTTACACAACAAATGACTCTCCACTTCGGTTAAGCCTCTACAGCGACGACCGCACATAGTTGTCTAGGCTTGACACCGAAATTTAATCTTATGAACTTGCCCCAAAATGCAATGAAGTTAAACTGAGGAGAGCTAGGCTACCAAGCGTAGTCTTGTGGCATTCAAAAAGACTGAGGTCTCAGAATCACCGTTTAAAAGATGTCATACCTTTTCTTCGCTTAAATTTCTTCTTCAAAGCTTGTATGCTGAACCGAATGGAATGACAAAGTACAAATAAGCTTGGATCGCTTGTCTTCTTGAAGAGAAAAATTCCGTTACTTCGAGCCTGGGTACACTTTCAACTCCTTTATTTACATATGCTGATTTTGATGACTAAAGTATAATTTGTTTGAGCCATCGCTGGGAACTTCTACGTAAAAGTGGCATTTATCAGCAAATGCTAGCCAACTCCTATTGTGACCCCTCGTGTTATATAAATTTCAAAAAGATTCTAGCATACTTTAATACGTTCAAT
This sequence comes from Taenia hydatigena, assembly GCA_036345935.2. NCBI lineage: Eukaryota > Metazoa > Platyhelminthes > Cestoda > Cyclophyllidea > Taeniidae > Taenia > Taenia hydatigena. The sequence goes on from JADWOT020000008.1 coordinate 13,217,938, forward strand.
ATTCCCTTTATCCTTCAAGGATCGGTGCCGGGTCGTCTGTCGATATCTTTACAAAAAATAAGATTTTGAAAGGCCTAAATAAGTTAATTGGGTGGACAAAAGGGACAATTGGAGACCATTAGGAAGGCGGCTGTATTCGGAAGAAATACTCTTGCTCTCCTATTTCCAAGACTGAGCTTTCTCTGAGGGCTCCTGCGGTCTTCTCATCTGTGCTTCTCACAACTCTGTATAATCACAAGCATACGATCGTGCCATTTCCGGTGTCAAAATGGCTTCGTACATTGATTGCTGGTCATGCGGGCCAAATTTCCTAAATTTGAGTGTAGGCGTTAACTTGCTATAAAGTAGTAGGCAGATGAATGGGGGCCGAATGAGTTCACGAGAATGGCTGCATTGCACTGGACGCAATTTTACATTTACTCAAAAATCATAAATTTGGGAATATTGCCCTTTGTGTCCACGCTCGTTACCAGATGCAACTTTATTTTCTTAAGGGTGTTGCTTAATGGGTACGGGTAAATCGCGAATGTTTCTTCACCAAAAAGCGCCAAGTGAGAATTCTTTGACGCGTCTACAATTCCTTGCAGTACATGTTTGAAATGACCAAGGAGACTCCCGAGGAGGTGCTGATTTCGTTGAATCGGAAGTACACATGGGATTTGGAGAGACAGGCTATTATTGAGGAGACCTCGCCACCTGCGATTGGCTTTGCTTTGCTTGAAGTAAGTCTCGAACCCCTCGTTAGTTATGCTCATATATGGTGACCATCATCCTGCTGTATGCAGTCATAAATTCGTGGCCATTGTTGATTTTAAGAGCGCTTTTTCGGATAAAGCCATGCAACTTCATTTTTGATTCAAAGGTGTATCAATTGGTTCTTCTGAAACTCGTATTTAGTGGCTTCTAATTGGCATAATGGCTTGTCAGTAGAGTTGGTGATTTCCTTCACTGCTGATTATCTGAATACTTCTTTTTTATCTTTCTAAGAGGGGAAGTTTCCCGTCATTTCAGTTTTAATACTCTCTCTCTGTTCTCGGATTTTTGTAACCTGCAGCGAAACCTAGCCCCCAGTCTTCACTGTAGGTGCAGATTTTCGGTAGCTGTTTATCCGCACAAACAATAATAGGGCATCTGAAGCGTGGAAATCTTTTCGCCTGTTTGCGTCTGACTTAACGTTTCAAATGTATTACTCGCGGAAGTGCTGACCGTTTCTATTTGAGACAATGAAATATGTGCTTTGATAATGCTCTACATAAATTATTAAAAGGTGTCTTCGATTTACTCTTATCCTAAGAATTTAAGGCTGGTGCGGTTTCCGGTGCAGCGATTTCTTGTATCTCCTATAGATTTTTGTAGTCTCTGCTGCTTTCCTCCTAGTTTCAACCTCCAAACGGCCAAACTCCGATTGAACAAAATGACTACGAATCGCGTTTGCCTGCAGTGTGAACTGAATTTACCTTAATTTCCAAGCCTCGGAACCCCACAGAAGTTATCATCTTTACGGAAGGTGATGTGTGAAGTAGCTGGGGAATGAAACCAAGGCATAGCCGGAGATGGCTAGGGCTAGCTTTTTGCGCCTAGGGCCAACCTGTAATAGTCATCATTCTTTCGCACAAATTACTTAGGAAGTCTGCAGCAGGTTCTTAAATTTCAGTGTAGCGAATTGCATGAAGTCTTCAAGTTATTCCATGATTTGGTAAAGTCGGGAACTGCCCATGATTTAAACGGAACGATAAATAAAACGAGATTCGTCTACTGTCTTCTGTTGAAGTGGCACTTTTTATTGGTTTTGAGTTCCCTTTATTTCTTAATTTCAATTTGCTGAATGCAGGAATAGCAACTACAGAACGCCCTGGCTAGTCTCTGCTTGTTTTGTTTCTGTGGTTTTCCAGAAAAAAAATTAATTACTCAAAGATCATTATTTAAGTATACACTAGAAGGTATGGTTTCACCCGTATCGTCCAGATTTCGCTCCTTTGCTTGGGAGTAAAAATTCTGTCAACTTATCGAACGGAGTATTTTGAGTCTCACAGTTCCTGCGATGCTTAATGCGGTCAATTGAAATTTAATCGGTACAAAAGTTGGTCGTTCATCAAAGGTAAAAATTGTCGATTGGCCGGCAGGGAGGATTCTTGGAGGGTGGGAGTTAAGGAGATCTCCATAAGGGGTATTTTTCATGTCTTTGCAACTTCCTTAGTCCTTCAGAAGGGCTGAGGGCCTACTGGAATGGACCAAAGGCCATGCCGCCGAGCGGTACTACAATGGCAGAGCCTTCAGTACTTGCGTAACCGAAGCAAAGAGCTAAAAAACCAAAGTATTCAATCCTATTAAATTGTTTTTTTAATGGTCTGCGGGATGCAGAAGGTGTATCAGTCAGCGCTGCAGGGTCTAGCGAATACAGAATCAGGTTTCAAAAACAAACTACTATGAGTATTTGAGAAGCTTTGTTTATAAGACGTGGTTAAGCGAAGGTTAAGCTCTCTTATCCAGTTCCAAGTTTTCTCGCTCTTTTGCTGTTAGAGAGCGACATAGTCTCCTGAAGCAGTTTTCAATAGTGGCAATGTAGCATCGAACCATGAAGCCGGCAGTGGTTTTTTTCTCCAATGGTCATTCTTGGCAGTGAGCCCAACTTTACGGAGCTGTTTTACCAAGAAAATTCTAAAAAGCTCATTGTACCTTGTTGCATTAAAAGGGTACGACTATTTATCAGTACGAATGGCTCTTAGGTTATGGCATCTAGTAAACGCAAGCTTGAAGACGACTTCTTATGTGATTGTTGCTCTTGATTCTAATTCTGCGTTCCTATGGCATTTCAAGCAATGTTGGAAGTTTGCGCGTAGTGTAAAGTATTTGTTTTTTTTTAGCATTACTCTGTCTTAGAGCTTGTCCATTTTGTGGCAAATTAATGCTTATTCTACTATACTAAGCTGAGCGCTTTCATTGAAGTCCATGATCATTTTTTTGCCTTTGGACGTAAAAGTCAAGTCCTTTAGCATTACCGACGTATTCGCATAGCACACCACCAACTGCGCAGAAGGCTTTTCATAAGGAACAAGGAACCTATACGTCACTTTACGGCCTCTTTGCTATCGCTCCTTCCTCCTTGTGGTCTGGGTGATAAATAAAGATTCCATGCCAAATTTTCAACATTAACGTAACTGGCTAAAATAATCGACGTCGTTTGCGCTAATTTGGTAGAAATGCCTGTAATCCCAACAACTTTTCTGTTGCGTGCCTAATTTTCGATTAGCCTAGAATATCTCCCAACTGGCCAATGTGTTAATAACCACTACGATAAAGCCAACGCTTACTTTAAATACGCTATACTGGAGTCACTCTGTGCCTTTCCTCTCCTTGTTCATGCTCATTGGCAACTGATGGTGTCCGTATGAAAGTCTCTCTCCTGACTACTCAGATTTGATATTTGAAAGTGCTCAATTTTTCACACGCACAAATTTTATATCACGGTCATACAAAGACTTCATTGATTTCTCAAGTTGTCTGTACTGTTTCACTAGAAAAATGCAGTGACTTTTAGCCCACTTTTTTTCTCAAGGGATCTCGACAACGCTGGTTTGGAGAAGCTGAAGACAAATAATGGAACGATAACCACGTTTGTTTACTTACAATATTAGAACATAATAAAGCTGGAGAATTTCATGTGCAAGAATGATTAAATGTTGTCGAAGTTATAAAAAGGAAAGTTGAAGCATAGTCCCTGATATGTTGAAGACCACTCCGTAGTAAAGATTGAAGTCTGGTAGTTCAGTCTTGGTGATCTAATCTAAAAGCAGAGTAAATCGTATTGGTGAATAAAGACTTCCTTACCTGTTATAATGCTGTGGGCAATAGCGTTGCGCAAGCCAGCAATAACTCTCGAAGTACAGATCGAAATCATGGCTTTTTTTCTTATATGGTGACCGGGCGATAGAATTGAGGCGAAAAAGCCTATTGAACCACCTTAAAAGCCCTCATTTAATTACTATAGGTGGAGAGCAACAGGGAAGTGCGGGCGCACCTGTTGTCGATGTGCACCGTAGTGGGTGTACATGCAGCGAAGAGGCATCGCGCGGTTTTCGGCCGCTATCGCTTGGCTCGGGGGCGCTACGTCCTGGTGCCCTTCTTGCAGGAACCTCAGCAGGAGGCCGACTACTATCTTCGCATCTTCCTGCCCCGTAACCTTCTTAATAAGTGCGTCTTTCTCCTTATTCTCGCCAGTGAGCCCAAGTGGCTAAGTTGATAGGTCATGTCCTTTCGGTACACCCGCAGACAATTTCTGTATTTATTCATCGGTGCTTCTTTTCTCTAAGTAGCAGAGTTTAGAAGCTAATTTGCCGAAGAAGGGACACTCCGAAAGTTCCTACACTTTGCTGCAACATTTAACATCTGATAGCAAGCGGGGATTTATTTGGATGCCATGGGCTTCTTCGTAATCAAAAGATTGCCCTGGTTGTGTCTACCTTGGCGAGAGGGGTAGTGATAGCAATCAAGCCGTACCCTTCTACCTCCAACTGTGGCAGCCTCTCTTCTATATCTCAAAATGCAAAACTGAAATTAAAGACATTTTGACGACTCTTTACTTTTCCACGCCTTCCAGGGAGCTAATCTACGACCAGCCTCAAAGAGGCGTCTTCACCATCTTCACAGGCACCCCTTTGATAATCACGCGAATTAAATTATTACATGGAGCTAATCTAGCCAGCCTCAAGTCGCACGGATTCGGCTCGGCTTCCTCCTCCTCCTCCCCGTACTGTCGAGTTAGCTGCGAGGGAAGCTGTTGTACCGGCCGGGTGGTGCGGGAGAATAACAATCCAGTGTGGAATGAGGCCTTCATTTTCTATCGTGCCAAGCCCAATAAGCAACCCATAAAAATTGAAGTAAGATTGCGCTCTAAAATCTTCTCTGATAAAAGCCCCAATGGAATGAGGTTTATTAGTACTTCTCTCACTCGATTACAAGACTGGGAAGCCAGTAGGATGGAGATGTCATTGTTGAACGTAAATCTAATCGAACACTGCTTTTTTTAGCAGTCCTTGCTGTTCTTCGTAGTCACTCTTCCGCTTGGGCTGCCATGTCTTTCTGCGGATGGCATAGTTAGCAGCTAGTGGGGTTCGAAGATGGTATGAAAAATTGTTTTCAGGGGGATGCTATCTGGCCGTTCGAGGATGATATTCTTCCATTGGTGGTTAATTTGAGGATTTCTGAATTGACCCAGCCAAGAAAATTATGATTTTTGGTTAGTTCGATCACGTTCGCCTATCACCGCCACTACTACAACGGTCTAGGTCGTCTTTGAAGATGTTAATAAGCATACCAGAACGGGTGATTTGGTATTAGCGTACCGAAGGGCTGAAGGACCATAGACTTGGATCAAGATGCACCTGATACCACGGAGACTGACAGTGTCGCATAGTTAAAATGCAGTTCTCCCGGGTAATGATAGCTTCTAACCACTTTGTTCACATTCCTTCAGGTCTTCGACAAGCGAGTAATCGGAGCGGACGAGTTTCTTGGCGAGGGCATAATAAACGCCCCCGAGTCAACAGGGAGCGGTGATTTTGAAATACACCTTTACACGAAACCGAAAGATGAAAATAGGGTACGACTGAAAGGCACCGTCTCGGTATCTCTGTATACTGTGGATATGGAGAACTACATGACCATATGATTGGACCGACCTCCAATGTCTCCTCAGCCAGATCACCCTTTTTCCTTATCACCGTACGCCATGCATCACTATTTTGAGTGCGAATGCGTTTTAACTCCAAAGTATTTTCATAACGGCTGTAGCTATGTAAAGCTAGATTTTGACAGCTTGAAAATCGTTAGCCTATGCGTGGCTGCAGGCAGTCACAGGAGACAATTCGTATGTCCTGATAGCTAGTGCGCTTCAGTTATCAAGGATGCCATTTCGACCAACTTGATACTAATTAGCGCAAACATCAGAGATCTGCGCGAATTAGAGCTATCCCTATTGGTTTAAAAACTATGCCATTATCCTACGAAGCGCTTTAAGAAGCGGTAGCAACCGGATATATACGTTACAGATGTAAGATCTCAAAGTTAGTTCAGAAGATGAGCACACCTCGATCTAAAAAAGAGGCACCCCAATCTTCCCGAAACTGGCATGGGTGGCCAATGACGTCTCTAAAAATCCTCTGTACGAACAGAAAGGCGACTAATGAATAGGGTGGCTATTTCAATATCCGTTTTGCCGACACTCTACCCTTAAGTCCCGTCCACTGTTCATAAGCCACTTGCTACAGGTCATCAAAACCCGCATGTGAAAATTTCGCATTGGATACAATTCGGTTTCTTTACACAAAGAACTAGCATCGTGAATGCAAATAGAAATATATAAATGCACGATATCATTACGTATATACAGTTATTCTGACTGAAGTGAGCATACACATAGGGATGAGGGAATAAGCGAAGTGATGTAATTACACTTTCAATTTTGCGGGGTACTATTGCCACCTGCTTCATCTTCAGAGTAGTAAGGTGCATCCGATTCCTCATCATCGTCGTCATCATCGTCTTCAAAGTGATCCTCGCCTTCATCCTACAGAAAAAGCATTCCAAAACCTATGCTAACTGTTAGGGAACGTATTGATTCTACAGGGCCTCGAGCTCGCCTACCGCATTCTTGTCTAGAACTAAGAAATGATTTGCTAAGAATTGTGACCAAGCTGTGGACATAAATTGAAGAAATCAACTGGTTCTCACAATACGCGCATTGTGAAAGCTTCGCCTAACAAAAAATAACAGCAGGAGGGCTATTATGATGCTAATAACGTGTCCAGCACTAGCAACATATCCGAAGTCATTGGCTTTTGGTCGGCGACCTTATGTTACAAAACCCTAGCAATGCCTTCTAAGCTTCCGGACCTCAAGAAATATTCTCACGGAAAATACGCTAGAACCAATGGAAAATGGATAATGCTGGTAGAGCTTGCCTCAGAGTATTCTTCATACTTTGATTCTTGTGACGTCACTGCCTGTTTTCGCATCTGCGCGTGTGATAGAACATTAGAGGCGGACAGTGTGGTCGGAATGACACGAGGTTTGGCCGCAGCCGAAGCCTGCACTGTTATCGGCACTCTTTGAACCCCTGTAACTGGTACCACATGTCTAGCAACTAGCGGTCCCTTCGGTTTCGGTATGGTCAAAATCGGAGGCCCAGAAGTTGTATCCAAACGGCGTTTCTAAAATAGTCATAATGATTTGCTCAGAAAACAAACTTTTTGGTCGGGAAGATCGGGATCATTTCGCTCAGAAAATGTTTGCTTCCTTCTACCACGATCAGCTGAAACCGTTGACACCTCAGATAATTCTTGAACATGTTCTGGCTCGTCTTCGGGAGACCTGCCAGCATCCTTTTCATCATCGTTTTCGCCCCCTTCAGCACGTTCTGGACCCGGACCCTCGAGGGCCTGACTCTTCAGTTTGTGTTTAATTTGAGTTAAAGTCTTGGTTTCTATGACGCTAGCGATTTTAGTGAGATCGTTCCCAAAACGCGCAATAGCGTCCTTCAATTGTTCCACTTCTATGATCGTCCAACGGCTGCTAGTTGAGGGGCCCTGTTCAGCCTGAGCCTGAAATATTTTCAGGTCCAGAGTCAGTTCAGCCAGTTTCTTAAAGGCGACTGAGGCAAGCTCGAATATATTTGCGACCTTCTGTGCATTTGCCATCGATACCCCTTTCAATCAATCCGTACGAACACCTATAGCGACAGTGGGAAAGCTGATAATTAAGCACGCAGATAAAACGCACACTAGGTTTGTAGTAACATTATTGGTCTGCTAGTACAGCAAATAGAATTTTAAAAAGCTACAAAAAGAGTAAATTTAGCAATTTGTGAAAGTAAACGTAAAATTGTGCGTTTTTAATTGGCATAATTTATTGCAATTTTGTTTTTTGTTTTACTTTATGTGTTTTAGAGCGCATTTTTTGTGGCATTCGGGCTGGGGTCACGTCCGCTTCTTGCAAAATGGTCAGCAGTAATTGGGAGAATGAAGAGACAAATGCGCATCTAAATCGATTTTGCCGGATCGGTACATTCCGATTAGACAGTTCTTGCGTTCTTTTTTGAATTATACAGCAGCATTATGTGACAGGTGTAGTTTTATTTGTTATAAATGCCGTCTTGCAGTCACTTTTGTGTTCTTCGCTCCTTGTCATCTATTTTTATTAATGCAATGATAATGGCGCAGCGGGAAGCTTGGGCGTGCGGGTCTCTACGAACTATGTTGGTTCAATCCCAATTTAGTCGGGACACCCACGCATCCATTTTATTAACGGTTTCTTTACGTAGTTTCGTTTTCAAACACCTCCATATAAATTTATTGTAAGATGCGTTTTACACATTTTTGTGATGGCAAAATATTTAATTAACTGGATAACTGTGTGTGATATTTACGCTTTTCTAGTGAAAGATCAGTTACTAAAGTACCAGCATCCATTCAGTGGGCTTTTTCCCCGTCGGCCTGAAGCCCTTGCTCATGATTGTGTTGCACATGTTCGCGACAACGTCTACTGTGCTACTGCGATCTGGGCCCTGCATCGATCCTTTCAGCACGTTTACTTTAATAACGTCCAGCAATTATTTCTTGGTTAAATCTTTTTTTTTTGTAATATAGGCGCATTGGAGATGATTCAGGCCAGAGTTATGAACTCCGCCAGGCAGCTGTGAAGTGCATGCGCGCCATTCTCCTTGGATGGATGCGACAAGCGGATAGGGTAGGACTGGTTTACATTTAAATTGACGCGTTCCTTTCATCACAGTTGGAAAACTTTAAAATTACTCAGAACCTGGAGACGTGTCTACACACCCATCTAGATTATGAAACTGGGACACCAGTGGAAGGCACTGGCTATAAACATCTCCAAATGGACTGTGTTGGCCTCTATGTGCTCCAACTTATTCAAATGATTCTCTCTGGTCTTCAGGCATCCTCTCATTACCTAATAACCCATTCCTCGACTAGATAATTCACACAAAAGTCGAAGCAGCTTTCATTCAGAACCTTATCTTTTATCTGGAGCGAGCCTATCGTATCCCCGACTATGGAATGTGGGAACGCGGGTCGAAGCAAAATCGAGACATTACGGAGCTGCATGCGAGGTAAGAGAAGGTTGCTTGTCTACTCTTGCTCTGAGCTAGTTCAATCGGAATGGCCAAAGCGGCGCTCGAATCTGTCTCGGGTTTTAACATCTTTGGAAGTGAAGGCGACCACACCACGGTCATGTTTGCTGATGCAGACGCTCACACGCGTAATAGCAGCATTTTGAGCACTCTTCTACCTCGTGAATCTGCGTCTAAGGTAGGCTTATCATTTCTTCAATTTCCTAAATCTGTCTTTGGCAGGTATGAAGGCTTTTATCAATTCAAATGGACTTATTCTTTTTCTGTTTATGTATGGACTTGTTGTTTTTCATCTTTATGGCACCATAGATAAATCAAAGTTCGTAGTTTTTATCCCAAAACCTGAGTTTGGTAGTGTGGACAGCTAAAAACATTAACGCCGGATGTTTGTGACCGTCGAACGAGCGGCTGATAAGTGCATACAAAACCTTGATCGAAAAAAATGTGTCAGAGCTTCGACCCTGTACATTTAGAATAAAGAACTCGGCTTTTTTAGTTTGACAAATAAACGTCACATGTAAAACAGCCTTGAATATGGGTCGGTGTAGCTTCGAATCACCTGTGCGTCGTTACATCTGATGAACTATTTGTAATCATCTTCGGTAGCCGCTTACAAAACGACAGGATAGAATAAAATAGAAACCCATGCTACCAATATGGTGATGGTATCTGCGGAAATTTAGTAATCTAAGTAGTTGAATGAACCCATTAGCCAATTTCTTTTTGTGACATAAGGTGTGGTAAATTGCTAACGCTGGACAGATCTCTACTGCAAAAAATGCCGATAAATGCTTACACATAATTTTGCAAGAGAAGACGCGAATCGTCACTGGAAGAATTGTTGTGGAAGGCCAGGCAGCAGCACTTTCCCACTTTTATGGTGAGGTATTGAATCTACGCTATCCTACATAGACTAAGGATGCTTTGTCTTATGGAGTCAAAGGACGAAGTGATACCTTTGGTGTGTATCTCTGTGCAGTAGCGGCCAGATCTTTTGAGAACAACCAAGACTGTGTTTGTTTTCTTACCGATATGATATTGGCTATTTCGTTTTCATATGTAAAAGCAAAATTCGCCAGCACCACGAATGACTGTGCCTCCGAGTTCGTTTGTATTAAAATTAATTTTTAGAGGCAACATATTTTAATCTACCCATGATCCTTACAAGATCTTTTCAGCAAGTCAACTAATGTCTAAAGCCTCTGCATGGAAGTAGTGTTGGGGAGGGTGAATTTTTAAGGGTCAAGTGATCTCAAGCTCGATACTTAAGGAGCCCCATATTTCGCACACAGTGGTAAGGTAGAAAAAGTTTCCTTATTCCAATGTACCCTCATTCCTTAGGGTACTGATGCAGCGCTAATCGCCACTATCTCTTGGCCCGCTTTTGCTATCCACATGCCGAGCATCGTCGAGGCGACGATGGAGCGGGTGGATGTATTGAAGGGCACCTACGGCTACAAGCGCTTTACGCGAGATGGCTACGCCACGGTTCTGGAGACCAACACACTCTATTCACAGGGAGAGTTGAGCAAGTTCCGGGGCATTGAGAGTGAGTGGCCCATGTTCTTCGCCTACCAGGTGATCGGCAGCTTCTTCAATCAGCAGCCAGAACGTGCAGAGCAGTTCGCCGAGTTGATGGAACCTTTGATTGTACACCCGATCTCGGAGAAGTATCCATGGCTACCCAAGTACTACTATGTGCCCGAAGGCTCAGTGGACGCCGAGCGTGAAAATCCAGGCTCGCAGGCGAGAAGAAGCAATTTTAAATTGCGCATGGAACCGCGGTTCTTGTGGGGACAGGCGGTCTATATCATCTCGCAGATGCTTTGTACGTCAATATTTTGACTTTGATTCCCTGTTTTCTAACTTTTCCTCAGTCTTTGATGCCTGGTACGGTTGCTCTGTGCGTGCTTTTTACTTTACGTTTCTTGACCACTTCCAGCTTCTTGATTCCGTTCAACCCCTTTGCAATTTTACGCCTTTGGCACCATGAGCCACTGTGTTAGCGGAATTATCTAAGGTCTTGTCTTCAAACCAACTTCTCTGCGAGATCGATCAGGAGCTAAGTGCTGGCAAAAAGGACATATGAAAGTCCATTGAACTTCTTTCACTTGAGATTGTCTACAAATCTTGCTAGCGCCAGGATTTAAACTGTTCCACTGGCTACCAAAGGAGATGAAGCCGTGACACTAGACTCATTGATCTGTGGGTTCCATCTCCGTCCGTCTTTAGCAGTTTGTAATACTTATCGTGCTATTTAGTAAAAGAACTTCAATCCTTTGCGGTTTCTCCGTGCATTTATGCCAAACACGCGTTTGGTTTTCCTGATTTTGTCACTGTTTGTCAAATTTTTTACACTTTGTCGCATCTGCCGTTACGAAAGTGGGTGAATGAATTCTGCTAGTTGTTCCTTTTGCTTGGATTCCTCATACTAAGCTGCCGCCCCGCATGTGCACGCTCCTAATTTTGCCTTCCAATGGTTCTACAGTTTTGATCTGACGCGTATATCATGAAATGGGTAGACGAGGGGCTTTGGGTTTTCTTGGCTGGAACTTGTCCGCATCATCTTGCGGAGGCTCATGGGACTGTCAGTCATGCCTATGGGCTGCTGCGCTATCGAGGTAGCACTGTCTACATCGTCGTCTCTTATTTCACCCTTTTTTGGTAGATATCCAAAAATGAAATTAATGGGTTACAGATCGGCTGCTTAATCAGGCGCAGGCGTCGCGTCAAATTCTCTTTCACATGAACTTCCCTACCATATCACGGGACCTTCGAACGCTCAATCAGTAGATCTCACTTCCTGACTTCCCACATAACCTTCATTCCCCAGGTTCAGCACTTGTACAAACGCGTGGTGAGGACCGCTGGTTTGTAAAGTAAAATGATGGGTTTCATGGACTTGAGATTTGCACCACTTTGTGGAAGTCTCAAACAAATTTATACTTTTGTAAGAGAAGACGTTAATCATCACTTGGAGATTTGTTCCACAAGGAATGCTGAGGATGAGGTGAAGCAGCATTACTATCATATTTTCATGGTTAAGTACAGCATGCTACATATGCTAAAAATGCTTAGTCTTTTGAGAACGATGGACGATATTGTGCCTTAGAAGTGTGTTTGCGTGTGGTAGTAAATGAATAGCTTGAAAATGAGCAGTGGTGTGCTCATTTGCTTAGGAGTTTGAGGAAGGATATGAGGTTCATTTGTCACCATAAGCCATTGTTTGAATAATCCAGAATAGCGTGTTTTGCACAGTGAAGTGAGAATGTGTAGAATAAGTTACTGGCACTTGAACGGTGGATTGTACTATTGTGTACTGCATCAAATCTTATCCCCTTTCTCCTCGTATCTTAGCTTCGAATTGGAAGAGACCTCATTATTATCTATGCTTACTCTTTTGCATTATTCACATTTGTTTGTCTTTTGTTCTTTTACTTCTAGTGAAAAGAGTTTTGACCATTCATGATCTGGATCCCCTTGGACGACACAGCCCTGCCAATACCAGGCCTATGTCCCTTATTTCACGTTACTCAACAATCACAGTAAGTCGGAAATGCTATCTCTTCTCTTTCTTGATCTTTTACAACTTTCTTTCACTAGGTTGTAAAAGTTATCCGCTATGTTTGTAAGTAATTAGCATAAACAGTCGGTTGACTGATTGACCGTCGGTAATGGCCTGTTCACGATAACTCTCGACTATTTGTGTGACTGTTAAACCGGGCCACCCTTCTGTGTAGGCTCGTAGATCCACAATTTGGTTTTATTATGGTTGGTACCTGGAAACCATGAACACCATGGGCAATTTCTCTCCGCATACCGAAGCTAAATGTTTAAAACTGCAGTTTCCATTTTTAGCAATAACTAAAGGCACGTCAACCTTTTCTGCGGCTTTCAACTTTCTATTCATAAAGAGTAATTTGAAAATTGGCTATGTTAAAGAAATCTAATGTTTATTTAAAGTTATTTATCGGTGTGCCATGTAGTGCAGTGCACTACTTCTTAACGTAAATTTAACCACGGTTGCTAATATAATTTTCTCAATCACGACATTTTCGCAACAGCACACTTGTTTGCGCCTTCGTACCGTTAGTTTGAAGCTATTCCTCTCAGTTATTTTGAAATGTAGGCATTTCGTTTTCCCATCTTTGGATATTTTCGACTTAGATCGAAAGTATTCCAACTGTTGAACCCAATTCTCTTTCATTGACTCAAGCTAAAATGGCAATGGGCGCGCATAATTGGGTGTCTTTTACCTCAAACTTTGTGCTACCTCCCTATACTTTGCGTGAAATCTCTCCTGAATTGATCGAAATGGTGCTGAAAAGTTTAGTTATAATTCCAAATTAGTTTCGATGTAGGCTCATCGCCACATACTCACCCCATCTTATGTTCTTGGTCGTACAAAATCGGTGAATTTTAATGGTGTTGCGCCGAATCGCATTATCAGAGTAACCGCCTGTGGGTGTACAAGTATTTTATGCGCCAAGGTAGTCGAAAAGCATTCCATAAAGGGACTGATAGCTACTCCAGTTATTGCTGAATCCCCGCTCTTTGCAGTGGCGCGATCTTTGTGGCTGAACTATTAAAAGGGGAGTTACTAAAGTGTTTACTTAGCGATTTTTCATTTACAGAGTCGTCCGGCCACGATGTGTATTCAGATGATCCTCATTGCAGAGTCGAATCGCCTTCAGCAAATTTTGGCCACTTATGGCATTCGAACCCAAACCCCTGTTGAAATTGAACCTCTGAAGGTATGCGAAAGCCCTTTTTCCTTTCATTTCCTCTCTTAATTGCCTGAAGTTGACGCCGACCTCAGGTTAGTCATTTGGTAGTGAATTCAGCTTACAGATCGGTATTCTCATCACTCCCGTTAGTTGCAGTTCTTTTGGCCATCGAGTGATTCGACTCTGTTTGAGAGGTAGAGATACACTTCACAGGAACAAGCAATTGTACGTGGAAGAGATTCATTATCTTGTGTTTTTTTAATCAATGAAACATGCAGAAGGGGTTTATTATAGGAACCGTAGCTGCAAATCAACAGAGGTCTGAAGGCAAATCGTATTTGACTTAACTGATTAATAAAGAATGCTGTCATTCTTGGACTTGTTTCTTTTACTTAATTTTTGTCGTAAAATACCCCTTTTGTTTCCGCCCTTCCTTACACCATTGGGGATCATTTTCTTGGAATTTAACCTGCTGGTCATGATTTTGTCTGGCATTATAGATACCTTGGACTTAAATTTTCTTTTTGATACTAAGCACGATGTGAGAAATGCGACTGCCATTAATGAGCTTTCTGGTAAAGATTCTTCACAATTCCAGCCCTTCATACAGAAGCTCTTTCCCTATTGCATTTTCTCATGCGATGGTCAATTAATTCACTTTGTCCCCGGCTTTCAGTAAAATTTCAATTCAGCACAACCCTAAGAATGCATTTATGCGCATTTTGCACTCCATAGGTGAATATGATCAAAGCCACGCACGGTAGCTTGGTGTTCTGTGCATTTCTTAACAATTATCAAAACGCTACTAGGTGATCATCAAGGAAGGACAGTGGGGTATTATAAACTGGACAAGTTACATTCGATTAATCCTTGCAGCTGTGGCCTCCAGCAACAATCGTAAAGGCCTTCTCTTTCATGGGATTTAACAAACGCCTCGGCCTCAAAGGTAGGCCACCTCGACCTCTGGGCTGTTTGGGGACGAGCAAGTTTTACCGGTACGTCAGCATCATCCATTCCCGTAGCTGTTTTCAACCTTCAGCTGTCTCCAACTTCTATCATGCTGTCTTTTAGTGTCTGTGGCTCCACGGTTCTGGTGTTTTCACACCTTTTTGAGGACGAAAGATTCTACTTCAGCTACGATATCAAGGCTCTCATTGAAGAAGTCAAGGTTAGTTTAATGTTGCGCACTATCGCATGATTAAGAAATGAGATTTTAAATAAGTTATTAAATTGAGCGTTTAATCCCTATTTAGTAGGAGTTGCCAAAATTCAAAGTTCAATGAAACAGTCGCATAATTGTGCTTACTGACTGATTATCAGTAACTTTGATGATGGAGTCCTATTTTATTCTGCACCAGTAATGCCCCCTTTCAGAGGTTATGCAGACCTGGACCTTGTCACTTTTCTAACCTCCATTACTGTCTATTTTCTTTTACCCGTAAGTAGAACGACCTTATCTTCTTGTCAAAATGGTGGCGCATGAAAGGACGGCCCAGCTACTGCTTCTTGGTGAAGGAAGATATGATCATGTGAGTGACAAAGGGCTCCTGTGGTACATAAAGCCGCTTTAGGCGTGATGAAGTGTACACCAACGCGAAAGATAAACGAATTCAAAAGTGGAAGGGTATATTTTGATAAATTTCTCCCTGGTTTATTACAGCATTACACTTCTAATTTTCCAGTCGATCTTAGTCTCCAAGGTAAGATGTTCACAACATTTTTACACACCAATTTGCTAAATCCGCGGCCCAATTTTCGTGCCTAATGCTTTACTGACACTTTTCAGCCTTCATGATTCTCCCTCCATTCCTTATCCCTTTTTTTCTTTTGCTCCCCATTTAGTGGTCACGGCCGTGACGAATTGATTCGCTTCCTTGTCAGCCTGCAGAGTAACAGTGTGGATGGAGTGCGAATCGTTCTGGGTAGAGCTCAGGTACTCCCTTTCGATAATGCTGCCAATTGAATGGGGAATAAGGTTGACTAATGCATTCATTTATCTTTGTTATTAACGCTCTTTGAGCCTTCGTGAGATGAGCTTTTTCTCATCAATCCATACATAGCACATTCAACTGTCAAAGTTGAATGTAGCATAATATTTAGGTTATTGAAAAGACGAAGTACCATTAATATACTACTCTGATTGGCGACGCAGACATTCGGAAATCCCGAAAATTTTAAAATCTGAGTCTGATAAGCTAAAAAATTTAATTAACTGTACTTGAATCAACAAGATGCTAATCACAAAGTCAATTCATTCAAGGCGCCTCCCATTTTATTGTCAAGATCATCCCTATTCTTAGGTATTATCAGGTAACCCGAATAGGGACGTTTCAACACGTACCCTTGTTCATATCCAAGTATTATTAAATTTATGCAGATATGCGACGATCTGTCGGTTTTCGCTGCCTTCCTATTTCCATCTCATTCTCTTTTTGGCAAACGTTGACTGACATAAACTGCTGTGTTTTTCAGTGTGTCTGCCTTAAGTACTGAGCTAAATCCGATTGCGATGCTAAAGCTTCTCATGACATCTTTTATCTAGCGTTTGGTCATTTTATCCTTCAACAGAACGTATGCTCTGCAATTCTTCACGCTCCAGTTTCATTACATATATTAACGCCACCATATGCCCCCCATTTCCCTACGAATTTGCGTGTTTTTAAAAGGATAGGACATTGCTGTTTTATTGGTATTTTTATAAACAAATGTTACTTAGGCGTTTGAGTGTCCGTAGCAAATTAGAATTTGCGTGCTAACGATTCACAGCACACCCAGTCCGAATTTTTCTCTCTGATTTATGTAAGCCTTTTAACTGTTTTCTAAAAACCTGGAATATTTTTTCGAAACTCACAGGCATATTTAGCGAGAATTCACCCTTCACTCATCCATTCAACTGTTTTTGCAAGCCATTTCAAGTATTTTTACACCTATATTCTTTAATCATGCCTATGCGCTGTGGTTATCACGACAGCATAATTACCTAGTTCACTTCGATAATAACCACTTACTACTTGTCATCCCCCTTTCACCGTTTTATCTTAGAGTTGAACTCGGGGGTTATCTTTTGTTTCTTGTTTATTGGATCGGATAATTCTTATATTTTTTTATATTTCACCGATTTCTTCCCAAATCGCTATTCATCTGTGGGTCTGACCAATAATGCCTTTCATTTCCTCCTCTTGTAGAACTTTGTCGCGACAGGCTGCATTGACCATCTTGACTTCTTCCCTGATTGGGCGGCTCAATTGGAGGACTTCGATGGACTGAAACGGCTCCACGGTGGACGCTCCTTTCTCTCACTTTCGGACCTTCCTCGAATACTGGACGACAAAAACTTCGACAGTCTTATGCCCGCACCTCTTGTCGTAGCCATCGCCGAAGCCGTTAATCGACGTGTAAGTGGAGCATAAAATAGCAACTTATTTACCTTCAAGTAGTTAAAATTTATTTACCCAAATTGTTATATGCGTCGGATGCCAGCGTGAGTTTTGCTTTAATAATTCAAAGGATGACAGTTTTGCTTACGTTTTAGAACAATTGTTTATGGAAGCACAGATAATGCAAGTTGAACCGCTCCTCAACCCGTTCGCGTTGGTCATTACGACCACCAATGTGGATGTGTTCATGTTGGCGAACGAGCACTCAGGGAATACTGGCATTACTAGTAATTGCTGTAATGGGAGAATATTTGACTGAAAAAGCATAACGGCATAATTCAAGACCTGTGCTGTGCTATTTGACATCCGAAGTACTTGAGGCAGCGTCTGGGCAGGCCTCGTGGTCATTGCTATTGTAAAGTGAAAGTACTTGCGAAGATATGTTTAGGATACAAGTAATGACAAGGACTGTGGTATCATCTAAAGCTACCTAGATTTCATAGCCTACTCAGGCAACATCAACCTCATTTCTTAAATTGAACAAGAAGGAGCTAATTGACCATCAGAATGGTGGGAAAAGGTTGGGCTGGACACGCCTTTTTCAAGCGATTAACTTAGTCTTTATTTAATCCGTCAGGAATCCGATGGCATTAATTACCAATTTGATCCTTAAAATAGCTTAAAACGAATGCGGTATTTGAGAATTACATCCAGCAACCTACTAAGTTCGTGCGACTTTTTTGTTATAGGGCGTAAACGGCTGCCAAAAGTTCCTTAATTTATTTTTTTTTACTGGGAGGATCGCTCTTAAAACTTGTACCCTATCGTCTCTTACCACTGAGGCACATGCTACGCATTTTGATTCATTGAAACGCTTTCTGCCTGTGAAAGTAGAAAAAGCAAGCTCTGAACAATTTCACTTCTATTTTCTATCATTCCTCACTCTTTTATTCTATTTCTCATATTATCGTTTAGTTTCAGTTGCATAAAATGGTGAAAATCACCATTTTAGGAATCAGCATCGGGGAAATGCGAAGAGTAAGGGCAAGGTGAGGCAGAATCTCTCCTTTTTTCTCCCGTCCTCAGGCGTAATGCTAGGTCTTCTCTGGTGCCGTTTTTTAACCCTCCTTCGTCGCGCTGATCACCAGATTGACGTATAATCTGCCATCTAATTGCACAAATGACCTCTCTTGCCGTGGAAATGATGAACGCAATCATTCAAGAGCATTCTTGGTTTTGAAAATTTAATGCACTCAGACTGCTCCTTGATGGCTTGGCTGCATTGGCAAATACGTCTGCGTCAAAGCTTTTCACAAGCTGGATAAAAGTTTCTATAAATGTGCAGGTGCATAAATATGTGTAGAAACGGCTTCACTTCGCACACTTTAGAATTTTTTGTTTTCTTATGAGCTCAGAAGTCCCATTTATTATCTGGGAGCTCCTAGTTGACAGTCCTGAATGTTGTGGTGGGTGTTTATGTAGCGTTCTGCTTCATTCCATTCAACGCTCCTTATCTTTTCCACCACAGCACTTTGAGAACAAATCAGACGACGAGATAGTAGCTTTCGTCTGCCACGACGGCGACCGCCACGAGCTATGGCCCTATCGACCCTCGATGAAGGATGCTGAGGCTGTGTTCGAGTCGGCGGTGGCAGTCCGTGCACTTGACTATGCGCAGGAAGTGGCAGCGCTGCATGAGTTGATGTACCGGCGCGGCCTCGATTACGTCATCCGTCCTAACGAGGAGCTCTCCACTGTGCGTGATTTCTTTACCAATCTAAGTCGACGCGCGGGTCTTAATCAGATATGGTGAGTCCCCTTTGTGCCCTTTGTGATAAGCAAAGCTTTGTTTTTGCGTGTTGATGGTCTTAGTTAAATATAATAATTGCCTTTTATTTCCTCTCCTCAATCTTCTTTCAACATTGGAAGCGTGTGCGATAGTGGGTGAATCGCATCTTTTGGCCTTGGAAGAGTCTTCTAATTTTCCGTGACTATAGTCTCTTTGCTCTTATCTCTGGAAGTAGGCTAATTGTGTCGCCCGCTTGGCAAGGTGTTTTCGTAATCTCGGATTACTGATTCGCCTGCCCAAGTCATCGTGCCGTTCTTTAACATCTGAAGAGTTTAATTCATTTTTGTACTCTGCATTTAAATCGGCAAAATTGTGGTCAAATTGCTTTATCTGTTTTGAACGCCGCTCTCTTCTCGTCACCCGAAAAATTCTCTCATGCTTAAAATTTTCTTGACCTTTCATATTTCATGTTAAAAAGTTTAAGATGAGAAAAGGAGAAATAATTGGTCGTTTTTGAGTTTTTTATGAATGCTTTCTATCTGAAGTGCTGATTCTCTTTCTTCTCTTGACTTAAAAGCTATTTTGCACATTAGTAATTCTTACTGATCCCCATTCCATGAACTTATGTCAACACTGTTTTGCTTAATCAACATTAGGAAAGTGTTTTAAGGGCCTTTAGCCGGTTTGAAATCCTTGAAAAAAATTAAGTTACGAATAATCATTCAATCTGTCCTATGCGTCGAGATTTTTTGGGTTATAAACCCCACAACTGTACGCATTTTTATCCTCTTTACAATAAGGATTCAATTGCAAGGTCGCTGTCTTACCTGGTGGGCAATAAGTTTACATTACCTAGTAAGAGGACAGTGTAACATTCTCGTGCTTTTGCTCCGTTTTTATTTGGAAGAAAGCCTGTCACTCACTTGCGTGGCCACCTCTCTTTGTGATGTTGTGATAATCTTATAACCGTTTCCCTTTCTGTAATGGATATCTCTGTATCTCGGGTACTACCTGGGGTTACTTGTGATGAGTTGCTGTCTGGGCTAATTGGAGAACGATCTGCAAGGCAATGCAAGATTTCATGCCGCAAAGCTGTGGCAAAGCTGTGAGAGAATTTTCACTTAATGATAAGAGAGCGACACTGCTTCCCGGCGTTGGGCAAGAGGTGTTCGAGGCTTTAATGTTTGCTCCTAGTTCTCTTTCATTTTGTTGAAGAAGGATTATGCAATATTAGTGATTTAGTCAGCGAGTGTTTTCTTCAATTTTTGATCTCAAAAAGGCAACATTTCATTTGGTTAGCTTAGGCTTTGCTGAGAGATGAATTTGCTGGAGCTATGAAAATCTCTCATGCTTGAAAAGAGATTTATCGCAGTTTCTTAGTTTCTGATGCCGAGTTATAAATGCTTCTGCTAGTGGTTATTTGTTACTAATATCCACTTACATGCGCCTGGTTAAACTGATCAGCGTGCGTGTTTGTTTCGATCACTTGTTTGTATGAGTTTCACATCCCCGGCTATGTGCCTGATTGCATGCCAAATACTTGTGGCTCAGAAATTTTACTGCTACTGCCGTTCAAGACTTTATTAGACATCAGATTTACTTCTGAGCCATCAGCGATAGTTATTTCGGAAGGGCGCGAGGAGCTTATGTGGTCACGATTAAACTCAGCTTTGACACACTACAAAGGCGGCGCATTTGTGACTACGGTACAATTGCTTCAGATATGCCTTTGAAAGCTTTGTAATACAGCGAAGAAGGTCGGAAAGGCTATGAATATAGGTGATGGATGCAAAGCCTTTTGGGATTGGCGCAGGAATCGAAAAGCTTGTAGAGCCAGAGCCCCTCCGCCATCTGAACGTAAGTCTTTGATGAATGTACAGAACGGCTAGTGGACCGTTAATAAAAGTGATGGAGCTATAAGACCATAACATTTGAATGATGATTCCAACATGTGAAGACAACTTTAGAGAACTCATTCCTGTTGCCAAACGGTTGAGCTACCGCGGTCAAAAGACCGAAAAGATAGGTGTTATCATCATAGTTAAAGTCAAGTGAGTCTTTGAAGAACTAGCAGGAGTGCAATTTCTGGTTGTGAAGTTTCTTTTAACTAATGTAGATTCAGAATTATGGGATTGCAAAGAGATTATTTCGCTACCACCTAAAAGTTCTGTGTTAGAAATAAATTCCCGCTGAGTCACGGCAGGCATTTTGGGTATTAAAGCAAAAATCAACTGTCAGTTGTTAGTATTTTTATCCACCAAATCACGACGAGTTTCATTTTTAGGGGCATTTCTGTTTGCTTAAAAGTTTTTTAATCCTAGTTCTTTTTATGGTGGAAAAAGAGTTGAAGGACTTTCCGTTACATCTGTCACAACTCTCGCCGTCACTGTCATGGGGTTGAAGGTGAAAGATGTATATTTATTTCCTCTTCAATCCTGCGTATTTTGCCTTTTTTGTTAGTTTTATTAGAAGGCTCCATGAGTGTGGGCCGTTTCGTTGAGTCTTTGTACTTGTTTTCCACTGTGCTATGCATCCCAGTTTGAGTTATTTATTTGATGCGGTTTGCAGAATTGTGAAACGTTTTTTGTTGTAATTCTGACGCTTAGACTTAGGAATTGCTCTGTGGTTCCTTTGCTATTCAGAAGGCAACAATGCATTTCTTGGGGCCCACTAAGTTTTCGTGCATAAAAGGGTTAATTTCCTAAAGTACTTAGAATGTCGTGGTTTATGATTGTCCATTCCGATTCTTCTTTGCACTTCGGCTAATGCTTGGGTGGATGCGAATTATACGCGTCCCGGTCTTTATCATTAGCTTTATGTCAATTCTTTCGAACAGTATGTTGGTGTCGTGGATAAAATTACCGCCGTGAAATCAATTTAACAGTGAACAGCAAACGTGGATACAGATGTGTCTATCTCAATTGAATTTCAAACCGCCAACAAAATGTCAATTATCATCATTCGAATCAAATTTTGATCATTTGAAATCAAGCAGTAATTTATCGAAGTCAGGTAAAGGGTGGAGTCTTTCCCTGTTTTTGTGGATTCCATTGTCAAGCAGACTTTGCTCCTACCGGCCACTACCGACTAGGACCAAATTTTTGGATGTAACCAAAATCTAACACGTTGTCATGACTCTATCTTCCCTCTTCCGTTGATTCTCTGAGTCCCTTCATTGTTGAATTGCATACTTAAGTGCCCATCGTTATTGATGGTGGCAAAATTGTCACTGGTAGTTTTTTTACTCACGACTTCATTGTGCTCTAAATCCCTTTACCTTATTTAATGTGTAACATTAATATGATTTTAAATTACTCTAAATCATCTCAAATTTAAGCAACTGATAAAAGTTCCACACTAGCTCAGCTCAAAATTTGGTGAATTCTTATCCCTTTTCTCTAGGTTCCATAATTAGCCGAAATTGTGGTTCTTTTTGGATCCTCACTACCCCCATAATTTTTTTTTTGGTTGTCCTCCGCATTTCTCCTGAAGGCCAAACTGTTCCGCCTCGTTATGCTTGCGAAATGATGTTCTTAACTACTTGCTTGATTTTGTTTTAAAAAAAAAGACTGCAAACCGTTTAGCTGGGAACTCATTATCATTTATTCGAAAATGAGTAATAATAAAAATTCAACCAACTGGCCTACTTTTTTTTGAAATTTCTAGGATTGAGGACCCACTCGAGAATTCAACTTTCCGTTTTCCTTCTGAATTTCGTCCAGCACTTTTCTTGCTCGAAGCGAGCTTATTTAATGCTTAATTATGACACTACTGTGTCCAGATGATCACGTTCCTATCTTCGGTGTAGTCAACCAATTCAAACATTTTATTGAATTTTCGTTCATTATGGAAATGTTTTACAATAGGCTCATTCTCTGCCGCAAAATGCTCTTCTCCCTTTCCCAGGACGGTGGTTCGTCTAACTTCGGCACTGTTGGGTAATTACATCCACAGTCTGGCTCCCTCGACTTCCTCCATCCTCGTGTTTGGGAAGCAGCTGACCATTGGGACGGTGCAGGGCCCCGAGGTCAACCTTAACAAGCCTATGAACCCTCGCCAACTCTGTGACCTCCTTCAGGACACTGTCTTCCCTGTCAACCCACTTCAGGTCTCCCTCCAGCAGGAACTCATTCTCTATGTCTCTGCCCTACTCATTAAGGACAAGTCGCTGTTTAAGGACATTGCTATAATTCGACTGGGGTGGGTCAAATTTTCTCTATCTCTCCCCTTGTCTCGCTGTTTGCTTTTTAATGTCGATGGCTCGCGAGATATTTGATCACTGATTGGTGTGAATTTTGTCTCTATGTTTGGAAGTTCTTTAGTCATGTCTAGTTGTGCTTGATGCCTTTTGAGTTAAGGCCTCGGGCATCATCTTCTTAAGTTCTTTTACGGCCGCAACAATTTTAAAACGCGAAATAGATTTTCTCTTCGTGATAGAGATTCCACGACTCGTCGTCTATTCGGCTTTTTTCTTCACTTTTGAGATTGCATTTCCGTGGATGAGATTTATGTAGGGTTCACTCTGTAATTAATATGATTAATTCAATCCTACTGGAATTACATTGTTCACTTAAGCGTTGTCAACAGAGGTGTTAAGGCTGTTCCTTCTCGCGTTTTTTTGTGAACTAGGCTTCTCTGAGCTTTATCTACCAGATGCTCAGTCAACCGCAAATTCTTGGACCCTCAGATCTTATTGCATTAGAGTCTGGTAAAATGAGTACGACCGTCTACTAAATTCAGGAAGATGCGTTGTAATGATTGTTGCCAACCAAGCCTTTGCTATTTCCTCTCTTTTTGAATGTGTTCTTTCTCTAATCTTATGCCTGATTTCTTGTGACTTATTTTTTCCCGAAAATCGCCCTACATATAAATAGTCAGTACTTTTTCTTCGAGGATTCTAACTTCCGTGATCTACACTTCAAATTTGGTTTATTACGTCCCACCTTTTTAGCGTGTTCAGTACTTGCTTCAACTCCTATCCTCTGAGGTTTAAAAGTACATTGGAATCCTTGGTTCTCCCTAAGTTCAATGGATGAAGCGTTTTGCTACAAATGCTTCAGAGCTCCTGGCACCTTCGCCTTTTCATTTCCAATGATAAAGGTGGTAGAATTTTAGAGATTTTTCTAGTTCCCTGTTTATTACGTTGTTCCGCTTTACGCTTTTATTCCTTTCTCTTTTATCAACTTCACCATTGTTTCATGTGATTAGCAGTTTATGTGGCTTAGGTCATGCGATCTCAGTCTTTGTTTTGGTTCGTGTTGCCAATCTTATTCGCTGACTTCGGCACCCCGAATGTGACTGACGCGAGTGTTTGTTTCATTTATTGCGTAAAAAGACTCTTGGAAAACAATGGTTAAAAATCCTTCCGTTTGATAATTCGGATTATACTTTGTGTGGGTTATCAACAGAAATGACATGAATAATATCTCATGACCAAAATTTATGCAGAACCCACGAAAACACATGCTGCCTTTTGGCGAAGTTCATTACACCGTAGAGCGGTATTTCGCTTCCCATATTTTTCTTAGTTGGTTCCTGGAGGCCATGAAGCTGCAACTCGAAGCGGAAGAGGCACGATCGGAGAACAAGTACGGCAACGGCGGTGACGATATCAAGGATGCTGGAATCAGAGAGGTGGGGAAACTTGGAGATGCCGACGAAATGTTGGTAGAGTCGCGTAGTCTTGGTGCCTGTCGCCTGTATTCGCTTTCCCCTTCGAGTCTGAAGAGTCTCCTATATCGCACTCTGTGCTCCGACTCTGTGGAGCATATTCACGACTCTCAAAAACCTTGGCGATGCAATGCTCCACCTTCACGTGAACGTGGGTTCGCCTATCTCTGCTTATTTTTATGACACTTTTTTCATGGAATGCTTCCAGGCCCTTGTTTGATTCGAAATTTCAAATGTTATATGCGATAACGCGGCTATCATCGTATCTCTTCAGGGTTCGTTGTGCTTATCATTTTGAAAATCTAAAAGTTGTTAAATCTAGATTTTCGGCTTATAGGGGAAGAGCAGAACAAATTCTTAGGAGCTAGAACTCCTCTCACCTTTTTTCATTTACACGCTGGTTATCGTTTATTTAAAGCCCAGATGGATTTGGCATGGGAGACTTTTCTGAACTGTCTTAGGACGCTTCGTCTCATCATTTTTGCCGAAATGAGTAGAAATCACTCGGAGCGGTGTCTAGATTATGCAAGAAATGTAATAGCACCCTCATCTCCAGAGGTGTGTAACCTCTGAAGAAACTATTATTCATGTGTACGGTGAATTTGGTGCGTTATTATCTCAATATCAGATATCTTAACGTGCACACTGTCTTTAATCCGACAAGTCGAACTTAGGCCCAGCACAAGGTGTAGGGATTTCTGTCAATCTAAATTCTTTGACTGAACATTATTTCGGGTAATCTGTTTTGCCTTTCATCGTAAAACGGCTTGATATCGCCAGGTTTTTAGTGATGTGTCGTCTCCCTAAAAAACCTGAGTTTTTTCGCTATAGATTTGTTTTTTATGGTAGCAGTTATTGTATGGGACCCGGTATTTTAGTTTTTATAGCGCTTGGCGAATATAATGTCGCCGGACTTTTGCTTGTTTTAATTTGACATTAGTTGCTAAGGTTAAAAATTAGGATAACTTAAAACAATTTGCCGGAATGTAAGATAGAAGTGATGGGTGTCTTAGAAGTGTGGAATGTATAGCGGGTAATGGATTGCTTGGGAAAACTGATGACATTGTCTTTCTTTGAATATCGTAGCACGCAAGCCCGTCTGCTCCACCACAATTTACGCGGCAGACAAGAGCCGATTCTTTTTGTGGGGATGGTGTACACCGTACAATCACTTAAGAGAATTTTTCATTCTGAAAGCTGGGCAGCACCGATGGTGAAGCGAAGGAGGGTGTTCCAAAATAGTTTAGTCGTGCAGGCAAATACTCCTATGCCAAAGCTTTCTAGGTATTACCTAACCATTGATATAAGTTTATAAATGTAACCAATGACTACTTGGGGCAGTGAATGGCTTTTCCTCAAAATGACCTTTTTTCATCTATAGACCCAAATTTTTGGTTTTCTTTGAGTTCCCTTTGTAAACACCACTTTCACCTTCCATGGTAGTAACGAATTCCAGGCGATAAAATGGATTGTTCTAGAGTCGCCAGCATCAGCAGATGAGAACAAGCCTCCCGAGGACGTACTTTATCAACGCCGATTGGATGGATGTCTTGGACGCGTGCCAAACACCTTCTACGAATCAGTCTACCACATTCTTGAGAGAGCACCCTGTGGTGTTCTCATTGCGTCCAACCTACTGCCTCAGGTTAGTAGTCCCCTTTTGTGATTTGCTGTACTTCTGAAGCGTTGTAGGTGTCGTGAATCAAGGGAGGTAAGAGTTGGAGACTTGCAGTATAGGTAAGGTAGAAGCAATGGCAAAGCATGAAATAGTCAACTTCGGCTTAAATATTCTATTTAATCGACGCTAAGTGAGGTAATTCAGTGTTGTGGTTAATCGAGCACTACGCGCCTCTACTCTTCTGGAAGTGAAGTTTTGCTATCCTAATTGGATGGGAAGGGTGAGATGGTAATCGAATGGCTTCCGCGGCTTCGGGACGGAAAGGAGGACAATTGACATCTTTTCTAGCCCCTAGTTACTATTTCATGCGATTTGTTTTGGAAGGCCTTTATTGTCGTGCTATTAATGCTGGTGGAAGATAATCGCCTCCATTTTTTTTGACTCCGCGCTTTTTCATAGCTTTTTCGTCCCTTTCAACCTGATTGTGGCATAATCATTCCATCACTTTGGAATTCATGCATAAATTACACTTAGTCTGAATCACTCAATTGTGCTTTTATAATGAGCTAAAAGTTGGCAAGAAAGCCAGAGGTTGCATGAGACCTGATGAATACGTACAATTGGGCAAAAGTGTCTTGTAGGTTTCGTCTTCTGAACGTTTTGGGTCATATTCCCAAAGAGGCCAAAAGAGATTGGTACCCGAAAAAGGTATCATGATAACTCTTCCTTTGTCTTGAAAAATCTACTAAAAGACTTCTGTGCTAAAGTTCTCCTTTATTTTGGTAACATCTTTTCTTTCAGGGTGATGTAGCATAGATCACGAACAAATGCAAGCTGCTGAAACGTATTTAAAAGTACGGCGTCCTCGGTTTTTCCGATTAGCTACATTGTAGCTATGGCTGACTCAGCTGATTAAACTATTTTTTAATAATAATAAGGTAGACCGACTGTGCAATATCAAATACACAGTGAGATTCCATTTGGCTCTATTTACTCTTACCGTCTTTGTTCCATTCAACAGAAGCGTATTTTACAACTTTTCTCCTAATCTCTTTTTACCAGGTTACACTTTCATGGTTATCTAAATAGTACTTGCCTTAGTGTCCGTTGCTGCCGAAATCCCGATTTAGCTTACCCGACTGGTGAAATTTTTAAGGTGCTATCCCCATCTCCCGAGTACATGCATCTCTTTGAGCAGTCATTGCTGATTAACAGCTCTCCTCTGTTAAATGAAAGTTTAAATTATCCCTGGTAATATGTGGTCTTCCCGTTATTGTTTTGCTTAAAAACATTTGCTGTGTTTGTTGCACAAATCTCTTTTTGAGGTGCATCTCCCATAGTTTTGTTAAGGGTTCTCAAACCAAAACTCATATCTTCAACCGAATTAATCAATTTTTTTTTAATATAGTAGCCTTCCATCTCAGTTCACTCAGCCATAAGTGTAGTACCCAGAATTAAATAGGTATTCTCTTTTCATCATATCGGTTAACTGCGAAGTTAGTTGTACTTTTGCTTGTTATCACCGTTATTTTGTTTCCAATTCACCAGACGTGGACTCTGTTTTCCAAAAATCCCTTTCCTGTTCCCCGAAAGAGGGTGTGTCCGGAAATAATTAAAAAGCGGTTGAGGCGGAAACCGAGGCAGGGGGAAGGGAAAGAGGCTGTGCTTGCCAGGAAAAGGAGTGTGCTATGAGGAAGAGGAAGCGATGGTGGTCGCTTGTAGCCTTTTTTCATTTACGGACAAGCGTCTTTGGGCATTTTCGACTCCACATGTTCGTTTTATTTATTTCCAGGTGGCGAATGCGGTAACCAAATGACTGTTTTTTAGGTTAAAAGGTAGCTAACTGTAGAAGACTCCTTCAAATAAGTTGCCTAATTGAATGATCACAATTCCAATCCATAACCCTTTCAAAACATGACAGACTAATCATGAATTTCACTGATATGGAATGTTTAGTCTGTTGAAGCCGTCAACCCAACTCTGGCCACTTGTACTTCCATCTCACTTTTATTTTCCAATTGCCTGTTCCATTTCCCAAGTAAGTGTTTAATGCTAGTATCAGGAGGCGATGGTTATCATTGCTTGGTGAAAAGTCATCAGGCGAATGCAGGGAATGGAACTGAAGATAAAGTGAGATATTGTTTCGTTCCTTCTCCCTTCCATTCGAAACTGAAGTTAGAAGTCCTTTTACGGGCAAATCTTGCCGTATGAGATGTGAGATATATGAAACCTTATGTTGCGTTATCTTCATATAGAGCAAAAATATCTCTCTTCAAACTATTTGCCCAGCCTTGGCTGTTTCCTAGGAAGGCTGAGATGCGCACTGTGAAGATTTGTAGAGTAGATAGACGTCGACCGCTGTTGTTTGGCCTTCAGTTAGGGGGCAGTTGAGTCTGCAGTTCGCCACAAATACAGGGGGGCGTAGTGTTGTAGGAATCAAGTGATACGTTGCTTAGAGGCGTGGGGTGTTTCATGGATTGTGGATTGTTCGAAGACAATTGATGATCTTTTCGTTTACTGAGTACAGCAACACAAAGCCCGTTTGCTCCATCATAGGGTCGGACACAAACGAACTAGGATCCGTGTTCCCAGAATGTGTGGAAAGGATTTGAGTACTAACTTGATAGTTTGTGAAGTTCAACGGCTTTCCCCTCCCAATTGCTGTATTTGCAAACCGGTTGTTTTGTTGTTCGTGGTAAACACTATTGAAGGTTTCTTACCTAGTGCTCTAACCTCAAACTACTTTAACGTATCGGTGGCTATGTCTAACTATTTATTATGATAACCATATGGTAATGTCTCGGCATAAGAGTACATTCTTCGGTTATTTTTACTGGAGGATACTTTCTACTACCGCATCTCACGCCTTCTCCAAACGCAATGTAATAGACTACTGAGAACATTTGAAACCAAAGCTGTGAGCTAAGGTTAGGTTCGGGTTGTGAGGCAGACAAACCAGAATCGCATACATTAGATTCTACCAGCATCTGTTGATATAAGGATTTAAAATAGGGAACACTGTAGATAACGCATTGAATGGTATCAAACCGATGAGCCGTTGCATGCTACAAGTTGTGGCAATTTGTCGTAGTGAGTTATACCAGGACTCGTATGATCTTTTTAGTCACTTAAAAAAAGGCATTACAATCGTTTTATTTCTATGCTTTCCAGAATAGAGGATTGCTTTATTGATGAAACATCGTTGAGCGCTAAATGAGCATCTATTTTCTAGTTCGTATTCCCGTTGTAACATCCAAGTGTATGCTAAGTTTCTAGCTTAATTCTTATGGTTGATAGTCGATCTCTCTTGAGGAATAGTTTTATTCAATTCCTGACCTTAAACCGTTGAAACAAGCAGATTTTATTACGTCATGTTCCGATGATGCATTTTTAGTTTACGCTTGTGTAGCATTTTATTTACGCTGCAATGAATTGAGCTATCGTCATCGTCTTGTCTCTTTGTCTCAATGCTTCAGCGGTTTCGTTTGTGAATTCGCTTTTTAATAATTACCATAATGCTTTAGTCAGGCCGCTGATGGCACCCTCTAAACGGGTCAATGCCTACTTTGTTTGTCTTATTTTCAATGTCAACATCGTGGAGTAATATGGTAACTTTTAGACCATCGGTAGATGATGCCTCAAGACGTCTGCATTCCATCGATCGTACGACAAAACCTCTTGTAAATGAGGTTTGAAATCAGGGATCATTAAACATTTGGGGAATCTACTATGTAGCTATTTGCTTACCTTTTGAGTAACCACTTCCCTGAAACTGACAGCGTTTTTGAGCCCGGCTGCTGAATTTACGTTCCGTTGCTGCGATTTTATTTGCCTTTTGATACCCATTTCCTACATTTTTGTTGACAGAATCCTACACTGACAGACATGACTCCACACGATCTGAATTTGGTAGTCGAGGTGGAGCGCATGCTGGGCGATATCAAGGATCCCGCCTACCGTGCGCTCTTCGTCGAGACAGTAATGGTGATCGCCGTCATTCTGGAGCGCAATCAGGAGCTCTCCTTCACCGAGGTGGTCGATTTCCGTTTGGTCATCCAAAACGCCATCAAGGACTTCGCCATTACCAATCACATTAGCTCGTAAGTCTTACATCTCCCTTCTGGATTCGCGTCTCTCCAGTCATCTTTCCTCCTTCCACCTATGCAAGGCGCATACTAAAAGTTTCGGGATAATTTTTATCGGATCCGGGGATTCGGGGTTTTGGTGAATCGCGTCCTCAGTATCCTTTGAAACCGCTATCCCTGTTTCATGCCTATTGCCCTTTTCTGTGCAAGTTTCTTGCTTGCCAATTTTTGGCATATTTGTTGCTTGCAAAAACCCGTTAAAACTTCTTGTGTTCTTTATGTGTTATCGTCAACTTTTGATTTGGTACGAGAAGTTGAGTTCTGAGTCTGGAATGGAAGGCGGAGCAATTGGCAAAGATAAATTATTAGATTGGCTTCACCGTAAAACTTTAAAAGACTATTCATAACACGTATGCATGAAGTATTGCTAAATTTAGGGATTGATTACTTCAATAAACCTCACCTTGTACTAGTTCTCGATTTGGGAGATCTGAATTTTCACCTGAGGATTCAAGCGTACATTAGACTAGATTTTACAGCTTTGCCGTATCACTTTCTTTGTCTGTTTTGTGTTTGATGTGCTTTCCATAGCAGACAAATCAAAATTCTCAAAATATCTATCATCACGATTGCATTGAAACTTACATAGGCTTGATTGTCACATCTTTTCCGTTCACTCATCAATCAATTCTTCTCATACTTGCAAATGTATTCATTTACCGTAAAATGTATCCAAAGATTCCTACCAGACCTGAAATGGATTTACACTGGTCTTATTTGTGTTTAACATTGGTATCATCATGGCAAATTTGTAGGGCAGGTGTGGTGTGGTCAATTTCGTTACTGCTGATTGTTGGGTGTGTTCCTCGAAGATTACCTTTCGCATCGAAAAATAGCGATGTCCAACCTAATTATCTGTCCTTTTTTTACTTTAGTAATGAGGACTCCCGGGAGAATAGGCTGCCAACACCAGCTCGGCGTTCAAAACGGCGTCCCTCGTGGCCGGAAAATGTGGCGGTGACAGAAAACTGGGAGGCCTATGCCCGTTTTGCTTCCACACCTGCTAACATTCGTTTGGGAACCACTTCCTTCCTCGCTAAGGCTTCCATTGCCCTCCTCCTTCATGGAACCATCAACCTGAGTGATGTCAACAAGGAAGCTTGCTGTCTTTCTTAATTATAACACTTTTATCTTCCTTGTCATCGTTGTTATACGCTACCTTAGTCCAAAGTCTATTTAGAGGCGTGAATTCCTGCGCAACAATTATTCCTCTTTCTCTTTCACAGCTGATTTAATTCACCGCTTATTGTTGTTTTATTTATTGGTTTATTTTCTGCGTCGAACAGTAGAACCAAATATATCATTCGATGATTTCTGACGTCATGAGCGTGTGGACTTTTCACTACAAAGGGCGGGAGTTGAGGGGGCGTCTTCAATTAAAATTGTACTTTAGCGACGCAAGGAAGATCCTCCTTCAGGTCCTCTGTGACCCCTTTTTGCTGTTGGAGTGAGTGATGAAACTAATGAGTAATGCCTGCATCGACTGAGAAGGGAGTTGTAGTTTGGTCCATAAACATGACGCACATTAAGAGACGATAAGGAGCTTGGTAGATTTCGCCACTTCTTCAATTCACTCTTTACAAGCGCTCCTCAGGTTACTTACTGACTTATTGAATTGCCATGGAGAATGGCTTTTGGTGATCGGTTTGTTCTGTTTGGCCGCCTCCAGCAATCTAACACCCATACTGTATCCCTAGGCCACCACTCCATCTGCTCGAACTGTTTTGTATGTTTTCATTTGCTAATGGCCAAGCAACGGGTATGGCTGAAATTTATTCACCCGTTGGAATATGGATTCGCTTTTGAAACACCCTTATGTTTGCATGGCGCCCCAAGACCTCGTACCCCAACACTTACCCGTGAGATTTGAAATTTGGTCAAGGCGGGACGGGGACACCACTTCGTCCCCCGTCCTCCGCATTTCTCAATTTGACAGTCACTTACAGGGTAAAATAAACAGTTGGGAAATAAAAGTGGTGTTGATGGACGGTTTGAAGGACTAGATTGTTTAAGTCTAGAGACATGTTTCGCGGAGGTGGATCTCGAAGCTCTGCTGAGCTACTTTGGGAAAAACTTTCGGACTGTAATGATTTTTGGAAAGAATCGAAAACTGCCGATCGGCGCTTTGATCTTTTGTAATATCACTTGGCCTCTTTCCCCTCGAAATTAAGCATAGATAGTTGGGGAATGATACAAAGCCAACAATCAAACTATTTCTTTCGGGCAAAATTAACTTCGGTTGGTGGCATTCAATTCCCAGCCCTCACTTAGCCATTTTTTTGTTTTTTTTTCTAATGATTTATGTTATGTTCTACCTTCACTGGAGTGTGCGTCCGAAACGGCGAATTCTTCGACGTAAAATTATTAACCGTTGTGACTTTGTTAACCCCTATTGCACCAAATCAGAGCCTTTGCATCCCTCTTGAATGAATGACCACCCGTAATAGCTCAGAGACTTACATTTCTGATCGTTTGCATTGGTTGTTATCATGATTTCAGGATTTAAGCTAAAACACTAACCGGCTCAAAACGCTATGGATGCCATGATTCCTTCCATTAAAAATTGGCATGAACAATGATTCCTAGTGTTTTCGCACTTGTCATTCGCCCATTAAACACAGCATTTATCTCAGGCTTTATTTTATTTAATTTGTCTTGGGAAAACTCCTGGAAGATACATTTTGCGCTCCTATCCTTCTTCAGCACCTTGAGGCATGTCACAATGGAAGACCTAGTGGTAGCTCCCAGAAGGAGATTGCAAGTATGGGCAGGCTAAACCGTGGGCACTGAAGAGCCCACCTATTAGAGTCATTATGGTCCAAAATACGCATCCTAGCTTTATGTATTGTGTTTAGCTATAAAATCTTCTGTTTTTCTTGGTCTAGCCCACTTTGTTAACTTCTTATGGATGAAATGATATAAATATATGTAAGAGCTATGGTCTACGGCCGTATCCTCATGTCCTTTTTACATCAACTATTTATCCGCTTTCATTGAATTTGCCCTTACCGAAAATTGAGAAAAATTGGCTTGACTCTAGTCATTACTTTGGTTTGTCCCCTGCGCTCCTATTTACACTTTCTCTACTAAAGAGATCCAAGCCTAGATCCAAAGGACGTACACGAGTAATTGGCGTTGCTGTTAAACTCCTGCTACTATTTCGGCGTACCTGGAGGGCGTGAATGTCTTGCCGTAGTGTTCTGCAGCTTCGATTCCTAAGGTAAATTATGATTCGCCACGTGAATGGCTTCGCTGAGTCTCTGATTTCTTCAATTTTCTCTGACACTTAAGACCCTTGCCCAAAAACAAAATAAGTTGCTTTTCTGCCTGCCTAATCTACTTCTCATATTTGCTTACAATTAGAGTTAATTACATTTCTCGACTGTTTTATTGCATCAGATTTTCGCTTAGCTTTTTCCTACTTCCAAATCCAATATCAAAGTTTAAAATTAATTAAACTTTTATCTACACCCGCCTAGATTTGTGGAAGTTTACGTAGCCTTTGCTATATCGTTTCTCATCCGCGTTTTATTTGTCTTCCGACAAATTTTGTCGTCTCTACTGTCGCTCCATTTCATTAGTTCTCGGTGTTTCTCATTATGAATTTACCAGTAGTACTGTGATAACATGAGCATTATTGCAATTCCACGTTAACTACACGAGTTCTTCATTCTACTAGGCTTTGGTCACCATCTTGATTCATGGTGTTCTGCGCCTGCGGTAGCAATAAACGCTATCTCGTGTCGATACCCTTCCCATTGTATCCCTAAAGCCAACTTACGCGGCTTCATCAGTGCCAATGGTAAGTGATTTCAGTAAAAATAAGCATTGCTTGCAGTTTTTAGGTGATTTTAAAACCGAACCGCATAGAAAGACTACATCAGCTGTGGGTAGCCACCTGTGACAACTAAAGACAGAAGGTCTACTAAAATGCCGCCGATTTCGGGGCGATGCATACCGGCCATGACACACCCTTTACTTATTTCTCGCATGGGTAGGTGGTCCTAGTGAAAGTGATCTGCACACAGGAGATGGCCGTCATTGAGCGCCCTTCACCCTCACTACGTGCCACCATTGAGGAACATTTGAACATATGAAATTGATAGCAAACGCTACGTCAAATTTATGCATTTCTTGCATCAAATAGCGTATTTACGCAAAATTTTTCTTCATTACGCGCTGAAGCTAAAAAACATCTTAAAATTACTCTTTATCTCACCCAAAATGAACTATGATTCTGATCCCTCCCACAGTTAATTGGCCTGATTGCTTCCAACTAGATCATGGAGGCAAGCCCACCTTTCAAAGAATCCACCCTTCTAATTTCGATTCAAAATGTAATTGTATAATGATGGTTTATCCAATTTTGTACCTGAAAACCAACACCTTTTGGTGGATAACTCGATGCTTTAAATAGGAGAGGAATGTAGTACTTTTCTTCTTAACCTACAGCTCACGAAATTTAGTTATAATCTGCACAATGAAATGGAGACGAGGCTCTGCTTTTGTGCAATAGTTTTCATTATTTATCCCTCATTTTTCCCCCACAAAGATGACCTCAAATGGCATGAAGTCAAAACCATTTGTGTTAGCCCACCTCTGCTCTTAGCTGATTTGCAGACAAACCACACTGGATTGATCATATAAACTGTCTTCCTTTAAATTAAGCTCTGATAAATCAGAATTTGGTTGCGTTCGTTGCGCAACAATAGTTCCAGTTATTTAAAGTCTACTTATTCTGTTCAGCTCAACCCATTGTTTCCAAAGATGTGCATAGATAATAATTCTCAAATGTCATTTATTTTGAATAATGTTTTCCCCTTCAAAAGCACAAGATAGAAGTCAATGGGTTGTAGATAGAGGAGGAGCAGCCGTTGTTGCCGAAGCCCTGCCCCCTCGCCTAGATGCAGCCGTAGGGGTTGCAGAAGAAGCGCTTCGATGTTCGGTGGGCGTTTATCCTGTTCCGTATGTCCTGCAGCTGTCGAAGGTAGTACAACTCCGTGTCCTAAGGGAGTGAAATGCAATTACCACCAGTCCATAACACGATCCTCTCCAGGGTCGCTATTTAAAAATACTTCAGTTTGTTGAAGCTGTCAGAAACCTTTTATCCCCTGTACTCTTGGCTGATGGGATAGTCTAATTGTCAGTTAAACACTAGTTGGATCACTTATCAAGGTCTTTCAAAGATTTGCCGAATTTCGAAAAATCAAGCATCAGGGAAGTAGGATTGCGCTGAACTCCATCACGGATTCTCAGACCTCCCCCTATGATGGAAAAAATTGCTTGATTTATATGAAAGCAACCTTTACCGGTCCCTCTTTACTTAAGTTTTATAAAATTATAAGCTTCTCAATTCCGGACGTAAATTCTTTTGGCCCTTGAAGCAGTTTTGCTTCGTTTTTTTTGTTTTTTTTTTTCCTGTGTTGGAACTACAGTCTTACACGGAATTTCAACGATGAAACATTTTATGAATCCTAATGAAAATTTGGTATTTGATTATTAGCGCTAAAATAGTAAAATTATTTCACACTTAAAAAGCAGCATGTTTAGGGAAATAATTTGAAATGGAATGGCAACTGATTAATTATTTTTTAAGACCTCATTCGCTACTTCATTTGCTTGATCTACCATGGAATTTGTACCCAAAAAATATGGACTTACCATACGCTAGGTTTAAATGGGACAAATGACTTTTTGGTTTCGTAACCAATTCAAAACAATAAACGAAGTAATTGGTTTGGAGTTCCGCCTAACTACACGTCGGTGAGCTTCTGGCATGACTGGAGGGTCAGGCCAGCGGCCTCCCGATCCCGTTGTATGCCAGTGGGAAATCTTTCTCCGTCCGGATATGGCGCGTTAGACTATAAAGGAAGTCTCGGGGCGCCACAGATGTACAATGCTGATTTACCCACTCCGAATGTATGGTAAAATCGAAATCAAAATTAAATGTTAGGCAGGGGAATTCAGGCTATCGAGTTACTGCGTTCATTTGAAACAACAGTGATGAACAGCATCATTTATGGAAAAAACTACTCCTATCTTCTTTTAGTAGATAAAAGCTCATCAGTTGGCAATACCACTGGTTTGAAAGCAGTGTTAGATTTTCCACGCGTTATAAAGAATATGCTCAAATTACCCTTAGGGCAAATGGCATTAAAACATCACCCTTGAAAGCAGGCTCTGTGTTTGTTTCATTTCGGACCAATTTAGAATTCTTCCTATTGACATCGCTACAAATCGAGAGGTCCCCTTCAT
Organism: Taenia hydatigena; assembly: GCA_036345935.2. Lineage (NCBI taxonomy): Eukaryota > Metazoa > Platyhelminthes > Cestoda > Cyclophyllidea > Taeniidae > Taenia > Taenia hydatigena. The sequence continues at coordinate 13,254,667 of JADWOT020000008.1, forward strand.
AGCAAGAAAAACTGGTAGGGATGTGCGGGTTGGAATGAGAAGACACATCTTACAGATGCTGTCTCACACTCCTGCGTTTTCAGCCAACTACTATCTTATGCAGCAAGCATTCAAAAATAGCAGGTTTGGAGGGGAATTTTTCGGAACGTTGGGCCCCTCCTCTGTGAGATAAATTAGTATTCTTTGTGGACATTGGGGAGTTTTAGTAAGCTGACTTACCATTAAGGTCAAATACCGAAGGGTGTTTGGTGATTTTCATTATTGACCACAAAGAAATTCATTTAGACCAATAAAAACGTTAACTGGTTCTGGTGGTAGCCCTAAAAGGAACTTGGGATAAGATTAGGATGGATTAGATCCGTGTGTAATGCTGAACCATCTGAAGCCAATGGCTCAGCAAAAATAGGGACAGGAGAGCGCAGAGAAGCCACATCTTCAATGCGCCAAACCGCGTTCCTAGTCTCCTCTTAACATCGAGTGAAATACCATTTTGTACGAAAGGCATCTATGGGCCACAAGGTTTGGAGGAAAGTACTAGAAGCTCCTCGTTCCTACCGTCAGCCTGTATCCACCTCAACTACCAAAAGTGGAATGGTGAAGTAAGTCATTGAACTTACTACAGTAAGAATAGTAACGACAAGTTTTTCAGTTCTTACTACCAATTTGAACCGATTTCAAAAAACTGAAAACCAGAACCTTACCAATGACACAACTCGTGCATGTTAAGGACTTGAATTAACGATCAGAGAAGCACTACTTTGTGTTTTATAGGAGCCTGTGCTGCATTGAAACGAAACCATTTTGACGATCATAAATGAGTGAACAAATATGAGACAAAAAGTTGATTAACACTGAATTAAATATGGAAGTGAATGCCAATCCTGGTACAGAGGTACAAAAGCAAATGGGGAAAGAGAAGCCTATCGTGCTAGATGCTTTGGAAATCGCACTACTTATTGCGAGTTCTCGAATTTGGCTTCCATCCTGTCAAATGAACAAAACAAATGCTTGTCTTGCCTTGTTATTAATAGACGATAATTGGCATTCTGATCTGTGAAGCGATTATAGCTGGGTCGGTACCCAGGGACCACTTATTATGCATGGAATCAAAGTTTAGAAATATTTGTAAAATGCTAAGTTTGAGAGAACCAACACTAGGAAAAGCGGGAAAACTGAAACAATGAAAGAAGCATCTGATAACGTTTAATTGAAAACATCACCAACCTGGGGTTTTTAGACTCGAAAGGTGTTAGAAATACGTCTTAATCCAAAATATAGCTTGCAGCGATAATTTAACACAATTTGAGCTTCTGAAATAATCGTTATCTCAAGTATTCCGAAAAGTAGTCTCTGTTTCTGAACACAAAACATGTAAGAGAAGGGATTGCAACGGCAAAAGTTTGTTCCCAATCCTAGTCCTCTTTATCGGATGGTAAATGAAAAACAAGCCGATTCTAATTCCTACTGGTGGCATTAATTCAAGGCTTTGAAAATGAAGAAACTGTGACTCTGAGAGAGCGTATAGCCACTAGGGGAGGTGTTCCCAGTCGTTAAATCGTGCTGCTGTTTCCTAGTATTTAACAAGCTACTAGCTTGTATGAGTAGCATCTGGTAGTCTTTAGAGTCATAGAGACGCGTCAAGAACTCGTCTTCCATCCCATCCAACGCCTACAATAGATGCTCATATTAGGGCATAAATTTAAATCCATTTTTTAATCAAGTACTTAAGGATTTCATCGAAAGAATATGAAGTCAGGAATGTAAATTAGAAAACTGATAACCACCGCAGAGGAATTTTTGGACGTTGAATTGTTGCTTAACAGAGGTAGTAATTTAATTGTTCAGTCCTAATTAAGAATACCGATTTAAAATTTAATAAAAGGGAAAGATTGGAGTGGACAGGAAGGGAACTTTCCTCTTGCCAACTAGTGATTTCTCATGACTAACGTTTCACTAATACGTGCGTGTCCGAGGTCTAAGAGGCAGGACATTGATGGAACAGAACTAGCTGAGTCCCACTTTATCAAATGTCTACAGTAAATGTTTATTGAAATGACTTACCTCGAACACTCTTCATTTCAAATCTGTGAAAACACTCAAAGCAAACAAACCCAATCAACAGGCGTTTTAAAAAGATATTAAGAAACATTGATTCCGAAACTGCTACAAATAGTAGAAACAGGGCTACATCTGCACGCTAAGTTGTATTTCTGCACCTCCACCGTGCCCAGTAGCCATTGAGACAATAAAATCGAAGAACAAAGGAGACGAATGGATTGTCGGCACTTGTTTCTTACCATGGGTTCCAGAGGTTCCAGTACCGGAAGTGCGGCGTTCGAGTCTTCGATGGAGACGGAGGAGCGGAGAGCTGGAGGAACAGCCACCGCCACTGCAAAGGTGGTCGCCAGGTGTGTCATGAGAAGACCGAGGGTAAGCACGAGAGCCTGCATTTTGTGTGCGAGGTTAGATTCCTTCACTCGACAAGCGGACGGTATAAATAGCCACAGGCCGGCCTACCATTGGTCTAACCGGTGGCGGGCTTGCATACGTTGAGGTGGCGCTAGAAGATGTGGGTGAGGAACTACTTTACCAATACCCAATATTATGGGACAGTCAGTAGGTCAAGCAAAGGTCTTCATACCGCCTACTTGTAGTTCGGGATTGCCGCAATCAAACTTTTCCCACTCTTCCATCTCTTGATGTTTTAGACTTAGGAGTTGGAAAAGAATGGCATAATTTGTAGCACTGTTAGTTCTTTCGATAGGTGAAAACCCGTATTTCTCATCCGATTTACGATATTAGTCACGACTAAGACCATAAAATCCCCTCTCTATTCTCTCCGTCTCTGCATAAATGTTACCGTTGAAGAGTTAAACCACTGCTTTAGCAGTATGCATTGACTAACCACTTAAAGTCAACTTAATCTCAAAACACTTGACTAATCTGGTTAAAGCATTGGAAATTTAGATTCTGATGATTTACATGGCCACGAGAACTAGCATACCTCCTGTAAGTGGAATTTCTTTCAACAGCACAGGCAATCACATGCAGAGATTAAGAATACAATACGAAACAGACTTGTGCATGGATTCTTCTGATTTGAACACAGAAAATTCACAAAGTATCCTTGATAAATGCTTTAATTCCGCTTATTTTTGGCGAACTAACTATTAAATCCAAAAATTCGTGATTAATCAGTCAACTTTGGTCATCTCAACATGAGTTTGCGTCCAGTTTTGGACCTTCGAGTTTTATGACCTTCGTGAGTTAATGTTTTCAATGGCTCTGCGTCTGTTCCCCTAAGAAAGACTTCAAAATCCTTAATGGAAATTAATTGATTAAAATAAAATTTCACAAACTCATTTAAAATGGGAATGCTTCATTACAGAAGTAAAAACCGTTCGAAGTTTTTTGCTATCAGCGGTCAGTTATCACCTCGGAAGTCTACGAACCTTCTACATTTAACCAATACTGCATGAAGTAATTTAAGCCCATATCAATCATTAGAGTGTGTGGGTGTTACACCACCCAAGACAGGTAAAATATTGTCAATTCCTTTCACGTTTCGTCAAGAAATGCCTGCAAAGCAGGAACACATAAAGCATCGTAGCGATTACCAAAGGTACCTTCTTTTAAAACACCGACCGTAATGGCCACTTAGGGTATTATTTACAAGCAAATCATTTGCCAATCGTGTTGGTTTTGCGTTTGATTTGACCTCTCTAAATGTAATCGTTGTAAGCACAAAGGAACACTGTCATCTAAGGTTATAAAACAGTGCACTTCCAATATGGTTTTGATTAAGTACCGGAAACGGATCCATTTGGATTTATAATCAGTAATACTGGTCGGAAGTTGTTTGTTTTAATTTCGCACCATTTACGCCATGGTTTCAGCACTTAAATTAATCAGTGATATTTCTGAGAGGTGTGAATTTATAAATTCAAAAGAGCCATTTAAGAACCCTCTTCTGGTAAATACTTATAGGGTTCTTTACTTGAAATGCATGTACCCAAACCCATTTTGATCCATTGCTGAGAATTGAGTTCAAATACACAGTCGTATCGGTCTCTGCAGACTGTATTTCTGCCATGTGGCATACCCTTCTGACGGTGTCAATAGACTCCCAGATCTACTGTACGTTGATTATACATGTGCACTTGTCCTGTTGTGGTTTGTCACACCCTTGTAAAAGTCACAGAGAGCTACGCAACCACTGCAGCTTAGAAAGATCCTAATCTACAACAAAGTTTACTGTTGGTAGGCCGTGGAATAAAAATATTCTGATTGAATTAAATCAAACAGCCAGTTTTCCTCTCTAACTCATTATCCATCAAAAGGTGCAATTATTTTAAGTGAAAAGGTAGTTGAACTTTGATTTTCCTTTCCTGGCATTTAATTAATGCATAATCCCTTTATTCAATCCACACATAGGGTATCTAAGTAAGAGTGCTTGTGATATAGATTGTCGGGAAAAAATCATTTGGATTATTTGATAAAGCGAACTAATTTCATGCTTACCAACGAACGTGGCTCTTAAACACCATGAGAGACTTTAAAGGTATTATAGGGAGGAAGAACGTATAGTCATTTAAATTTAACCCTGTATAATTATCTAATAGCAGCATCCAACCAGAAAACAAGTTCAAAATTGCGGAAAGACTATGCTATTAAAAATATCCGAAACATCCCAATTCGAAAAATGTGTTATATATATGTATATAAAATGGCGCGATCTTAAGTCCGTGTGGCTTCTCCATGTTTCGACTTTGCGGTGGCGGTTCGTTATTTTCGGTGAAATTATACTTAGTGCTGTTAACTTTTATCTGCATATCAGTGAAGTTCTGTACCGATTTTTGTTTTATAGGATCTTCTTAATGCTTGTTTACCGAAAACTGCTATGATTTTTCCTTTTGTTTAATTCGATATACCCGATAACGTAGGCGACTTATGAAACATTTTTTCATAGATCAACTTAGTGACATTTAAGGGACTTTTGTAAATGCACAGTTTTGAATAGTGGGATTTTGTCTTTTATCGCCACAACGTCTACCTAGTACTGATTTAATTTTAGGGTGTCTACGGTCAACAGAAGTTCTGCTATCGGTCATTTAAAAGCTCAGTATATACGTCGATGCGGTCACTTGTTTGTTCAAAAGTATGCTTTTGCCGTGACTCTTCTCTGATAATTAATCTCTAAGGTTTTGTCGGCAGTTTTCATGATCACTGAATCTATGATTCATGTGTTCAAATAAACGTTGTATTGGTTACTATAGACATACTTTTGCCACCTTAGATCAAGTTGGTGCCGAGTGAAGCCAGTTCTGCGGCTCTCTTATCGACCGGAGAAAAGGCGAGGACGATGACACACAAGGCCGCATTAGAAACGGAGATTGCAGACACCACCGATGCGTACGCTGCGGGAGTGCGTAGCGGCGAGCTAGCGCTGGATCCTCTGGCTCTCGCGCGCTTTGTTGCTGCCCGTGTGGTTGCCTTTGGTCGCCACTTTCTCCTCATTGAAAAACCGTCCAATTTCTCCGTGTGGGGCCATGCTCGCCCTGCCTCATCCCATTTCACGGTGTGTGCATCTTTTTTGCCCCATTCTCTACCAGGATCCAACGACTATGGCCTTCTTGATCGTGCATTGATATTAAAAATATCTATCTGACTGTCCGTTTATCAGCCTATATACCTGCCCCATTACTCAAGTGTCTGAATTCTTATGTACTTGATTTATACCTTTATGCACACTTGTCTGTCGGTCTGTTACTCCTTTGGCATACGTTGCCTCTTTATTATCTGCCGAATCGGGCGATTTTTCAATTTGTCGAACTCTCTATCATTTTGCCCTTTCATTTACTTACCTACCTTTTTTCTGGTCTTATTTGCTTGATGGTCTTTCTCCCCACTAATTTACTTATTTTTTTAATCCACTCACGTTTTTCGTTTAATCTTTTACTTGGCTTTTTACTCAGTACCTGCCTGTCTCCTATTTTCCATCCACGTTATGTGGTCCATTTGTGTCGCTTCCCTTTTTCGCCAGTTTGGTTGCATTAATGGTTTCTTGCTTGCCTGCTTGATTCTATTGTCTCTTACTTGTCTGATAACCCACCCGTCCCCATACCTTCTTGATTTTTAAGTGTTTTTGAACCCCCTTTCTCAATCGATCAGTGTTACCTGATTGAGTATTCGGTTAGATTTTGCGGACTTGTTTGAACAATCTCTTCGTAATCATCCATCTCCTTATCTCTCCACATACACACAAAAATGCTCAAATATCTGCCTATGGGCCTACATCACATATCTAAGTGCCTTTTTAGGTTTCCGAATAATCGTATGTGGAATTGTTTAAGTCGTTGACTTTTGACTGTCGGTCATCATTGGTAAACATTCACTTGTCATTTAGTGAATAGCGTTTTCATTAGTGTCTTACAACACATTGAAATGATATTTGAGGGTGTGATCATCTGTAGTATTTATCGTAGGGGATGATCGGTTGAAAAAGTTTTTGAGGAATTAATGTCATTTCATTTTTGGAAACTACCATAACTACGTTTGTAGGCATAAACCAGATAGAGGTACTTCTTAAGAATTACAAGGTTATGACTCAGGGTATTAATGTAGGCTTTGGTCACTTTAACTAAAACATTCTGCAGATAATCCTCGTTTCTTCAGTTACTTTTTGTTTGGCTTCGGGGACGCATAATTTAGATACCGCCTTTATAATTTCCTCCTCATATACAAAGGAAAATGAAAAGCTTTTACTCAAATTAATTCCGTGAACATCCATTCAGTGAAGTTAGGAGGTATTTGTGCATATCAATTTCTGTTCTGTTGCCTTTAACATATGTTTTCCTTAAGGTTTTTTTCAATCCTCTCTCCTTTATCAAAACTCACTCAATAGAAATCTGTTTCGCACAACGTGTAAGACAATTAACATTGAACTTTCTTGGCATCTCAATCATTTGAAAGGTATTTATAACGCGCGATAAGGTTTTTAAACATAAATAAAATATCTGCTGTCAAATAAGGAGCGGCAGAGGCGAAATTGATCACAAAGGCAATTTAAACTGGACTATTACTTCATAACAACCTCTACCTCTGATGAAACTTCAATGGTTGGAAGTGTTGTAGTATAAGAATATTGTTTGATCAGTATATTTGTGTTTTCGTCATACGTGGTTTTCTAGGGCGCTAAAACATCACGAACATCTCCGCTGAGTCTTCGTGAATGTTTACCACACCTTAGATCGCTGTTGGCAGAGGAGGGAACGAAGGCGTTCGCTCCGTCTTCGGTGCACGGCCGCGACAGCGACAAATCACTCTCTGCTCTGATGGCGGAGAACGCGCCGCGCAGCTTCTCTGATGCGTGGACACCACCATCGGAGCTCTTTATTGTGGAATCGTTGCCCGCCGCTTACTCCGGCCTCATTCTCCTTGCCACCTCGACCGCTTACGCTGATTTTGCTCGCGCTTTTTACTCCAAAGCTACTCGAAACTGTGTAGGTCTATGACGGACTCTCTATTCTCTTATCACTTATTTTCTCTCCCTTAGTTTCCGGGTTCTATGTATCACACTTTTCACGTGGTCTCTTGGGGTCAGCCGTCACGAGATTTCGTGAAGAATGAACGATTTCCTCTGGCTGTTCACAAGGCTTCTGATTCAATTTCAGTAGCCTATCGGTGGGGTCGTATTTTTGTCAAAATAAATGTGCTTTCCTTAGACCCACTGACGACAAAATAACCGGGGTTGCACGCAAGAGAGGCGAATTGGTGTACAAACACGTGAGTCATCGCCTCCTCTGCCGTGGTTCAGGAAAAAACTTTGGATGTTTAATTGAACTCAAATGCAATAGTTGTTATGCTGGTCTGCCCGAGGTCTATCTTCTCCATGAGGGCTGCGAAGTCGTTGGCGAGGATCTCCAGGTGGTTTTGCGACTGTACTGCATCGCCTGCACTCAAAATTTAAGTAGCTCGTATTATTTCAACCATATTTTAGGCGTCGCGATTGGTGCATACCTCGGGCACACCGATGGTTCTGTCCCCCACGATGGCTCGGCTCGGAGCTCCACTCCCGAAGGAACTAGTGAACGCCTTGGGTGAAGGAAACCTCGAACGAGCGACTCTACCGACCCACATTCATCGCACCGAACTCCTTATTCCTCCTCCCCTTCCCTGTGGCCCCAATAAAGACATTTTTACGCTACGAGCCAAAGGACCTATGGGGTTTATTATCAACACACAAAAGGACAGACCAGTTTTGTCGTGGAAATCTTTTCCTGTTAATGCAGAAAGGAGTGTCTTCTTCCTATCGGCTGTTTCACCCTCTCTGCCTCCCTACTTTATTCGGACTTTGAAGAAGCTTGGCCTTAACTCGACATATCCGTTTATAGCTGTCGAAAATAGCCATTGTTAGTAAAAAAAAAATCATTTTATTTTGTATTACAGTGCATTTTTTGCACCTGGAAGTCCGTATCATTTGGGTTTTTTATTGTTTGTATAATTGAAATGGAATAGTAGGGAGTATTTGGTCATTCCTCCTAAGGGATTATAGGGGAGCCGATGGGATCAAGGACCTAAACTGCCAGATGTCATGGTTTACGATTATTTACAGTTAGAAACTGGCTTGTGGTCACCTCAAATCCCCTTTTTACAATGTGTGTTCCAATAGAATCTGTGAGAAAAGTACATAACACCATTGGAAAAACGGATTATTTTATCCCGTACTTGTGTTTAATAAGTTGTACGAAATGCAAACATTTCTTTGCACAACAGGATGGTTATTCGTCAATTCGTCTCCTGACAATGAGTTTGTTTCGCGCTACCTGTGCAGTGGTGGCAGAACTGCAACAGCATCACATGAGTCAGGAGAGGGCTTTGTTTAAAACCCACACGAGGGGACTGTTCGTAGGGGTGCCGCTGACGTAAGGCTTGAAAACAGTGCGGTGAGGGAAACTGTTGAGGATACGCAACCCTTGTGGAAGTATGCCATGTGTTACATGTCTCCCTCTTCTTGTTGGCCTCTTGATTGGCTCGCCGCGCAGTCACCTGCACTGACTGGGGCTAAAAGTCATACGTGGTTTTTCGCCAAGACTAAGCGGTTTTCCATTGTAGCCCGGGAATCCGTTGCGTTGTTTTGATTGACCTGAAGTTACATTCTGTGCAAATAGTTACCAAATTTCACCAGCTTTACGCAGTTCAAAAAGGAAATAGTGCTCCACAGTGTGCACATTCCCTATACCAATCGCCACTTGTGGGGATACATGTCTGACGACAAATATTTAGTGGAAAGTGTAAAATGAGTCTACTAAGCTAAGACTCAACATCATTTTCTTCTTACCATCCAAGTTTTATTTCAGTACTACCTTACCGTCCAGGTGGGTTTCCCTCAACCTCTAAAAAATTATGAGACACATTTGCCTATGAAATTTTATACATTTTAACATAGAGAGTGGGAGGAGCTCCATAATGGGTGTTTTAAATCGTCCAATTTTGGCACTGCTTCAGCTATTAATGTACCTATAGTACAGCACCAGACTAGATGGAATCCCAAAAGTGGTTGTATTTTCAAACCCACATCTGTTAAGAGTCTTCACAGGTACTGCAATCAGCGGCATCTATCCTCATCTGCAATTTCAAAGTCTATTATTTAGATGTTGACTTGTAAATCGTTTTTTATTTGAGATGAGATGCAAAATGCCGTCATTTATGTGAGATTCAATTCCCCCCTATAAACCTCATAGGATATGTGAGTTCAGACGGGGCAGGATTGTGAATGTACGGAAGGCCTGATGGCCGTTAACAGAAATGAAGTAAATGGAATTCCGGCGACTAAACGCCATGTGCAGATAAGTGTCATAAATACCCTCTGCTACACCATCCACTATCGATGCTGTCCTGGCCTTGACTTCTCGAACTAGCACGGGCTCAACTATCTCCATTGCCGATACTCTGTTTCATCGTTTTGTTGTGAGTGGAGGCATAATTTCGCCAATTATACCAGCTAATAGACACCTATTTAGTTGCTTGTAGATACCACATTTTAAAACTTTCAGCCTTAATAAACATAATAATTTGTCTTGTTAGAAAGGCGACGGTCTTATTTTTCTTTTAGGCAAAAATCTTATAAGCCACCTCTGTTTTTCCTTCGCTCGTCAAACTAACTGCTTTTGATTCTTCCAAAAACTGCAATGATGCACACTTCCAGGATTCTTTTGGGCAAGTATCGAGATATAAAGTTGATTCTCGGTCAATAAATGTCCATTCTCTTCACGGACATGACTTTGAAATTGTAGGTTAGGTCTTCCAGTGTAAATATTTTGCGGATAAGGGGAGTACAACGCAGCTAACTTAAATATTCCTCTTTCAGTCTTGCACATGGACAGGTGTCCACTCATTAAGGCACAAATGTGCGATTTTTTTACGACACCCTGTCGTAAAGCCAATCCAGCAGTTAACGACCCTCTAAAAATTAGTGACCAACTCCCCGGTAGGCGGTTGCTTTTGTTGCTTCTTAAAAAAAGCAGCACCTCTGCCGCCATCGCCCTTTACCAACCTACTTTATCCTAAAGCGAGTTTAGATGAAGCTCGAAACCTACCAAATTGGTCATACCTACGGAACTTGTAAGACATTTTAAGAAGAAAGTTTATTATTAACGCATGGAAGGATTGGACTACCAGTAGCGCAGGTGACCAGAGTAGAGGCCTGCCTCAGCGTGAGGACTGTACACAAGGAACTCTAGGGCCATAACAGCATTATGCATAGCTGTGACATGTAAAGCTATCAAGACAAACTGAAGCTTTCAGTGCCATTGGATAATATGGGAGGCTGCCATTGCTGTGCCACGCGCAGAAGTTGTGAATGTGTCCTAGTTCGCACTAATGGATGGTTCACATGTTGCGTCGAGCCATTCCAGACCAGACACCGTTAATCAAGATGGTAGGCGTGAATGCAAAAATGCATGGCTATTAAGGCTTATAACCTGCAAATCTCTACAAAACGCTTCAGAAGCAGCATGTTGATGGAACTGCAGCGAATAGCAGTAAAACACCTAATTGAAGATGTCCGCTTCGCACCACTCACTGATCCTTTGGTTGTAAGGCAATGGAGCGTCTCCATACTTAATTTATATCCTGTTTTTTAAGCCCACTCTCGTATGGTTTGTAAAATCTTCTTCTTCGTTTTTTGATAAATAAACCATGGATTCGTGTTTTTATAGGAAGAGAAAATAGGCATATATGGTGCAAAGAAATGTGTCAATTTTAGGCGTTAACTAGTAAAAATCAGCCAATCTATTTAAGGCTCATCAAAGATGCTTTTAGAGCTTTATCCGTCTCGTTCGATCCTCCAATCAAAGCATTTCCAACTGGGAAATTGATAAAAATTGGGATGGGTTACATGACAGCACATTACGCAAAATAGCAGATTGTTAAATTTCAATTGCTCATCCCTTCGTACAAGCAAACCTTGAATTTAATGTTTAATTTTACGCCATTTGGATTGCTTGTTGACAACAAAAATAATTGAGGAAGTATAATCAGTTTATCATGGGACCGAGATCGTATAACTACCCCAGATGCCGTAAGTTTGATGGATGGCGGTGCACTCATTGAAGAGTTTAGCTTTTGCCTAAGACAAAATATTTGTAGAGCCTCTCAGCGGACTCGTTCTCAAGACTAACAATCTGTCATGTACGCATTTTTAGTCTCCATGGCAGTAATACGGAGATACTTGTTTTCCAGTGTTCATGCTCACAGGTCACACAACGTTTTTAGGGAACCCTGTGGTACCACAAACTAGCATTAGGTGATTCATCAAATTTCATCTGTTGCCTTGCATGTCTTATTTAGTCCTTTTATTCCAGGGTTGTGAATGAAAAAGAGTTATGCTTCCTTCGTTTCCTCAATGTAGACTTTGCTTCAATTAAGACCTCTTACACATCTGGTGCATGGTCTAGATGGATGGCGTGTGCAAGATCAAAGCCTTTCCAATCATGATAGTTGCGCTGTTGCATTTTATCAGTGAGCTTATCCTCGTGATCAGCACTCTGCATTTTGATTTCATCCTGGATAAATGTGAGTTAGCCGGATAGTACAGATACCATCTCGTGCCCTCTTCGTACTATCATTCCTATCGCGTTGAAGAGGAACTCGATGCAGTTTCGCCTAAATAAGGCGGATTATGTACCATAAAACTTCAAATTTATTTTCTAATGTGCCAATAAAGTAATTGGGCCAAAGTAAAGAGCGCCTAAATCAAATCGTCTTATTCATTTGCAAATTCAAAATAGTGCTGTTCCGCCACTTATTTCGCATGCAAAATAGAGCATAGATTGGTTGAATGGTATTTGTTTCCTTTTGAATGAAAAGTTGTAAGTTCCTTTGCCCCGGCGACTTGATTCCTATTTTAGAGCCATAGAGTCTTGTCCATGATTGCCTTCACCTTCCCCCTTCTGTAGGCCATTAATAATAAATTGTATTCCCCACACATGTGCCTTGTGCGGCCTTCAGAGGTGACTCGGTGTTTTACAGTTGTGACGGCGGGTAAAGAAACCCTGTCTAAATGAATAAAAATATCAAATTCTTTAGGTGGAGAACACGCCCAAACTACGTGAAAGGAATGGCAAATGGCTGACTCTTCAGTATCCCAACAGAAGGAGCGTCAAACCGGAGTTGACTCGTGTAAGCTTTTCGAACTGGTAGGGAAACACAAAAAACTAAGCAGTTTTAAAACGTTCTCTAAAAATGGCTTAGTCATAGTGCTTACAATTAAAACTTGCCAATACGGATGCGTAATAACCTCTCTCAAGTTCTGTTTTGCCGCAAATATTTCTGTGGCAAGAGTTTAGCACACAAAAAAGGCTTACCGTAGACTATCGTCCAGCGAACAAAACAACAATTGCGAAATTCCAACCTATTTTGCATCATGTACAACCAAAAGCATTCAAGATGTAAGGCAGTATCTTCGATTTTACCTTTGTTTTCGGCCCAGAAATGACCGCAATTCACTGGAGGACTCATGACTGCCACAGAAGAAGCCTGACCCTGAGGGATACCATGGGCAGGTTCCAAAAGATAAATAAAAATATGTGCTCAAATTACACATACTTTATTCCTCTAGTGAGCTTTGTGAACTCTTTAACTCGGTCGCTACCTTGTCTTCAACGCTACCTCTTTCATCTACTAATGTAACTCATTAATTCTGCATGGATGACTTGAGGCCATACTGTAGTGCTTTGACTGTGTTTGACACCGTGATTTGGTCTCGCAGGTGCCTAAGTCTCAGACCATGACCTCCAAGCAATGCTAGAAAGCTACGATCACAAGGTTAATTATTGGCTTGTGTCCAAAGCCGCATTTAGTTTTCCACAATGATTCGGTTCTATTTTCATTGTTTGCTCAAACGTGAAGTGATAGATATGTTCATTCTACAGATCCAATGTGCTTCTTTTTTAGTAAATTTAGGAAGAAAATTTTTGTCCTTTTTAGTTAATGCCTGTCATTTAGCCTTTATATGTTAGCGGAATTCTTCTGAAGACCATTATACTTTGTCATTCTATAAAATACACAAGAATGGCTAGATCGAGGAAACATCTACTTTAAAATTATTCTCAGATTTATTTTAAGTCAACGTTTGGATTTTAGCGTTAACTTTTAATAAGCTTCAATGTTTGAATTCACAATAAGTTATTTGAGTGGTTAAAATTTCTGTGAAAACTTGGGAACCAATGGGTTTAAGGCGACTTCTTCTAAGAACAGTGACAGAACATTGTAAGATAAAAAAGGATATAGTTTGTTAATTGTACGGAAAAATGCCAGCCAGCCAACCACTGGTAAAAGCGTTCTGCTTTGGCAGTGAGTTCTGATGAAAAAATGGCAGAGTTTATTTTGCGTTGCTCATAGACATTTAAGCCATTAAAACTAATTTAACCGCACGGACTACATTAAGGTGGGGCTTCTCTCGCCTTAGAAAACGCTGATGAATAAACAGTTTTTTGGGTTTTTCCTCCCTCCCACAATCGTTCACAGGAAACGCTAATGAAACGCGACATCAATGTATTTAAACAATAACATTTAATTGGGCTGTCAGAATAAATTATTGCAGTGGTGATAGAAATCGAAGTAGACTTAGAATTGGTTATTCATGCAAACAAATTCACATAATTTTTGCTAATGTTAACATTGCAGTTTGCAAATACGTTCTGAAGGTAGGAATCACTATTGGCAGGAAGAAAAGCTGGGCTTCTGAGCGGTGATCTTGGTGATTCTAGTGGTTGTGCCGTTACTGTGATAGCATTCGAACCCGACTGCACTCGTAGGATCAGAATTAGGGAAGTGCAGTGAAGTTTTGCTACTCTGAGAAGGCGGCTCAGCTCGTTGATTTCAGTGAAATCATTTTGTCACATCTACCTCAGTCAACTACACTCGGGATATCCACTTTGGTGATATTTTTGAGGGTGGAGTAAAGTTCTATGGTAAACAAAAGTACTACATGGCTAACATTTTGCAAATCCATCTGGCAAAAGCGAAATAAACACCTTGTCTACCTTGCCATCTAGCTTGGATGCTCTTTGCTTTTCATGAGGTCAAAAGTGAAAAGAGATTAGTGGTTGAAATTAATGCAGTTGTCAAAATTATTTGCCCACCTCCTGCATTGCATTTCTAATGTGCAAACTTAATGGTCAACTTAGACAAAGGCCTTCTTTCAATTTATAGTTAGTGCGTTCTTTGAAACAAGCAAGGTTGTCGGTCACATCTCACCACGGTACCATTAACGACTGTGTAATCCAAGAATAAGAGGTCTCGCAGCGGCAGGAGCCATCTCCGAGGATGCAGCGTGGAATATCAGTGTGTAAGGATGTCTAGTAGCCAAGTACGGAAGGGCTCATTGACCGTAGGGGCATTGATGGTACCACTAGCTTGAAAGCAACGTAAGAACTGGAGCATCGTGTCACCATTTTATGATGTGGATTGCAATACTCAAGAGTATATGCTTAAAATCTCTTCAAAGTAATGTTCAGCAATCTGGAATCCTTGACTCACTCGTTAGTTGCCACTACGCAGAGATGAAATTATATTTTCCAATCCATAATGTTGGTGGGCGAAGAACGATACTAAAAGTCTGCGCACTATTGAATGCAATTAACGCAAGTGAGACCGTTGCACTTGGCATAAGTGCCCCCAACCGCTGACAGAAGTGGAATGTGTTTCTATTACCAAAAGCATTTTCCATTTATCAAGCTATGTGCAAAGAGATGGTAAAAATCAAAAGCAACAGTTTTGTGCACAGTAAAAAGGGTAGATATAACTCACTTGAACTTTTGCCTTTGTGTTTAAAAGAAAAAAGAACCCCCTCGATGCTGACGACACGCCCCTTAAAATTTATTCCCTAAAGGAATCATCCCAAATTCACTTATCAGCATCCATTCTTAATCCCAATTTCAAAGGCTCACCAAACACAGTTCCAAAAATCCCCCACTCAGGTATAATCCAGCTGTTAATCAGTCAAGCCTATATGGATTGCATTAAAATTGAGTTAACAGAATCTTACCTGGGGGATTGTATTGACTCCATTAAACCTTTTTGTAAGTCAACGTTACACTACCGTCTGTCTGGTTGAAGGCAGATTAGGCAATTTGAGGAAGGAATATCGGTAAGTCTTTGTAAAATTTGTTACACAATTCAGCGCTCTTTTGACCATGATGCTGTTTTGTGAATTAAATTTCCCACGAGAATTCAATTGCCCTTGACCACTCCTGTCACATTCTCAGGGTTTAGAGTGGCCTCCAGGACACAGGTAATTGATAGACATCATTCTAATACGACAGACGTTCAATTTTTCAAGCTCAAAAAACTACGTATCCATGGCGTTACCGTAAGCTGCGAACATTTTAGCGATTGAAGCCCTTGATGCTAAATAATCAAAGCACATCTCGTGGAATTGCACGAAGAACCAAACCTTTTTGAAAGTGGTGTTAAAACCAAGCGTTCATGAACATGCGCAAATTTGATGTGTCGGAGTGTAGAGATTGCCAGGACAGATAGGCTGCCCTAGAATGGTTCGGCTAAAATCTTTCGAGCATTAATTCAATACTAGGTTCCTTAATGGCTACTTTTATGCGATTTTTTGGTAACCGTTTGCTTTTCCAGATTCGGAGAAGAGTCAGAACTCATTATTCTGAAAGAAGTTAGTTAGTTAGTTAGCCACCACGTTATGCTCACCATTTCATCTTTAAGCAACTGTGATGCGTGCATGTCCGCTGCTACCAAGATGGGTGGATCTGAGATAAGATAGCGTCTGGCTCGGCATATCCGAACAGTCAAACTCTACAATAGCAAAAAGGAGTTCAACTTAAAAAATCGCCAAGTGGCACTAATTTGATCGCATTCGCCAGATCTTGAAGGCACTAACGGGTGCCTTTACGAATGCCATGAGTCTGTATGGAGCTTCTTTATAAATATACGGAAAGGCTGATGGGCTCTCATTGCAAATGGCAATAACAGAGGTAGCTACTATAATAAACGGGGATTGAAAAAGCATGTGATGGATGATTGCTGCGGGGTTTTAAAGATATTTTTCCAAAATCTTTAATGTCAAATGGCGCTTATTATCATAGAAAAAAATGCTTTAACTTTAAGAGCCTCTCAATGGGTAGATGGTTTATAGCAAAAGATTTTGGTGATGAAACAAGAATAGCTCTATGCAATTTCATCTCATCCCCGTTGGTTAGACGTATATTTGCTTCTAAATTAGATAGGAAGCAACCATTTGTTGAATGCATGACTTTGCAATTTGCTTCACAATGCGGCTTTACAATCTCACGAGTTGCTGGTTGCTTTCGACTTTAAGGCAATAAAAAGCATTCCGACGCAGATGTGAATGCTCTCGCAGACACACACCCACTCACCAGCATATCCGCGCATGCACACACGCAAAATTGCGCTCAGGCCTTCTGTTTCAGCTGAACAAAAAGTCACTTAACACGGGAAGATAGGCTGACAGACAAACAGACGGACAGGTTGTAAACCAAAGGTGTTGAATACGACTGAGAGCCTACTGATATCCCTTTCGCATGGTCCAAATTATAAACGTTGTGACCAACAGCAAAACCATTCCCTTTGTAAAATTTTTTCGCCATATCAAATCAAGTATTTGTTTCTCAAGCTCCCGTTAAAAAAGTTTAATTATTTCCTACTGTTGGATTAATTAGCATTTGTGCCTAGAGCATGTAAATGTACTCTTACGAGTTAGTCATTCCCGATTTATTTCATTTTTTAGCAAAGTGGAAAATGCTATTGCGCTTCTCCAGGTCGGCAACGCATATTCCGCCTTAGTGTTTTAGCTTCTTTCTTCTCCAGCAATGGCCTTTAGTAGCAGCGGTGAGGAAACCTAATCTTAAAAATTAACCACTCTGATTTCTATTACGGGTTGCTAAACTTTATAGCGATGGAAGAGGAGCGTTTGCTCAAAGGTGAACATAATGCCTTTCTTCAGCAACTAACTTAGCCCTGCGTTCTTCAAGAACCCGATCAACAATTGGAGAAACATTAATGGTGTGAAATCTGGTACAGCTCATTATGTAGCTGTTTACGATACCAATATGAAAATGCTAATCAAGCTAGCACGCGATACCTTCTTCACTTCTGTCCAAAAAGATACGTCCGGAAAACATTGAAAGAAGTTCAAAGTGATGTGGAAGAACACACGTGAAGCTCTATCCCCAAGAAACTATTTTAAACTCCGCCCTTTATTAACTAACTGGTTTTGGGTCAGTGTTCCTACGATTGGAAGTAAGGGCAGGGGATAGTTAGCACATGCCCCTTCCCTTCGTACATTTCTAAAACAGAACAAAATTACAGATTCAGTAAAATTTCCAGGAGGGGTTAGTGACGTTCAAGTCAGATATTGCCCTAATTGCCCGCAACTACAATGACAGGTGCGGCTGGTTCTTGAGAGTTTTGCTGTTCCTTACAGCACTTACCACTTCGGGATGGCCGAAGCTGGAGTTTGACCATGGGAAGCACAGGCAACGACGCTCAAAGGAAGAGGGGCTGCGCAATGTTTTTGGTTTTTTGATTCTTCGGTTTATTTTCAAGGGCACTTAGGGCTACGATTCTGCACTTCAATCTTTCAGCCCCTGTCTACTTCAGCGATCCATTCGGCTTCGCCATAATGCCTCCTTCTGCATTCAGAAAAAATTTGAAGCGCTACACAGTATCATAAAGTAGCGAAATTAAAATCTATCATATGCATAAAAACACCTACAAATGCTATCCCAAAATATTTTATTAAAGTATTCAAAAATATGATGCTGTTTCCTTTGACTCCTCCACATTTTAGTAAACATTATTAAAAATCGTCATGAAATTGTACGAATTTATTTAACGAAAAACATAACCCACCTCTATTCCATACCAAGAGGTCCTATTTTGAGCGCAAATATGTCAGTACCAAAAGGAAAGGAAGTTAATAGTTTGCATACCTAAGGATGAACTGATGATTATTTGAGGTATATTCCGTAAGAATCCATTTCACGAATAAAAAGTGTATAAAGGTTGTTCACAATTATGTCAAAATGTTCAACTTATTAAAAAGCCTGTGGTTACAACCCAAAGCATCTTTGACGACGAAAGAAGTCATAATAATAGAGTTGAATATGCATTGCCTACGTACAGAATGGCTAAGGGACCACTGGAGTGGCTTAGAGGCTGTTCTCCCTAGCAAAATACATTCATGAAGATTTGATTATCCGTGTAACCAAAAGAAGAGATTAGGCAACTAATTAAGGCACTACATAGCCCACCCCTCCTTTTGAGCGTCGTCTTCATCTCCACCCTTGACCAACCTTCCGCGTCGGCCACGAGAACATAGTCGGTGCTGTGAGAAAAGCACCCACCAGCCATCAAAGTTGCGCATCCAAGACGACGTCTGACCGCAAAATCACTGATACTCTCGGCAAATCTACTGAATCGGGAGCTTTGTTCCACTTCCAAAACCATGTTAGGGAATGTGCTGGCCATCTCGTATGTTAATCTCCTATCCCCATCAATTATCGTCAGGCCACTGGCCCAAAGGCCAAGTTGTTTTATAAGGGAATAGTTATGAAGGGGTACATTTTCCTTATTGCAGCCAGCCAAAGGGGGTCTTTAAAGGTATCGCATTTCTTCCTAAATGATATCCTCATGTTGGTATTGTAGATGACACTGTAACAAACCTTTTCAGATGGTTCATGACCACGGATACTATCGCTGCAGCTGTTAATAAGTCCTCGAGAACAAGGGACCGGGGCAGGTGCCGAGGAATCACATCATTTACAACCCTCTGACTATTGGTGAACACGGATTCTCCCAACCGCAGCATATGTCCCTCTTCCGCCATGGTAAGGTTTAGCATACAGTGATAGAATTTGGAGCATTTGTCTCTTAACATCAAGTTTGCTTTCCGTTGCTACTAATTAGCGCCCCGAGTCTTCGTTAGGGACGCTAGAGAACGTAATACTTGGGCCGAATTCGTAGTTACAATGTACAGAGAGGCTGAACGGCTACAGGCAAGGCTTAGAAGTACAATCAAGTTTACACACTTTGTCCCTAAAAGTTTGTGTCCGAGTAGCCATCGGGTCATGCGTATTTGATTGGTGATAAGGCACCTTGTTTTCCTCAGACCTACAGACCTTGGATTCTTTTGATGTTCTATATAACATACAGTCAAGTTATAGGAGTCTAGGCAGCGGAGAATAGTTATCTAACACCGAATTTCTAATAAATCCTTTGATTAATCACCCTTAGTACTTACCAAACTAAAAAATGGCTGGTCATAAATAGCTTAGTCCTCTTGAAAGGCATGATGACACAAAGGAATTTTGGCACCTCGAATCGTCTACTAGGACTCAAACGCATTTATTTCCGCCTCTCAGAAGAGGTAGATGACGATGAGCATTGAGAACTGCACCGAAGCGAAGCTAGTGGTATTAGGATCCGCAAAAGCCGAAGCACCCCTGATGAACCAATCGTTGAAGCAGGTATCGTAACATCATAGAACAACTGTATACTACGGTACAAATTTAACCAATACCGAATCTCTGCACTCCTTGCAGCTGATGCTATCCTAACATTTACATGAAGCATTTTCTCCCACCAAAAAAGTATTATGTAGGATGAATGATGTGGCAACCAAGTTGACAGCCCATCCACGCCATCTAGGTAGTTGCAGGATAGGATTTGAACCCAAAAATGCATATCAAGTTGTGAGGATCTCTGTAAGGGTAGTAGGAAGAAATATGAAGGTTACAAAAACATGAGATAGCCGAGGTGCCTGCGTAGACAACCTATTTGTGTGTTAATAGTAGGTCTTCTCTTATCCCTGTATGTTTAAGCCCGCCTCCAGATGTGACTCAAGATTCTGCATTGGTAGCAGTTGCAGGCAGAGTCGCGACAAACAAACTCCGATCTTAGTTCCCCAAACTCAATGCCACCTCTGTGTCACGGAGAGGAGATTCCTCTCACTGTAGTTTAGTAATTTTTCGGAGACTTGCAGCAGAAAAGCTATTGAAACCGCGTACCCTGCTAAAAATTACTCCAATTTGACGTTGTTAAATAAGGCAACATTAAACCGAAATTATCTAAAAATCTCTGTGGCCGTACCGTGTGGACACAGATCGACCATACCACAAATGGTGCAACTGATGTAACCACACACAAGATTTGGTTCAGTGCGAACAAAGCGGTGTCTCATTAGTGGCCCACAGATAATGCAGTATTCTGCCTAGTAGGCTTTGAAACACAAAAGCACAAGGGTCAATTGCCGCCTTAATTCGTCGGTTAGTCAGTCAGTAAACACTGTACGGTGCAGGAAGTGCTTCGTAAGACATGTGAAAGATGCAAACACTAATCTGACAGTCCTCCAAATTTGCTCCGATTTCACCACAACTTCCTTTTACCACCTGGCATAGGCACGAGCCTGCATTGGAAGCAGTGTTGAAGCTTGGTCTTGACACATTCACCCTCACTTATTTTAGCGTGTCGATAACGAAAGGTATTTTTTTGATGAATGGGAACCAAGGGTCTTTTTCAACGTGAAATACCCATCTTTGAGTGTTTTACCAGATTCATGCAGGCGAGTGTCACTGGGCGCTTGAAGTAATAAATATTACTGTTTTTAAGGAATGATCTTTAATGATAAATGCGCCCTGACACAGTAAAAAGCAAAATGGAAAGATCAATCAGTCTCTCCCCTCTCTCTTTCTCCTCTCTTTATCCCTAACCAGTTTTGATTTGTCCTTTTCAGTTATCATGTCTCCATTTTTAGTAAATAGAGTAATTTTTATTATTCGACTGATGTTCTTGTAGATCTACCGCATTATGGGCGAAAAATCAGGCATTTCTAGCACTTCAAATAATCCCATCTGCGTTTGTCTTAATCCGGTCGGTCAGCTCTGCAGCGTTATGTCTCCTCATCTGCGCAATAGGGGAATCTGATGCTACCAGTTCTAGTGTCCCGATGGAGCACATGCAACAATATTGAAGTAACTAGTAGAATCCAGCACTCAAGAAGGGGAGCGAGCAAAGCGCGTAAAGGCTCTGTTAAACTTACCTTATAAACTCAAATGCAATGTTTTTTTTCTTAAGTAAATTCGAACGTACTGGTAAGTATTACTTCAGTTCAAGGGTACGCTAGTCTTATTTTGCTGCCTTCTACGTTTCTCTTACTTTTAACCAGCTCTCGAATCATCAACTGTGAGGTCAATTTGATGGGTGTGGATCGAGGGCGTCCACTCCGCAAGTCATAGTTTCGGAGCTTTTCGTAGCATTTATTGCTTGGCACTTCCTTCACACCAATAAAGTCAAATGTCCCTAGGCTTCAGCACAATTCAAACTGCATAAGCATCGTTCTACTCATTAACTTAAATATTTGCAAATATGATTAAATTTCAAATGATTTACTTAACTCTCTTACCAAGTGATTGGAAAAATTCCAGCTAAGAAACTTAAGTCTATTTATTCTTTCTAGGGTTTAAGTGCTCTTCGAATGCGTCCCTACCTGCAGTAGAAAGGATGGTGAAGTGCTCTAAGAAATGTCTTCCACGGAATGCAATCGCACTAAGATAGTGACGCAACTCTGTGAAGGCTGAGGAGCCGCATCACCAAATGTTGATCTGTCATGAGAGTCTATTTTTCATGCCACCAGAAGAAATAAGAACACTAACGATTGTTTGATGCCCTCACAAATGGTAAGGTTGTGTTAATAAATAGAGTGAAACAAGACACCGCAACGCACAATTAAACCATCTTCATTAGCACGCAGTGCGTGCAAGTCATCTCTTTTTATAACATTCTCTCTGCCGCAAGGAAAACAAGGCAGTTTTCTACAAAATTGATTTTTTATCCACCCGCCTCCTTCTCATAAGCAGCAGCAGTAGCAGGAGCGAGGAGAGAAATTATCCCCCAGCAAATTACAGTAGTGCTCACTAGATGCCTTCCGATAAGACACCTCCCGTGATCCTAAAACCTACTCCACACATATTACCGCTGTTTTGTGCATTCTTGCTGTGAACCGGGAGAGTTTGTTGTGAAAAATTAACCAGATTTGCGCAGTTTGTGACTTTGGCTTCTGCCTTGTGAATTAGCTAAATGCTCAGAAGCTTCTCCTTTACTACCTAATGCGTGAGCTTCACGAAGAATTTTGAAAGACTCAGCGGTTCGGTGGCATTGTGTCATATCCACATCAACTTTCTTCGGAGATTTAGCAGCTATAGCTTGATCAAACGTGTACTTAAGTGTAGTAAGTGAGTTTGTGTTTAAATGACATACCCAGCTGTTCTGGAGGCTCAGACTTCGTACATTTCGGTTAGCATCTTGGTGGTGTGGAGTCCCGTCCATGTCATCATGTGTTCAACAGTCCAGCAATATTTGATTTGTTCCCTAACAATTTACACTGCCTTTTAATCTTCTACTTGAAAATATGATATCTTCGATGGTTCACTCGACAAATAGTGTAAAAATGAGTTAACAATTCACCGGTGAGAAAACATTCCAAAGGGGAAAACTATGGTAAACTAAATGAGTGTGAAACTCTCGTTTATTTACCTTCTGCTTACAAGTTAACATTTTCCCTTTTAACGTGTACCCTGAAGAACCGCTTTCATTTAAAACGAGGCCAAAATAAAGTTAAGAAGAATCAATTCCCCTATTTTTGGCCATGAACCTTGCAAAATATATTAACTATTGAATGAAAAGGAAATTTTTAAAGGAGAGAATCTTCACAAATTCGCTACATCACTACTCAGGAATTTGTGGGCCATTATTTGACTTTGATTTAAATCATCAACGAGCTTAACGCAGACTACCAAATTAATGGGCTCCCGTGACAAGCACCCTTTCTTAGGGTGTGTCACTTTTATACACCAACAACGCCAGGGGGCACGGGTGCCCTCCTCCGTTCAGTGCACCCAAGACGATGTTGTAAGCTATCTCAAGAACGCAGGAAAGCAAATTTCAGATAGCGGAAACTAGTGACACAACAGCAGACTAAAGATGATAAGACTGCCTCTCGCTCCAACCCGGACTCTCCCTTCCCGCGTTTGGTTCACCCTCATTCTGTCATCCCTCTGATAATGCGGTCTGTCTAGCAGCGCTTCCTTCTAGGCCGACCATGGAAATCATTCGGGATACTGGACATTAAAAGGCCACAAAAATAGTAGGAGTGCTGTCAAGGGAGGCTAACTACATGCTTTGGTTTACGGTTCGGTATGAAAGAAAAAAACAAATCCCGCAACTTATTTCATGAGCCATTGAAAGCTGACTTTTAGATTTATCAAATAAAACAGCAAAAGGAGTTAAAGTTGAGTATTATTATTTTAATGCAAATAAAGTCTCGAACTTAAAAATCAAAGAAAATGCCAAAATTCTAGGACCACTACAACTTACATGACTAGCTATTTAATTTCAACTTGTGATAAAAACCTAATTAAAATTTAATTACTTAAGTTGTACGTAAAAATGAAGTAAATTAGCGCGAATATTTTAGAAAAACGAACTATCCACTTGATTAGGTAGACAAAACCACCTTAAACGAATCCTAAAATGTCTCCATCGCAGTCCGAGTCCCCATAGTTAAGCGAGATCTTTTAGGAGCATTCACAGCGTCATGAGTCTTTTAAATGCTTTTCCGAGTAACGTAGCCCATGGGGTGGAATGAAACTAAGTGCACGGTTAATAACGGTTAGAAAAATCCATTTCTGTTATATCTTCCCAGAATAAGTTGAATTACATATGCTAAAGTGTGGTTTTTCGCAGAAACAACAAAACTTACATTATTCCGTTTTATTAGGAAACTCAGTTAAATCTAGCAACTACGGCAAAATTTCTAAGAGTAAGTGTCTTTCCTAGTCCCACGTTTTTATATTAATGGCACATTCCATAGAACTTATTCGTAGCTTTCTACCTCTGCTCTCGCATAGTCAGTGCTAAATGGCATTTGTGATGGGGGCAGGAAGATTTTATGGGGATGGAAACAACACAGTTTCAATATGCTATTAGAGTGGATTTCTGTCATTATTTGGTGAATTTCTTAACAAAATTTTTGAAGATAGTCGTTTGTAGTCTATTTGTGCCACTAAGTAAGCTAAAACTTATGGGAGAAGCTGGGTCAACCACTCATGCCCTTCTAGTAGGTTATATGAAGGAAAAATAGGGGTCTATTTTAAAAAAGGCATCTTAGGCGTTTATTTTAAAATTTTAATAGATGCATTGTTTTCCACAAGTACACGTTTTGAATGGGAATGCCGAATTAAAAAGTATTTGACTTTGACTTCTTTCATCCGTGACAAGAAGTATCAGCAGTAGCAATAGCAGCTTTATTCACTAGACAAACAGATAAATGAGTACATTTTCTGTATGCGTGTATGCCATTGTCCTCTCTCCCGTTGTCTTCAATTTCAGGCTATAAGTGCGCAATCTTATCAGCTATTCCATTCTTTAAAAATTTGGACTCTGTGTCGGACCGAAACACATCACGGCGTCTCGTGCGTC
Source organism: Taenia hydatigena (assembly GCA_036345935.2). Lineage (NCBI taxonomy): Eukaryota > Metazoa > Platyhelminthes > Cestoda > Cyclophyllidea > Taeniidae > Taenia > Taenia hydatigena. The sequence goes on from JADWOT020000008.1 coordinate 13,279,693, forward strand.
TTGCTCTTGCATTTCCCTATACCGTACGCAGGCTACCTGTGGTGTGAGATGCGATTCGCCTCCGCAAGCATATAATAGCACCTCCAAATCCATTAATGGAATGAAACATTTAATGAGGCACGTTTAATGCAATTTTTCCCCTTCTCTCTCTCGCGCGCTCTCTCACTCTCTCTTTTTCCTGGTCTGTTCACTTGGCCCGGGGGAGGGAGGAGAGAGACTCTGTGATTCAGCCAATTCTGGCGTTCATTAAATGGTTCCTATCCCCTGTGCCAGCTTTATAAATAGAGAAAAGTCCTTTCCTTGTCTGCTATTTTATTACCACCTATTGCGTGCCGCCCCTTTTGTCGCAATGCAAGGCCTACTCGTGGCTGAAATAATTGTGAAATTGTTTATGACATCCTGTAATTATCACGATTCAATCGTTTAAAGGGTTCACTACAGCCACTAGCTTACGAAACTTATCTCATCTAAAGTCTGTTGAGCAAAATCTCTCTCTCTCCCTCTCTCTTTCTCTCTCACCCTCTTTTCATACAGATTGTAAATTAAAATAGACAGATACCATCACCAACACCAAGGTTCGAATTTTACAGCTAAATTAAAAGGGAGTGTTTTTCCTGCAATTATGAATTTCTCGTAGAAATTGCTTGCCAATATTTTCTCTGTCAGAAGTCTCTTAAGGGAATTATATCATAGAGTCTGCAGACGACGAAAAAAGTGGAAATCACAACACGATTAATTCTCTTGGGTCTACTGCGGTTGTTAGATAAATTTGCTGGTGTTTATATTAATGTGAAGACTTGAATTCCACATTTTCACACACCCCTTCCTCTCCCTATAAATGATGGGTGAGGAAATTCTGATGTAGGCTTAATAAATGTGGCATCTATTAACTGTTTATCAAATAAATCGCCACCATTTAGTCAGTTTACCTTAGAAAAGAACGAGAGCTTGTTACTGAAACGAGTTCAGCTGTCCGAGTCATTGTATGGCATGGCAATATGAGGGTAATGATTGAGCTGGGAGAATGCACTTGCGGATGGGAGATCAAATCACTAAATTGACTGTCGATGTCCGAGGAGGTTTGGAAGGTCGCGATGCGAAGCATTCATCTTAACAAATGTCATCTTACTACTTGGAGTTCCACTTCACTTGTACCTCATCCTCCTCGCTTTCCGTCGTCTCTCCTCTGCTGTTATCGTTGCATTTACTTCTGTGAGTTTTATTTAAAGTTGTGATTTCCTATCATAAAGAGAATGCCACCTATTTGTTATTGGTGTTCGGTGAATTTGGCGAGCATATCCTTTAAAACAATGGCTTTAGCAGTACATATTTCTCCCAAGGAGGAATTTGGAAAAGGTGTGCTGGTGGATGCAGACCATATTATAAATTATCATTTCTAGCGGCATAAGATACACATTTCTTTGGGTGTATTTCGGCTTGTTGAAACATGTTATGGTTCCAATGGCGGTTAGCACGCAGAACTCGGAATTGAAGGTTTACCAAAAACTTGACGTCTTGTACACCTTTAACAGATGCACCCATCAACATTTAGTGCCTTCCTTCGATCTCATTTGCTTTTTTATTATCAATAAGTATCTTAATGATCACATGGATTGGGTTTGCTTACCGCTAACACCGGCACAGCGTCCCAACTATTCATGGGATCCATGCCGTAATAAGGCATAGCAATGCCTGGGAAGCTACAAGCACTGTCTTGAGGCCTGACTATCAAGATTGTAGAAAATACTGCAGGAGACCAGAGAGCCTTCGTGGTTGAATATACATTCAGTCCACAATTAGCAAACATAAGAAACACATTCTTAAGCAACTATACTCAAAATATTTCAGTCTTTTGTGGCGCGAGCTCCATGTCTAATCATGAGGATTCGCAATAAGGCATTTATCACCTGCCTTTGTTGACTATTTCATCTAGGGAACTGCCTGAAATTCTACACCTTTTGGGAAGTAAGGTGTTCTTACACTTTACGTATGCAACCTAATAGTAACTTTTAAGTTACTTGCGCTCTGTGCAGGTGAGTGGAGTCCTCTGAAGTTTGGCAAGTAAAGCCCTCCCCAAACTTATTCATATCAAGTTATAAAAACATATTTTTGGGTCCTTTTGCATCCAGTTTGGCAAAAGCGCTTTGAGGGTAGTCGTCTAAAGGATGAGCATCCCAGCATTTAGTAAAAACTGCGCCTCTTATTTATCCTTTTTATTTGTCGATTGCAAAAGCTAATCCAAATTCTCCAGGTAGATGAATATTAATGGTTGAACACATGCGAGTGCCAGAGATAAATTAGCTTTGAAATATGCACAAGCTTGATGCGGAGTGCTGGCATAATCCTTGGCTAACAAATTACAGCCAAGGTTTATTTGCGCAGCAACTAAAATGCGAAGTCCTAGTCCTCATAGCTAGTGGCGGCACAAATAAACATGACCAAAAGCAGTATCACCATTGGCACCGACATCTTCCTTTTTGGCAGGCATCACGTGTAATTTAATTTTGCCCGCCATGACATCATCTCCTCCCAAATAGGGGAGCAATGACGATACTACGCATCCAGATCAACAAAAGCTGAATTTGTTGCTCCATTGCACAGCGATTAGACCGCATTGCATGCTTTTATCTAGTGCTTTGGTCGTTTGTTTACCTCCCATGTCATTGCATCTCGACCGAACAATATGGCCTGCGGGCCATGTCGGTGGCCGCTCAGTCCTTCTGCAGGTCGAAAATACATATTCTGCCAGAGTACTATGTCTCCTTTTGTTTCCACAAATTTCTCAGGAAAGCACATTGGTAACATTTCGATTCCAAAGGACAACCACACTGAATTCTACTATTGGGTGAGAGAGCTCTCCGTGTCGAAAAGAGGGCTTGCTGCAAATGGGAGAACCTGTAACCACCCCTAATGGAGGGGTAGAAATTTACAATCACCTGCAAAAACTAACCCCGTAAGCCGTCTAGCAAAATTTTCTATAGAGCTGTCTACGGTATCTGTATGATGTCAATGAAGTGAACATTTGATACTTCCTCCACTTCCTTACTAGCGCGATTGAACTCAGACAGATAAATAGATCTATGGCTTGGCAGCACTGAAGTGAGAATGATGTGGCAAGAAGAGATGGAAGCGGAATCCCATTATCCGTGAAGCCATTTTGTTCCATGAATCCTTTTAGGACAGTATTCCTACGACTGGTGATGGGCGTTCATAATGGTCAGCACACTCTCTCTTCCCTCAATGCGATTTCCAAACAGGACGGAACTCCAGATGCAGTGGAATTGCTAAGAGAGATCATCAACGCTGCAGTTAGATGGCTTCTCAGTTGTACGCAAATTCCATGACTTCTGTAGTGGGTTCTTGAATGCTTTTCTTAAAGCATCGAATACATCGTGGTGGCCGATATGTGGGAGAGGAACACAGGGCAAGACGTTCCAAAGGAGATGGGCACTACGCACTGCTTTAATTTTTGCATATTTCTTTATTTTAGTCTTAAGGCCATGCCAGTAGCCTCTTTGGGCCGACAACAGATATTCTGCTAGAATATTTGTTTTCTTTTGTCTTTAGGAATGCTTCAAGATGCCAAAAATAATTCTTCTTTGAACCCAGAAGCAAAAGTAGTTTTTTTGATTCGTACTCTGCAATAATTGGAGTCTGAAAAGATGTTCATAAAAAAAGGAAACATGTTGAAAAACTAATTGAGGACAAGTTTGCTTACCACGACCTAAATTTGCCCATTATGAGGTTTACTAATCCCCACATTAAGGTTTTCAAATTTTCTCACAATGAAACACATGTAATGAGAGAGTCTAAATCCTGAATGATTAATGGCCACTTTACAGCCTTCATTACATTGAAATAATTTGTACCGTCTTGCGTGCTTTTTTTGCCGTGTGACATCCGCTCCTTCGGGCAAAAAGTGAGGAACAAACTGATCTTATTAAATGACTTTACCCTTAAATTAAGCTTGGAGGTGGAATTTATCCCTATAAACCCCTGCCCACTTTCAATTAACGTAACCTACGTACACAGAAGCACAGACACAAACAGGCCCATCCCGAGTCAAGTAGCACTTACTTGGGGCATTGTTCGTTACAACAAATGGAATTTGTCTATTGCCACTAACACAAAAAATGAGTGAGCAATTGTACCAAGAAGAGCCCTTAAAGCTCAATGCATAGTAAACAACAGTTGTGTTAAATGAAATAATCACTAAGTGATTACAGATGAGATCTGAAAGAACGAATGAATAAATGGAAGGATGAATGCATGGATGGGCGAGCAGAATCCAACGTGTTTTCGGCATAGAAACGATTTCACGCAAAATTACATAGCAGATATTTATAAAATACCTAACGTCACAAATATCTGATGACTTCTTTCGTAGCGATCTTCTTGATGCTAGATGCATAAACAACTCGTAGTAGAATGTTAGGTGTTGACCGCTTGCTTAACATCTTTGAAATAGGCCTTGTGATGTGTTTGACAAAAAGAAATGGAGATGCTGTCACTAGATGCAACATCACAAAATGTTCACCACTGTGTAAAAAGGGCCTAAGGCCTTACTGCATTCAAGCAGCATGCAAGCGTTTGACTGTTATGACTTTCCAAAAGCTCGGATAGCGCAAATTCGGCCGTAAATGCATATTAGGTTTCAAGCCTATGGGAAATTATCCTAAATCCTCTGTTCCTTTTGAGGTTTTGTACCAACTGCTACTTTACCATTTGCCTGCTCACGGCTTTAGTCTTCAATTTATCTTTACGTTCAAACAATAAAACTATTTTAAGATGTAAGCAGAATGAAGTTTACGGGGAGAGTTCACCTGCAGGAGCATTTTAGGAGTGCATAGCGCACTGCATCTTCGATAGATTGAATCCACCAGTCAAAAGATCTGCCGTATTTGTCAGATACAGACCTTGTAATTATCAAATCCCTGATACTTACTCCTTAAGTTTATCTGAAACAAGAAGCGAAACACAATTAAAAGGCGAATTCTGCTTTTGATAAATTTACGATATCCTTACATTCGAAGTAACACAATGTGTTTTTTTTAAGATATCCTTAATTCATACCAGGAGTTATTAATAATCTTCTATACAAGGCAGATATGGAGTTCAAATACCCTAGCAGTTGAATTATCTATGTCCTCTATCCATATTTCCGGAGCATATTAAATAAATGCTTGTCCTGCCGCAAAGTTAATAAACAGTAGTTACTGCCATCATGTTGTCGTCTGCCCGCAGTGTATCATTTAGAACCGCTACTGTAACACCCTTTTTCAAGTTAATCTGCGGAACTTAGTGTGATATCTTTGCTAGTTATGCAAGTGGGATCACAATTAAGCATGACTGCGCAGATAAGACTATTGAGTGAAAGTCCTGCAAACACTTCTCCCAACTTACATTATCTTTGGATTAAAAACTTTCCAAATTTTTGGTTGCAATCAACTTAGAAAAGCCTACTGCTTCATTTTCGATACAGACGATCTGTGTTCACCACTAAGGCTTGTTGTGAATCGCCTCACTTCTGGCCACAAATTTGCATAACTTGACACTAAATTGTATGCGCCTAACCGCCACTCGAAGGCATTAGTATGCACCATAACCAGCTAATACTTCAATGGGGACTGAATTTTGGATTCCATTTACGCAGCGAAACCTATTTGTGATGCCTCCGTTTTCTTGACTACGATTGGTTTCCTTACTGCTTATTGATAATTGGCTAAAGCAAAGAAAGTTCTATACTCTCGGGTTTGGGTCAAAACATAAGAGATGTAGGATGTTCTAAGAATGATAGTCGCGTTTAGTCCATTTTTTCAGCAGGCGTTGGTGCTATGTTAGAACAGTAAAAGGTCCAGCCTGTGGTAATCGATTTTCCTTCATGGCTCTGTAAGCCAAAGTGCCGGTGGAAACCAACAGTTCTTTTCCATTTTTCAAACTATTTATTGAGTAACTCCTATTAATTTTTTATTGTAATTCATGATATTGTTATTGAGCGTTTTGTTTTACCTGCATTCTACCTTTCTGTACTTTTTACGGACTAGTTAGATTTCGTGCTAGGCGAGGCAGAGTTTTAAATCCAAATGATGCTGACACCTAAGTTTGACAAGTGTAAGCAGGAGTGTCAAAACCTGTGTCAGGCTGCCGGCACGTCACGTGTATGTCATCAGATTGCGTCCGAATCACTGGAGCGTGAGAGCCATTGGTCAATCGCGTCAGCCAATCACTGCTCGGTGTCTGCTTACTGGTTTATCTTGTGAAAGTGGTGGTATGTGTTTTAAACGAAACCTCACCTGTTCTCCCTCGTCACAAGATGCCCTAACCTCATCATCTCTCGCTGGAAGGACAAGACGAAACCATGGAACATTACTATTGCTACCGCTACCTCTTCGCTGCCTTATTACTCACCTCCACTGCGATCAGTAGTCGTGTTCAAAAAAGATCGACACTTGATACGCTACATGCCGAACTTTCCGTAGTTGAGGAACAAGATGTAGATACTTTTGCAGAGAATTTGAATTTTCTCACCCGGCAGGCTCTAGAACGAGTAGGAATACAATGGGCAGACTTGCACCCTCTTCAAATAACCCTACTTGAACCGAACCCCTACTTTCGTATCTGTTTTAATGAGGCACTGAATGCCTCTTTCCTTTGCCTCAAAAAACGCATCGATCGAGAGCAGTTGTGTCCCACTGAGGGCGTCTGCTGCCCACGCTTTCAAGAGCATCAAAAGCTTTTCGACACTCTTCAGCCCCCCACGGGTGAAATTCGACAAGATGATTGCACCATCTCCCTCATTTTGATGGTGGATTTGGTCGGTATCTTTGATAATATTATGCAACAGCGGCTTCTATCCCTCACTATCCGTGTGTTGGATATAAATGATCATGCTCCCACGTGGCGGCTGCAAAAGACCTCGCAACCATTTGTCCGATTGTCTGGTGATCAGAATCAGTTAAACGCAGCTATCCCCATACTTAATTTGCCGATTAGGGAACACACAAAAGTGGGGACAAAGATTGAGCTCCCGGAAGCTGTGGATCCTGATGCCTATCCAGAAAACACAACAGTGAACTATGGCATAGAATCAGATGTGGGTGGTCTATTTTCACTTGAATGGACAGGCAAATCAAGAAGCATCCCAAATTTTATTGACTCTAATCCACCACCATACAAACTTTGGTTGGTTTTGAATAAGGAGCTGGATCGTGACAAGCAGAAGTCGCATCAAGTAAAAATATTCGCAGTGGATGGAGGAGCTGTGAAGCCGCAAACTGGACACCTCATACTTAATATAACTGTAGAGGATGTGAATAACCACCCACCAAAGTTTGAGAAAAACGAGGAATTGGTTTGGGTGCTGGAGCACAGTCCTATCGGGAGCGTCATCTATAGACTGAGAGCAAGTGATAAGGATGAATCGGATCTGAACAAATTGGAGTTTGGTCTTGCTACCTCAGTGACCTCGCAGGTTGCTAGTCTCTTCGCAGTGGATAAGCGAACAGGCGAAATTAGGGTGCAGGGTGAACTGGACTACGAGAAAATAACCTCCTATAAGCTCTCTGTGACGGTAACGGATGGATTATGGCTTGATGAAGCGGTCATAACTATCGGTATTCTTAACATCAACGATCATTCACCTGCCATTAACCTCCATTCACACCTTGCTGCAATATCGAAGTTTCATCTCTTTGATCCTCACCACCGTGTTTCCGGCTCGCAGTTAACCATAGAGGTTAAAGAAAATGGTCCACCGGACCAGTTAATAGCAACCTTTACTGTAACGGATGGCGATGATGCGGCAGAAGCGAGGTTTCTTCAATCCAACACTCCTATCCGTGATGCCTTTCTACAGGCTAATGGACTCAGTCTTCAAGAGGCAACAGAGCGAATAAAACAACCGCCTCGATGCAAACTCAGCAACGAACTAATGGAAATTGAACTCCTTAATCTCGACAACCAGTCACACAAGGCGAGGTTTCAGGTGCGTCTTGCTAATAAGCCACTAGATAGAGAGGCCTCCGCCAAACATTTGGTCCGAATCGAGTGCTGGGACCAGGCTAACCGATTTGGAAACCACATCCTCGCGCAGAATAATATGGTGGGTTATAGAAACGCCTTCTCCCGTTCAAAAAGTGTGGTCTTTACCCTTATTGTTTTGGACGAAAATGACTCGGTACCTCAGTTTGTGGGACCTCTGGTTGGAAGCATTGTTGAAGGTCAGCCGATTGGAACTCTAATCGCCCAAATAACGGCAAACGATGCGGACGACCCATACACACTGAATGGTCAGGCTGGACTGCGGTATTCCATCGTCGGCGAACCAGATGTCACTTATGTTGCTCAATCAAGTCCCTCAAACCTCACTCTCACTGTAAACTCACAAGGCGTGTCCACGTGTTTCACGCTGGACCCAAGAACCGGTGAGCTTCGATCCGCAGTTATCTTTGACCGTGAGGTTGTGTCTTTCTTCAATCTAACCGTAAGTGTTACTGACGGTGGGGAGGAGACGAATTCCAGCCTCAGACGCAACAGTGCCTTTACAACAGTGCAAATCACCGTCTTAGATGTCAACGACTGTCAACCCGTATTTGATAGACTTGTATATCAGCTAAATATTAGTGAAGGCTCAACACCGCCGCTGTTGGTGGGAGAGGTGCACGCAAACGACTACGATGCTGATGAAATTAACCGGCGTCTCTACTACTGGCTCCAACAACAATCGTCAAATTCCACTTCCGCTGGCCGGTGGTTCACAGTTTCACGTACGGGTGAACTGTACTTGGGTTCAAAGGGTACAAACGAAGGAAAAGTGCACGACTGGAGACCGCTGGACCGAGAAAAAGAGGAACTTATTGTCCTTGAGGTGCTTGCAAGGGATCATGGTCAGCCATCGCTGACGGGATCAGCGCAGGTTATCATCCGACTTCAGGATGTAAATGACAACTCACCCGTCTGGCAATTCCCAAAACCTAACGAGCGTGTCATCAATGTCTCCTTGGATGCTTCCGTTGGACAGAGAGTAGCTGAAGTAAGCTCTGCTACAAGCTGATAAATTAGGAATTGCATTAAAGATTAATCAACTTTCTCCAGTGTCATGCAATATTTTCTTCGAATTCCTAGGGATATAAAAACGAAAATCCTTTGTTTCGGTACTCTGATCTGATATGAATGAATTAATTAACGCATCTTTGTTCTAATTAGGTCCTTTTTTATTTATGCGCCTCTTAATTTAATGCTTTTACACTCTTCTATAAACGAGATGGCTTTTAGTGGGAAGCATTGACGACCTTATTCCTCCTTGTTTCTTTTCATACGCACCTGGAAGATGTTAACGCATGCCACATAATGGGCTTCAAGTGCTCCCTGTCGTGCTTGCTGTGATGAGCTAAAAACTCCTCGCTTGCCTGCTTTCCTGCCTGTTTAAAGTGGTAAACAGGCAGCATAGTCCACAAATCTATGCCCTTACACTTGTTCACAATTTCTCATGTCAGTAATTGTAGTTAAACACGTGGAGCAGTGCTGGTTGTTTTTTCCCCTCAACTATGCTAGGAATTTTCCCATGTTTGTTTTTCCCCTTTGGGCAGGAAAAAAGGATAAGTAAAACTGACCCACATAAAGTGCATTCAACAAGTCGATTTCAAGGATGGAGCTCCCTGTATTGGTGGATAGGCGAGGTCGGAAAAATAGCTGGAAAATGTGTTCGTCATCGTTTGGCTTAACTACCAATAATAATAATAATATCGCTTTCAGGAGGGACTTTTACGGCTCTCTACAAAAAAAACGCACTTTAAATACCGCATGGTGGAGTAGTGAGGCTCGCTTTTTCCCCCGAATGGTCTGACAGTATCAACGATGGCATTTGACTACGATGCACTTGCCTCTCCCCTTCTTTTGCAGGCCGAAATACACTGAGACTTAAAAATGCACTTCACTTTTGTTTTCCCAACTAGCCTTAAATCACTTTGACCGGCCTTTAAGCTGCCATCACCAAATTTACTTACCCATTAATGGGCCGTGGAATTAATTCCCCTTTGGCTACTTCATGTTATTTCTGCAATAGGACATTTTCCTTCTTTAATAGCCAAAGTGGAATAAAACTAGGGTTTGACAGTAGTAAATTTCTTGCTTATCTTTTCATTTTTGAGATCAGTACAATAAATAAAGTTCGAATGCTGCATGCAGTTGTTCGAATTAGATCAAGTCAATAGGGGATCCAAACAGTTGGAAGTCTTCTACATCGCATCAGTTAGGTTCAGAGACCTGAGATAACCCAAAATGGTATGCCTTTTAAAACTACGGTTTGATTAGACCTCCAGTGCCATGGTTTTTTACGAAACACCGACTTTTAAAGCTTTATCCAAATTTCGTTATTTTCTCAAAATAAGGCATTTAACTGCCACACCTTTCAGCACATATACACGATGCCAAAACTCCAACTATTCGAGGTGATAGCTAACAACAGCTGTGCCCTTCTATCATCACCCGGTGCACGGAAAGAAGACCAAATGAAAAATTATCCACCTTCTCGTGTACTGAGTTTCGATGGGTTGAGTAAACGTCTGATTTCGACTTAAATTCACTTGAAAAACGGCATTTCAAGTGTTTGAGTTAATTGACCAGAGTACTGCATGGAATTGCTGATGTTCGGCTCATCTGTCGGGCCAGTCTCGGCACGCTGTCGGATTAACATGCTGGAGACCAGGCAGGAGTGCATAAGTTATTCGTCTACTGCGACACTGACAAAAACAAATCAGATTAGGGATCGATCAGCAAATGTTCAGTTGATACGGCTATACTCTAACAATGAAACAGATTCTATCCCATTTTCAGACCCGACACTTCTTTAAATTCCATCCGATTGATTCGGAATCATCTAATGGTCCTATTTCCGCCTTTGGTGTGTACAGGCAGTGTGTAGTACTGCAATATTGTACCATTGAATCGGCTTAAAATCAGGGCCAATGACATTGTGGATTCCTGTAGTCTGGCGAACTTATTCGTGTTTTTTGTTCCTTTTTGGTTTGGCATCTCGTTTGCGTAAACCCACACGCACAGACATTCACATTCAACCACGATGTGACCCCGGATTTGCGTCATCCAGGAGGGATTTGGCTGTGTGTGGGGGAGGACAACCATAATCCTAGCACATCAGTCGTAGTTGTGTCTGGGTCGTTTTATTTAGCCTACACATGTTGGTAACGCTTTCAGCGGTGCTTATCAGATTGATACTCCTTTTAAATGGTCCTTAATGCCTATACCGGAAGGATAAAATTACCGATCCTGCAAATCACTAGCTCGACTTTAATTGCAGGCTTCTCTATTCTGTAAACGGAAAAGATCTTTATTGACTCTGATATCCGCGGTAAAAAGAGCAAGTGCTCTAAAACGGAGCTTCTAATTGTACATTAGTGCCTCCTTAGAATAGCATTAAAACGTATGGGCAAATGCTCACCGAGTAAAGTCGGTCAGCTTTGCATTGTTCTGATACAAGGCCAATTGTCAGCTAACTGACGTCCAAAACTGAGGGACGTAGTTGTCGTTAGACCAATTACTTCTGAAGTTCATTTGGGCTTTCTAGACCCCAACTTATCTATTTGCGATGCGAACGAATCCAACCCGTCATCATAAATCGTGAAGGTACAGAGAAGAGGGTTTAGAGGTCGCTCATGAAGGATACACAGCATCAGCAAGAGCGGCATATTAACTATTCGCATTCCCAAAAAGGCATAAATATGACTCCGAACAAATGGTTTGCTGTGAATTAACGAAGCACTTTAATTTTTGGAGCCTCGACGTTTTAATTATACCCTAATCAGCACTATCTAAGAGATATTTCCTCTGAAAATGCATACACCTGACTTTTTACTAAAAAGCAGGGTTTTTGAAGCCCTTGCGAGTCTATATCCACGGAGAGCACAATTAGGAATAATGAACGTGTTTGAACCATTGAAGAGTCATCTTGCTACCACTTGCGGTCATTTGTTTTAACAAGAAACAAACAATCTACTCATGGTTTCATTCCGCCTTCCCATTTTTATCTTATGGAGTTCTTTCTTCCTGCAAGAGAGGAGAGACCCCTTCTTTTTGAGACTAAAGACGTTCACCTACGTCATACGAATGTGCGTGTACTGACGCAAATTGTTCGGCAGTCCAGTCAGGCCTAGTCATATCCTTCCTCCAACTCTTTGCCAACGGATGAGCTTGAGGTAGTACTGCTGATGCGTGACTTTTCCTTTGCCTTTGTCTCTGTTGCTTTCTTACTTCAGGGTTTTAGGTTGCAAGTCTGGAAGCCTTTTTCACAAAAAAGCCAACAGTAATCTCCATTGTGATGTTTCATTCTTTCGCAAAAAACTTCCCATTGTGTCGCGATCACTAGTAGAAAGTTGATCTTTTGCCTTCACACAAAGAGCTCCAGTGATGCCGTATTTGCAGCTAAAAAACTTTCATCTCAGCACCATTTGTCAATTCTGGTGTCCTAACACTCAATGATGAGAAAATTTGGCTCTTTTTGTGTCATCTCTACTAATAAATTGAAAAGAAGATATTGGAGCTCTTCATACTCCTGCTCAGATAGCGATTACAGGGTTGTCGACTCATAATTTCATTTTTGTTTACTTTAACAGCAGACCCTGGTACGTTCCTTTGAACTAAAATCTTACTCTATGATGCGATCTTTGATCGGTGAAATTCCCCATTATTTCAGTTGTGAGCCTTCTTTAAAAAAGGAGTCCCTATTTCCCTACCGGGTCGGGAAGGAAATTTGATTCATGTTGAGATCTGCATACTCCTATTGTTCTGTTGTTTTTAGATGTCATCCACTGTGTCAAACTTCAACTGAATCAAATTCAATTACTTGGGAATAGGCTTACCTCTACTTCAGCTTGTACTCTCACAAATATAAGGAGTTAAACATGTTAAGATCGTGGACTTCTCTCCAGATGGAATAAGTTGCTCATAGGCATAGGGTCGAATTTGTACATTAAATCCTCACAAATCCTGCTTTGGGAAAATTTGTTTGTGAACTAAAAGCGAAACTACTTTGGCACTTCACGTTTATTTACATACGTTTTGGCCAATAGAGGTAATTTCGGGTAGTGAATGGGCTTTACGTGCAAGCCCTGTGAATTCAACCGCTTCCATGGCTGGAGGCAATAAAATCAAATTAAAGTATAAATAACTTTATGGATATATTTATACATATTATATAAACTTATGGCCACTTTTTCCTCCCTCCAATCCTTTGTCACCCACCCACCCACTTACCCACCTGTCCACCCTTCTGCTGACCAGAATGGTCACGCGAGGCGGCTGCTGGGCGCGCACTAAGCTCACTGCAAATGCACGGTCGGTCAAGGCGCCAGGTTTGGCACTAGCTAGTCCGGTCCGCTGAAGGGGACTGGAAGGCAGGAAAGAAGAGGCGGAGGTAGACGGGGAGAGAATAATGTGGAAGGATACCTATTCCACTCTCTTTCTCACTTTTCCTTTTAATGATCTACGCGGGCACCTTCCCTTCTCTTCCCCTGTCACATGCTTCAACCAAGTGGAGTCTCAGCATCGCGTGCACTCACCTGCCAACGTCATTTGCCCCCGAGCACGTATGCTCGTACATACACGCGGTTCACTGAATTGAATCTATTAAAAATTTTGAAGGAAAGTCACTTGATTTATTACTTTAAAACAAAGTACTAGGAGTAGTATGTACCCTGAAAACATTAATTTCAGGCAAAAAGTTCTGTTTTTTTAGAATGCGAGATTGGTCACGAAATCAATGTAATTCGAGTCACTAACCAAGTGTGTGGTTGGAAATATTTGGCTAGTGAACGATGTAATAAATCCAGAAACATTCGTCTGGGTGATTGATTTTCTTGTAAAAATGAGCTGTTTGCACGTTGATGTGTCTCGAAGTGATTCTGATCGGTTGGTGTTAATTTTAATCTAGTAATCTTTTTTGGCCATTTGCTTGGGCTAATTAAATAAAAAGTAAATAAAAAAGTGCTTAAGCAGTTACAAACAACCCTTCCACTCTGCTTAGCCGACCTTCAACCAACGGAATACTATAACCTCCAAGCGTTTGACCATTTCTTGAAGGCTGGAGTAGACATGCAAGTAGTGAAAGCCGCCTTTTAGGACCTTATTATCAGTCTGGGTGTTGTCACTTCCGACTCGCATACAAAGGTATCAAGTAAAGCTCCACGATAGCTCGACCATCAAAGTCGATGAAAATTTCTGGAACGAAATGCGAGCCACAGAGGCGGTAGTTGAACTCAAAGTACGTAAGAAATAAATCTCGAGAATCGAATTAGTTTTACCGAAGCCTTTAAGCACACAAGCCCGGAAGTGGGTTTCCAGTCATCGAGGGCAGGATTAGTGGAATGCGCTGTTCTCCATTCTGCTGATGTGATAGTTGAATCACGGGAGATCTAAATAATATTTACAAAAATTGAATGTGTACCGTTTCGTCTAAAAGTTTCTTTTCGTTTTGATCCGCATTCCTGGTGCACCCTGTAATTCTTCCTCTCTGCCAAAAAAGAAATAGTTCTTTAAAAACTTACTCACGAGGCAAGAGATGAGAGCATACGATGAGTTCCAGCTCAAAAGATGGGCTTTGGAGTTGAAGGATAATTATGACTCCCCTACACCTTAGTGGATTTCATCCCTTTTGTTTCTCTGTCATTAAAGCACTTTTACACGTCGTCTTCTTGGGGTATTCAGTAAAACTAAATTATCACCCACAGCAAGTAAATTTAGTGAGTCGCCTTGAAAGAGGAAGCATGAGAGAGCCCCTTGAAGTTTAAATCTGATGTGAATTATCTTCGTATCTCAGTGACACATTATTAGGCAGCCATCGGTGTTATTTATAGATCCTTGCACCATGAATGAAGACTTGAGTCTTCAAATATTATTTACCATGCACTTTTTCCAAATTAATCATTTAAAATCCCCACATTAAAAAGTACTTCAACGTATTTATTTTCAATTTTGCTCCCCCTCCTTGCTAATGATGCATGGCTCAAACTAGAAGTGGTCATAAAACCGAGACTTCTCTTGCTATCAAAATCCGAAATTGATGTTTTTTTATCTATGGTTTTTTCCTCAGTAAACATTCCCTGAAGCACAAGTTAATGTATTCATATTCCTTGCGAGGGATAAAATATCAACTAAAGCTTACCGCTCTGGCACTGATGGAGCCTAGAAATTATTTCCAGCTCCTTTGCCACCAAAATAGGACAAAATTGGAAACGGGTACGTTGGTGACAAGAGGAGAATTTTATGCCACCGTCTTGTCACTCTTCTGATTCATGTTTATCAGCGCTTCTCTTCTAACAGAGTGACACTGGGACTCAACTAATCATATCAAAGAAGCATAAATAGATCAAGCTTTACAGTTCTAGTGTGGCTTTTATTATTGAACGGTGCATTACTCCGCATTATGTCCGACTCACCTCCCTTCCCACCCGTATCCGACCCCACCCTCCCTTCCCTTTCATTGGGGCTAATATAGCACCCAAACACTGTTAGCGGTCAGATTAGAGCGTCTCTCGCGGGAGCTACCCCGTGTAGGTAGGTGGGCGTGCCACACGAGCATGTATCGATAATGAAGCAACGTCCCGGTCCTACCACTCCTTCCTCTTCCACTGCTTTTATGCTGCATATGAATGCAGGATGGGCGGGAGGGATTGAGTGGGGTCACAGTTACGCTGGACACGGTCGAGGGGCTTTTATAAATACGCACGCGATGAGGCATAACGAGGGTGCCACGCTGGATGGACGTTGACTTCTCTTTCCATTTAAATTGAGAAGGGGGCCTGATTCCTCCTACCAATTACAAGCGAGTTCAGTCATCGGAATGATTTTATCGTATCTATGAGCCCAAAATGTATGATGACGAAACCGAGGTAGTAATTTTTGGTTTATGAAAGGTAAATTATTAGTTAATCAAGTTAAATTTTCGTAGTGACAACAAAATGACGCCTTGCAGGAATGAGTGCTGATTCAGCGTTTGATTTGGAATATCTTAGAAAACTTAGTGTCCACTTTATCTGGCACCAAACTCTACTTGCCTTTGTTTCCGAGTTCATTGAGTCTCTGACCAAGAGCGTTTGGACAGAATACTTCTGTTAACTTCCGATCGCAATTGCGTGTGCTTTGAATGACTTTTGTCCGTTTTATTAGGTAGAGTACCCCCTTCATCGGCCCCGAAAAAAGCTGATGACTCAAAAGTTTGTGTCGGGTTAATACAACTTTTAAATTTGTTCATAATCCAGACGTTAATTCCAGGAAGAGGGATGCGAGCTAGTTATGGTTCACGGAAGTTGTAATTCTCCTTTCATTAATTTCTATACATCAGGTTTTTTAGAATCAAGGCACTCTACATTTCATGCGGCCATTATATCAGTTTGGAACGTCACCCATCACCACAAAATCTACTGATGGAAGTTCCGTAAGGCAATGTCCCTAGTCACAAAATGTCTGAAGCAGTGTTTTTCTGCCTAAGCAACAAGACATGGAGCCTGCATTGCATTGTTTAGGCCACCCAAGAATCGGGTCCAGAAGGGAATAAAAAGAACGCGATAGGCGTAAAACCGCTTTCCAGAGAGAGCAGAATGGTCCCAGGTGAATGAGTCGGTCGGTGGGCTTCGCTTCAAAGTGCACCGCCACCGCCGCCACCGCTGCTTGACCACTTTACTAGTGTGGAGAAAGGGGAGGGGCAGGGAGGCAAGAGAGCCTGTGGGAGAGGGTCCACGCACGCTAACAGCTGCTGCAATCTGATAAAGCCCACCGCGACGACGGAGCCAGGGACAGGCAGCAGGCAGGCACCTGTTGTGTGTATGTCGGTGGTGGCGGTGGAGGCACAGGTGGTGGGCATGAGGCGGGGTTAGGTGGAGCGGGAAAAGGCGCCGTTCCGACCGTTCCGTGATACAGTAGCCTTACCTGCCGCAGAAGATAAAAAAGTAATTAGTAGATGCACGCTATGTGTGGCGGTGGCGGCAGCGGCAGCAACTGCTCCAGTACGAGCAGAAAGTTAAAAATTAGACTGCTTTGGCAGTAAGGTATATGTGTTTGTATGCAAAGGAAAAGGAGGGTGGAGAAAGGGCGGCAGTTCCAAATGAGTCCGCAGACCGTGCACACACCGCAATTCAGTGAAAAGAGTCATCTTGAAATATTACCACTTATCGACTGAGTAATGGCATTTGTCCCCAGCCACCACAGCCATGAGAAATGCATGAGAGGAAGTATTTAACATAACATTTTAATCTCATGACCCTGCAAACTTAGTTGACGAAATGATTAAGTCGAAACCGTATGCTTTTTATGGTTCCACAGATGGAGAGTGTATCAGTGGCACCTTTGGGTTGCAACGGTGCCCTGTTTCTTCATATAGCTGCATAGAGAACAGCAGAGTCGAAGTCCTGAAAGCTATTATAAGCTACCTATCAAGAGGATTAACAAGAGTAGAACGATTTCGCCTGAGGAAGTTTTCCTGCTCAAAATCAGGAAATATTACTTCCCAATCACAAGGTATCCGCTGCACCCAAAGTTGGAGAAGCATCTCAAGTGACATTTAAATCGAATATAAAAGTCTCTTCTTCTTTAGACAAACCTCACTTAATACACGTCCATTTTATCATTTAAATTTTTAATTAGGACAATTAGAATAGTTGCTTGCGTTTTGGGAGTAACAAAAGGTGGCGTCGCTTAGCTATCCAGGGAAGATAGGCCTCTCTAAAACTCATCGTCACGCTTTGACATGTCGGACAGGCACAACTGTTGCATCCATGCGACATTAAGTGGATCATATACTCTACGGCCTAAACATTTCGCCACCAGGCACCTAGTTCGTATCCAACAGCAACGATTCTCGGTTTGAGCTTAAGAAAATAATTTGCCACAAGACAACTCTATATCCCCGTTTTACGGATACCTGGGCGAGCTGTGGGTTCATGGACAGCAGAAATCGACGCTGAGCGATCACTCGACCATCTTTTCGACTACATATATTAAATTCTCTCGGTACGCTTTGTCGAGGCTGCAGGTCATGCATCCATTCGACTAGTATTACGCATACATGAGGGTTTTTCGAACTAACCGTAACGATAAAATGAACGGAGCCCTTTTTGCTAAAAACAGCAGGGCATTTCTGAGCCATATTAGGCTTATTCTAGAATGCGATTTGCTGGTCCTGATATTGTTGGAATGGCAAATCGTTTCAACTCTTACGTCGAATCAAATTAACATTCATTTTCTACTGTCTACTAAATTTTTACTAAAAAAATGGAATCAGACACTAAAAAAACCACCGCATAAACTGTACATTATAGTAAAACGTGCTAAAATGCCATTTTTGTAGCTCTAATAGTGGTACTTATAATTGATGAATGCGATGGAAAGCATACCGAAACGTAATGGCCCTCGTTCATTAAAATACAGGAATTGTGCGTAATCTCATTAAGCAAAAATAGAATTTCAAAACACAATTTTGGCCAGTGAATATAATTTCGCACACCCATTTACGACACCTCTTGTGTAATACGGTACTGCGGTAGATATGTATATCCAGGTAACCTACCCTGAAACAATGGAGTCAATGCTTGGAAACGCGTATAATCATGGAACTTTCATATGGGTAGTCTTATTTGTACCTTTTGGTTTGGCTTACTCCATGCAAATCTGATGGTACATATAAGTGCATTATAATTTGGTTAGATGAGCAAACGCGTCTCTTATTTGTGCTCTATTAAAGGCAGTACGCATCGGCGTCACTGATCCCTCTTAGCAATTCAAATGGGTTTGGAAATCTGTAAAAGAAAGGAAAATATTCGGGTCATCACGTGTTGCTGTTGCTAGTCGCAGGAGCACAGGTCTAAAAGATGCATCATTTAGTAAGGAACAGGGTTTTGAAATAGTTACCCGGGTACAGGGCTTCACGTCTGGGCCTCTTTACCACCCTTTTTATATTCCAATGCTGCCCATTTATGCACACATTCGGGTCCTATCCGGCTAGTAAAGTGGAGAAGGCATTGCGTGTTCACTTGATTGACATCTTCACACAATTATTGCGGTTCACAGCCACGGCTGCCGGTGCTTTGGTTGTTAATAGCACTGCTGTGGAGAGAGGACTAGAGTAGTTGCCACATGTGGACATCAATTCCGACCACTTTAGGGTTCGTCACAGATTCCCTCATTCCAAACATATGCTCTTTCTCCGTCACCTTAAGGTTTAGCATTCAGTAAGAGAAATAGGGGTAAATGTCTTCCAGGATTGAGTTTGCTTTTTGCTGCCACCAATGTTGCACTCCAAGTCATTCCTTAGGACAAAAGAAATCATAATACTTGGACAGAACATGTGCTGTCAACATAAGGAAAAGGTAGAGCGCTACTGGCGTGGTCCAGAAAACATTTGCTCAGCGAATGTACAAACGTAAGAAATCGAGTGTCCACGAAAACAAAGCAAGTGGCTAAGCAAATATTCAAAGGGAATTGGAAGCAGGGACTTATTTAGTAGAAAAGGTGAATTTTTCCATGCGTTAACCAACTGTGAAACAGAAACGTGTGTGGCATGATGAAAGTGCCTCAGAAGAAATGTTAATCGCCATGTTAGTAATGGGCCGTAAAATTAGCTGGAATTCTGAAAAAAACGTCTTCTCTGCAAGGTGGAGTGAACGGAGACAGTGCCAAAGACTTGATCATGATCACCCGCAAGCAAATTTTGAATGCCACCCGCTTTCAGTAACCTAATTGCCTTAGAGAAAGCATAAGATGTTGTCATTGTCAATCTTTTTATAACTACATCTTGCATCTTTCCAAAAATACTTCCTCCTACTCATCCAAATCCCATCCCCTCTTGTTTTAGGACATGGTACAGGACTCGAGAAGGGAAAAGTTTTCAATGACCATTATGGCCTTGTTCATAGCAGACGTCTGGCTGTTTAGGTTCAGTGTTCAGAAAGTGAAGTCATGAAGTTTTATTCGCTTGGATCAAACGTATTTACTGTTTTGGGTTTTGGAGCCATCAGTGCATCTCTCTTCCTAAGACATTGCTAAAAACATGAGGAAGAAGGTTCATTATTAACGAAGGAGAGAATTTGGAGTCTATAATCATGGACAAGATGCTATAACATCAAGCTGGTGGCCAAAATATGTGGCCGAAAATACTGCCATCAGCCATTCGTGGGAAACCCTCATTTTTTAAATGTGGATGCTGACACCTAGGCTCCAGTGGCGTTTGTGCGTGTCATTCCATTCCAACGTGCATCCACCCTTCCAAAAGTGGAGGGTTTACTTGGTGAATGACAGGTGTCTGAATCACGTGCACTGCACTCCTAACGTCTTAGTTACGAAGGCAGAAAAGGTGGGGAATAAGTAGGAATGGAGGTTCGGCTGATAGCCTTAGCTTTCTGGCTATAGGATTGATGCATAATTTGTCCTAATTGTTATCAGGAACAAGGGACTCAAATGAATTTCCTTGTTTTCTTTTTGTTTTAGTTGAATGCAACAGATGACGACGAAGGGGACTTTGGGAAGGTTACCTACTCCATCATTAGCGGTAATGAAGAGGGCCATTTTGAATTAGATGAGCAAACGGGTTATTTGTACATAAGCAGGCCCTTCACGACCACCCCAATATCAGCCCCATCGATCGGAGCGGATACAAACTCAACCACTGCCACCAGCACTTCCAAAGTGAATCTCCTTTTTGAAAACCGCCTCCGAATGCTCTCCTTTAAGACCTTTCGGTTGTACCTTCGGGCCTCGGACCAAGGCAAACCGGCTCGCACCACAACAGCAGTTCTTGATGTTCGCTTATCTGGATCAAGTGTCCCTGCACACAACCCAAAGCTTCCTACAACCCTGTCCAGACCTAACATACCCTCCCTTCATACTTCTGATACTTATCGAGAGCAGAAGGTGGTTCACAGTAAGGCCAATCATCAGAACTATCTCCCAGGCAGTAAGCTACAGCATTATCAACAACAGGATCATGAGACTCTTATCTCCACGGAGTCTCTAATCATCATTACGGTTATGGTTGCGGCGGTGGCGGTGCTCCTTTTCATTGTTGTGCTTCTAGCCACTGCTTGTCTGCGAAAACGGATGTTGACAGAACAATCGAGGAGACAATGTCCTGCTACGGCGAAACCCAAGTTGAAAGGCACTGAATTCGAACTCCAGTATGCCGGGAACAAGGGGGAGGGAGGTGGTTGCGGTACCAGTCCAGCAATAGCGAAGAAGATCTACGGCGTCTCTTCGCAGCCACCGACATTTGTCGATTCAACCTCCACCTACGTGACGGTCACGAGAAATACACTGAAGAGGGATGACAGCTGCCATCGAGCAACCGTCGCAGTTCCCAATGGTATGTTGATTATCTGAATGGATTTTCCGATGACGTATTTCCTCTTCGAAGTCCAACCAAGTCTTATGCACATTTCCAGATGAATGTTCTAGCATGACTAAAAGCATATTTTGTGGCGATCAGAGTGAGATACCTTTATTTCCATTACCGTTTAGTTATTTTTCTCGACTGACAAATAGTAATCAGTGGCTGATGTGAATGAAGTTGTATGGCAACGAAGACATTTTAAAATGGAGAGGTAATTGGTGGAAAAGTGATTGTATCCCAACATCGTTAAAGACAAGGTGATCTCAGGGGCAATGTGCAGAGGGCTCATAGTTTTGCCGAAATAGTTCGTAGCTCTTTGGCCACTCTTGAGATATGCGGATCAGGATTAAGTTTTATTATCGATGCAGATGGACTGCTGATAGAACGGATTGGAATTCTGCCAAATTGATGTCTAGAACTGCGAAGACTGAAGGTCAAACGTAGTTCTTTGGCAGCACAGTCAAATACAAAGAATATACATTATAATGTAGGTGATGGTACAATAAAGTTAAGTCCTCCATGTCATCTCAATGGCCTTTAGAACAAAGCTGCTTATGCAACTTGTACCAAACTGATTTTAAAGTGGGATATTCCTAGGGTCCCTATACACTCAATTTGTAAATCCATTTATTAGGCGATTCTATGAACAGCTCAATTGCCCATGCTGACTTTAGTGGTTTGGTGCACAACTGGATTCGCTGTCTGGCGTAGGCATAACAAAGTAGACTCACTCTCTGGTTTCAAATAATTTAAAGCTAACCAATTAATTAATTTCTTCTCAACCTGCTAATTTTATCAGTTTGTTGGCGATTTGAAAACGCCTCTTCCTCGTGTGTGGTTTGGCTGAAAACGAAGGCTAAATGACTTTTCCCCGGCTGCATCGTTTTTCCACCTTCAATTAGTGAATTTAGCCACCCTCCTCAGCCCACGGCAAGCAATAGCTTGCGCATTAATTAAATTAGCTTAGAAATTTTTGCCCAACTGGACACCACAACTCTACATCGACACGAATGAGGGACAGTCTAAGCAGGCCACTCCTCCACTCCTCTGGGTGGACAGAACCTGAACTGCCTGGGTGATACGGAAACCCCTTTCTGGGCTTTTATTTTGGTGGGAGTACTTGCTGGACCCCCCTTTTGCATTGCGAATCACGAATGACTACTACACCTCCCACACACAATCTAATGAAATATGCAATCACATCATGCGAATTCCTGCGGTTGAATAACGATGTTTTCCCACCGTCTTCTTGCTTTTGAATTATAAAAGAGGTTATTTCCTTCATCAGTACAAACTTTGCAAATCTAAAGCGTTGATATAATGTCTGCGAGTGCTCAAACATTCATCTCGTATTCCATTTAATCCGATGAAGGCTAGCCGCTGACTGAAGATCTCTTGTTTATTCATAGCAACATATACCATATCCACCTTGTCCTTCTCGATTTTTCGCAAAGTAGTCAGTGCCTTTTAGGGACTACACCAATTCTATGTCCTCCACGAGGGTCTGAAAAATTTCCTTAAAAGTAGTTCATTCAATCTGGAGTCCCACCTTCTCCATTCGGTTAAAAAAAACAGAGAATCCATGTGCTTGGAAAAACAGTAAAAGAAATATTCTAATGCCTTTACTTTTTGGTCCTTTCTTCGCGAGGAGATTAATGATAATGCTTTATGTAAATTGGTAAATCAACTAAACTCTTCTAATCTATCCTAACTGTCAATCCACTAAGCAAGTGGAAATACTGTGGCACCGAATTAAACTGATAAATTAACACGACTAGCCATCAATCAACGTCTCAAACGATCTCTACCCGAGGTTCTGATAAGTAAAAACTAGGCAGAAAAACAATTGTCGAACTAAGAGTTTAAACTTTTTAAATTAAAACTCGAGTACAATCGTCGCATTTCTACGTGCGATGGAAAGTGACAAGTGTATTCTGCCACTACTACCTTCGATAGGCGCTAAAAATACCGTGAACCAGTACAGTCGTGTCTCTGATCATCACCATGGCGAACGCATTAAGAAGTGTAAGTGAGTGAAGAATCAGGTAAGTAAGTGCAGGCATGGTAGTGAAAGAAGTTTTCTGTCAGCGGAAGCTAAAGACCTCAATTCATGGATATCTACCCATTCCAATTGACGGCTCCAAGTAAGGCATGGTGGAAGGAATAGGACATTTAAAAATAGTCTTACCCCCATCGCCGAGTCAATGACGATCCAAAAGGTAATGACTTTGTTCTCAACATGCAGACATGTCATTCATTCAATTCTTTGACCATTCAGAGCTTAAGAAATCAAATTATGGACTCTCGAAGCATACTCAAGAAGCGACTCTTTCTATGGGAGTACTGAATACCAATCCAGAGAGGCTGTTTAAAAGCGTTTTAGCTGCAATGGTGAATCCTTGGGAGCCAAAGCTTTGCAATCGTTGGAGAAACACTTGGATGATTTAATAAAAGTAGATAGGGTCTATGAGAAAAAGTAGGTGGGATTTCCACGCCTTACCATTTGTTATCTTCCTCGCATGCGATTTGCCTAGATTTGTTTTAAATCAAATTGTGCTTGTCATTCGTTTAAGAAAAGATTATTTCCGAGTTGTCTTATGCGTATGACACCAAATTCATACATCTTGGCATGATTCGAAGGGCGAATTGGAGAAAGGAATTTTGACAGCATCACTTGAAATGAGTCAATCGCACTGTGTGGAAATATTTTTTTCCTGACTACCTAAATACTGTTTTTCTAATCAAGGGACATAAATTAACCCCAACTTTTTGTGGAGGGTACGCTCATTCGAACGGCTAAATTTGGTGCTGTTAGTGGCAAAATAATCGCGGTGTTTCACTGCGTTATAACTTTTGTTTTTTGTTTAAGTTAGCTTTGCTATAGGCTAAGGTAACAATTCTGGTTTGTCTTACCGTTTGTTCACGGACCTGGTGTGCGGACCCTAAACAAGTTGTTACACCTGCAGAATGAGTCAACACAACGGATGATAGACTCAATCATCGCCGCGCCTCATGGTTGCCTTTAAATGGGAGTACGCATTCTCTTTAAATTAGAAGGTTATTTGAGCCGACAAAGAGAGCCTATGTTTCAATCATTCCATGTTCGCAGGGTCGATTGGATTTCGTCGAAGTGCTGCATTAAGTGAGACATTTTTCCCAGCTTCAAATGGCAAGGACAGGGAAGGAAGTGGATGGCGGTAGCCATTAGCTGACTTGACGAAGAAAATCGTTGGGGGTAGCCACAGCGGGATGGACTGTGCACTCAACTTGTTAAGCTGAAAATCTTATTTCCGGTATCATTCTTTTAATTATTACGTATATCCGGTTTCAGTTAGTCATCCAGTTAGTTGGTACGTTCTCATCAAGTAAACGGCATTCGCCTCAACTCTCAGAATAAGGTGGAAGTATGAGCATCTCCTTCACCCACACATTATTAGCTCCTTTTGGCCAGCGAATGTTCGAACGCCTCGGTGTATTCCGTAGCAAAGCTGAGACAAAAAGCAGAAATAGGAGCAGCGATTGAAGTTTTTCAAAAATGCATTCATCGATATCAAAGCGAAATGCTCTACACTTTTTATCCACCAAAACGATGAGATGGGGTGTTGTGGGCTTACTTTCCACTGATTTTGCTGATTAGGTTGACTGATGCCTAAGCTCATCCGTGTAATTTTCTCAAATATGAGAAGTCTGAAATACGAGTTCTCAATAACACTCTATCCAGGTATTAGGTCGTCATCCCTTTTATGCAAGAATGAAGTTTTTTTTCACCATTTCTTTTATTATGAATCAAAAATTAGTATAGCACGAATTATTTTTATCATGCTATTATTTTTCTAAATTGTATGACAGTTAGGGGAAGTGCGTTTGAGAGTCGTTTAAATTGTTTAAAAGCAAAATAATTCCTTTGAAGGCACCACTTAGACCAAGAGACGAATTCAAGTAGGTTCTCGATTGTCCATTGATGCATCGCATGTATCCACTCATTAGACTCCACTGCCCAGAGCAAAAGTTCTCCAAAAAAACCGCCTTTTTGTTGATGAACTCGGTACCAAAAACTCAGATTCCTCCAATTAGGGCAATAAAAAGCATCACAAAGAGTCCCATAACTTTCCATTCATTTATTGTACAAAACTAATCGCCCTTAATTGTTCTCCAACAAAGGAGGCGCTATGTTTGGATGGCGCCGTTCGGAATGCAGCCTTAAGGGCACTGGTCGGCTGAAAAAAGGTACGCATAAAAAAATGCCAAGACATTTTTAGGTGAGATAGACGATGACTACACGGCCTGCCTTATTTTTGGCCTAGTTTGAAGGATGTGTCAAGATGGTAGCTAGTTCTCTATACCTTTCTAAATTGGGAATAAACTTTAAAAATGTCTTAAAAATTACTTTTGCTAAAATGGGTAGATACAACAGTAGAGCCCCGAGACTGCCAATATGGTCTAGAGGCCATGCCGCCCAGAGGACACAATGGCGAAGCTTCAAACACCCCAGTACCAAAACCGAGAGCTAAAAAGGTAATCAAAGTACTGTGCAGTCACCATTTGGTGTTAGTGCCCATTGCTGTGGATTTCACAATAAACCGGGAAGTATTTGTCTGTAGCCAGTGGATGTTAGGTTAGGAAACCATTAATTCCATTGGAGTAAAGTTTAAGACAAATGATATCACTTTGCCCTTCGAGTCAATTAGGGCGGTTTACAATGTTGAGAACAGCATTTGAGGAGTATCCAATTTATACTTTCATGCTAACTATTAAATATTATTATAAGGTGCGATTATAGCAGCCGTTGGAATGATTTTGATGTTGTCCTACAGCAATAAATTGGGAGATAAAAATGTTTCATAAAAACAGGCTTGTTATCTTAAATTATTTCTACTATTCAAGAGATTTGGCCTTGCAATGTGCAGAATGGGACTAAAGCAGCCTCTCGAGACTTGCTGAAGACGAAGGAAAGTGTAATACTCGGGCAGATCGTGTCTCTTTGAAAAACCTATGCTCCAGCGGCTATTGGTACGGCCTGCAGACCAGGCCTCCTCGGCGGAAGTACAATGACGGAAATCCTAAGTGGCCTGTCTATTCACCGAGAGTTGGACAAACTATTCGAGCATTGCAATAACGTGCTTATTAGTTCTGAAAATTATTACGCAAGCCATTCAACTATGTTGGCTCTACTTTGCTTGACCAGCTAAAACATTTCAATCGTTGAACTGGCTGCTACTTCAACGTCGCTAAATTACTGTCAATTCCACTTTCATACGATGTTTTGTCTCCAGATATAAACAATCTGGCCCTAGCCACCTCTGTTTCCGTCTCTCCTTTATTCCTCAACTGTCTATTTTGCATGTCTAATGTCAAGGAAAGGAATAATAACTTGAAGAAACGGAAAGGGTAAGGAGAATAAGGTGAGGCAGAATTTCTTCCTCCCCTCCTTTCCCCTCTGTTCCTCCCTCCTGTCCAAACGTACAAATATTCTCACAGGCGAGTTTATCCGTATGAGCTCTTGACAAGGAGAATATGAATTTTTTCACTGATTAACTAGTCCTGACTGCTTTTGGAGGGCTTTTGCCTTTTACACCTTCGGATTGTATTGAGCTGCATCAAATGGGTGAATCTCAGTTGTTTATGTTACCTAACCCTCAGCAAATGAGCAAATCACAGCTAGTACACAACAGGCACGATCCTCTAGAGGTGCCAGGTGGGTAGTGAAACGTTTGGACATAATCAAAAACGTGTTCATCTACTTAACCAGCGTTGGAATGTAAAGGCTCAGAACCATTTCCCGCCACGAGTCAATCAATCAACCATCCAAAAACAATTAAAATGTATGTCATACTTTTAAGGTGCACGTGAAGACCAAAGTGTTTGGCTTTGAGTCCGGTGTTGCCTGTTAATACAATTGTCGATGGAGAACATTGGCGTGGTAGCATCCACTGCTTCTCCTTCCCAGTTGGAGAAGATGCAACTATTAAATATTACTTTCTTCAAAATTCTGAGCACGTTCATTCTTAATTATTTTAGTCAAAAGGGGTGCATAATTATTATTGTGAAGACCGTAGAATATGCCTGAACGGGATTGAGTAAATCACCACCAAAATCAAAATTTCAACTCGTTTCTGAGCGGTGCACTCGGTTACCGCAAACGGGGACTTCACTAACTGCTACACGAATGTCACAAGAAGCCTCCGTAATCACGGCTTCGGAATCGAGTTAAGTTCGGCTCGAAAGGTATATGATCCAAGGAAAGACTGGATGAATGGTACCAAAACCGTCTTGATCAGAGCTCTAGGACACTGCGGTTATATGCGAGTCGTAGTAGATTGGAAACTTCCGCGTGTTTAGGTATGCAATTAAGAAACGTCATTCGACTGACAGCCTCGGCTATTCTACCATATACAGTTATCAGTAATTAAAAACCTTTTTTTTGCTGGAACTGTGGTTCATCTCACCCTTAACTGCCCCAGTTATCGCACACTTCGAAGGGCTGCAAAGTAGGCCGCGGACATTTCCCCTTCAAAGTTATCTATCGCCTGTCTTCCGTAAATCTTGCGATCTTGTCACAATGTTTGCATCTTTCGAATACCTCATAATTGCTAATTTTAAATGATGTTCCATCTTCCTAGGGCACCGCAGCACATAAAGTTATCTGTTCACGCTCTGTTGTTTCAAGGAGAAAAAATAGTAAAGAAGAAGTGGAGTTTTTGTCTCCTGCAAATTGCACTGAGGGTAGTGCTTCGTTGAAAGAAATAACCCTCTTAGATTCCGTAAGAGTGATGAAAGAGTCTTACCAAATGATCGGGTTGACTTTTAGACATGACTACCACCTACACCGTTCAGTCGTTTGACAACCTTGACACCATTCAAGCTGACGTAATGAGTCCCTATCGATTTGAAAAGGTAGTGGGGGGTCAGCCTGCTGGGATTATCATGCAGGCACCGTCTTCCAATCTTTTAACGATGGATCCACGAATAGCACAGTCTGGAACCACTGAGGAGTTTGTCGATGTTTCGGAGTCTTCGCTGGGACGAAAGGAGAAGATATTTTCCGTGGAGAATACACCGCGGAAGATGAGTACGACCACTTACACCCTCACTGACAAGACTCCGGTAATCTGCAGTCCGATGGGAACCCTCAGCAGCGCCGTCTCATGTAAGTAGATCCTCACGTCAGTCATGTTGGTGTGACTGTTTAGCATATAGAGCTGCAGCGACCCCACCCCTGTCGTGTTTGTATACCCTTATGTGCCCACGGTAAACTGGATTTGAAGGGGAGGTAGGGTCTCGTACTCGGTGCCTTTGTTTTTATCCCCTCTTTCTCTCCACACTGGGTCCCACGTCCACCTCTAACTTAACGAATTTAATCCTCATAATAGACATGTGGCGGTATCTACCATGCATGACATTTGTGAGGCACTGACAAAGGTATTTTTTAGCTTAGAAATTAGTGGCTCTCACAGCACAGAATTTTAGGCGCCGACGTATCCCCAAATAAGTTGAGATATATGAGTCTGGAGTGCACCTTGATTATTAGTGTGCAGTCCAGCAGCACAGCCTTTCGCCTTTTAGTGGCGAGGTCGAGTTTTGGAGGAATGCAAACTGCGAAGCGTTTAGCTCTCCCATTTTGATCATTGCAAGTTTTCCGTTCATTTTAATTGAAATAAGATTTAAATGATGGACCCCTATTTCATTGTCAGTGGTGCATATTCTGGATGATGTTATACAGCGGGCACATCACTTCTGTTGATCGCATTTTGTATGAACTCTTAATTTGGGAGTGCATAATTTGTCCTCAAATTGCGATCAAGGACTTTCGTGTGCATAGGGAGGTTTTGGATAATTCCCCTGCGATACCTTGGCTTAGTATTGGGCCACTGACGATCTGAATTTCGTTTCTTTTAGGTTAGCTTAATCGTAATATTAGTGTAAAGGCTGGGAAATCGGTTGCATAGATGGTATAGACAGGCTATCATGCTGTCATCGCTTAGGCCGAAACCCCAGAGACTGAGCTGAACCCTACTTTCTAACAATGATAATATTCGGTGCTAATCAGAGGCAGGGATCACTGAATCGCCTTCATGAAGATGATCATGATACTCGAACGCGTGAAAACAACCCAAAAGCATTTTAAGTTCACAGTCAGTGTCAACCTTTAATAGCTAAGTAAAAAACTTATTTCAGCTCAAACGCTACCTCGCAACCACCCAAAAGCAGCATACGTGGCGCTGTCTCCAGCCTCAATCGCCTACACAGCTGAAGCAGTCCAGACCTCCGAAGGAGTTCTCCTGAGTGGAAATTGCCTGACCTTCAGCAAGCCATTGGCAGCTCCAAGTAGTGGGATTGGACCCCCTGTCTCCGCCTCACCTTCCTCTCCCTTCCTCATTAAATTAGCCAAACCCTCGGGATTCCTGATAAACACCGAGGGCTCAAGGGCCTACACACCGTTGAACTTCGGTTTGCCTGAAAACACACAACACCAGCACCAGCCACCAGCCGAAGACTCAGGCTCAACCAATCAAGAGTCGAGTTTCGTATAAGTAAATGTGTACACAGCCTTCCCTCCCCTAAGCCAGTTAACTACTCACTCACAGGCTCCCGCCCCTTTTTGGTGCAAATACATTCCTTGTGTTGATACCTATCTTATAATCTGGAACAGATATAAAGCTGACTGAGCTCCCAGATTTAGTCGCTATATACGAATGTTCCTGCTCAGCTATACTTTAGAGCCGATATACGTTTACATTGGAGGGAAAATGTGTGACCACCATCGTCAAACTATTTGCGTTCACAGAGATTGCTCGGAAAAGTTTCGGTTCGGTGACTAATGTTGGGACTAAAAATGGGATTATATTCCCAGCATAATCGTTGAGGGTGAACACGGTGAAAGAAGCAAAGGTAATGGCTTAGAGTTTGAGAATAGTTTATTTCAGGTGGTAAATTCCCCATTATTAGGAGCAACATTTATAGACCTATAAAAATAAAAAAACATGAGTAGTAACATTGGAAATGGTGCACCTTCGACACATGAGGGCTGCTCAGTGCGCCCTGCTCACTTCGTCAAGGCTGTTCTGTACCCACTTTGTTTATAGAGTTGAATTATGCACTCGAACCTCGTTATATGTCGTAGTCTATCACTTCAAAAAACCACTTAGATTCTTGTGTGCTATTCGAAATCAAAACTTTTCTCCTTCGTGTCAAGTTTTAGGAATTCTTCTCTACTTCAGCTTTCGACCTTAGAAGCAAGCAAGTAGAGTAGGAGAAGACCTCTTTATCCAGTAAGTGTTGTGAAAGCGTACAGCCTCAAGACTACAGGGAGTCAGACTTTATTTCCTCCTCTTGGGCCAACAGCGCCCGTCCCATCACGGGATTGGCGCGTCACATTGCTACCCAACACAGTAACGCCTTGAAACTGTTGTTTTTTACAAGCGACCCATCTCGTCGTCTCTCTTGCGGATAGATAACCTTTTGTGCAATCCCACAGCAGCCCATACTCTGGTTATCCAGAATCAGACTTCCCACACGCTGAATGTTCACTGAACGAATGTCGGTACCGCTGGACGGAAAAGGAAACCACCACAGTCGGATCACATTCCAGTTTGTAGAAATTTTCACATCATTTTTGCAGCTAAAAAATAGGCCCATCGTATGCAAAGATCCTCCCCAAAGATTTAACACACAGAAACTCTACTTATGAAAGAATAGTACACTGAGAACCGAGTCAAAGAGGATCAAAATCACGTCGCGCTACCGATAACGGGTTACTCAACACCGGCTCAATCGGCCAAATGTGCCTAAAATAGAAATCCAATATCGCTACCGCTCACTCTGACCATCTGGTGATAATCGCCAACGCATGGAAAACAAAACGATGAGTACGAGAAATCTGTAACAAAGCTAACAATTTTATTCAAGAGGAAATAACTGAAAATGTTGTATAGACAAGATTTACATAATCATGATGTATTAGATCATCTGCAGTGTCATTGCAATTAGTGAGATGAGCCCCTCCATTGTCTTTGTCTCTGCTCATGGATCTGGTGAAGACAATCCTGTGCGGATTGCTCCCATGGGAAGTCACAAGCGGAAAGCTCCTGAATATTACCAATAATCTCTGTGGGTGTCATTAGAGAATCAGGTAGATCTGGAGTGTCATAAGGGGACCACATGCCTTGTATCGATGGTAAGTGACTGCTTCGTGGTTTGTAAATGGGGAAAATGTTTTCACCCGAACGGGTGATCATGAACTGGAGCCACGCGCTAATCTCCTGTGAGGACATCTTCGCCATTCGTAAATACTGCCAGTTCCCATTCACTAAAAAACCAAGAAAGGCAGTTCTAAGGAGAGGGCTAACAGCAAGAATACCATGGCACAATTGCTGTAAGAGAAAATCTATGCATTAGAATAATACAGCTTCGGTAGCCTCAAAAACTAGAATGAGACGTAGGCAGGAAAATCGCAAAACGAGAAAAAACAAGCAACTTAAAAACCTACGATATTCAGCGACGAGAAGAGGTGCCCTGTGTCTCCGAGGCTTGACGTAAAAAACCACGGAAGGATTTGCTCGGGCAAAATTGACGATTTCGCTTTCAATAAAATCACGAACACCTCGACTATCACCCCGAGTTTTGCAGAATTTAAAAGTAATTCTTTTTAACTGACACACATATCTACCAATACCTAGTGAAAGAGGAACCTTTAGGGTTGCTCTCGGAAGAACGTTTCCAGACATGCTGCGAAAGTGATTGTGCAGATTAAATGGAGATTAAAACTTGACTTAAAGGACCTAGGAATTCGACCAATCATTCGTGCAATCATGCACATAATTTTTTGAAGACTGCTGCTAGCCACAAGAAAAAAATTAAGAAGAGCACTGTTACGATTTCACAGGATAAGTGCCAAAAGTATGAGCATTCCAGGCTTGGAATAAAATACGTATATTAATAAGCTGACAGAAAATGCAAGAATTTTTCGAGAACGTTTAAAATGCTAAAGGAAAATTATTTTCAATTAATCAAACACACAGGTCGGATACGCATTATTAGCATGTTAAGCCTGAGATGTATCCTTACGGCAGACACTGAACTATACGGTTTCCATAGTCAACCATTATGCCCTTGCTTAAAAGCTTCATAAAAACTATGGAACATGATGCAAGGATTTTACTTCACCTTGTGTGAATTTCATAACAATCGTACCGAAAAGCTCAGATCACCATAACACCACGACTTATTACTGGGCTTTCTCTATTAATTTTAGACTAAATACTTCCTGAGCATTCTTACAAAAATATAAACCTCTCAGTCAAACAAAAATCTTTTTTGATACCAAGTCAGGCAGGGTAGTTTTTTTGGTTTTCAATAACTTCGGGTATGTTCTAATTGGTCATAGAGAAAGCGACTCTTTGAATTGTCTTTCACGGAAGCGATGGTTCGTTTGTTATCGGGATTACGTCCCATAATTTTCGAGCTAATCAGATGATCAACTAAAACTTCCCCGCAGCAACATCTGTCTTCACGTCCATGCTTGCGTGCAAAGTTTATCCATTCCAGTACCCTGCATTTCGCGATGTGAATTGCTCTGTGTCTAATATATGCTTCGATTTAACGTTTCCTATTTCCGCTTTAGTCACTTGAATTTTTCTAAGCTATTAGTCTTTTGAGTACTGTTGGTGTCTTTTTGACTTACTGGGTAGTACACCTCATTTCTGTATGGTTGTCGAATATCTATATGTTCATTTGCCGTTTTGCTGCATCTTACATAAGCCCTTTTTGCAAACATGTTGCTGGTATAGGTTTATAATACACTAAAAACATTAGTTTGCCCTGGTTCTCTTTTTAACTTATCCTCCCACAGACAGCCAAGCCCTACCTAAATGCGGTTCGAGCAACCTTGACCGCGGCGCTGTGTATCGAGAACTTCCCCTCTCAGGTTGTGGAGCGCCATAACAAACCTGAGGTAGAAGTGCAGACGTCAAAGGAACTGCTGCTTAATCCCGTTGTCGTCAGTCGCAACGAGCGGGAACGCGTCCTTATCGAGGGCTCTATCAACTCGGTGCGCGTCAGTATCGCTATCAAACAGTCCGACGAAATCGATCGCATTATCTGTCGCAAATTTATGCGTTTTATCATGATGCGTGCTGAGGAATTTGTCATTCTGAGACGAAAACCCGTTTCGGTAAGTATCTTCCCTTAACTATTGCTGATCAAGAAAAAATGGTAGCGGAAAAGGGTCATGTGGTCTATTTATTGGTGGTTACAAACATGAGTTCGTCATCTTAAGGCCGAAATACATTTGATTTACTTTTTCTCTTCCCTGATGATTGGGGAACGGATAATTGAATAAAGCTTAGGCCCTCTGGCGAGTGAATGGTATTAGATCTCTGGAAGCTGAGATTATTATACGAATGGGATCTCATTATTTCTTCCCTGCTTTTGCCTCCCACCGCCAAAAGGGGAATGTAGTTAGTTGAATCACATCGCCAAATTTGCTTGCAACTGATGGTCGTCAAGAGTTCGTTTCGATGTTTCAATTTGTTTAAGCAGAAGTTTACTTTGTTAATTTCTCAGTATTTTCGATGAGTATTTGCTAGGTTTATTTCACTATGCCTGCCCGCATTTTATTTTCGTTAGAACTCATTACGGATAGGAGTCGTCCAGTTGCTGCTTTCGACTAAATAGGTTATATTAGGTTTAAACTGCTCTCCCTAATACTTGGCTCACCAAGTGGCTACACTTGCCTTTAAACTGTTGGTAATTGAAGTCTTGGAAATCAAATTTGCCCTAGTAACTAATCCATCCTTGTTCCTGGCATTTCTTGGTCTTGGTGATTGGGAGGTGCAGCTAGTTAGGTGGCTACATTACCCTTGTTCTTTAGGCCACTTTCAATATAGATGGGTCCCATAAGAAGACTGACCCTTAATTTACCATGGTCTTTTAAAAGCTCAGACCGGATGCTGAAATTCAATCATCCACCACCTTGATTGTTTTTACTAAGTGGGGAACTTTCTTGCGGTGCTTTGTGGAAGCATCAGCGATTTCCGCGATCGAGTAGTTTTTATTCTATAAAGAGAATCGCCGTGGAAAATTTCCTTTGTCACTGTTGAGCAGGAAACAAGGCTAGGATATTTTTATCACTAGGCTTGCTTCTGAGAAGTCATCGGCATTTTCAGAGGTCATTGTCACAGCGTGGATGGGTCTCCATCGTTTGGCGTTTCTCAAGCGTTCAGTTGTCATTGTCGTCTCCACTTTTCCACCTTAGTGCTAATAATTGGAGGACAATCGATAGAAGCATATTGTTCGATTTGCCTAGATTAATAAGCAAGACAGCTTGGTTTTATGTTGAATGAGGCTCCAGTATTTAACCTTTTGAGTCGTCCTTTTTTCAACTCAGTGCCAGTTACGTTTTGCCAGTTTTTAAGCGGGCTAGCTTCATTTTATCCTCAATCATTAGTATTGCTATAATTTATCAAGCGATGAAGATTTGCGTTGGTGAGCCACTCTTCACTCATCTGTTTCACTTTTTAAACACTGACCAGGAAACATGACCATAGTTGTTTGGGTTAGGTGGAGTAGTCTTAATGCCTTGCGGAGAATAGTGAAGAGTGTCACTGCCATATTTTTGGAGGTAAACATGATAAGCGGAAATAAGGTTTCGAGGTAATGAGTGGTTATTTTCTCGTAGCCTTTAATAGGTTCTCTCGTCCAATGTTAACTTTTTGTATTCATCCAGAAATATAATGAATAAGCCTTATCGGTTCCATTAAGGCAAAAAAAATCAAGAAATGTTATTTCAGGTGCGCTTGAGTCTCACTCTCTGAGAACTTGTGATTCTCTAAAAAATCTGGCAGCCACTGCGAAGATGCTATTCATGGATTTGGTTAAGTGTTAATGTTTTTCACCTGTTAAAATGTTTATAATTTGTGTTTTAATGGGGTTGAGTGCATTGATTGTGTGTTGCAGTTGAGTTAGTTCAGATAAACGTCTACCTCCCACAGTAATCAATTTAATAATGCTCTTCACCATCTTATCGTTCCTTTTACCGCTTGATTCAAGGGCTACGACATAACATTCCTAATAACCAACTTCCACACGGAGAAGATGCTAAAGAGTAAGCTTGTCGACTTCATAATCACCTTCATGGAGGAGATTGACAAGGAGCTCTCGGAAATGCGACTTGCGGTGAACTCACGTGGTCGGCTATGTGCCGAGGAGTTCCTGAAAGCCTTTGACTAGCTCCGTTGTCTCGTTATTTTTCTTATTCTTCCTCTTTTTTCATAAAGGGTGAACTCACCAATCTGATTATGCAATTCATTTCCCATGCACCTGCCCTTTTGGAGCCTACGACCAACCGTTAATTTTTCACAAGGAAATGCGACGTGTTCAATAATGAGTGTGTTTTCTGTGTTTGTGTAAGATTTAGGGGTCGCTGACATCCTCTGATGCCCTAGGAATAAGTAAATCATTAAATTACGTATGGAAGCAGTGGAGATTCGTCGAGGTCTTGAAATGACCGGTAGTTGAGTGAGTGTTTGTTCATTTTCGATCCTGAGTTCAAGTACTTGTGCTGTGGAGGTCGTCATTGTCATTGTATCCGGAGCCAGGCTAGCTTCTACGGGGTTAGGCTCCTCATCTCTCTGGCCTTGCAGCATGGGCGGTGTGTCTGTTTTGCGCTGTGGTCCTAGGGTCGTTTAGATAGCTTCTCACCCCTTTTGCGCGTCGCAGGTGTGCATTCTTCGTTTGCAGCAGCGCGCTACAATTTCAAAAAAGACGTAGGAGCTGTAATTGTATGTGAAGAATTCGATATAAGTTGTGAGTATCGGAAGCCACAGCCAGAGTGCTTATGAAATGGCTAGTGACGGCATAAAGTTCAGGGAGTCTCGCAGTTGTTTGATCGTTTATTTTTTAGTTTCGTTAGAAGGTGAATTTGGGTCACCGCCGTCGTCACTTCGCCGGGTGATTCGACTTTCAAACCATGCTAGTGGAATAAGGCCTACTGTATTTTAAGGGTATGTGTCCATTAGGCCCTGAAGTCTTTTTATTGTCCAAAGGAAGGCTTTGGGATGCTAAAATTTATAATGGCACGTTTCACGCATGGACAATAAGTAAAGTCGCTCAAATGATACGGAACCAATTTGTTAAAAGTGACTGATAACGTTTGAAAAATTGTAAGCCGAAAATACGTGTGACTATTTTCACGAGGCACCACTTCGCATATATATTTGCATTAAAGAAGTATTATTAAATATTTGTGCCAGTAAGCCTCGCATTTAAAAATTTAATTTTATTGTAAAAAGTTAAAATCGTGCTTCCTTAAAAATCTTACATTTACTGTAGGGCTCAAATTACTGGAGTATGTTTAAGTGGATCACTTTGGTGCAGGTTTAATTATTGGCAACTTCAAATTTGGCCCACACGCGATATTACATGAATGGTGTTGAGGTCTGAGTTAAGAAGCCATTCGAGCTTGTAATCGTCCATCACTCCAATGATTTGACCATCTATTTAGTGAATTTTATTAAATGAGCCATGAGCTTTGATTAATTTTGACTTTGTTTATGATGCAGCAACCTCGAAAAGATAAAAATTTCCCTATTTGGTTGCCGATTATTCGTGCAAGTGCATTGGGATGGTTACCGCTTTCGAAAAATCCACTGCCAAGATTTTCATTTGAAGACTCAAGTGACCTCTTACTCTCAACAACATACTGCAATTCAAAATTATGCATAAACGTTTCAGGTGTAAAATTTGAAATACCCCGCTATTTTGTAGATCAATATCCCAACACTCTGCTGGGTTCAGCAGAACGAGAGTATTTTTTTGACGATGAAAACGAGGAATACTACTTTGATCGTGACCCTGCAATTTTTCGATACATCATAGACTTCTACCGGCATGGTTTCCTGCACTTCCCCAAATCTGATTGCTTTCTCGCTTACGAAAATGAGATGGAATTTTTTCGAATATCTACGGAATGTATGGGCGAATGTTGTTACGAACATTTTCAGGACTGTCGCCGAGAGCATTCAGAGCGTCTGAGGGAAGGGAGGTCCATAGACGACTTGAGGTGTGCTGGTCCAACAACATTTCGACAAAGATTGTGGACTTCCTTTGAGAACCCAGGCAACTCAACTGTCTCTCTTGTAATATACTACGTAACCGGGTTTTTCATTGCTGTGTCGGTTCTCGCAAACATAATTGAAACCATCCCATATCCCGAAGCCTCTCCCGATCTTTCTAGAAAATCCATCGGGGATGTCTTTTCTGATGCATTCTTTTGCCTGGACTCAGCATGTGTCCTTATCTTTACCGTCGAGTACCTGGCGCGGCTTTACTCGGCTCCCAATCGATGGCTTTTTTTCCGATCGGTGATGAGTCTCATTGACGTGGTTGCGATTCTTCCATTTTACATAGCTCTCTTGCTTCCAAACAAAAAGGTACGCCCCAGATTAGTTGATTTTCCATAGCTTTGCTTGGTAAAAATGCTAACTTGGCTGTACTTATTTCATTTCTTACTAAACGTCAATGTTGTCTGCCACAAATCTTATAAAATAGATTGAACTTGTTTTTGTTGTTTTAGAGATAAAATTCACGTGCAGTGCTTGTGTCATCATTAAGACTTCTGCGCATCAGTAGGCACTTATTGAGCTTTTTTTCGTGCTAGTGTTATTTGCTGGCATTTACAAGCGTATTCCAGAGGTAATCACTGTCAAAGTCAAATTTTCTCGCATTTAAAAAATGCTCACTTTTTTGAACGCTTAAAGGTGGCCTTAATTTTTCCGAAAATTAAGACATTTTTTTGTTTTGTCATCACGAGTAATTGCACCTACTGCCTTGAAAAGAAATAAACCCACTCGATTAACTATCTTTTGAAGAAAATGCTTAATATTATTAGAGTGGACTAACTTTTTTCTCATAACCGAAGCGATCATGGACATTACAAGATGTCAAAAAGTTATCAATTCTGGAATTCAAGTATTTTCCAATCGGAATTCGTTCAACTGAAATCGTCTACTCGCATCAATGCAAGTGCTCGCGAGGTTCACAGATAGTTTCATCATTAAAAGTAGTCCTCCAGCCGAATTCGACTTTGTGTTCCTCTCAACGAACCTAAAATCACAGAATCCCTAACTCGATGATGGTACAAAAATAGCGCATATGGGATAGAAGTGCATGCAGGTCAACTGATTCACTGAGGTAAAGTAAGGCAGAATGTAAGCAGTCCCCTCTACCATGCGATTTCCGGTCTCACGGGAAATCAGGGCTAATATGGTGGTAATATCGCGAGGTCTCTCCTTCTTTCTTTCATTATCTCGGAGTCACGCGATGATAGGCGTATTAAGAGCCGTCCACCACTTCATGTCACATTCACGCTGCACCCTTAGTTTCCACCGGATCAGACCAAAAAAGTTATAAACAATAACGACCCATAGTTTTCTGCGTTCTATAGTCAACACAGCGCACCCAAAATGATAGAAATGGACTTTTGCAGTTCATTCAAGACAAAATAATGATTCGTCTGGTCGATTACTAGTGGACAATCGGAATAAGTTTTAGTGATTAATTTTGTGATAAAAGTTTTCACGAATACAAATTCGGAAACATCTTTCCCTCTCCATTCCTGGAATTTGTGTTTTGTAATGCACGAAAAAGTCAAACATTTAAATCAAGGACTTAAAATAGCCAAGTCAACAGTTAAAAATACTTGAGCATTAATTTTACGGAGTGCATTACAGTAACGGATTAAATTTTCGCAGTTTTTTGGCCAACTACTGCCCACACAGATCGAACCAACTGTTTTAACACGAAGCCATAATCGCATGTGGTATTTTTTGTTGCGACGACACAGACTTTAAAGTTTTTTGGCTTCAACGTTTCCTGTTCTTACCATTCTATCCACTTATCTCGTCTAGCAATACCTACCCCCGTGACCATCGAGCTTTTGGGTTTTAGGACACTTCTTGGGGCGCAGTTTCTGGGAAAAAGGAATGCATTAGTGTAGCGGTGCAAATTACTTCGGCGAGTCGTAGGGGCTATAATGAATCGCTGTGTGGGGTTAAAAATATTTCCATTTGTTTTCAGTAATAACAGCTTTTAAAGTTCTGCCATCTACGTGCCAGCAGTGGTGCAAAAAAAACATTATGTTTTAGAACCACGTGTTGTTGGCTGAGAGTTCGCTTTCATGCTTACTATAAGTCCATTGAAATCGCGTATCAGGTTTCTGAATTTTTCTGCTCATAATAACCTCATGACTTAGTACTATCGTTGTTACTGAATAGAAGACTACCGTGATGAATGGGGTTAGGTTTTCTGAATGAGCTTCGAGGAGGGGCGACTGTTCGTGATGATTTTTTGCAAATTCATTGCATTGATGGTGCCTCAAATGCTGTTAAAACCGACCAACTTATTTCAAACGCTTTGGTTAGTAAGGCGATGGTCACACCTAGCATCCACAGCGCAAGGGGGTAAACGGTCTCCCTCAATAAGGGAACTTTCATGCTGCAAGTCCTGTGTCCTTAAGATGGGTTGAACGTGGAGATGGAGGTGGGGTATGCGCAAGGGACATGGGTTTGAGGTCGTTTAAGGCTTTGAAACTCATTGGGAAGACGTTATCTCTAAACCTCATTCATGCGGTGCTGTTGTTGCTAATGGCAGCTGCCTCTCCACAATTTTCCCCTCAGTATCAAAAGGGTTCAAACTACCCTTCAAAAGCTAATGAATAAATATGTTAGGTAATTTCTCAGATAGTTCCTCATCTTTTACTTATGGAACTTCCGAAATCAAAGAACTTATTAGTAACGTGATTTGGTCAAAGAGCAATCAGCCGAAAATTTGGTTTCTTTCTGCTTCCCAAGTAGACTAACACTAAATGGGTTTGAGTTCGCCCACCCTTTCGCAGGTTTGCCTATGCTTACGTGGGGGCACGGAGACGAGGATGCGAGGCTTGGTCTTGGTCCAACTCGCATAAGTGTGCATCATTCTCTTCAAGTGCATTTAAATTCAGCTCATACGCGTTTAAAATAGTCCTCCTCGCAGAAGTGAGAAAAATAAGCATAATTAAGCCAATAATTTCTGAAAAATGGCCGGCATAGTTTGGTGGTGGGGTCACGTGGATTTTGACTTCACTGTGGGGTCACAGTTCAGGTCACACAGCCGGTATGCTAGGGATTTGGATAGAGGACCTTGTCTCCGCCCCACCCTCCCATTGAACGGGTCAAATATGCATACACACACAGCAATAACTGCCAATTTCCTCAAAATCAAGTTTTCCCTCTCCTCTTGCAATAAGTGAACCTGCAACGGGACTATCTTTTGTGGATAATAAAGTCAGCTAACGCAATTTAGATGCAAGATAAAAGCGCGGCTATACAAATTCTTCCCAAACACACCTATGGATAATATGTTCATCTCCCTTGCGTATGTATAACTTACCAGCCAGTGCCGTGAGCTAAAACCTTAGGGCTGCTTGCGACTGCAAACACTCTCCCTTTTTGTTGGACAAATGTGAGGCCGTCAATCTTCAATTGCATCAGCAAAATTTCGGAGAGCCACGCCTTTTAAAGGAGCTAACGTTTCTTATTGCTTCTCAGAGTGAAAAGTTCAGCCCATGCGGTCTTGAAGGCTGTCATGGCGATAGATTCACATTGAATGCATTAGAATTTGGTAGAAAATTACAGTTACGCAGAACTATGGAAGTACACCGCGATCCATTCTCATGGTAAAAATAACCGAAAATTTCAAATTAGCAAAACGCCATCAAAAAGCTTATTCATGGCCTTCTCCGGTCATTTCCTTAAAGTTAATTGATTATGCATTCTTGGAATAACTATGTCACAAAATTCAAACTCCGGTGGAGTTGTTTTCAAGCAGCGATGCAGCAATGCCATCCTT
This sequence comes from Taenia hydatigena, assembly GCA_036345935.2. Lineage (NCBI taxonomy): Eukaryota > Metazoa > Platyhelminthes > Cestoda > Cyclophyllidea > Taeniidae > Taenia > Taenia hydatigena. Next base: position 13,320,959 of record JADWOT020000008.1, read on the forward strand.
TTAAAGAACTAGTAATGCGTTAATGAAATGTGGAATTGCTGTCGATTTTGCAGTAAAACCGAAAATATCATTTGTGATCCATCGAATGTCTCCAACGAGTTGAGTGGTTGGGAATTTGCATTAAAAGGAAACTTTTGCCGGATTTACGTCATAAGTGAGTCTGTCTTGTGTTTCAGGGGATCCAAAGAATAAGCCACTTACCTTCAAATAGCAATTTGAATATCAAATGTGATGGAATGGATGGTTTTGGAATTAATCATTATTACCAATCAAATAAATTCGTCAGACTTGCCAAGTTGAGTCTTAAAAAAGGACGAACCTCATGTGATTTCGTGGTTCTTTTACTACTCTAGACCCTGTCCGGGCCTTTTACAACATTGCGAGTTTTCCGAGTGTTTCGCGTCTTCAAGTTCTCCCGACATTCACAAGGTCTCCGTATCCTCGGCTACACGCTTAAATCCTGCGCTTCAGAACTCGGTTTCCTCCTCTTCTCTCTCACAATGGCGCTAATCATATTCGCTACCGTGATCTACTACGCCGAGAGGGCGGTGCCTAACACCACTTTCATCAGCATTCCTGCTGCCTTTTGGTACACCATTGTGACGATGACCACCCTGGGGTATGTGCTTCCAGCCTTACTTCGCCGCTTTCTCGCATAACTAGGCACGTACAATCGGGTTCCACCGTTTAAGGGAAAGGGAGGAATTACCCTCTGCGGAAGAGTTCACTTGCAGACTTTTTGTGACTGCAAAAAGGGCCTTGAAAAGGGTGGGGAATAGAGGAGTGAGAAGGGAGAAGAGGATGCGGAGGAGGAGGAGGAAGAGAAGACAGGCCTACAGTTGAACACTCCCCAACTAAATGAGTCACGCCTAATTGGGGATCAGCTGTTTAGTCGGCGGATCGATATTGATTTTCCTTGAAAGAAACTCGAATTCGTGGGAATTTGGAGGCGGTTAATAGTTAAATTTGTATGCGTCACTTTGGAAGGGCTAGTTTTTGACACGAGGTTTACTCTTCCCAGTATAATTTTTTAAGTAAAAAATCGTCTTTTTTAGCCAGCTTAGTCCATGATACTTGTCAAATTATTCTTCTACTTTTACCAACACCATTCACTTAGGGAAATCTAGAGATGTTGTCTACTCAAACGGCCTCTTCATTTATGGTAGTGCTGGTACTTGTATAGTCTTGGAAGTTAAAAGGAGTGTCCAGTGCTCTGAAATAATAGCATTTTGGATTTGAGAGGATCACCTGTTTGCAAATTTTGGTGCACATATGGGTCAAATATTCCCAAGTCTAGGTAATTATCGGCAAAATTATGTATTCCCTGCATTCTTTGAAATGACTGATAAGTGGACAAATATTTTGCATCAAAACTGGGAGGAATCACTTAAATGAAAGTCGTTAACAATAAATTAGGATTTTTTAAGCTATACTGATTGGAACTTTGCTGTCAAATATTATGAATATAGGAACTTAGCTGTAGATGGCGCTACTTCGAGATTCATGGTTGTAGTAGGTCTTATCATTTTTTTAGTTACGAGAATTGGAAGGGCTGCATGATATATGATTGAGCTGGGACTTACTAGAGTAGAACATTGCACCGAGAATCTGCTTACTACTAGGGAGTATTGAGTTACTTTTATGGGACTGATGTTGCTGCACTATTCACGACGTTTTGCCTTCTTCTTCGAAGGCGACACTGCATCACTGCCCACTCAGTAAACAACTGACGGCTTTGATAGCCCTCCTTCCAACGCTGACTGTGAATCGAAAGGGCAGTTTGCCTTTCAAATGGATAAACCAATTCACATTCAACCCATGTGATTGGGTTTGAAATTGTCTTTTAAGCCCGAAGAAAAATGCCAAGTACTTTAAAACTTCGACAGCATCAGCAGCTTTATTTAAACACAATAATTTTAAGCAAATTTTAAAAAGCATTAGCCACATTTAAAATGTATAGATGCAATTGCTTTTACTTCCAATGTTCATAAATCAGAGCATGTCTAGGTCGTTTCAAACAATCCTCTAGACATCCGCTTGGATAAAATCGTCACTTACGAAACCAAACTATGACTTAAATTTGGTGGTGTTGTCATTTCATTGTAAAGATTTACCATATCTTTAATAAAATTACAAGGAAGCACATCTGCTGTTGCTTCCATTCAATATTCCTACAGAAGCTTTTAATAAGTTCTTAAAAAGCAACAGATAACATCCGTTAAAAAGTGCATTCCTCTCACATTAAAAGGTGATGTTAGTTCGAATCTGCCAGAAGTTACGGACAGGTGTGATAACCTCAGATATTTCGACACTAAAAGTACGAAATTGTACGTTTGACGTGACTTCTTGGGTGAATCTCACCCCAAGTTTAACACTTTTGTCGGAATGCTGTGCTATTAACCATCCAAAGTGGACATAACTGAACCCTAAAGCGACAAAATTGAAATAAGTAACCTCTTGTCAACAGAGTCGACTAACCTCAATTAGCCCTTTAATCTAACATTATTAAACGAAATGGCCTATTGATGGTGATTTCCTTTTTTTACTCCATATATTGCATTTGGAATGATAAACTATTTGTTCAAGTCATTTTTAGATAGTTTCGGAGCTGTTTGCCCCATTTTCGTGGATACAAAATGTGCATATTTCAATTCGACTTTCTTTTTTTGGTGGACAAGAACGCCCCTTTGGATGACTTTATCCTACTTAGCGTAGCTTAAAATAGCAGATTTTATCATCGAGTGCTGGAGGTGATTTTACATTCAAGTTGCGTTCTAACAACACCGCATGTGCTCGTTCAGAATTTTTTGAAACAAATATTGTTCCAAAAAGATTTGCCAGATCTCCTTTCTAAAATTGCTGAAAATGTTGGAAGATTTAAAGAACACCAGATGCTGAATTCTGGAAAATTTAGGTTTGTTTCCTTTGCGCAATGCCGATAATTCCCTAGGCATTAAGTTAATGACACAAGTAGTAAGGTCAAGGTTAGAGGCTTGAGTCGATTCCATTTTGTGGTTTGGAAAGTAATCTTGTGAACACTTTTTGCGCATTCCTACTGAAATTGATCACCTCATTGGGTTTTCTTAAAGAAAAGAAAATCCCGTGTCAGCCTTCTGAAACTCCCGTGCGGTGGTTAGAGGTCGATCGCAAGAGAGAATAACTCTAGAAGGCAAACAATATTTGACTTGAAAAACACACCTGATGAAATGTGTTTCACACCGGTGAAAAAGCCATTTTCTCGTTCCAATAGGGTCATGACAATTTTATTGCGCATGTACTTTTAGTCGAATAATGTCAAATTTGGTTTCAGCCATTAGAGGTAGGGCCTAAGTTTACTTTAAGGTGAATTAGTTGTAGTGAAGAACATTTCATCTTACGCCAACTTTTACGATCAATGATGAGCAAGGAAATTGTTCCCAGTAGATGCCCGCTTTCCTCGGAAATGTTTCTTAGCTCAATCAATGAGGCCTTGTAAAACGCAACTTTCTGTTTTGACTCAGATCTTGCTCACATATAGCCATTGAGTGCGTTATTCTCGTGTTCTATTAAAAGGTGGACGTATTTTTTGTAGTTCCGCCTCAAGGTGATGAGTAGCGAACTCCTTGATGGAATGTTAATTGTGTCTGTCATTCGTCTAAAACCTTGGTCCCAAAAGAAACTTCAAAATGAATGCGTATTTTTTACCATTAAGTAAATCCGAAGATAGCAAAAGGTATTTAAATTGTTATTTGAATATAGTGCCGTATTAACTCTAAAGGCGATGAGGCTTAGATGACTGGAAGTAAAGTTATTATGCGTGTTTATAAGAACCACCAACCTTGTTCATGCGAACAGAGCCTCACAGTACCGAGTTAGAGATTAACTCGTGGCAAGATCAAAAGACTCACGTAGTCGTGTGTACAATAACAAACACGACACTCTAAAAATGTGTACGATAATCGACGTCCATTTGTAAATCATTTCTTTTCACCAATCAATTGCAGCTATGGGGACATGGTGCCAAAGACCATCTTGGGTCAACTGATCGGCGGCACGTGCGCGCTTTCCGGTGTACTGGTGATAGCTCTCCCCGTCCCCTTCATTGTCTCCAACTTCTCTCGTATCTACCATCAGGGTCAGCGAGCTGACAAACGCAGGGCACAAATGGTGAGCCAGATTTAAGGGGTCTATAACCTCCCCTTCCCTTTTCTGACATCTCTTCGTTCCTCTCCAAAATAGCGGAGCATGCGGTGTGGTAAATAAGATCGCAGGTATCGAAATGATTAATTTATTTTTGTGACGCTTCCGGATCATTGACAGAGAAGGAAACTTTTATTTGGAATATCGCTCAGACAAATGGCAATCTGATCTTAGCATTTCAATGCCAGCGAAAACTCGCTTTGTGCTATTAATGTTAAAAGGAGTGGAAAGCCATTGAATCGAGGAAGGCTAAATTGACCCGCACAATCACATATAGTTTTTTAAAATATCCTTCCGCTACAAAGGTATGTAAGGTTGGAAAGTGCGAAGTATAGTGTGACAGAAGTCTAGATGGCCTACTTAGTCATGCTCAGCAAGATGCAAAGGAATGCACATTCATTAAATGCAACCATACAAAGCATTGAAGGGGACCTCGAGACGAGAGAACTACGATGTGAGGAACTCACTTCCGTGACATGGGATATCCAATCGAGGAATCAATCTATATGTGGTCAGCTTGTAGCGTTTCGTCAAAAATACTGCAAGCGAGTGCGGTTAATAGAGCAAGCATTTACGATCCATGAAATGGTAGGTACTACACTTGGGGGGAAATTGTCCATTTTTTCGAAATGCGAGTAATGGTGTCGACTAAATCTGACGGCAGTGTATTTCCCAAGTCACCTCTAAATATTTCATAAGACACAGGAAACCATAAATATTTGTACTATGATAGAACGGAAGGACTAAAAGCAAATCAGGGTTGCCTGTATATGACTAACCGCTTAGTGTTGCATGCAATTGAAAAAATGAAAGGTGGCCACAACAGCCCTGTCGTTTAAGATGAGTGAAAAACGGTAAATCAAGGTTCGCTAACTGCTATAGCTAACCTTCATTGGAAGTAGGCATAATGAATTGGAGTAGGTTTATCAAATCTTCGCGTGAAGTTCTTCACGCCTTTGAGGAAATTTGGCTCATGCATTCACCTTTACTATTGGTAGAAATTTTTGTGTTCGCGACATTCCCGACTGCCTATGACTTGGTAATGAAGGCACAGACAGTTCGGTGAGCTGTTAATCGAAATGCCATAAACGAAACGCTATGACAGTGAAGTGGCAACCGAAACCCATGGCGACGAAAGTGCTCGCACCAGGCTTGAATGTAGGTGCTGTGGATGCGTGGAGTAAACTTGTGTGAAAAGTAACTTGAAATCTTTTTAACGGCTAAGTGTAATCATGAATCGCACTTTTCTTTTGGAGAATTATAGAATCACAAGAGCTGTGATTGCTCGAATAAGCTGCACAGGTGCGGAGTGTAGTGTGAGTGTCAAATGCAACGTATAAGCGTCAAGTCAAACTGTCTGTGCTAAAGTGCTACCACGTTGTACATTAACGCATCCACGTTAATTTCATGTTGAGCGCAGCGTTCCGGAAGCAAATAAAGTTAATTAGCAATGACAATAAACTGATTGTAAGTGGACGCACTGAGTGAGCTTTAGTTGGCTCATAAAATTGCGCTGTACTGAGTAACATTGTGTTAATTTACTGCATGAGTAAGTTTCGTAGACTGAAACAAATATGTCTGTTTTGATAGGTAGTAGGCAGGTAAAACATAACTTTATTTGTGACCTTCAAACGATGGTATCGTGACCCGCGAAGGGAACTAAACCCAACAATTTAAAATTGGAGTTGACTTGATAGTGGTTCGTCCTAAAAAAGTAATAGATGTGTGACACAATAAAGCCATTAAACGCTAGGAATTGCCTTTGAAAGCTTAGTTAGTCTTTTTTTACAAAAATTACTGCTCTCCCCATTCCATCCCATGATTGCGCAATAGCTAGTTTTTACTTTTTTTCAGAAAGAGGCGAGTCGGAACGATTATCCATTCACTTTTCGCTAGGCTTTAGGTCATCAAAAATTGGGAGGAACGGTGAAAATAGTCAAGCTCAGCCCTTCCACAGATATCACAATATACCTAGAAGGAAAACTCACTATTTTTAGTATTTTACAAACTGACCATAAAACACCTATTGGTCGATGGAAATAAAAAAATTTAAAATTATTCTCGAAATTTTTACCAACTTTGTGAAAAGTTGGATTACTAAACTCAACCTAGGGTAGTAGAAAACATCTAATAAACTCCCAACTTTTAAGTTTTCAACTTTCCTTCATTATGCTTGTTTAAGTGTTTTCAAAGCAGGAGGGACAGCACAGAAGAAGGGTGTCAAACCTTGAGAATTGGAGCTTAGCATTTTTACCTTAGTTTTTCTAAGAGAATATCTTATAATCCAATTCGAGAGAAACTAGTTCATGCTTTAGGAAAACATTTGATTTTTGTAGACAGTGAATGACATCTGGAGTACACCACATGTTATGCGTCAGGAAATCGGTGATTATGCGACCTGAGTTTTTGCTAAAAGTATAAATACCGCCATCCAGACTAATTTCCCAGAAAAATAAAAGTTTGTTTTAAGCCTCAGCTTTATAAAACGCTTTCTTTTGCGGTGAGGATGCGGCAGTCTTCCTTCCTCTATCCTGTCCAAAGTAAAATTTTGCATTACGCAGCATGCGATGTGAGGTCTCGCAATGTCTTGAAGTAATATGACTTTCATCGCAATAATTCACTAGCCGTGAATGTTATTCAGGAAGAGGTTTTCTCGTGTGCTTTCAAATTGTACCAACAAATGCCGTTTGTTTGCGACAAGTGAACAATCCCATCTGCGGCACACCACACCCACAAAAAACAAGCGTTTTGCCACTAAAGACGAGGTGGTGAGAACCTTAGGACTGTGAAGTAGATAGTGATGATAGTTCGTTTGGGAATACCAAGGAATTGTTTGTTCGTTTAGTTTGCCCGGTGTTTTCGTGAAGGAAGCGAAAGCCAAATTGAGCATCCTTGAGGATGCTAGCTGCTTGCAAAGGTAAGGTGCGAGAGGGAGGTCAATTTCCTTATATTCCGTTGCGTCTTCCCACTCCCTGCTGACGTAGTTTTGAACCACTTATTTCATCATTCTCAGTGATCACTACTTTTTGAAAGGCTCTTGGCATGATCCATAGCGATGTGCGTTTCCCCACTAATGACGACTAGATGGTCTTCCACATGGTGTAACCAGTTTTACGCTACTTGCTTTTTGCGCCACCTCTCTAATCATAACACAGTCAGTGTTACCAGAAGCTTCGTCGCATCTCTGAACCTATTCATTAAGTTTACAAGTTCAACTCACATTCATCAGGTCTGCTCGACCAACCTTTGATGAAATGAGTTTGGACCAAATCATGAAGGTGGTAGAAAGCACCATGTGGAATATTGTAGAGACAGACTGGCAAACTTCGTTCTGTGATTTATAGTGCATGAAATTTCAAAACCACTTTATTGTATTCTACAAGGTTCACTAAATTATTCATCGAGCGACACCGAAATCCGCAAGAAACTCTTGTGTGTCACCTCTTGTTTGAAACTAGATCCCCTTGATTAAGGTTTATTAACCCATTGTGGAGGAGTGGTATGGTGTCTTACTTCCTTATGCATATTTTTTGCTTCAATTCAACTGATCATTGCAATAGTGGACCAAATCAAGGCTCATTATTCACTAAACAAAGTTCACTGCTTCTTCAATAGAACGCCCGCAAGGCCAGAATTCGCAAAGGTGCGGCATCAAACATAATCGGCACTGAAGGTGGCGGTGGTGTGTTTTTCTCCCAGGATTCCTCCGGCGCAGATTCCGATGCAACTGCAGATGCCGAAGTCTCTATCGTCTCTTCTATCGGTCATCGGCCCATCCTCCGTCCCATTTTCAGCTCGACAGTCCGTCACCATTCCATGACACCTCGTAACAGTCTCCTACCGCCTCGACCATCACTTATCTCTTCCTCACAGTTAAAGGTGGGGTGTGGTGCCGGTGGTGGTGAAGGCCCACGCAAGCGAAACCAATCCTTTGGAAGCGTTCGATTCTTGCCACAAACTGAGTTAACATGGCCACCACCTCACTCCTACCAACCAACGAAACGGCAGTCACTACTGTCGCTGGAAGAGCAACCTGCCAGCAGCGATAAAGAGGAAGATGCTGTAATAGCTCCCGTGGCTATCGCTGAGGATGGCAGTGCCAATGAAGACTCTGGGAAAGAGGACAAGAGTAACTGTGCAATTCAGATTCGCGTGGACAAAGAGAACAGTCAGTATGACTCTGTGGATCTCACCGCCTCACACCTAAAAGAGTCCGAGGTGAACTTAAACTCTTTTTAGTCCCATCTTTATGCCTATATTCGCTTATTTTCGTTAAAATAAGCTATTTCTTAGCAAATAAAATCATCAGAAAGGCCTTAACAGTTTAAATTGACGAGATGCATTGTAAGAATTTTTTCGAGAACTCTATGTTTCCTGTTCAATTTGCAAGAATCAAGCCACCTGTATGACACTAAATCCGTGGTAATCGTGGAATGCACGACCCGAGTGAAGTTTCGAGTTTCAGTTTAGTCTTCAGTTTAAACAAAGTTGTTTTTAAGAGATTCGAGGGTGTCGTGTCTACATAGTTTAATTTTATTAATGAAGTCGGGAAAGTGTACTTTCGCATAGTATCCACATCGTATTTTGGGCTTGGTTATCAAACGCAAATCTCCCAAATGGCACCATGGTGACAAGAGGTTTTTATCATCCGATCCTTGATAATTTCGCGAATAAATAATATTAAAGTTGTTTGCATCAAATTGAAGAGCTGTCAACGAGAAAATTCGGAAACCTCTACCATTGATACCGTCGATGCTGCACCAGAAAGCTTTATTGTTGCTGGATTTTACCGAGTTTTCATCACGATAGCAAGCTAGGAAATCATCCTAATTCAGTATAATACGTAGAAACCTCGTTATTTACACTTTAATGCTGCGAAGTGTGCGTTTAACTAGCAGAATTTAAGGTTGTTAATATTATTCTTGCCATTTGGCAAGTTACCCTTGGTTATGGATTGCAGGGTTTTGTGGGTACATCTCAGTGTATCTATTTACTGTATTGCTTATTTTCTCTTCTCTCTACATAATCACACTGTGATTTCACTCACAAGGCTATTGCATTTGCACTTCCACCCATCACTTTCTATTTTTAAATGACTTTTTCCAAGTATGCAGCTTCAGCCGACAATTCTGCAATTAGGCTGCGCAAAGCTAAGTAAGGAAGAAAAAAATCTTTGCTTTGATTAAGTAGTTTCCCGATGTAAACGACTTAACGCTGGATTAAATCACCGTCCAATCGAGTGGGAATAGCAAGTGACTTCATTCCTTCTCATATCGGCGGCATTTGTTCGCGGTGGGAGCTAAGGTCGCTGCCTGTAAAAGTTCCTTTTCAATGTCTACCAGCGATCACTTTCAGACTCCCTTATTCGATGCCTGATGAAGGCATCACATTCAACTTAAGCTTTATTTTTAAAAATGTATGCACTCAAACTATAAATCCTGCAAGAATAAGGACTGGACAAATCGGCACTGTACATTATTACTGCAAAACAATGAAAGCACTTGTTTTTTTTACTTCAGTGAAATGTCGGTACATAATAACAAATTTCACGAAGCCATGATGTAAACGGATTGATCGAGGTAGAAACAGCAAATTTTGCGCAAAATTATCCGTTTAAACACGGATGTTTACGAATTTGTGCTTTGAGGTGCATAGAAGAAAAATCGGCCATCAACCCAGAGAAAATGCATCCAATTTGAAACTGAGACACTTGCAGTGAATCTAGGATTTAATACCGCTAAATGTAAACTATTCTACTTCAAAGTAGTTATTTTATTTGAAGACAAATTCTCGGGTATTTTTGTTTCACTCCGAAGAATTAAATGACCTCCCAAAGGCGATTTGTGGGGATTTTCAATTTGGAGATGCAATTCCTTTGAAACATGTAAGGTTTACCAAAGTTTGCTAACATTACAGCGGATTAGCTTTAGATATGGCCTTTGAACGCGCCGGTGCTTTCAATTATCCAGCATTGCGACGTCACCTTGACCTAAAAACAGTCATTTTGCAGACTTGACAAAGTCCACAATTTTTTTTCTAGCATCCTTTTTGGGGGTTAATCAATCATCTTGTCTTGTTAGCGAACCGATTCGCTTCTTGACCGCCAGGCAAAGTGGAATCTAGGTTTTTCCGCATTCTCTTACGCTTGCTAAACATTTCAGAGACTGAAATTCAGTCACAGTTCAATAATGCTAGTTCTTTGTTGATTTGGGTAGCTAACGCCATTGAAGCAGGATAGGAGGGGAGTACTTTGGCCTAGCCCTCTAGTGGAGAAAGTCGACGCGAATAGGTTGGAATTTTGAGGTTAGAAAGTTTGATTTGAAGAGAACCTCTCGTAAACCTGCCATTGGTGATATAATGGTCGAAGGTGCATTCTAGCTGACTAGACATGACCCCTCACGGCTTATCGCTTGCATAAGATTGCAAGTGTCCTACAAGAGGCCACGTTTTATTACCTCTGTTGGTTTTCCCCTCCTATGGGGGAGGAATAATTGGGCGCGTACTGTAACTGGGTGCGTGACCGAAAAAATAAATAAATAAATAAGCAATCAAATCTCATTGTTGTACTTGCCGAATAACCTTTCGATTAAATTGTGTGGCTTTTTTTCAATCGACCCATCGTGAGCTCTCCAGCAACGGAGTGCAATAACTGATGCCCGTGTTGGTGATCTCTTCTAATTGGATGGGCCGAAATTTAAGCCTGTCTTAAATTATAAATGTCTAACATGGATTCTGCGCTTTATCATAGTTAACGTAGGGCAAATTACTTCGATGTATTTAAAAATTAAAAAAGGCATTTCCTTAGATAACAATGTCCTCTGTCATCGTGTGCTTCGAAAGGAGGCGTTAGGAGTGCACCAACTTCTGGATCAAACTGTGCCATCGGTTTGATTTGATCGGAATTCCTCTGTCTCCACCATAGTTTCCTTCCACGTTCTGTCTTGTAGGTGGGCGATGGAACAAGTAACACCCTGTCTGATCTCGCAAAAAGACAACAGGTTGAGAAGTCAACAATGTCCCTTTTCATAGATGACGTTCACGTCTCTCAACTGGCTAGCCAAAGTACTCAAGAAGACGGGGTCGTGGGAACACGATTGCCTGGCTTACAGACGACTAGACGAGGTCACACCAATCCCAGCTGCGAAGCCGCGCGATCTGTGATTCGTCAACAGCATAGGCACTTACTGAAGTGTCTCCAGCTTGTCACGGTAAGCTGATGACTTTTTTGGAAAGCCAACATTGTTTACAGCACGCAAAAGCACTAGTATAAATTGTGAGTGTATACACATCCATGACATAAGTAACGGTATGAACGTAAGCGCGTTTTCAGTTCGCTAAATCTCCTTCCGTATCTGCGTTTGTGTGTGTGTGTGTGTGTACGTATGCGTGTGAGTTGATGGAGAAACCAGAATTATTCATCCCTCCTAAGTGCAAGACATGCCCACTAATCCTATTTCCGCCTACATCAAATTCTTAGCACGTTATTTTTAGCTAGCATATTTTTTGTGAACCGCGACAAATTCATGTCAATTACCTAGTTATTCACAATTTACGCCCACTTTTATTAACCTAAAACAACTAAAAAATAATTCTCTACAAGTTTTAATTCAAAAATGTGACCGAAACCAACGAAAATAGATGAGGAAGTTAATTTTTGTAAGTTAACGTGTCGGCCAGATCACAACTGCCTCTTCTACCTGTGTGCCTCGCTTCAATTCAGGCAGGTTATCTTTACTCCTTGACATATTGTTTATTTGGGACAGTCCTTCGAAGCAGAGGACTAAATTGTACAGAAAGTGACAACTTTCAGCTGCATAACTACCAATAGAGTAGTACGCCTCCTTGACAAGGATAGGGCTAGAGAAACCTATTGTGAAACCGTAGCCACGGCTACGGATCATTACGCTCTCATTTCAGGTGGCGCTTTGTGCTTTTCTTTCATCTTTGAGGGATTGTTGAGTTGGAAGATGCATAATTCCGAGTGAAACTTGTTTCAAAAATATGCTCAGGAAGATTGATTGGTTGCCAACGGAAGCAAAAAGGTAAAAATACATCATTGCACTAAGATGCAACGTCGCCTTGGAGTAAGGAGCCAACCGGGTCAAGCATTTAGCGTGAATAGGCGAAGGCTCTTCACTTAATAAAGTCATTGTACCAAGTCGTTTGATCTTTCATTTGGCTTTGGTTCACGACCCTTAAAAGTAAATAAATAAGCACAAAAAACCCTGCGTTTTTTGTTAAAACCCTTAATTTCTCACGTTAACACGTTAATTTGATGACATGTGCATGTTTTGTTTTTGCTAATAGTGACATATTTTCTTGTTTTACTTAAATGAATCCAAATTTACACAATTTAGGAGGGTACACTACATGGAACGCGTTTCGGTCTTCTGCATGAATAAAGAACCTTCCATGTTTCCTTTCTATTCATTTGCTATTATTAGTTATAATTTACTCTTAGGACTTGACAGTGTAAGCTTAAAACTATGAGATTTGGATTGAAATTTATCAGATGGACAATAGGACTTTTTTATTCATATTTGAACTTGATCCTCTATCATCAAATGGTATGTTAAGAAGTCGTTTGATACCTGCTTCATTTTAGTATCTCTTTGCGTGCGTGAGACAGTTATACATTTGCATGTCAATCGCAATTACCTGCTTGGCGTTATGAGATTAATTTGCCAGGCATTATCGAATCCCGTCTGCAATTGGACCAGTGAGGCAAGTCCGGCGGAGTACAATGCAGATAGCTGTAGAGACGTCGCATGACTTTTGAGAGGACATGGTGGAATGCATTTGGGGGTGTTAAAAAGTGCTCTTTTATCTATGTAAGTAACTTTTCGACTGGAGCTAATGCAACTGTGTCGCGCTAATTTGTGGGGAAGGTTGATTGTCATCAGACTAAGACGGAAGACCTGGATCAGGCAGATGCTTTGATGTCACCCGGCAGCAAACCTGCATCCGAGATACCTCTTGCTTGGCAAGGCATTAAAAAGTAAAATGGAGCACAAAGCGGCGCCGAGACTATCAACTTCTGCTTCGGTTCACCATTACACAGGATTTTGGGGGGCATTTAACAACAGGAAATGTGCTTTTAATGGAGGAGAAGGGAGAGATACCAAGAATGCATGTCCACCTTAGACGGGTATCCGGGAGGCTTCCTAACGCTCATTTTCAACCCACTAACGGTTCTGTTCAAGTAGCAGAACCTGCCCATCAGACAAGAACGTTCACCACCTATTACTTAGATTAGATCTGCAAAAGGCATTTGTTTAGAAATGGCCTAATATCACACACGTCTGACCCACACGGAAGTACTTGTAAGCACTTCCCAATGTCGAGTAATAAAACTGCCAACTAAGAATGCCGATTGGCATTACGTCATTAAACTGGGGCGTTGAAGTAAAACTGACAGCTGAAACAGGTGCATGGGATGGTGGAGGTGTAAAGCAATGGTCTTTTATGTATGCAAAGAGGTGACGTGGGTGGCAGATCGAAATTTCAGACCAATTAAAAATAAAATTTAGATTAATAAGATGTCTGAAGTCCAAGTTGACTAGACATGAAACGATTCGTGATAAAGCGGTCCTTATTTTACCTGCCTGATAAATTATTACACTTTTCCTGTAGAATTAGGATTTGAAGTTGCATTTCATTGGTTCCAACAGTTATCCATAAAAAATGTTTACGGCCAATATGCATAAGAGCTGGATATTCAGAGACCTCAGTGGTATACAATGACAGCGAAATGGTGAGCTCGCTAGCCTTCATGATCAGGAATTACGCGCCCCTGTCAGTCAAAATAATTGGCACTGAATGTGACTAGTGAAATGGTTGGCTAATCTGCAACTATATCAGCCGGGCAGGGAAGTCGCAAAGGAAGCTAAGCAAATAAGTCCCATGGGGATGTCCTGCATCCAAGAGGACCAACTTGCTCTTCGGTTCTTCCATTTGTATAATGACAATGCATCGTTCATTCTGCTGGCTGTCCAGCTGTGTGAACGTCCGATTGGCTAAGTGATCTGTGGTGAGAAATGAGATTTGTGCTTGCATGCTTAAACTCTGCCTGGTTATGCCTAAATTATCAACTTAATATCCAGCTTGCTTTGTAATTTCCACTCCAGAAGTAATTTCTCTTCACGACTCATTCACTGGCTGTAGACCAAACAGCATTTGTGGCTGACATCCGCCTCCTCAATACAGCCCCATTTGAAGGAGCACAAGAAGTACTTTTTTTCGAGAAACCGTCATTTCATTTAGCGAAACTTAACGGAGAGAGAATATGCACTTTAGCTAGGTCAGGAGAGGAAGAGATCGAAGGAATGGAGGTGCTGCCTCACTTCATCTCATCCCTTCTACTCCTCTAATGACATTTCTTTAGACTGCAAATGATTGCCACCATTTCTTACCATTGGCATAAGACGATCACGTGCAAAACAAAATGCATGGCTGGGAGGTAAATGCGAGGCAGATAACGGAATTGGTTTGAATTGGAGCTGAGTCGTTTGTTCCCCGAGACTTGACTTTTTATAAAGGCAAAATTCGCAGCACGTACCTGCCACCATAGGAGGGGGCTAAATGAGAAGTTGCAATGTTAATTACTTCAAAAGGGATAAAGTACACCTTCTGTAAGCTTCTGTACTTACTTGAACTGTTTACAAAAGACACATTACCTTAACTGGTTTACTTACAAGCAATATTTGGGTAGGCGAGGTGTATCCCTTTACTATGTAAACAAACACGGGCCCTAAATTGTATAAATGTAAGCCTTTGGACTTCTAGAGAGTGGAATGGGCTCCCGTTAAGCTTTGCCTCGTTTCCTCTTGTTTGCAAAGAGACCTTACATGTCCTTGTGAATGTGAAGTACTCTACGTTCTGTAGCCTCATGCGACTTTTATTTATTATGGGAAAAGCTTCCGTTTTTTGCTTGAATGAGTGACGCAACGTAAGAAAGCTGTTTTCATCATATCTCCTCACTTATATTTCAATGGGTAGCAACTGTTTTTACACTACCAAATCAAATGACATCAAAATGTTAGCATAGACGGCATTTTTTGACATGTGTTTTGCAAAAAAAGTCACCCAGGAATTGTTCTTTTGAGTTTAACAAGTCTGCGCACAAACAACTTATTTGGTGGCATTACCGGCGGGTGAGCAATGGCATCTGGGTGATTCTTGTTTCACCCATCTATCCACCCCATCACCTTTCGTTAGCCTTACCATCTCACATCGCAAAAGAAATGAATGTATCTTGCTTAATTCAGCCCTATTTATGATAAAACTTTCGTCTACTTATGAAAGCGGCTTTTTTATAAAAAGATGTCATAGCATTTCAACAATATCGTACGGAGGAAATCCACCCACGAAATGTCAACCGTGGTCTGGTTCTATTTTTCAGCAAGTTGTAAGTTTTACCTTTAATTACATTAACAACAAATGTCCTTTTTGGGTTGACTCAGCCCACTCAATGTGGGGTACAATCTTACCTACTGGGAATTCTCATGGGAGCAACATGATCCCCTTAGGGATAGGATTATTCCCTTGTTCGGTTTTCAAATGTGCATGGTGCTCTTAAGGCGGCTTGGGTGATTTACCACCTGAAGCGCTGCTGGTGTACTAAAAGAATGGAGGATTAAAGGTGCAGCCTTGTAGGCGGTTAATTAGGAACTTTTATTATAATCACAATGGTTGGAAGAATGAAGAATGTGAGTTGAGTTGTAGATATTTGACGGGAGGATGGTGCTGTGTGCGACCGATCGGCTTTAGAGGCACCAAAAATGGCAAGGTTTAAGAGGTCTCCGTAAAAAATTTGACTGCGTGAGAAGTTGTGACACTGTATCTTCATTCTCTTCCATCCACTGGATGCTTCGACTCTGCCTAGTCGTTCATTCGCTTTATGTTAAAGCTTCGCTGCTTTTTTTTCACTTGATAAAATTACTTTTGCCGATGTATTCTGGATTGACTGATCAAGTAGCCGGTTTGGTAAGAATCCTGTTTTTGGCTCAGGATCCATCGTGATCTTAGCCGTCCTCATCAGATGTGCACTTTTTTTTATCTGATTAAGAGGTAATCAACCACGCTAATAGTTTCCTTTGAAATCCCACTAGTGTACAGGATCCAATCCTTCAAGCATGTCGTCACAGCGCACTCCCAGCGAATTACTTCAGGAGATGTGCAATGAACTACTTCAATAAAGTGTAGGAGTGGGCAGCAGGATGAAAGTTTGTAGTCACTTGATTCGAAGATTGTGACGTGGTTTTTGTCGAATATAACAGAAGACATATTGAAGCGTCTAAACTAACACTGAAAATGATATAGTGTACGAGTCTGAAGGTATGCATGGAACTTCTAGAAGTCTGTCTCTATGGAATCACGTTACCGCTTTGGTAGTCTAGTCGTGAGAGGCAAGCATGACCCGCACAGTCGCATACTGAAGCAAAACAGGTGAACTTCTTTCGTTGCCCTTTTATGACAATAATCTTCGACGCCTTCCTCGCTTACTTCTCTTTTTCGGTGGCGTACGTAGCGTAATCAACTGTGAGATAGAAATGAGTATTAAGTCCCGATTCTCCCTCACCTTCAGAAGAATTTAGCATTACGAGGAGTTCTGTAGGTATGTTTGTTTGGAGAAGCGCCTGCCACTAAAAAGCCATTACCAAGTATTTTAGAAGTACTTTGCAGCATTTGAACGCGGCTTAACCGCTCATCTGGAATACTTGTCACCCTTCGCAACGAACTTTTATTATCTAATCAAATGTAGTCGAGATTGAGGTTGCTGCTGAAATTCAACGTGATTTTTATCGTTCCTCTGCTGTGATTTTATGCGACCTCAACCCTTATTCTGTGTTATTTTAGTCTGATATCCGATCAGTAGAAAGCGAGACCGTCGTACCCTGAAAACTGATCTGCCAGTACTAACAAAAAAATCGACAAAAACAAATGTAATCTAATTTGAAACGCAAAAAAGATGTAGGAGGCCTGTTAAATAGATATCATGGCTAAATGCTAGCTAAAGTAGGTACCATTCCGTGTCAATTCTACTCTGTCTAGGTACAGTCTTCTCCAAGGAGCGATCAGTGCGGATGTTCAGTTATGTCACCCTCATCCCGAAAGAAAAAGCCTGCGGGAAGACGCATGACTCTGGCGGTTGCAGCCCGTGAATCCTTCTCCTCCTTCCTTTCCTTCAGCAATCAGTTCCGCTTTCCAGGTTCAAAAAGTGGGAATCGATCCAAACGCAGTAGTCTCTTTTCCCTCTCTGAGCCCCAGAACCAGCAACAGTGTCAGCAGCACCACAATCAGCATCACCATCTCCATCCTTTCATACACCTGCATCTACATCATTCACCAATCCGAGATCAGGAAGAAGTCTCGCCTCTGGATCAGTCTGAGAGGGGTCTAGGCGGTGAAGGCGTTAAACAGAGTGATCGCTTCTCTAGTCTGGACGATATCTTCCACCGAACTTACCGCACCAGGGCGCAGTCACATCATATGCAATGCAAGGATAATGATGAGGAGGTTGCAAAGAAGGGCGACTGAAAGTGGCGCGCTGGAAATTTGAACTCTCATGCGGTTATTGTGATCTAACGAAAAACTGATATGTGCAATGTTTTAAGAATACCTATGTGTATATGTAAAACTTTTTTGTCGTAAAGTGTTATGGAAAGGGAAAAGACTGGACCTTGACGTATTTGTAAAAGCCTTTGGAAGACATCTGAATTAGTCAGCAACTATGCACTTAGAAACGCAAAATTTGTTTTCCAAGTCTTCGTGAAAATTGCACAAATTATTTTCACTTATTAAGGCCCCATATGTTCAGGTGGTTTTCTACTTCTTCGTGTTAACTATCATATAGACTTTTTTAATAAAACCAACGTAACAGATGGTTTTGAAACCTAAAATAGCTCTTAAGTCATATCATTGACTGAATAATTCGCACTGTCTGCTCAAATCCTGGGTTAATATTTTATTACCTAAAATTCTAAAAAATCTCAATGTAACTTTGAAATGCAAGGTCATTATTCCACTTTAAATTCGTGTAATGCTTTGAGTGCCTGCCACTTTTGATTATTTTTAGAGCATACTCTGGGCTGGTCGCTAGCTAGAGGCTGAAGAGCAGAAAACACCCTTCATACTACTGTAGCTCCCGAGTCTTCCACGTCGATCATCACAACGTGGTCAGTACTCTGAGAAAGAACCCACGAACCAACCAGACTAGTCATCGAATTTAGGTGCAATTAATATAGCTAACTCCCACGTTGCTGATCCCCTCTTGGCAATTCTACTGAACTTGGAGATGCAGCCTGTTTAGTACTGTACTGAAGGACGGGACATGTGCAGGTCATCACGTACGCCCATCAGCAGTAGTAAGAACGTTGACCTAAAAGCAGAGTCATGTAATAAAGGGCAGGTTTCAAAGTAGTTTCGTGGGAATAAGGCTTCGCAGCTACCCAGCTATATCCATCCATCTCAGTTATATCCAGCTAGTAGAGAGGTAGAAGAGGTGTCGTGTGTTTACTCAATAGGCTTCTTCATCCATACACCGTAGACAGCTCCGCAATGAACTGTTCCGGATGGTTCGCGGCTAGGTTCGCTTTAGGTGTTAACAGAATCCCTGCCGAAGGCAAACGCCATTTTCAGTCCCTCTGTCAGAGGTTCTTGCAGTATGCAGTCTCCTTCTGTCCAGTTAATTTTTAGCATTCAATGAGGAAAATCAGGATATATGCCTCTTAGGATCGGGTTCGCTTTCCCCCGCCACCAGTCTAGCGCCCCAGGACTAGCCGACGTGCAAGGGGACTAGGGTCTGCTGGCATGGCCCAGCGGAAGTATAAAGGCGGAGTCTTGAGTGCTTATGAAACTAGGACGAAGAACTAAGCAATTAATACAAACATTACACACTTTAAGGAATCTAACAAAGTTTAAGCTACTAAGTGTACTTGGGAGGTCATTTTTTCCCAAAAGGAAAAATGTCCAACTTCTCATATTTATAATTGGTTTTTGGCAGAAATTTTCTAAATTTTCGTAAGAATTTTCTGTTAGGGCTCCACAGGATGGGCGTTTATGGCTTGTGGGGTTGGAAGCTTAAATCCCCAAAATTTTAATGCATGGCATAACACATCAACTTTGTGCCTGAGTTTAGTAGATGGTAATGTATTTTGTTTCCATGTGGACGCAACTTAGACCTTCCCGTCACTTTTGGTAATTTGTCTATCATTGCACCTGATTTTAGAACCAACACTTTAAGAATGTCGCCTAAATATAAAGCACTTTTCATGCCGTCAAAGCCATGAAATTCGTCGATACAATAGCACCTCATCTCAGACTTTTGGATGATGAAATGAATAATGGAATTCTCCTTAACCTCTACTAGACATGTATGAGAAATTTTAAAAAAGGACATGCGATTTGGGTATATTTTAAACTTCATAAATAGTTACGCAAATGGGATTGTGCGTATTTTGCTCTTGTATCAGTAGACGTTTTGTTGCAGCAACTGCCAACCCTCATTTCACAAAAATCAAGTTCTACCATCACTCCAAGTACGGCAGATATTTTCGGAAGTGCTCTCACTCCCACTGCCTTCTAGCGGTGAAACTTGTGGGCTAGCAGAAAGCTGTTGTATCTGTCTAATTGACTGACTTCAAGTACGCGATTTATCTGATATTCACGTCTTCCGTCCAGACTTCCTTTAGAACACCTACCACTTATGACAATTTTGTTCGTATTTGGCAAATGCTTTGCACCGTTGTTATTCAAAGATCGAAAAAGAAGACTTTTTCATACTGCTTTTTCATGAACGCAACAGAATTTGTGCATTCAAAATCACTTTTGAACTTTACCACCGAATAGAGGAATATCAGTGTATTTATCTATACATTAGTAAAACAATTAGAAGATATTTAAGCCCTCAGAATTCGTTTAATTTGGAAGTTGTTCCATGCAATACAATGCAATTACACCGTCTTGCTATAGGGAGGCTTTAATAACTTTGTCACTGCTACTGGTCATGCCCATGCTAAAATCCTCCTCCTGGACAGTAAACCCTTCTAATGTGCTTTTCGCAAATCTTCTTAAACATTAACCAAACTTCAGCAATGATTTTGAAGGTGTCACATTGCCATTACGCTATGAGAGGGAATTGGTACTTATTTTACTTTTTGGCAGATTTTAGGTGAGATTTTTTTCATGCCATCATTCACCCATGTTTGAGATTTCACTGCATCCTCCCAATACCTGTCTGCAGTATCAGGTTAGATTATTTGATGATAAAAAAACTTGCGCTGTTTTTGATAGAGTTCGTTCTAGTAACTTGGTGTAACTTACATAACTATGCGTTGTAGATTGTTGCGGTAATCCCTATTGTGCTCCCTACGGTATTTCCTTTATTCTTAGCTCAATCTCACACTAATAAATGTAGGTCAGACTAAACGGATGGACGTGATTTGGGGTTGTCTACTTCAAGAGCCAAGTCTAACTCCGTTAAATTTATTGTGCAGCACTCGGAGAGGGTGAGGCGCGTGATAGTAAAGGGTGATGGTTTGAAATGACCCTCCCAGAGGAAGCCTTTATGATTTTTCCCATGGTGTTTTACATAATGCCATTGAAATACCAAAAGCGATGAGGTGAACATATCGAGAGAATTGAAAACCGAAAGTGAAATTAACGTAAAAAGTAGCTAAATTTAAGCCATTTGTTTTTTGAGTCAAATTCGCTCGACACTGATGATTTCATTTTTTGTCTTGCAGGGAACGCTTAATAATTTGCTTTACCAACGCTTTCAACAAGTGATGTATTTTAGGATCCGCATGGGCTTGTCCAACCACCTTCCACCAATCATCAAAATCTAGATGTTACAATAAAGGCAAAAAACTAAAATATTCACCTTGGGGTAAACTCTGCATCTTCGGTTTAATGTTTTTTTTATTCAATTCGCTATATCCATCAGTTACGGTGGTTCCGCCCTATAAGTACTGCAGAGAGATTTAAATGGAGGTATCGCTTTGTACCACCTTTTCGGTAAAACTGATAATGTTTATGTAATGGAGTCAAATTTTGAAGTGCATTTGTGGTTTTATTAATGGTAGGACTTTTGATTTTTGGTGTGGTTGCTACTTTGGGTTGACTCTTCAGATAGCATCTCTTTCGCACCTTTTCCGACGCAAATGCAATATCTCGCAAATTTTACGACTGATGACAGAAAAAATACTTCACTCTGCTAAAAAATCATCGGATTATTCTTCATTCCTGAGAAGTTTTGTAAGTTTATAACCATGTTCTGGTAAAACTACATTTTTTTTCAAAAAATGGATGCTGATTGTATTTGTCAACCAATCCTTTATAAACCATAATGCAGTCGCACCTGCCATTTCCTTATAGTTGGTGTCGGAAACAAAAAAACTGATTAGGTATGCTGATTTTGTCAATTATTCAAATATAATTTAATAGCATTGCTCAAATTTACCTTCTACTGTTTTATGTTTTAAGACTTTTAACTGGATGCGTTTGATTGTTAAAATAATAAGCAATGAAATCTGTAGTTCTCCCCCAACAAGCCACAGCCATGCTGCAAATTCCACTCTTCCACAACAGCCAAGCTGCTGCCCACCTCACATCCGCTTCTACTTGGACCTTGGCGAAAGATGAGAGAAAGGATATGGATGAAGTGAGACCACCATTCCCTCCATCTATAACATAGTGTGACTGAGTTTAAGAATAAAACTTCATTAAATTGTTTCACCGGTCCTGAATTTATAAAATCGAGAACAAAAAGGATTTTTTCCTGCACATCTTTTGGATGTATTGCACTAAGAAAAAAGATCGGACCCACAAATACTATTTGGTATTCATCAAGTCTGCAATGCTCCCACACATACGCAAATAAAACTTGGATTTCGGGAATAAATCCGAATACAGAAGCACAAAAGGCGTTTCCCACTTTATCTAGCATACAACTCATGGTTTAATGGCGTGTGCGGGCTGGAGTTCGAGGCTAGTTTTTACCTATTATTGTACAGAGCGTATTTCATGCGATCTAACGGCCTCTTTACCTTCTCACAGTGATACAACCATTTTTGACCGATCCATCACCAGGATAACATTCAAGAAGGTTTTTTCCGGCATGTTCTTCCCCCTCTAAATGTGTCTTCAAATAGCACGGGACTCGGTCCGTGAGGGAGACAAAGTAAAGTCACACCCGTTCAGTTAGTTCAACCAACATTTGAGGATGCGATAGTGGGCTGAAACGGAAAAGCTAGCAGCAAGGAGCACACTGAGCGATCCTGTACTGGTAGACTGGCCCACGTACGCCTCTGGTCACTTGATTTTTATTGCAGGTTACTTTGTTTACAGTTTGTACAAAAATACTTTTTCTATCTAGACGCAGTTAGAGCGTCGCGCGCCTTTTTTACACCCTACCAACATTGATACCTGGATGTCTGCTAGACATAACCTGCCGTGAATGCGTTTGCTTGTCGAATTTTTCTCCAACACATTGAAGTTGCTTTTACCACCATTGACCTCCGCGGAAGGGCTGATAGGTGTGATGAACTAAAGAAGCCCGTTGACAAGAAGGGCCAAGACCTTCCAGATCACAGCATTGCGAGTGACGAAAACTCGGCGTGCCATTCCGCTCGAGAATCAAAGGGAGCACCGAAGTAGTGGAGGCATCAGCAATTCGATGAAGGTTCAGTCATACTGATAAATCTTTACATCTCAACGCTTTTCAGGCATCCTTTAAATACTGAAAAAGATTTATAAACGGAGAAGAGGATGAACTTTGAAATGTATTTATTTGAACATTTCGAGCTTTGTTTTTTCCCCTGCACAAATTCACAGAACCCAGTTTGGAATGAATGGCCTTTACAGAACCCACTTATAGCTAGTGAATTTTAAATTCATCACTACTTGCATAGCTATCAAAGTAGATGAGCATACTTGCTAGAGGTACCCAAAAGGATCCCTTGATTTTTTGCAATTTCTCAAATTAACAACAGAGTCCTTGAAATGTCCTATTCTGATACGACTTTCTTCTACTCTCTCAGTTATTTAGCCAACCTTTTACAATAACTAGACGTGTCTAAAATAATAAGGAAGGATTCCCTCCATTCTTTGGACATTAGAACGTGCTTTTTTTTTCTCAGTTATGCATTCTTCAACCAAAAAGCAGTCCAAGAGTAACTTTTGGCTGCATAATTGCCATTAGGGAACATCGTATTCACACTCACCTTGGTCAAAACTGCCATAACTATGCATTTATTTGCACTTTTAAATCAAATTTGGAAGCTCATTCTATCACTGATAGTGCTCTAAATTTTAAAACTGTCTCTCAAGGCAAAATTTCGTAATCTTTTCTTTGTATGCGTTTGGTGTCTTCTGGCCCTTCTTAAATGCTGCCCTCACGATGCCTCCTCACTACTTCAAATAGCGCTAATAATGATGAACGTATTTTCTTCGACGATATAATTCTTACGGTTTTCATCTAAATCTTTCCTCTGCTCATTCCGAAGTAATCAACACTGATAACAGTTTTACTTGTTTTGGATGCATAATCTGCGTGGATTTTCGCCTTGATGTTGAAGGCTTTTGCGCCTTTTGACCAATGAAGCTGATGAGGTTTTTTGTGGCTCGTATAAAGCATTCATTTTATTACTGGCCGTAAAGAGGAGTATTTATTTGGTTAATTTTAAACGAGTTTTTAAGTTAAGGGTGATTCTCACTTGCATCAAATGCTCTACTCTAATGCGGTTCGAAGATCCCATAATGCGACGAGGAACCTAATTTGCCTTGCAGTAGACACTGGCTGATTCGCCTCAGATTACTGATTCCGCATTGCGATTTCTTTTCCTTTGCCATGCACGGGCAAGAAGGCCTTTATTATTCGCTATTCGTAATTTTCCATAATTTTAAGAATGATTTCCAAGTGCAAATTTAGTCTCAACATTATGAAAAAGCAGAAAATATCGACTTTAAGACAATTATGTATGTATTTTTCGTTTTCCTTTGGGAGAGTCACAAATGAGGCCAGTTTTATATGTCCAACGTAAAGTTCAACCATGGTATTACTCAAAATATAAGTAACATCGGCCTTAACCTTTTGCAATGATGCCAAAAATCACCCAAAGTAGGTAACGTATGAGTCCCACCACCAATAGTTTAGCCTCCTGAGTAAATCCTAAAGGCAAAAGAAGTCGTAATACTTTGGTAGAATATGTACTGTCGATGTACAGAAGGGGTGGGCACTACAGGCATGCCCCAGGGACCACACTGTCGGTCGAAGGTACAATGGACGTGCCTTCCAGTTCCCTCGCAACCAAAACGAGCTGTTGAACGAATAAAACATTACCTGGTCACTTTTTCATTTAGCGTTGTCCCTGCCGAGTCTCTTGGTCAGCCCCTCACGTCAGCCATCACGATGTGGTCAGTGCTTAAAGGGAACGCCCACGAATTAACCACATCAATCATCAAAATTTTGTGCAACAAGGATGCTGCTTGACTACAACGTCAATAATCTCTCATGACAATTTCAATGAATTTGGACTATTGTCCAACTTGGGAATTGCATTGGGGAAGGAGACTGTGCTGTACAACTAGAGGTGCTTAATAAGGGGTGGAGATTCGCGTAGTGTCGTGAGGATACGGTTTAGCGTCCATTTATCTATCAGGTACCTAACCAGCTAGTGATGCAATGTGAAATGTATCGCATGTTAGCTTCATTGATATCTTCACAGGCGCCTTAGTCAGTTCCGTGACGGACCTTTTTGGATGGTTTACCAGTGGTGTCACTTCAGTTGTTAGTGGCAGCATTACTGCAGAACGCCGGACTAAGGTAGTTGCCGAAAGTAGACATAATTTTCAACGCTTCTGTTAGGAGGCATCAAAGATTCTCCCACTGGCAGTGAGAGGGATCAGGATACGCGTTCTTGAGAATAGGTTACGCTTTTAGCTGCCACAAATTGAAGGATCTGGGTCTTGCCTGAAGACAAAAGAAGACATATTGTTTGGACAGGACACGTATTACAGACGAAGAGTTGGGGAGAAGACTATTGGCATTGGGAAGAGGCAGAAGTACACTTGTCGTGGCCTTTAATGTCCGCGTAATAAAGTGAAGAAACAAACAAGCAAAGCATTGCAATAGTATAAACGGTTTTGAACCCGTCGTAAGTGCTCTTTTTCCTAAAAACCACAATAACATCCTCTTTTTACTAAGTTGCCATCGTTACTGCGGTGATTTAGGATTTTGGTATGCCCTTGACTACACTAGCTTTTCTGTCGTCGCTGTTTGTACAACCCCATGACGGCATTGCCTTCGGGAAGGGATTATTGCGAGAAAAGGCGACACTCAGAGATAACATGCCGACCAAAGCCAAGTAGCGGAAATTCACCACGTTGTCTTACGATTGCAAATTTTTAGTGGCTGCCAGGTGTTAGGGTCAAATGTCGATCAATCCCATGGAGGTACAAGAACTTTATATGCACTTTGTTAAAGTCAACCCCAAATTCCTCTTTTTTGAAATATCTGAAGAACACCACAGCATGACTCACAACTAGTAGTACGAGGTTACATTTAGGCCACAATTTAGATACACTTCAGTCTAAAAATACATTTAACTTAAAAATGAAATGCAAAAATGTCTATATTTTCAAACCAAAATAGCAAAATGTGATACAACAACATCTCATAGGCAATAGCTCATGACTAAACTCTACCACATTGTTTCCACATTTCAGATGTGATCGAAAGTGTAAAACTGATGCAAGAGTTGAATGTTTTTAAGCTATCTTTAGTCTGTTAAAATAACCTTAATAGCAATATTTTGCTCTTCCCTAATGAGACACGAGGGCATTATAATATTCCACCTTACAAATTGTTCTGCCGTTAGGACCAAACACAACTCCAGCTACTACTGTGTCCATCACACTTTCACTTCCCAATTTCACACATGATCACGTAATTTTTGTGTGGTAAGGTCAATAAAGGCGATTATCGCTTAAGCATTGAATAAATGTACCCATAGGACTACAGAGCATGAAACGAGGACGAGATGAGGCGAATCAGTTTCTCCTTCCCTTCCTTACTTCTCCTCTGACTGAAGTACATCTCTTCTCACGGGTCGGTTTTTGCAGCCAAGAGTATGGGATCTTTTGCAAGGATAAGCTTTAATCCCGCTGGTTGGCTAGTCCTGGTCAATATTCAAAAAGAAGTTATTCTTTTAGACAAAACTCTAACAAATCGAGTGGATGGATCTTACCAACTAAATGATGCCTGGAGGGCGACAGAATGGAAAGATCATTAAAGCTGAACCTTTGTCAAACAGCCTGTTTCGCTTCGTCATCTGCCCTGAATGTTGGTTCTAAACCTCACCACTGCTTCGAACCTCGCATTTTCATTTTTTCAATTAAGAAATCAGTTGGGAGCAAAATTTAAAACACCGTCATCACGATAAATGGATGATGCGGGTTCCATTATTGGCTACTGCAACAGATTTATTGTAATTTGTAAAATACTTCTGCTATTCACATACATATTTTTTTCCTAAGTTTAATCCAATTGCAGATTATTGGTAGCAGCTGTTGTCCCTTCTGTGTTGTTGTTCCCTTTATCCCTCTTTAAGACAATCGCCTTTGTTCGAGTCTCTGTGTCTTTGCAGCTCTCATTGTAGCGTCCCGAGGCTCCCTTAAGGCAAAAGAAGGCAAAGTGGCAGGATAGAATATATATATTCACCGGACAGAGGGAAAACGGCTACTGGAGTGGCCCAGAGGCCAGCCCACGCAGCTAGGGCAATATGGCCACCTCTGTGACCTTGACAGAAACCGGCAGCACAAACAGATAAAGTACTACACTCATCGTACCATTACGTCTATCGTTTCGATGCGTGCACTCGGGAGAAGGGAAAGAGGGCGGGAGAAACTGTCTCGACTTACTTCTTCCCCATTTTATGCTCCGTAGTCGCCCGAGTTATTTATTCAAGATCCAAGCTACTAAGATCCTTTTCGGCATTGCCACTCAACATGAACACGATCACAAGTGAAATTAGGAATTAAAAGTGTGGCTAAAGCTGTCGTTTTGTTTTGTTCTAATAACAGGGCAATTCATAAAATGATATTAACAACCCCCATGTCCCTTTGCAGAGGAATGAGAAATTGAAGCAGTGCTCATTTCAAGAAAATGAGTAGTCACTTTAGAAACTTTCTGCAATTTTTGAATCTTTGACTTAAAACAAAAAGAATGAACTTACTCAGCCCCTTCATATCCCCAGACTCCTCTAAACCAGTATATTACTCTCTGGATTAAAATGGGACGTGGACGCTTTTTGTTGCCGCGCTATTTTACAATGGACAACATTCACTTTCATTTTTAGGCAACATTTTAACGTTTTATTCATCTTTTTAATTTCTTTTTCTATTTTTCTCTCGAATCTTTAGAGTATTTTAGACGTGACAATTTTTGTGAGCCTTTAATAAAAAGTGCCAGCCTTAGCTGAGTTAGGGCAGGATTATCCACATTTCGCCCATTGGAAGGCGCCATTTTTTCTTTGCTACGAGCACTCATTTACAGGCGATGCCGTCGACTGTCGGTGAGATGCACGTGAACTCAAATGGTTTTGCCGAGGCCCCAGAGCCTGCTGCTCCTTTTTCATTGGTTGCCATGGCTTTCCTAATGAACCGAGGCAATAAACTAAAAAATTGTTTTCGAGTACACCATAGCGTGGTATTCATGTTAGAGATTACAGAAAAGCCAAATGTCTTCTTTCAACAGTCCCACTTGTGAACACCTGTTTAAGAGCCTCGCGCTTGTGGAGGGATTTCCCTAATTTAAGGGCAAAATCAACGTAAAAACGGCTCATTTTAGACTTCTAAGACCCATTTAAAGCATTAACCAAGACTTGAAGTTTTATATGCTAATATGTAAGTTCTGATACCTTAGCATTATAGCCAAGCGTCATTAACTTTCGAGACCAGTTCAACTGCTACTCAAAAATTTTTTCCAAATTGTTATTATTTTAAAACCAAGACAGTTTAGAGTTGAAGACTTGATCTAAAACTCACCCAATTTGTATTTGACAAGACCTAGGGCCTATCACCTACTACAAATGACAAAGAGCTACATGTGTGCAATGTGTTAGTAGGAATTACCCTATGCACTTCCAGTTTGATCTACATCAAACCACTTTAAAAGTTTCAGGAGATTTTAACTGATTCTGCCAATATGTTGTGTTCTCCACTAACCTAACCTATTTTCATCGCCCTGCATCTGTTCCCTTCCCTTCCGTTATCCATTTCCAATTTAGTGCTGGCATAAAACCCTTTAATAAATAAAAGAAGAATGCATATTGCGAAACGATAAAAGCTCCTCCATCCAGAATCGGTAATCATCTCCGTCCTAGTGATAGGGTTGGATGCCAATGCAATCACTTGAACGGATTGCAGAAGCCGATGCCAGCTGCTGTGGTTGTTATAGCTCATCCCTTTGAGCGATTTCTGCGAGACCCGACAAGACAACTTTTTTTCATGCTATTGATATCCTTTTTCTCTCACTTGAACAAGAATGCAATCAAAGCATTTTTTGCCTAAAAAGGATGTCGGAAATACTAAACATTCTTTCATTCAGCTCGACCAAAATGTATCTTAGGGACGAAGTGATTTTACAGAAACCTCTTTATAAAATGACATTACATACAAGTATCTTTACCTAATTCGAATTCTTCTGGTTTAATAAACCTTTTGGAAGAATTTCACGAGTGCTATCTAAATTAGGCTAGGTTAAACATAGAAAGAAAGTTATGCATCTTAAAGTCACGGAAGAACATCATGAATGTGGAGTTATACTCCAAAAAGAAGGCACTTCATTGCAATTTTAGGGCTCTGAGTCTACTCTGGAGGGGAAGGAAGCTGTAATATTCGGACAGGAAATGCATCACTGATGTATAGGTGAGCTGGAGGGAGGGACCTTCGGGAAATGCCGCCCAGAGGAAGTACATTTTCGGGTTTCTAACGCCCCATGTAAACAAAGCGAAGAGTCGTAAAAAAGTGGTCAAAGGATTTCATAGCCTTTCCCTCTATATGAGCGTTTTCTTCCGTCTTCCTCTTGATCAATCTCTCGCGTCAGCTATTACACTGGCGTCAGCGTTTAATAACAATGAAACAAACGCGCCAGTCATCGAGTTTGCATGCAACTGAGAAGGCGTCTGACTGCAGTGCCACC
Source organism: Taenia hydatigena (assembly GCA_036345935.2). Classification (NCBI taxonomy): domain Eukaryota; kingdom Metazoa; phylum Platyhelminthes; class Cestoda; order Cyclophyllidea; family Taeniidae; genus Taenia; species Taenia hydatigena. The sequence continues at coordinate 13,350,339 of JADWOT020000008.1, forward strand.
TACCTCTCTTGGAAAAATCACGGGATCAGGAGCTTTGCTCCAGTTGGGAACTGCATTTGGGGAAGGCTTATATGTGTAGGCCAGCAAATATGCCCATCGCTGGCAGTAAGAACAATGGCCTAAAAGCAGAGGCATTTGACAAAAGATGGGCTTTAAAATAATCTTTTGATGATAAAGTTCCGCGTCTGTTTCCTCTTATCAGGTTGTTCTTACTTTATTGTGGTCCAGCCATATCTATCTGGGTTCTTTCGAGATAGTCGAGAGGTACCACAAACGTCTCCATAACAAACCTTCCCAGATGGTTTGCGGCTAGTATCGCTTTGGCGTTTAATAATGGTCCTGCAGAACACGACCTGGAGTCGTTGCCCGAGGTCTAGGTCATCTCTAATGCTTCCAATAAGGATGGTCGCAAATTTCCCCCTCTGCTGTACAGGGCTTTCTTCCACCACGTTAAATGTTTGCATTAAGGAATATAAATCAGGATCAGGTTCACATCACTTCGCTAGTAATATAGTGCCCAAAATAAGGCACAGTGCTTGGGCGGCGGCGACGTAGAGAAGTGCTAAGAGGGACCATACCGCCCAGCGGAAATACAATGGCGGAGCCTTAAGTGCTCGCGTGATCAAAACGAAGAGCTGAACAATCAGAATATTATGCAACGCTCTCTGGCCATGCTCAATTATCCTTCCTCCGTCAAAAAATAAATCGCCCTTAAATTTTTCTGCACTAGCGATAAATGAAATAAGGCTAATTTTTATTCCATGCTCTTTTGGCAGAGTTCTATTTTAACAGACTTAAAGCTTTATTTCTGGGTACGGATATGGAGACTTGCTGTCAAATTAGGTCTTGTTGTGGCAAAGTTTAAACTGCATTTATCGAAGCCCTTCGACCAGCAGCTTTCTTGAATATTTTTGAGAGAAGAGTTTTTTCGGACTCCTGGCGAAGTTTTTATTCCATCAGTAGTTTTAAAGTAGAGGCGAAAATCTGAGAAAAAATATTTCTGCCCGGAATCATTTTTGCTTTTATGGTATTCAAAGGCAAGTCGGAGTAATTAATCAACTGAATGGAATTTTGTGCCGCGAAAGTTTGCATTAGACAATAGAAGCAATAAAACTACTTAGAATATGAGTTCCCTTCCACTCACTGGCCGCCTGCTTGGGAGCATATACGAATGTGAGGTGTCGATTGCCTCTAGTTGCTGATAAGAGGAAAGCACGCCAATGAAATACCCTAAAATTTTGTCCGATATACTGTTCAACGAAAAGTGCTTTGAATGATACCTAAAAAATAAAATGTTACGTTTCGCTTTTTATGACCTATGGAAATGCTTTAAAAGTGGAGAAGGAAGATATGAAGGAGCTGACTTTTAAGCTAAAATGACACCGAAAGCCAATAAAAGGTCCAAACTTTCGCATTTTTGAGCAGTGTGTCAGTAACCGACATTATGGAGGGATTGAACGGTTAAAGGTTGTCTTTAGAGAGGCAAGTAGGATCGGTTTTGTGGTTAACTCTTCAAACGGGCTGTTGAAGAAATGGGTTGAAAAATTAGCAGCCGCACAAGCATTACGGAAGGTCGACATTAGATGGTTTGACAGACGCTTCGATGCTGCGCTGATTGATGTACGAGATGAAAAGTTGCAACAGAGCACAAAGATGATTTGTTTATTTCAGTCTACTAGGAATTCGTTCCTGCGAACGCTTAAATTCCTGGACATTAAAAAGATTACGAGATAGCTTTTGGCTGACTTGCGTAGGCTACATTTTCATCTGCCGCATATCTTAGGGCTCCGTGGATTCTAGTCACCATCATACTTGCATGGTATTCTGTACAAGTTGTTCCTACCAACAGCCAATCAGCTCTCCTCTGTTTCGATAATAAGCTTACCCCAAATCATCGAAAAGTACTCGAGCTCAACATTGTGACTCTTTAAAGGGTATCATAAAGGTAACACACGTCGTCGAATATGCTGAAGTTGGTTAATTTTACATTTGGAGGACACGACATAGCAAGTGTAATAATTTAGACACTGAAGTTTAATGTCTATACTCGTTTCGAATGGAAGGAATTTAATATAAAGTGTAAATCTCAAAGCATAATCTTATCTCATTCCATTTTGTCATCTGAAAAATTGTTTTAAAGTATTCAAGTTTGTCTGCGAAAATACAATTTTAACTCTCCATAATCCAGATGACCTCTTCAATGGTATTCTAGTACCTTGTGACAATCCTCAAGGCGGTAGAAGTCATAATGCTTTGGCAGAGCAGGTAATGTTGACGTACAGAATGTCTGAAGTGCCACTTCCATCGTCTTGAGAACGTACAGAAGCGGAACCCTCCAGTGGCTACGACAACAAAACGAAGAAGTAAAAAATAAAGTAGTGCACATCCCCCTCCTCCTTTGGGTGCCTTCTCCGATGCTCCCTTAACCAGTTTCTTGCGTTGGCCATCAAACCGCAGGCAGTGTATAAAACGAAAAGAATTCAAACAACTAAGACGATACCTGACTGCAGTGGCAAGGGATCCTATTTTATTTTGCTGAATCGAAAGATTCGTTCTGTTTGGTAACCGCATTGGGAGAAGGAAGAACGTGCATTTCATCGTACATGCCTATCGTCAGTGGTAAGAACACTGACCTAAAAGCAGAGTGATTTAGCAAATGACGGGTTTAAAATATTTTCTTAAGAATAAAGTTTCGCGGCTATTCCTTCTTGCCACGTTATTCAGACTTCAGTACTACCCTGCAATATCTATCCGGATTCCTTCCAGCTGGCAGAGAGGTAGAGGAAATGTCATGTGTTCACTTCACCGGACTCTTCATGCAGGGACCGTAGACAGCTCCATACAGAACTTTTTTAGATGGTTCATGGCTACTGCTGCTTCATTTGTTAATAGCGCTTTCGCAGAACCCAGGACTGGGGTATTTGCCCATGGCAGCCGTCATTCTTTTTACCATTCTTTTATAGATCTTCACAGAGTCTGCCATCACGTTCATGTAAAGCATTCACCATTGGGATTCAAGACTAATGAGTCTTAGGAACGAGTTGCCTTCCGCTGCCCACCAATTTAGCTCCACGAGTCGTGTCTGAGGTCTAAGGAGATCATAATACTAGGCGACGTCCTTCAGTACCCGCTTTACCAAAATGAATGGTTCAATTAATAATCAAAGTACTATAGAATTGTAGCAAAACGAAGTTCATTTTATCTGCATGCGCACCTGCACGGGCATCTGAGTCAACCCGAGATTCGGCCACCATCGTGATATATGGTTCCCGCATTTCGCCTTTGTTGACACCTTGTCTACTCCTCTCAACGCATTTACAACAAATAAGTACACCTTCTTCAAGATGAGTTGGGCGTAAGGGTAGGTGAATTCTCGCCATCTCTTAAACGAAAATCGCAAGGTGAAGACTAATAGTTTATTTTTCAACGATTTTGTGTCTTAAGGGAGCGTATTTTGCCTTTCATTTGGTTCTGTTTCTCAAGTATCGAATCATACACGAAGCAATTGTTGCGCTTTGGTGTCGCCGTAACCATGGAAATTATTTGAGAAGCAAATTTCACAGCGATCCACCTTTTGGAAGTTATGCGCCTGTAAGAGGCTAAAATTCAAGCCATAAATCATACTTATCTGTTTACCGTCTCTGCTTTTTTCCACGTCTTTGGGACAATAACCCGTCTACTTGAAACTCGTCTGAAGACAAAAATATGGCATAGTACTTGGGTAAAACATGCTCTAGTGACGCACAGAAGGGCTGAGGGCTAGTCGCATGGTCTGGAGGCTATGCCGTCTAGAGCGAGTACAATGGTAGGGTTTTAAGTTCCCTCAAAAATCAAAACAGAGACTTGAACAAAAAATCAAAGTGTTGCACCATAAAGGAACTTCCTCTATTGATCCCTTTGCGCAACGAACACAAGCAGTTTCAATTCAGGTCCAGCTGCTAAGTATTTTGCTTAAATGAGTAAATTCTGCAAATTTAAGCTAAAAATCTGGGCTTTAAACTCATACTCTACTGCTTTAAAATGTCTACAAAGCTGGTAGCTGTTTTAGGCCTTTCCATTTGCTAACTTCAAATGACTAAATGTTTACGCGAATTTGAAGCAGCTTCAGTGGCGAAAAGATCCAAACGGAGGTAATCTCTCTCCTGCTACAACGATTTGTGCATAAAAAGGCAGAATAAATCCCACGCACAAATCACACACCTTCTAAACGATACAACGTCAAAATGTGTGCCGCATCGCCCGAAGGCATATGGCGGTACCACTGAGGCAGCAGTAAAATCGGCCCATTTTATCCTCTATCAATTGTTGCGGATCTCGTAAAAATTTACTACTGGCGATTCTGCCCGACGCTCCATTTAAAATACTGCGAAGTGAGCAGATTTGAGCGCAGGATCTTTGGTTTTCATGGCTGTTTCGCCATCTTAATGTTGTGAAGTTCCGCCTATCCTTTTAATCGCTTGATCATTCTTCGAGCAAATCACTAACCTCTTCCCTTAATAAGTCCATGAAGCTAAAGATGGACAAAATTCCGAGTTACTTGGTAATATTATACACCTAAAAGTCACAGAAGGAAGGCATTTACTACGGATAGCTGACTCTACGTGGATTCACACTGACTAAAGTGGGGACATACTTGAAAGAATTCAAATGCTTTCTTTAAGGAAGGAGCTAAAATTTATTTTGTACAGGATGATATACATCTCGATGCGGTGGCAGAACACTCCTTTTGCCTCCTTATGTGGCTTTTGAGCTAATTTTTCCAAGACAAGCAGTTGACGTGGTAAGTATATTCACATTCGAATATCGTCCACCCTTTAGCATTACCTCTCATGCCAGTCCTTCTTGCAAATTAATTTATTTTGCACTATCCGTTTTTAGTGAAATTTGATCGCATTACTTCCATTCACAGCAAAGTTTGTTGCGGTGAAAGCAGAGGAACGGCCACGAAGGGCGATAGACACGACGCCCAAAAGGAGGGAGCGTGGTTCAGCCCCCTAAGACTTCCTCAACGATAAAAGAAGACAGTAGTTGAGCTGAATATGCAATGGTGATGCAAAAAAGGGCACAGTGACCCCTGGCACAGCCCAGAGGTCAGGCCGCCCGGTAAGAATGGAGGGATGAGCTCCTCATTTGTCAGTTACCGAAATTGAGTACTGCACAATTCATTAACGTATTACAGTAGTACAACAATTCGTATGTGCTTCCTACCTATACAGGCTTTTAGGTCTTGTTACTAAGCCTCATAAAATAGTTCAGTGCCTTCAGCTCTATCAATTAATTGTAGGTTTTAGATATAAAGAGATAGCAATTGCCAGATTCAGGTTTTGTTAACTTTGGGTGGCAAATAAATGTTCATTGTGTCCCAATTATTGTTAGGATGGGTTCTAAATAAAAATAAGCTTGATTGCTTAGTGGAAGCATTCATTCGTTCGAAAGAGACAACAAGTACACACCGAGCCAGCGAACGCGAGTACGGGCGCAAACTGTGTCAAATCCACCGGATGATTTGTCCTCGCAGCAGTTGGCTCACTAATTTATTAATGCAACACCAAAAACGTCGAATTATATGCATCTTAAAGGGATATGCCTATCCGGATTCGGAACCGCACAAAAAGTGGTTTATATCTTCAGACATTCAGATAGCTGTGTTTCGTGATTTACCCGAAGGCGCAGGTTTCACCTGAAGTATTTGTTTGTTTAACTGTTCGTTGCAGTTTCAAAAACATCTGAGGCTGCACCCTTGTACTTCCACTAAGCTGCAGACCCAACCCCTCTTCTACGCCGATTACACACATTCCGCCCGAGTATTACTCCCTTTTACGTCTTCAGGGAAATCTCGAAGTGCTGCATTAGTGGCAGCGGGAAACGGATCTACTCCTGAAAAACAAGTACTCCGGTTTCTACTACTTAAATATTAAACTCCACGTGGTCGAAGAAGAATGTATGCTTCTGTGGCCGCCTTCAACAGAAGGGGTGGAAATGACGTCTATCTTCGGCAACCACCGCAGACCCCTGTTCTGTTGAAATGCTATTTGCAACCAAAGCGACAATAATGATGGCCGCGAATTACCTGGAAAATTCGTTATGGAGCTGCCTATGTCACCTGTATGAAGATGTCATCTCCACCTCCCTAATACCTGGAGAGAACCCAGATAGAGAGATATGGCTGAAAGCATTAAATTGAGAACGACGTGGCAAGGAAGAACAGATGCGGAAACGTGTACTTACAAAACTATTTCAAACTCTGATTCTGTTTTTAGGTCAGTGGTCCTACAACTGGCGACAGGCATGCATGATGGCCTTTATGTTTTCCTTATCCCGTCACAGTTTCCAAACAGGACGAAACGCTAAATACAGAATAAATGTCAAGAGGGGTCAGTGACGCTGCAGTCAAATATCTTTTCAGATGTATGCAGATTTCATGACTGTCGCGGTTGGCTAGTGGGTGCTTTTCTTACAGGGTCGACTGTGTTGTGATGACCGACGCGGGAGATTGTTCCAAGGGAGAGGTAGGAACTGCAATCAAAAAAAGAAGCTGGGTCATGCTTTGTTAGCTAAACTCTCCGCCTTGATTATGAGGGCACTACAGGACCCCTCGGCTTTATTTCCACCTGGCGGCATGGCCCCTGTTCATACCAGTGACCCTTCCTTGTGTTGCTAATGCATTGTTTGTCCTATCATTATGTCTTACTTCGTCTTCAGGGAAGTCTCTGTGCCCTGCATCTAAGATGCTGGCTCCGCAAGTTAGGATTTTATGATAGAACTACTTAACTCATTGAACTTGAGCCTAGCATTAAATTTGGAGCGCATTATTATCATGGCGTGTCAAAGGCAGGTAAAATACCCATTCAGGGACTTCGAGGTTTACCTAAGGTCAAATGAGCCAAACCGGTACGGACAATACTGATAGCGAACGACCGGAAGAGTTGGAATGTATTTTGTTCCTATGATTTTGACCCTAAAAATAATCTCCCAACTTTCAAATATAAGGGTCCTCATTAATCACTGTCATGTGGGTGGGAACCAGAAATCGCTTGACTTAATACATTACCTGGGTGATCGTGGGTCCCACAAGGGAAGTATTTCCTTAACCAATTCAGAAATAGGTAAATCGAGGTAATCACAGTGATGGATTTCTCCAACCACCCTATAATTTTTTTACGCATACAATTCATTTGTCATCCAGTTGCTGTACTCTGATCGCATTCGGAAAGTACACCGTTCCCTTTTAAATGTCGGTAGTCTATGGAATAGGGCCATCACCTGCACCGAAATCTCGGACCCAGCAACTTTTGTTCGTCACCTTGTTCGTATGGCGTTCTATTTACTGCATTTCTGTTATAAAATCTTGAGCCGTACTTTCCATTAAGGCCTTGTCCGAAAACGCACGTCGTCTAACCCAGAAAAGGGACCTTTTAAACCCGATTTTGGAAAAGCACTAAAACAAGTGTATGCAGACATGTGTTTCGGGCATTTTGATTGTCAAGTCTCGTGATTTTGCTAGAAGTACATGTAATAGTGTGTTTATTCGGTCAAAACTTTATTTTGTTTTTGAAAGCACCTAAGGTTCTATTGTTATAACTTTACTAGGCGGCATAGTCTCTGGGCCACGTCGGTGGTCCTCGTTTTTTTGTACATCGCTAATACATACTCTGCCTTAGCATGATGTCTTCCTTCGTCTTCAGACAAGATTTGGGACCCTACATTGGCAATAGCTGAAGGCGAACATGATCCTGGAGGACAAAAAAACTGATTTCAGTCGCTCAATATTACACCTGAAGGTGACAGAGGAAAGCCACATGCTGCTGATGGGAGAATTTGTGATGATCCCTAACAGAGGAATTAAAAGTGACGTCTACTTTTATCAACTACCTCAGTCCAGTGTTCGACTGGAAGACTATTAACAAATGAAGTTATGATAGTACCTACCGTGCCTGTGTGAAGATGTCGGTGAAGTAAACACGCGACGTCCTCTCCACACCTTCATCAGCTGGATGTAACTCAGAGGGACAATTGTGGCTGGGCAGCATTAAAACGGGAACAATGTAGTAGGGGCGGACAGGCACAAAATCTTACTCCCATGAAACTATTTTAAACTCCATACCCTGCTAAATGAGACTGCTTTGAGGTCAATGCTCTTACAACCAGGGATGGATATCCGTTATGGGCGGCACAAATTCCCCTTTGCCCACTATAGTCCCCGAACAGGGCTAACCTCCATATCCATTTTAATCACCAAGGGGAATCAGTAGCGTTGCTACCAAATGTCAACCCTATTGCACTCAAATTCGACGAATGAAGCTGCTGGTTTGTGGATGTTTTTCCTTGCAGCACCGACTATTGTGTGATGGCCGAAGTGTGAGGCTGTTTAAGGCGACTTACAGGAACTACGCTCAGAAGAGGAAGGTCATGCAATGCTTTGTTTGTGTAACTCTTCTATCTGGATGCATATGCGCTCAAGTTCTTACGGGGCCGTCGCGTTCTCATAATTAATGTCTCCGTACAGGCAAGGAAGGCTGCTTCGTAGCGGAACCTTTCAGATGGTTCGCGACTAGCGTTTTTTAAGTTTTGACTGCGTCCTTACGTAATACGGGACTGGGTTAACTGCCATATATAGAAACTTGTGAAGCCCCCTTGGGGGTCATCATAGATTGTCCCACCACCAGTATATGCCCTTCGTCAGTAATAGAATTTAGGGTAGTTGACCTTTGGGATCGGGTTCGCTTTACGCTCAGAAACTATCCAGAAGACGTAATTCTTCTTTATAAAGGCCTGGTTTCCCAGCTGAAAGGCGGCAAATATAATTGGCCGGCTCTTCACCAAAGCCGTATAGTTTAAACCACTTTGGGGTGGTACGTCCGACCATCTCATTCCGTGTCTTCTTCAAATTCTGTACAGTAAATGTTGTGAGGAGCTTCAGCAGTCAAAGCTGTGGAAATGAGTTCAACTCGGTTCTTGGAGTACACAAACTCAAACCACGGCCTCTTGGTTATGTCGCTCAACATCTAACATCTAATGCGCCACACAAAACACTGACCCATATCAACACCTTGTAGCATGTATAAGTAGGATTTAACATTTTACAAATTCCTAGAAATGTTTTGGACAAGCGATGTTTATTTTCGAAACAAACTGGCAATTTCAAAATTTTGTTCTTCAGACCAATCTTGGACCAATTTTGTTTATCTTATCTTCATAATTTGCTGACCAAATTTCCGACTTTTTATTTGACGGGTGCATAATAGTCACGCAAGAAAATTTGATGTCCTACCTGCGCTTGTCTTGTATCAACAAAGTTGTTGATGTTAACGTGATGCTTTGATCGTTTGTTTAACTCTTGATTTTTTTCCACTAGCATTTAAGGCTTCACATTTGTAATTTTCGCTGGGTGGCATGGCCTTTAGCCCCTGCCGTTAGCTCCTCGGCCCAACTGAACGTCGGTGACACATCTTCTGCCCTATTATTATCACTTCAGTAAATAAGAAAAATGATGAATAAGCAAATAGAAGTATCTGTAATCTCCGGTGCAGTTGTGCCATTTCCAAACTCTTGTTTGTTTGCGCCTTTGTACTTCCGCCACCACAATTCCCAAACGGGACGAAACGCCAAATTTAGTATAATTGCCAAGGGGGATCAGCGCCGTTGCACGCAAATTCCATGGCGATCGCGATTGATTAGTGGCTGCTTTTTCTTACAGCATCGACTACGTTTCGACGAACGACGCGGGAAGCTGAGGTCGATCAAGGAAAGCGCAGGGGAAGAGGGAGCCATGCACTGCTTTAATTGTTTGTTTAACTCTGACTTTGTTACGCAGGCCCTGAAGGGCACTTGCGTTGAACTTCCGCTGGGCGGCATGGCCTCTGGGTCTTGCCATTATCCTTCTTGGCCATTCTGTACATCGGCATTGCATATTCTATTCCAGCATTGCCTTCTCTTCAGGGGTTTTTGAGAAGCTATATTACTATGACGCACATGAAATAGTTTAAATTTCAGTGGCCAATTCACCACCTTCTTAACATAACCTGATTACAGCTTCTGGTAGCATTTAAAAAATTTTCATGCGATCTTTTAAATTATTCCAACCGCCAATTTGATATATCTGCGATACTTTTAGCATCTGTTGGACTTCTGGTTTCGGTTAGAGGCGACTTGGTTGGTCATTTCGCCTTCGTCGTAAGAGCTGGCTCCCTAAGGTCATGCCAGTAGCCCCAAATCCCTTCTGTTCGCCGAATGTGTATTCTGCACGAGTATTATAGCTTCTTTTGACGTCAAGGAAGTCTAGGGGCACTGTACTACTTTACAGCATTACGATATTTGCCAACACCTTTACGCCTATACTTTAAACGAGCTTGATGATAACTTCACGATTTAAGCATTTAATTTGACGACTAAGTTCTCGCTCATTTCGGCTCCAGCCGAATGAATGGTTTTTCGATGGATCAATGTTACCTTTACCTATTTTATGCTTTAATAGCACCAGGTTGCATAAGGTGCTACGATCATGGAATAAGCAGTTTGCATTTCTATGTCAGCCATTGCTTACCGTTGCCACCCAGCGAAGTTAGTTCGGTAAATAAGAGGTCGACTTAAAAATACAAGTTATGCTTGCCTTCCAGTCACACATTTTTGGCATTGGAGATTTGGTTCGAAACATAAATCTCTCTTTATGCTCCTCGGTATACATTATTCGTGGGAACATTTGATGGCATCTCAGTGCCTCAAAGCTTTCCTAAAGACGAAAATGATCATAATACTAGAACAGAATATGTAGTTTCAACGCACAGAATGGCGAGGAGCGGGCAGTACTGGCGTGACCCGGAGGCCATGCGGCCCAGCGAATACACAAAGGCGGAGCATTAAGACCCCTCGAAACCAAAATGACGAGCAAAACAGGCACTCAAAGCATAAGAGGTATATTTTCAAAAATGCGGTGATTTTGACTCCGTATGCGTGATTAAAATACATTAATCGCTCCCATGCGGATTGATGCAAGCTATATACGAGTCTCTAATAAATTTAGGCCAACTTGTCCCAAAATTTCTTGGCATTTCATGCTTATGTAGCGTCCTGAGGCTTTATTGAAGAAGTCATAATAAGCCAAAGTAGTATGGAAGAGTATACGCTATCGACAACCAGAAGAGTCTGGAGGGTACCAGAGCAGCTCGAAAGCCGAGACCGCAGAGAAGAAGTGCCGTTTGCATGACGTTAAGTTCCCACGTGAGCAGTCGTACAGGTAACCAAAGTACCCAAACACAACACCCATTTAGGCTCAGTTGATGCTATGAAGCGTTCCTAAAAAAAAACAGTCAAAATTTAATGAACGTCAGTAAAATTTTGCCGAAAATGGACTTACATGATTACTTCTAAAATATTATTAATTATGACTGCATTAAAGTAGCTAGCATTGAGGAGAAATAGTAACTACTTCCAATACCGAAGACTTTCTCTAAGCAATTCACTAGCAGCCGATCACGCTTGAGGGCTCTAGCAGCATAATAAACGTCTCGCGGTTGGTTATTTTGTCGACGCTGGAGTGATATTTATGCGCTAGAAGGTCCCGAAGAGGTCTTAAGTAATGCTGAATTTCAACAAGTTCGAGAAAAGTCATTTACAATTTTTTCATCATTATTGATTAGGAAAGGAAATGAGCCCATTTGGGAATTTGTAAGGCAATTTTGGGGGCTAATACTCAATAGCTTTTCTTTACGTTCACAGAAGTAGTCTTGTTCCGTGAGGAGCCATAAAATTACAAAGTTTTACAAGCTTTTTTCAAGCAGCACAAATTAGCCACTTAATAGACTTTATAAGAAAATTTGTGACGTTTTTCGCAACTGTCAAAGAGTAATCACTTCCGACTTGCTTCATCAAGTCGATTTCGTGTTCTATTGGAAGTGGTACAATTTCTTGTCTGTGTCCAGTAAGATTGTTTAGAAATTTTTCAGCCAAATTCCAAGCATTCCGTGCCAAGTAAATAATTACTTTATTCTCCATTCGCTTGAACATTCGTCCCGTTTTTCGCCTTGATCGTCTTCCCTATGCATGCTCCCCTTATAGTGTGCTGACTTAGCAAACTCAGTATAACATTGCAGAGCCCCGAGACTTCCCTGAAGACGACAGGAGACGCAATACTAGGGCAGAGTGTGTGCTGTCGACGTATTGAAGAGCTGAAAAGAAGTGAGAGAATGGGATGACAGAAAGTTACGTCGGCCCGGCGGAAGTAAAAAGGTGGGCCACGCCAGTGGCCGCAAGGCCTACTGCATATCCCGAATATTGCGTCTCTATCCTTCATTAGGGAAGTCTCAGGGCGCTGAAAATATATGTAACATTCTTTTGGGAGAAATTATTGGGAAGTCAAAGTCAAATTTTTAGATCGATTTGCAATTAGTAATTTAACAATAGAATAAAATCTAAAGAACCAATTTTTTAAATTTGTCACCAACTCCTGGAAAAGAAGGCCCAGCTTTTAGATTTCTGAGCATAAAGAAAATTATGCGACCAAAGTACGTTTATTACCTTAATACGTTTGCTGGTTGTTAAACTCTCGACTTCACTTGCTGTCACATATGGACTGACCTCTGTTGCGATACTTGTGTCTCTTTAAATACATATTTTGGGCGAGAGCTGAGAAAACAACTCGAACCTCATGCTTAAAAAGACTGTCATTATTCCCGACGCTGAGAGAGGCTATCCTTCCAGTTCCCATAAAGACCGTATAGTCCCTTTTATCTGAGACAATAAAGATGTCGCAAAACAATAATTCTTCCCGTACTATAAGCAGGCACAGGAAGAGAAGGTGAATGAAGATATTGCTAAATATGTGTTCAGCCTGAGTATTATGCCTTCTTTTGCCTACTTGGAAGTCTCGGTGTAGCGTTCCGAGGCTCCATCGAAGGCAAAAGAAGGCAGAATGCTATAGTAGAATATATATATTCAACGGACGGATAGAAGTAGGCTGTTGGCATGGCAATATGGCCACCTCTGTGACCCTGACCGAAACCGGTAGCTCAAACAAACAAAGTACTACACTCGGGGCGCTACATTAACGTTAAGAAGGTCGCAAATCATTAGGGAGTTAGTTCAGGCATGTTTCCTGTACATTTGTAGAAAGTAAAAAGTGACACAACTAGACCTCATGACTAAAATTAACAAAGCAGAGCCTACAGAGGCGTAGCTAAGTCGCATCTGTCCCCTTGGGATCATTTAAACCACTCAGAATAACACGATTGCAAACTCTGCAAAGGAACCTATAGTATGCATCCCTTGTTAACTTTTACATATATTTCTAAGTATGCATTTTTACAAATCTCTTCGTTCCAAGTGCCGCATACTAATTCATTAACTAAATTTTTGAGGTTTAATCGAAGCAGAGCACGAATGCAACGTTCTCGTTTTTTCACTGCATTTATGCATTCCTACCCATTAAAACGATTTGATCAGCCCGCTTTAATCGTGCTAAACGCTTTGAATGGTCATTTATTTTTGGCTCCATTATTAAGTTTTAAAATTTCCAATGCATCGCTTTGATTGGTTGGGCAAGTTTGGTTCAACCACCTCATTGTCCAATGGGGTATCCCAAAGTGCTACTGCAACCAACCCCAATCACGTGCTCCTGATCTCATGGAATCCTAGCAATGGAGTTTATGTATCGGCGCCATTATTATCAGCCAGAAGTCGGAGATTTGTCTCTCCACCTTCCTAAATAAACACCCTAAATGGCTCTTCTGTCGTCGAGACAACGCAAAGTTACGTCTTCCCTCCTCATCACCGGCTAATTGTCAATTTAAATCGACCCATTCTCCGAAGCCCCAAATGCGGACAAGCCTACGAAAAAGAGCCGCATTCGCGCAAATTTGCACCGCTTGCTCTCTTTGTATTTTCTGATTTCAGCTCCGTTTGTAGGACTAGTACTCGTCATACTAATTGCACCTGCCTTCGGCGCTTGCTGGTATCGTAATGCGAGCCTCCGCGTGTTTGAATTCCGCTGCCTCTGTTCGAACCGAGTGGTCAGATGTAAAGGCTCTTCGGAGCAACAATCGTTCCCCTGATCAAACTACTGTTTCTGGTGTCCTACGGCTTACACTAGTTTAGGCGGACGACCATGATAACTCGCTCATTATCGGCTTTGCACGTCTATTTCTCTATCTCGAGATCGTTGCCGTCTCAGCAGCTTTTCCAGAGACACCCAAGTGAAGGCTGTTCTGACGTGGCACGTGGCTCACGCTTCATCCTCGCTCGGCACGTGACCAGATCGCACGACGACCTTGGGCCCGCGCCTGCCACCCACGCGTCGTATCGGAAACCTAGGTCGCGAAACGATCATAGAGACAATCGCTTAAACGTGGCTAGTAAATTCATTAGCTTCCGATGAGACAATGACTTAAAGTACGGCACGTCGGTGAACTCGAGTCGACGGTGCGACGGTAGCCACGGTAACCCACGTTAAAGGGCCCGCTTGAAATTTCATCAAGCACTTACAACAAACGTGAACGGCACTCAATCGTCCGATATCCCGGGAAGGGAAAGAGCTGGATGCGACTCGTTGAAATTGACTCGCGCACGCAGGACCAGTCCATCAGCTCATGGACCTATCACCACGCGGCCTCAGGTGACAAGATGCGACCTACTGGTGGCACCACCGCTCAACTTCCAGTGATTCACACTTCGGAGTTGCAATAAAGTAGGCTAAACAACCAGACCCTGTAGATAAACACAGCTATCAACTGGCGAATTCCTGGACGGCTTCGTGAGGGAACAGTCACAATACGATTGGGAGAGGATAAGATGTCCGAAAAAGGAAAACATTTACAAACATAGCCATTGAGTGGGACAAACGCGGCCTTGAAGAGAGGTGTGCAAAAAGGGGGGGGGGGGAGGATAAATGATACAATAAAGACTGGTGGAAGGTAGGACTTGTTATAAGGACGAAGTTGCAGCAAAAAGATGAGAATGGTGACGACAACGCTTCATGATGTACGCGTACACATAATTCAGTTGGCTTGTTTTTGTCGCAATGACTAGGGATATAATCGTAAACTGGTTGTTGAATGAAGACGGTGAAAAAGTGGTGTGGAAAGATGTGCCTTTCCTTGCCTAGGTTGTGGCCGACGTTACGACGGTGTTTCCATTGACAATGGCCACCTGGAAGTGAAATAGAGAATCCAAGTAACACTCGATTAGAAATACGCAAGTCTAGAACGAGAGATTGGTATCAGTGCCGTTTTGTGGCGGGAAAAACTGAAGTAGGCAGGTGCATCCACCAATCGGAAAGTTGCACAACTGCCCTCAACAGCTCTCCGCAAGAGCAATCAATTTCGTGATTCGAAAAAAGGCATTAATGAGCACAGGTGCGCACAAAAAGTTATTGGCATGTGCGCGCACGCAGAAAGAAAAGGGAAATTGGATTAGGCATTCCTCACGAGACAGATGCTGCTCAAGGTGGCGACTCAAAACTTACTTCCTAACAGAAATAAATGGCAGAATGAAGAGCGTCGACTACCTGGCCAGAGAAGGGGACTAAGAAGGTCTGCCCGGTGGCGGTGGAGGCCATTGTCAAATGGGTGGGAGCACCGGCCGTAGCACCAGCAGGGGCAGTAGTGCCCGGCTTCAGTTCACTCCCTTCAAGAGTTGCCGCAACGACCTGTTTTACCTCGGTTCCCGCTGCTCCCTGCACCTCGATGGTCGTGGCTGCCGGCACGGCGGGGGCACCATTCAAGGTCACCTGGCGTTGGGTCATCGCAGCTGCAGCCGCTGCAGTGTTGAGCAGATTAGGCGACGCTGTGACTATCACTGTACCTGTGTGGTGGGGGTGCTGTTGTTGTTGCTGCTGCTGCAAAGAGGCCGCCAGTTCAGCCGAGGAGTTAATGATGCTCGAGTCGATCTTGATGGCCTACGTTCGCGTGAGTACAAAACTTGCATGTCAAGTTGAAAAGCCATTCCTCTGGCAAGCATTAGTTTTCCTCGCTTAACTCATGGCCTCCGGACAAACAAAGGCAGTCACTTAGTTCAAAATCATTACTCTTACGTCGGTTACTTTGCGCATTAGGTATAGAAAAGCAGAGCAGAACGATACGTAGTAAACGATGAAAATAACTCAAGACGTATTAGGTTATTATTAAGTACCTATTGTAATGATTCCGGTTTCGTCTTAATGCGAGCAATGCTGAGGGAAATAATTGCGAGAGATGGGACAAAACTTGTTCAAGAATTAACGGAGCTCTTGCCGCTGAAGCTACCTCACCACTAACGTACATGCACAAAAATTGTCTCGTACCAAGCGACTCAGAGCACTTTAAGCAAACGCGCACCAGAAACTTGGGTGCATTAACTGAGCTTAAACATTAATACTGCGGTAAGAGGCATATGAATTAAAGTCGCAGTTGGGGTTCTGCGCGTTTATGAGATTTAATCATCAAACACTACTTCAGACGCCATGAGGAATAAATAAACAGGTGATTGAATTAAAGAGCTCCAAAACCGGTGCCGGCGTGAGCTTACGTCGCGATATTTCACGAGGAAAGTCTTCAATGGTTCTACGTAGTTCTCAAAGCCCAAAGCATTCATAGCCCAAAGGAGATCTTCCCCATTGATGGTTTTCCGCTTCTCATTCTGGCAGCGCTCAGCAGCTCTAAAAAGACGTGAGGTACAAAGCTGACACTTACTCGCTCGTGATGAAACTAATGAATTCTGATACACACTCCTGAACACATTCCTTTGCATCCTTAGCTACCTTCCCATTTGAAGGAATCGCCCTCTTCATTATTTTGGAGACATTTGCAATCGGTAAGAAACGATCCTGTTCGCGAAGGGGAGACCTCTGTTCAATGTCCGCAGTCGAATAATCCGCATCAGTGTCAGCTAATGAACTATCGATGGTGCCATAATAGCTGGCATCTTGGTAAGCTGACTCATCGCCCTGACTATCAGGAATATTGTTCATTTTTTCTAAGGAAAGAAGCAAACGCATACACAACAGGAAAAAACAAGCACGGAACCGCTGCGAAGAGCGCCAGAAGACATGGAAATGACTTCAACCAAAGCCGAGCAATGAAAACAGCAAGAGACTCTACGGGGTCTAATTAGCGAGAAATGCAACATTAAATCACAAATGGAATATCAAGTAAAGGTTCCCTTAGTGAGCACACAAAACACAGTTAAACGGAAACGGAAGTTCCAAACTTGAAGAGAACTATTGAAGCTGGAGTTTACATACCCTCATCCATTTAAAATGCTAAAAATTACTAAAATGAAAACAAAAAACAGTAAATCAGCGGGAGCCGACCCAAATCACTACAATGTGCAAGCTGGGATCTAAACAAGGAAGCCGTAGGTGGTATACAAAGCAGTGACAGTTAAGAGAATCCCCGAGTACGACAACTGTACTTAAAATAATTCACACTACTTACACCAACAAGATCTGGTTGATAAAACGAAACTCGCGGCTGTCTACTTTCTTCCAATAGGGACTTCTAAATTTTCGACTACCAATACACTGAGGCGACAGAAAAATTGATTGGACTAATTTAAACAACCAATTGGAAATGGGGTTCAATGTCAACAGGATAGCATACGCACTCCACAGATAATAGGTGAAGCGAGGTGCAAACGGTAAAGTTTTAATTATCGTTGACTACTATAGCTTTGTTCCCTAAGCAAAACCTAATGCACAACAGAATCTCCCTAGAATTATTCTTATCCAATTAATTATTTATTTACAATTTGGCGATGAAGGGAAGTATGCTAGTTGGACACAAAGCACAAGCAGACCTATCAACCAAAAAGAAAATTTGAGCATGTAACTATGATAGTAGGTGCATAAATGCTTCAAAAGCAGAAGGAGGGCTTCTATTGGTAATGCTTTAATTACATATATGAACTTAGTAGCAAAAGAAGGATGTATATATTGTAAAATAAACTTCACAGCCAATGTGAGATTTGCCTATAGACTCAAGCAAAAGCTATGAATACTTCTGACAGTTAAGGTGTGCATCGATTTTTCAAAGGCTGTATACGATAGGAACGTGTAGCATAAAGCAGCAGGCATATACTCCGCTATTAGCTTTGGCTGAACCTGTAGTACTTTGTTTGTTTGTACTACCGGATTTTGGTGAGGGCCAGAGGGGTGGCCATCTTGCCCTTGCTGCGTAGGCTGACCGCTGGGCTATGCCAGGGGCTTATTTTCCTCTGTCCGTTAAATATATATGTTCTACTCTAGCATTCTGTCTTCTTTTGCGTTCGAGGGAGCCTCGGGCCGCTACAGAGCTCTCCTAATCGCGCGCTTATTTCTTGTCTAACCCTCAAGGACTACTTGGATGGCAGCTGCACCCGGGTTACATTAGTGGCTACAATCCAGTCGTACAGCTAATGCGCGTTTTCTACTATAAATATCTTATTGCATCTTTAGAGAAGTCTCGTGGGGCTAAGTTAATGGTATTTAAACATGTGTGTACAGAACCATAAAATTAAGTCGTTTTTATTTGGATTGACGAAGTGTGCGCACAAAACTCAATAACAGTTAAAATTTGTTGCACCTTTGCATCGTAAATTTTTTACCCAATTATAGAGGCGATTTTAAATGGAATAAATTTTTGTGCTTATTCTTTTACTTGTCTACATACGGATCGCGCAATTTAAGATTGTGTTTGTTCCCTGCACGGGATGCATTTCTTGAACATTATAAAAGATGAGATATGCGCGGCTGGTCTGGATGGAATCCCAATAACTCATCTATGGAAAGTTTTGGAAGAGCCTCTAGTTCATTTCCCTCTGACGATTGACGCTGATACTAAAGAATTCTTGTGGGACAAAATCAGACGATTCAAGAACTTTGACTTTTACGTTCGGTCTAAGGACCCTCCTCCCTACGTATTCTTTGATAGGTTTGAAAACTTTGAGGAGAACTCTTATGATGATCCTGTAATTCGACCTTGTTTGACTTGGATAATGCTAATTTAGCTAACTATGGTTGAGAAAAAACTGTATCCTGTGAATGCGGAGGATGTGTATGGTTCGTGTGCAGATTATAAGACACGTCATTGTGTTAGTTCCGAGCTTTTGGTGGAGGATTTTTCGTATGACAAGGCTCTTAAGCGGTGAGGTTCTTTCTTATCTTATTTTTTTAGATGGGGCGATCGACTGGTGGTTGTCGCCTCTCAGTCTCTTCGCAGTCTTTTCCTCACGGGATCTGAAACCCTGCACTCTTCGATTAACGCGAAGCTCTATCGGATCTTAGAGCTGGTTGCAAAGTACATTTTATTCAACCGGTTATGTGCTACTTTCCAGGTCGAGATACAACGGCATTCCCATTTCTGGACACGACGGTATATTGTCCTATGGTGAATCCTCCTCAACCGTGTTTTACATTCGCAAGCTATTTAGTGCTGACGGATTAATAAAGTCTCAAGTATGATGGTAGTGCGCATTACACCTTCCTTTTTAGCCCTTCATCACACATGATTCTTCACGAAAAAATATGCGACGAACAACACTGCTCCATAGTTTTCGATTCTTTCGACCATTGATTTATCCTCTTGCGATAGTCATGGAGAAGATATCCAAATTACTCTCAGAAACGCCCGCCAAAATGATGCTGCCTTATACGATCCGTCAGGTACTTCTCCCACCTCAAAAATACCTCTTCTGCCTTATTAATACATATTGTAGGGCTTACTCTATATTTTCGCCAGAAATTTTCCATGGGGCGGCGCTCCTTTATGCGTATCGTGAAGTTCGGTGTGCAACAGGGCTGCCTAAAGGTCATTCATGTCCCCTTCGGAACTGCATGTGCTCTAATCAACAGTTCGGATGGTGACTCAGGGGAGATATGTGCGGAAATGCTTCGAAAAGAGGCTGCTGAGCTGAGCATTCTCGATTCCTCTCACCCAGCTCCATCCCCACCCGAACCCACTGGTCGACGCTATGTACGAGAAGCGGCGGTCATATACCTGCAGCATACATTTGACATTGAGAAGTATATGATTGAAGCCCACATTAATCGAGGCAGTCGGCCGGATTCTGTTGCGCCTCCGCCCGAGGGAACCCAAAATGACAACACTCCAGTGCTGGACGAATCATTTTTCGGAGATGGGGAGGGATTAACCATGGGGGAAGAGAGCGATGTGTTTGACTGTGCTCCCTATTGTACGTTTCTCTCCTGGTTCTGTGATCGCTACTCACTCTAGCTTCACTATCCATCTTTCAATTCAGATGCGCCCCGAATAAATGGTGAGGAGTCATTTTGTGTGCAGATTTGTCGATTTTTGTGCGGATCCGAGGAAAGGCCCAACTCTCAACTGGCTGTGCACTTCAATACCTCGCATAAGCTCGTCTCCAGATATGCGGATGCTCTTGCTGGCGTGGGAAAACTTATCACCTCTAAGGTTTCAATGGGGACCACGTTTTCCCTAGTGCAAGTTGCCTTTATGGACGAACTCTTGTGTTTTTCTTATGTCAATGACCGCGTTTTACCCGTTTCAGTCGTCGATATGTAACTGAAAAGGAGTCGATGGAATTGCAACAGGCACAGAAAGGTTGAATGTTTTTTTGCCATCATTTCAACGTTTTATTGAATCTCAACTTGTTTGTAATGTTTGTCTTGATTTTTAGAATCAAAGGTCGCTAGTCTAGTTTCAGTTCGTGAGTTATCTGTATATTTTCTCCTAATTTCCTTGCAAGGAAATCCTTGATTTTCCTCATCAAGTTTTCTTTTGTCCTATTTAAGTCACTATCGGATTTGCGCACTAGGCATCAGGTGGTCGTATATTCATGCTCATATTGGTGCATTTTGTGCTGCTATCGTTTAGTGCTGTTTGAACACCTTTCCAGTGCAATTACTTGGTTGATTTAATGTGATGCATCGCAGTTTCTTGTTGCACCTTTAAGCAATTTTTTGTGTCATTTGCTTTCCTCTCGAATCTTTATTAAGACTTTTCGCCAGTTATATTGAGCATCTACATACCTATTCATTGAGATCGATATTGCTACAATTTCACATTGTACCTACTAGTAAATCAATTCCTAGTTTTGTGTTAAAATTATGCCTCCTATGCCAAAGTTACAGCTTCAAAACAATTCGATTAGCTTTGTATTGTTTTTGCAATTTTGTGTCCTCAAGAGAACACATTTTTGTCTAAGAGCAGAAGGTCTTGACCGATTCTATTCTCTTGCTGTTTATTTTTTTGGGTGCACATTTACTTTACCTGACTTCTTGCTTTATGCAGATAATTTTGATCATTGGATCTCTGTTCACTGCTTCTTCTTTCTGAATCAGGGTGATTAGTCGTTTAATCAGGACCACATTTCATTATTAGTCGCAACGTAGACATTGGGCTGTCGCGTAGATCTCCGAGGTTTTTAAATCTTTTTCATGTGACCATTAACTATCGAATTTTGTCGAGGATTTTCATTTGAGGTGTTAACGCGGGGCGATTCAATATACGCTGAACGCTGGGTTCAGTGGTGACGGCACTAATGCAGGCTTCCATGACCAAGTATACAAGAAACATACGAGTTCCAATCACATATTCACATATCCTACTAAAGCTACCAGTCGCCAAAGGCTATTCCGAATTACTTAGCCTATAAGACCTTTTCCATGCTATTTTTAATGCTTCACTTATTCCTTACTTCAAACATCCGTATAGACAACCAGCGTCAACAACGAAAGCTCTTCATTTTGGAGAGTTTGGAGGCTCACAAGGTTTTTCCCTCCCTCCTCGACCTGCGTGCACGCATTTGGGCTCACGAGGAAGCGAAGGGACTCAAGGGCCGGATGGATCGTAAGTCCCTTGGCCGCATCATCGACGATTTGGTGCAGGAGAAGCGAATCAAGTTCATTGATATGGAAATTGTGGGCCAACGCCATGATGGAGCGCCACGAAAGGTTGATGTGCGTTGCCCCTTCTCACCCTTTTTTCGTAGCTACAGGGAAAGGAAGGACTTGGGGTCATTTTATCCTTGCGCGCCCATTTTGACGACCCCTTTTCAATCCGTTTCTTGTTCTCCTTACACTTCTTAGTACCTGGCTGGAAGCTGCTTGTCATCTTGGTCATCGTTATTGCATATTTAGCGATTCGGCAGTTCCCAAGTGCAGCAAGAGCTCATGGAACATATGTCGACGTAGTATGCGCTGAAGCATTTATCAAGAAAAATGAGAGTGCGGTAGCATTTTGAATGTCGTCTGCACAATTTGTTGTTTGTAAGGAAACCTTTGAATTGATTTTTGACAGCTCCCTGCCAGATTGATGTGCATATCCAAGCTTTTAATTAATATTTGGAATACAGCTCCATCATAGATATATTTGTAGGTACGACTGAGCCATCTTTGCACAGCCTGTTTGTCTGCCTTTATATCCGGTGCGCAATGACTCAAAAATTGCGAATGTTCGTGAATGGCTTTTTATTTATCGCTTTCACAGAAAGATTAATCCGTTGTGGCTGTCAGCCATTCTACGGGAGCTTTGAATGCTCCCGAGGATGTAGGCTGATAACTACCATTGCCGGTGATGTCACTGACAGAAGGAATATCATTCGTAATATTTTCACTATTCAAAAGTTTTACTGTTTTGTGAAAGCGCGTATACGCGAGGTAGTTTATATCCTCCTTGGCAGGCAACTTCCTTACACGCTCTTCCATGTACGCACCATCACTGTTGCTTGCCTTGTTACCTTCGACTTATTCAGATGATGCCATCGACGAGCTAATCTGGATAGAGGTGGAAAGTTAGCAATTTAGCGGATCAAATCAAAATTGAGTTATTCTTGCGCCGTCCCTAATAATTTCTGGTCACATTAATAAAAATAGTGCTTGTGTGCAGCTACCTCTGTTTTTTGTACGCACTCGTCTGTCATCTCAGTTTTTGAGTTTCTTTTCTTTTTTCTGATGCCATTGATTTGAATTGTCCACGTGTGAGCTCTGCACCGGGGGCACTTCTTTTTTGGAGAGCAAAGCGGGCCTCAGTAAATCAAGTCAGACATTTCGTTTTCGTTGAACCATCTTGCTACCTTAAGGCGCCGATAGTAAAAGTAATGTTGCTTTCTGATGAGTTTTAAGAGATTGGATCGAATCCTGTTTCGTTAAGCGGCTAAAAAGAATAGGGCAAGTTTATTGGGCGACTCATTTCTTACATATCTTGATATTACTCATAATAACAGCGCCTAATGTAAAGAAGTTCCTGTTAATCGATCTATTGTTTCCTTTGGTTTGTAATTATCATACCGTAGCTTTTTTCCCCATCTTTCGATGCCATTCCCGTTATTTTTAGTCTTTGAAGTCTGGGAAACAACTCTTTAGGTGGTAAAAGAGATGGAGCAGATCATTGTTTTGATTTACTTCGAATCCTGATACTGATCTCAGTATGTTCAATGTTTGTACAAGGCTACTGCCACTGGTTCAAACAACTACTATCGTTTTTCCCCTATCACAGCTCAAACTCGTTTGCCACCCAAGCGTTGAGACCAACTCACCCGAATTGATTGACTGCTTGATGGCAGAGAAGAAGCGCTACATGCTTGCGCCTCGCTCCTACGGCGCCCTTCGACCCGAGGAGGCCCTTGACACTGCTGACGACGAAGAAAATCAGGAACCCTCCCCCACTGCCACCACCCCTAACATCTCCCTCGATTTGGCACTCACTAAAAGGGTTTGTTTTCTCTGACTTGCTTTCAGCTTGTACTTAATAATTATGATGATGGCGACCACTTTCCTTTCATTTGGGCCTTCCAGGATTTGGAACTCATTCGTCTACCAGACCGTAATGTCTCAAAACTGCGGAGACGATGCCTTTTGCACAAGTTTCTTTTTTACCTCCTAAACGAGCTGCCGGTTGACGCTAAGGCGATTCCCACTTCGGTAAGTTCTACTTTTCCTTTTAAAAACTGCGCCTTTCCTTCTATCAGATCGTAATTCTGTTTCCTTCATCTAGCCTAAACCCTGGGCCCAAGTTTACAATACGGAATCAGTCATGTATCGCTATGTGCCGCCTGTTCCTCGAAATACCGCCGGTAATTGGTTCCTTTCCTCAAGTGGACAATTAGTTGTTTTAGCATATTTTGTGCTTACTCGCCTTCATTTTCCCTCTGTATTTGCGAAATCAATATTATTTAAGTTTATAAAGGTATCAGACGTTTTCTGCACCAAAAAAATAACCTTTTATCCAAAAAAATTAGATGAGCATCTTTTTTAACCCGTTGAAATGCTAAACGCATCCACGCGGATCCTCTTTGGTTCTTTCTTTTTCTGTTCACTTTGCTACCAGCGTTCAAAATCAGCAGAAAGGACTGCTCTTTCGTAGTCAAGTGCTGCACATGGCTCCTTTCATTACTGAAGTCATTGTGTCCGGTTGCGGTATTTTTTGTTTTGCTAATTACAATCCTGCAAAATGCCTTTTTTTCATTTACCTCCATTCAGGAATAATGGTTTACGGTCTTGTTGCAAGTAGTTTTTCATTCACCTTTTCCCAGTGCCTGGTTGGGTAACCTTCCACGACGTGATTCAGGCCATGCCACTAGGCCTCTTTCTGGCTCTGGCGGCACCGGTCACCGCACCCCGTCTCCTTCTCCAATGGCTCTCCGTATTGAAGGGTGGAGAATCCAATATGCGAGCCGTGATCAAGAGGCTGATCAGTCAACAGGTTGAACAAGCCGAAGGGTTTTCACCTTATCGGGACAGGGCTTCCGTCGCAGCGGATGCTTTGCGACGATTTGAGCTGCTGCGGACACCCATGAGGGCCTGCCCAGTGCCTGGGGGATACAATGGGGGTCTCTATACCTGGCTCATGAGTCGGTACAACGTGACGAGAATATATGCAGTCGTGGAACAACTTTCTGGACACGGGCTAGTTACTCTTAACGGACAGTCAACGCAGGGCCACTTGCCCATGGTGAATTTACTACATCTTATCTACATTATAGCCGATATTTAGGGGAATCTATACATTAGCACCTCAGTCACCCTTTAAGATATTATCATAGTAAGAGCCTCAATGTAGTATTCTCTCATGCATATTTGGCGTTAATCTTGTTGCTCCTCGTTGTCACCCTCCTGCCTCGTCCATCATGAGTGTCTCTGGTACCTTTAATGAACTGGGAGACGGAAACGATTGTGCGATTTATCCGCATTGCATCCAGAGGGGTTGTTACCCTCAAAAGTGACAGTTGTAGTTGCGGGCTTAAGGACACTTGTTCTGTTGATTAAACTACTTTGAGGAAGGAATGGTTGGAGAATTAGTACTGAAAACTGGTGGTGTTCTGCGTTAGCTTAGACAGAACTGTCCTGCTTCCACTTTCTCCTTTCACCACTTTGCCGTTTTAATGCTGTCTAGTCGTTCATCCTCGCCTTACCTCAGTCCATTAGCATGCGAAATTCGGAGTAGTTGCCAAAAGTTGATCCACTTTAAATTGGTCTTGGAGGTTCATAAACCCACAGAAGTTGGTTTCTTCTATGCCACCTAGTATGGGTTCGGTAAACCTGACTTGTTGCTTTATAAAATTTTAACATCGCTGCCACAAGTGGCCGCATGTTCAACTTTTCAAATGGTAACGATGTCGATTTCAAACTTTCGCAGCACTTGTTCAAAGCTGTCAAGCCTTAGAAATGAACCATTTGAGTGAATTTAACAATGTGGTGTAAAATTATTTGTACTGTAGGGTCACGCTTATGAGGCACGATTTCTCTATCTTCTTTTAGCCTTTTTGTTGTTACTAATCTGCTGAAACACGTTTACTAGTATTTCATGAGCGACTCTAGGTGAACCTACCCGCCGCTTTTACTGAAAATCTTAGTCGTCCCCTGGGTGTATTATCTGAGTAGCATTATAAATAACGTGGGATGTTTTTTCAACCCATGATAACTAGCAGAAGTAAAATGGGTGTAGGATTTTTCTTGACCCTATAATAACAGTATTTTCCGTTAGTTTTGAGCTGCCCTTAAATCGGCCAAAGAAGTTGGTGTTAATTGGTAGCGAATTTGAACAATAAGGCATCCGGTTCTGGCAATTGGCTCTCCTCTGCGATCGGTCCATTTTTAGTATTAAAATCGTCCGCCGCAATGCAATTTTTCATTTCGCCACACGAGCATGAGGTGCATTCACTAGTCACTCGAATGATTTATTGATATTTCATCCACTTTTTATTTGATCCAGTTAGCCATGTTACCATTGTTTCATACAAATTGCTTCAAAAGGGACAGGCTGAAGAACAATAGTTCTAAATGAAATTGTGTCTTTGGAGCGAGTTCTCACCTCAAATTAAGGCAGCATACCTCACTTCCAGGCCAATATTTATCTGCATCGTCGGGCTGCCCTCCTGGACACTCGTTTCGCCTCTCCCGCACATCATATCCTCTCCGATATCTCGGCGTGTCCACCTCCCCTCACCTATGAGTTTAAGACAATAGCTGATGTGGACGGCTACTGGTTGAACCTCCGGGCCATCCTCCTCTTTACTCCCTACGGCTTCACTCGCTTCGCCGATCCTACTATCACTCAGTTCATGGACATCAGAGCTCCCGTTCTATCCGTCTCCCGTTTGCGTGATGTCCTAGCCATTGACGAGGATATTGAACCACCTAGTTTGCCCACTCTCATCCCTACAACCCTCAGAAAGCCAGCGGTGGTGGCGAACTCCTCTGCCGTCACCGCGGTTTTGCGTGCCGTTGACATGGACGAATCAAAGCCGACGCAATTTATCCTCCGTGGAGTGGGTGGTCTGCACGCCTCGCTGTACCTCTTCAAGACTCCCTTTGAGGAGATAGGCTATGGGACGACGGACCAAGGCCAGTGCACCCAGTACGCACCCCAGTATCCCTCACCCAATCTCCAGTTGCAGCCGGTGGTCAGAGGCACCGAGTTGAAGGAAATTTTAGGGGCGTTTGAGCCTGGGCTACGTACCTTGGGGGACGGAGCTTTTTGGCCCTGGACGGTGCAAATGTTCTTTGGTGAGCGGGTCGAACATCTTTTTAACTGGTATTTATTTTCTGTGAGGGGTTGAATATCAAATTGAGATAGCAATGATATGGTAGTCATAAAATATGTAAACTTGGGTGAATCGGGTGACACTGTGCTAATCCATGCGTACTCTCAACTCTTTTTTAAACTGGTTTTAAAATACGCAGGCTCTATTACTACTCTTTCTCTACTCATTAAACAGTTAAAAGGATGGGGGATGATTTACTCTCTTATGCCTTGAATATGGCACGTGCGCGCTCTATTTACTTGGAATGATTAATGGTTGTCAAAATGGTATATTTATTCCAATTCTTCTGTTAATATGCGCATAATTTGGGTGACGTCTTCATGCGTATCTCAGGCGTTTGTGGTGGACCATTTGATTTTCCCACTCCCTTTGTAGTATTATTGCGTTTCGCTTCCCTTTCTCACAGATACAAAGCCAGTAATAGAGCTTCAGCCCCCGCCCCTATTGCCAGCCTGGCTCTTTTCCACACGCGCACGTCGATTTCCGTTCCACATCGCTCAGACAGGTAGTAGGACGGGTCCCGGCCCTGGAAACCGACACCATGTGAAGGCACCACGCCGTCGGCGCAGAAAGCGGCGTCGGGTGACTCGAAGCATTGGTATCGGTAATGCCTCTAAGTCTTCCTCCCCTTCGGTCACTTCCTCCTCTGACGGCACCGCTACTTCCAGGTCATCTACCTCTTCTTCTTCCTTTGAGGACAATTTCCAGAGTTCGCCTTTTGAGGAACTGCAACCGATCATTCGGTCGAGGAAACGACGCTTACAGAAGAAAACTACCATACCGCACATCCATCGTAGTGCTTGTAAGTGTCCCGTGCTAAGATAGTTTTTGAGAAGGAAGCATGATTCCTTCCTAATCTCTACCTTTGTTTTTTGTCTTACCTCCTTTCTCTAGTTGGTCGGCGCATAATCTCGGGCGACAAACGAGCGCGTGAGTCTGGATTATTGATGTGCTCTCAGTTGGGCTTGCAAATGTTTGTGCTGTCTAAAGGAGATTTAAAACTTCACTTATTAATCATATCGAAGCTCTTGTGCTGTTATTAGACCTACGGCTACTCCAAAATTAAATAATTTTTCATGGTATTGCGTTTTAAACCCGGATTCATTCTGTTAATCAAGTTACTTTCATTTTTTCTTTCACACTTTAGAATTTTATGTTTGATTTTTTTCTCCAGAAATGACGTCCACTTTTCGTTTTTCTCTCTATTGGGCTGTTATGTTTAAGCATGACATGCTTCTTTCCTACATTTTAATTTCAGTTGATGAGCGAGACGTGGAGATACGAAACAGTCTGCATGCCAAGCGTGCAAGTTGGAATAAATTGGAAGATCAATTGGTAATTCCTTCACTTCTTGAATTTTCACCTCCGTTTTTTCTATGCTTTTTATGTTGTGGGAACTATCTTTTGTGTTCCCCCTTTAGCTGCTCACTTGTCGTGTGGCGTCACTCTTTTTGGTTGGCCACACAAGGGAGTACGTCTGCATTCCCTACGTCATTGTACGTGACATTCTCCATGAATACTTTCCTCTGGTAAGCTAAGATACTGTTCTCCAGATGTTACTTAATAATTTCATCTATTTCTCTTCATCGCCTTTTGAGTTTACCTAGGTGCAGTGAGCATCTAATATGTTTTTAAGTGAGATGACTGGTAGCTGCAATTTATTTTCATGAAATTCAAGTATCTACATGCCTTGTGGGATGATTGGAGTTTGGTCGCCGCATTGTTACGCATTTAAAGGCTTAAGTCAATGGAGTAACTGATGTAGTTGGTTTTCAATAACTGAGAACTATCGGGAATCTACAACTGATATTTCACACAATTTGTGTCCGGTTTCTGCCACCTCATATGGTGCAAGAGATCGCAGATGAGTTTTTTACGCCCTCATAACGATTGGTTTCCTTCATGCTAGACTCCGTTCCAACCTGTTCATAGATTCCTAAGATCACTACCTATTCTCTTGCCGAATACCTATGACCCGTTATTTCTGTTGCCTTCCAGGCGTTATTACGCGGCTGTCTTTTTCTGTGTTTAAATTAAAGTCAACTTTTAATTTAAGCTTTAATCTTTGATATTCATTGTCCTATTACATTTATCATCCTAATCAATACCTTTTGGAAGGAACATGACTGTAACCACTAGTTGCTCATACTTGGTTTTGCAACTTGTACTCGAGTGGGTTGGCTTCATGGACATGCAAAGATAGGAAGCCTTTAGCTTCCTAGAGCATAAGCATTTCAGTCTTATGGAGACGCATAATGTCTGTTTAACTAATTGAAATTGGATCGCGTGTCGTTATATACTCTTGTTACAAGACTAACCATCAAGCATTTTAGAAACCCACCTTGTTTCTACGGTGCTTCTACTTTTATTTTCCAATCGGTGTTCTCCATCACAAGTACACTAAAACTTCGTGTTTTTTGTTTGCTCTCAGTTGGTTCGTTATTGTATGAATACTCCGCGATATGGACGTATTACAGTCAGCAGCCACCAATGATGGGCTGAAGAATGTTCTGCAAAGCCTCCATATTGCTGCTACATCACTCTTTGTTTCCATTTTCTATTCTCAATAGGAGAGCCACGATAAGACGAGTTTGGCTTGCGCTCGGCGTCTAAAATTCCTCCTTATGCTGCGCAACGATGAGCGCACACGGACGGACATTCTCCTTACGAAAGTCTCCAGTGATCCTGAACTTCTGACCAAGGTGGGTTTACCCCTACCTCTCTCCCCTTCTCTCTGTCATACGTATGTTCCAACGGAAGATAGTGTCCTTTCATTTTAAAGTGCATTTTTGACAGCGATAAACGAGCTCGTGGTTCTTTAGTGCTGTGCCACCCTAAGAGGCCTTATGAGGTAGATCCACAACAATTCCACAGAAAAACTGTGAGGTTACTAGCAGAACTCTATTTCACCAGTTCAGTTGCTGAATTGCGTGACTAAAAAAGTCCACACATTCAGATGTTCTCTTGGAGTAGGTGTTGTACAGTGAATTCGTTTCCTTTTCATCCTTTTGGTCTCGTCCCTATCGCTATCGGTGGTCACTCTCCTGGTTGAGTCATCATAGGGTCGCCGATCATATTAAAATCATCCGCAAGGTGACAATGAGGGTCATGTAGTGGTTTTCCACTAAGAATCAACTATGGTGACGTATGTCGTAGATTTCTGTGAATCTAACTGTCTCTTTACTGATTGCAAATTGTATCACAAGAGATCATCTACTTTGTGTTTCCTGGTATTGGACGACCTTCTTCAGTTAGTACATGTCCGTTTAGGTAATTTCATGAAACGGTTTTGCCTTTGTCCCCTACCTTTCAAAAGGTATGAGATGCCAAATCAATTGTGCTTAGCCCCCTACTTGTGGGTAGTTTTCAATTTCTTACATCGCGGAGAAGGTCTGATCTTTGGGAGACGCTAATGGTTTAATAAATGCATGAAAATATTGATCGCAGTTCTACGAGCCTGCCCGACGCGTACAAAATCCGATCCTTCTTCATCGTTGTGGAGTAAATGGAACCTAAGGATTTAATGTTCGTAAAAGTCGGCATTATTTTGTTTGCTTTTTTATTGTAAGTCTCCTGATTCAGTCGTCTTCGGTACATACCCTCCTCTGCTTCTAAACCTCAAGATGTGACAGAACTAACCCTTATGGAAGTAATTCTGTCAACGACTCGAAAAGACCTGAGTATGGATTCCAGCATAGATATGCACTTACCTAGTGTAGGCACTTGATGAACAATGAGACAAGTTTTCTTTGAATATCTTTGTCTTACTTGTTTGCTTTGCAGTGTCGCATTTATGTTTGCTTTTACACTACAGTGACAGTATGCTTGACAATCTCACCAAGCAAAAGTGAGGAGTGCATGTGTGTAAAGTGCGATTTCGTGTCAACAGCAAAGCTATGGTCGTAATAGTTTAATGGCTACTGTTCTTATCGTTTTTTGCCACCATTCCATTGCTCCCCTGTTCTGGATACTCCAAAACTCCAGGCATCCGCAGATCTTCTTCATACCACATCGAAATTCTTTTTTAGAATTTGCTTACCAACCCCATTACTAATGTAGCGTACAGATAGCTCCTAGGGGAGGGTGGGCTTCACAAGGTACACGAATCCGATGAATATTTTGAAGAGATAATAGATTATTAGCGTAAGTGCAATTTGTCCAAAGCTCCTCACCAACATTGCGGAGGGTAAAATTGTAGGAGAGCAAAAGTTCTGCTTAGATGTACCAATAAGTTAACCATTGTTTTAGTTGTTGAAGAGTGTTTTAAAATTGCCTTTTTATTGGATTTATCGATGCTCTTTGATTGCATTCATACTGCTCATTTTTAAAGTCGCATTTACTTTGTTGTTTCTCCTACAGTGGTGCAGCGTAATTGACACTCTGACAGAAGGCAAGGTGATGGATCTGTTTATGCTGCGTGATTTTGTAGTACTATTAGAAACAACTATGGTAGTTTGATCCCAAGTGTTCTTTTCCGCCATTTGTGTGTGCTTATTTGTGTTTGTGTTGTGCTCAGTACAACATCGGAAAGACGGCTTGGATACACCTCTACAATCGCGACGCAAGACAAGCGCATCAGCTGTTCAAGGATCTGGTGCGTCTCATTGTAAAGAATTTCGTTCCCGACCTCTGCAACCGATGTGCTCACGTTGTCAACAAATCTCTTCTGATACGTAAGTTGGCTGAGGAGAAGATCTTCTCGTTCAACATTTTAACTTACGTGAATTTTGTGGAATATCCATGTCGCTGTCTTTTTTTCGGCTTGTGGTGTCAATCTTTTGCCATGTGCCGTCATGATAGGGTATGATTGATTTAAACCGATAGGAAACTGATTTGTGTCGTGGTTTGAAGTTTTGTTACCTTCTCAAAATGCCAGGAAAAGGTCTGTTTTCATTCGTTTAGCAGAAAAAAGTTATTTACCTGTTACATCAGAAGTCACAGCGGACAAAATTTCAGCTTTAAATCTAACGGAGTGAATGTGTGTGTAAGAGAGGGAGTCCTCATGTGCCCAAGTCGAATTGGATTAAAAAAAGAAAACCATCAAATGTATTATCGGTGCCTTACGCTAAAAGGCTGGAATTTCACGTCAAAATGGAATAATTGTTAGAATTGGATCTCTGCCGCAATGGCAAATGGGTAGGTCGAAATTATTTTCATAGCTTCTTGGTACAGTATCTTTTTGTGCTAAGTACTCCATTTTGCTCTCTTTACAGCTAACATATTATTTGTTTAATTCAGGTCACCTCGCCCCTTTTAAGTTGCTCACACTAGTAACACTCCTCTCGTAAATTCGTAATACCGACCTTTGTGCTTAATCCCCTAATAAGTGTGTGTGTGTGTGTGTGTGTGTAAGTCCCTTTCCAGTTTGTGAAAACCCTCATTTTAGTTCATTTGAATGTTTCAGCTCTTGTCCTTTTTATTGGCGATGAGGCAATTATGGATTAGTTTTTAGGGAGTAAGTCCAGTCAAGTACAAGTCCTTGTCATTGAAAACAGATAAATTGGTTAGTTGTGGAATTGACTAATAAGGTTTGCTCCGTAGGAACACAATCACTCCCAAGGTATCAAAAACAGTTGAATGAAATCCATATCTCTCACAATTGGTTCGTTTCATGACGAATGCATGAATGGCTTGTTCAACTAATATCAGCATTGCTGCCTTCAGATTGTCTGATCTCCTTTCAATATGCGCGCGAATAAGCACGTTAGAGGTCAGGACCATTAACAGCAATGACAATATCATGAGTTTATTCCTAATGAGTCTGATACTTTCTCCGCTTTGAGGTGGGCTTGAAAGTTGGCGGCCAAAAAGAAGGCATCATCTTTGTCATATTCCGGAAGACAAAACTTCGGTTTTTACTAGCCACGATAGTTTTCCACAAGGTGAAAGAGTCTTGACTATCCTAGCGCAGTTTAACTTTGAAATCATATTTGGCAGTCTTTGTCAGTCATTTCACTGTTACCTTTTTCTCTGCCATAGCGACTGCTGGGGTGGCAGGAAGTGAGGAAATGGAAGCACGGACGGCTCTGCTTCTTTCCTCCGTTCGCGAGGTGCTTCTGCATCCGCGGGAGGCTCTTCACGCTCGCTATGACTTTATCCTTCTCGCTTCCATACACAACGATCGAGGTCTCCCAGATATTGGGCAAAACAGGCCTGCCATCGTGGTGGAGGCCTTGAGGAACCTTTTTCTTGTAAGTCACTTCATGCCTTTAATCCCGGTAAGTAGTTTTATTTCTTGTGCCGTTATCGATTCCCTCCTTAGAAGCATCAGGAGCCGCTCACAATTTTCTCCCATTGACTTTGAAGGTCAATGTAAAAGTTAAGAATTTGGGCCTCACCCCTATGTCTAAAGGGATGTTTTTTTTTTTTCTCATACACATTATAGAATTTTTTACTGAGCTTTTTTAACGGTCTGCTGACTGAGCGTCTGAATAGATTGTTGTGATAAGCAGCATTTATACTTTTGTATTCTAAGGTACTTTAAGCAAGAGGACACGTCAGTTATTATCTGCACACTATCCACACGTCCAGATGACAACGCTTGCTTCATGTGCATGATCAAGTGCAGACGGGATTCTTAACCTCTTGAATACTGAATAACGACTGCAATGCAATTTGAAAGTGGGCAAAAAGGGCCTCTCTTCAAGGATAGTGTATTCAAACTTCGGTGCAAAAGAAAAAAATGGGAACGGGTTTTGGGATAAATAAGTAGTCTTTCCAATCTTCAGCATGCACACTGTCGTTCCTTCCAAAGATAGTTTTCTGTAAATCATTATGAATACCTGTTTGCCCAATCTAAGGTCGACTATTTCTCGCCCTTCGTATTAGGGCTCCATCCGCTTCCGACCCGAAGCGCAGCATCCTCATGATTCTGCGCTCTTCAACCGCATCCTCAAACAGTACCCCTATGAGCAGATGAGCGAGGCGGTGAAATGTCTCGCCTCCACTGATTCGCTCCGCAAGCACAAGAGCTCTGAAGTTAGTACAGCATGAAAAATGAGTTTAAATTGTCACTCTACTACTCCGTAGTTATCATGAGTATTTTGTACTTGACTGATGAATGTTATTTTTATGCTCTTCAGGACTGTGATCTCAACATTGCTGGCCAATTTCGTGTCAAGACTACTTTGCGGCAAGTGTTTGTAAAACAGTCTCTTCTCACCTCATATTATTCTTCACTTAAGGGTTTTTGTGCTCTTGCCACCTACCTATCCATCGCAGGTCGCCAAGCAAATATTTTGTGATTTTTGGTCGGCTTTCCCGTCAAGATTATTGGTCACGGCCTCGACTCACTATTTCCTCACATTCGTGCTTAGCGATCCACTACTGCCTTAAGGATCACTACAACCGTAAAACTCACTTTGAATTTAAATTTAACAGATGCGAAACCGCAACCGCTAATTAATAAGCAGAGGTGGTGCTTCTCTGTACCCAAAAAAATCCTAATAATGTTTCCTTTTTGACTTCTCTAGGTTCTCTTCTTGGTGTAATGTACAGATGTTCATCTACATCCGCTTCTTCATGGAGACATGGAAATTATACAAGCAGTTCTCCGAGGAGGCAAGGCGTTTTCGTGGACGTCAGCAGCGTCTGAAAGTGAAGGAGTTGGAAGCGCCACCATCGCTGCCGTCGTCACTACAGCCACCACCGCCAAGTGAGTGGCTGGTGGCTAAACATGAGTTTTCGGAACCCACTTCGGGCGGACTGGTGGCGACTTTCATGGAACTGCTTTACAGCAAAGCAGTAAGTTGGTTAAACTGACACGAACATTCAACTTAAAAATAAATTGACCAGAAATTATTCAAACACCATGGATGACTAGGCTGTAGAGAGAGTTAGCCAATTTTGCATGTTAGTTTGTAACTGTTGGTGAAGAAGTTCAGAGAGCTGGACTACGGTAAACTGCCACACCGGTGCGCTCTTCTTTGTTCCCTCTACTCCCTCTTCCCTTATTCAGGACTGTTCGTGTTTGTAGCTGCCTGCACTGCACACCTTTTCCACGTACCTACCTGTGATTTCACGAAAACTGCTGTAAAAACGGAGCAAAGCTTGCATTGTAAAATTGAACATTTTTTGCTTTTCGATCTGGCGAGTATAGCGATTTTTGTGTATTCCTATGAAACTAACAGAATTCTGCGATTTGTTACTGCTACAAATCGTCTCATGCCGAAGCTATTTCATCTTTTAATCATTTTTAAACACCACCTAGTCACGTGGAATTGTACCCTGTTAAGGGTCACCTTTGCCCCCAACTTGCCATTAATTTTTGTTCTTGTTGAATTCATTGAGTTTTTTGACAGAAAACTCAAAAGGTTGTTTTATTTTTCATTGCAGCAAGTGAAATTACGAGTTAGATTTGATATGAGCTGCATTAGTATTCTGCGGAGGCCCTGCATGTCACTTGGTGAGCCCACTTTCCGTACATTGCACAAAATGGCTACTTATAAACTATAAATAAAAGTGTTATCGTTTTCATTATTTCAGAGGATCGCAAACGACACTTGCAAAGTGGGAGTGAAGAGGAGCACAAGTCCCCTGCTCCTAAGTTGACGCGTAAGGGTACTCCACCGCACTTTGGCGAATCGACCCATATCGGCATGACAGTAGCTCTACTAGAGGGTGTAGATGGCTCCAACGCCTCATCAACCATCACCGAATCTCTGATGGATATCCTTTTGGAGGGTGTTGGTGGGGTGGGTGGTCGGGCGATAAAGGGTAAGACTCCGCGTATCGATATTCGTCTCTCGCTCAACGGCGGATCAGTCGAAGCAGTGGCGCCGTCCACGCAGACTCATATCACTGTGATTGATGGTATGCTACCCACGTCTTGTCTTCCACGTTTCCATCGATTGGTTAAACTATACATTTTTGGTTTTGACAGGAGAACCAGAACACAAGAAGATATGTCGTCGTGCTTTGGCAAAGTTTCTAGCACCGTTAAACTGGGATGCAGCTGCCGCAAAGGCGATGACCGGTGAATCATGCATTTCCAAATCGACTGATAATGCTCCTGCCACCACTGGTGATCGGTATGATCGGGTGTTGGAATTTGTCTTTTCCGCGGGGGATCTTGGCAGAACATTTGTTCAACTGCAGGTACATTGAAAATTTCGTTTACTAAATGAAGCTTAGAAATCATGTCCACCTTGTTCTAAAATCCAATGAGATTAAATTGTGGTATTACAGCAAACACCATTTGGTTTGATTTTGAGACAATCCCTATCCTAGTCAATTAGACGCCTCAAAACTTCTTGGTTTAAATGTGATTTTTCAAAAGGATGTTCAGAAACGTATTGCAAAAGAGTTTGATTCGAAAAGTTTTTTATGAATGAACCGGTGGAGGATTTCTCAAATAAATATGTTGCAATTGTAGGATAGATTTTCGGACTCTAAGGCGACAAGTCATGTTTTGCGCCGCCTTATGGACGATCAGAAGGTAATTTCACCTTTTTGTATGTGAATTTTCGACTTCAATCTAAAATCATTCGTCTATCGCACCAATTTCGAGCTCATATATAGACGAGGTCTTTCCGTTGTTCAGTTGGTTACTTAGCTTACTTAATTCCGGATAAATCAGTTTTCATTTGAATTCGGTGCCATGTTTTCTCTTTCTCCCTAAAGTTAACTTTAAATGTGCTCTATAGTATTTCTCTTTAGTATGCTTTGGCTATTGTAAAGTAGAGGGTATATCCCACATGTTTTGATTCACTTCCAAGCCATGTTGCCGGTAATGCGTAACTGATGCATTCCACTTTGCCTGCCTGAAAATGCGCTCTAGGTGGGATTCACACCGAAGAAGTGCTTTGCTGTTGTCACAATACTCGTGTTTTTCAGGGCGATTTCATAATGTGACCCATTTGTAATTATTTAACAGTCACAAGCAAAAGTATAATTGCTTAAATTTCAGTCTCCCATTTTCAAAATGCCTATCCCATTTCTCACAAAATCATGTGATTGTTCACCGCCAGGGCAAGGTGATAAACACTAGGAGAAATGCCACCAAGCGAATGTGGGAATTGAGGCAAGGTAGTATCACCTTCTCGTCTTAACTATAGATACGTCTTTTCGTGAGTGAGTTTTGCGCAATGGCTAAGAATGTGGTATTCCTTCCATTGGTTGACCATTCCCGACTTTCTGAAAAAGAAGGCCGCCTTGCACATCTTTGAGTTGTATCGCAATCGGCGTTTGGCCTTCAAGAGTTGGAGGAACCCGTCTACACTTGACCGCGCACAAAGCAAGCGTCGTCATTTAGGGGCATAGTGGCGTGTGCCTCGGACGTGTGGATAGGGCCGTGGATGAATTGTTCGGGATAACCACTGTCGTATTTTCTTGCTTACCGGAAGTTGTAATGAAAAGTACAAGAGCTATTTCTCAACAAGTCAATCAAGAGTCTAGTCAGCAAACAGCCTACAATGCATGGCCCAGTTTGATACCGTACGCAAAGGTAGTGGTGAACTAGTTGATAGTCTTTGAAGCCCATTATTGCCTGTTAGCGTGGTATGTAGAACTCATAGCCACCATAATGGCTTTTCCTTCTCTCACATTAATCGTGGATTATTTTAAGCAATCTAAATGCACGATTTGGCTTTGTTAGGAAGATAGGATCTCCTTTGACGCAACGAAACTATATTTGAAAGGCTTATCATTAGGATCCGGATGTTCCAACGATTTCTGGGCAATTCTTTCTGCTACTGCATGCCGCATCTCCAGACGGATAGACAGTAATCGTCGCGCGATTAGAGTTAAGCTAAGGTTGTACACAGGCTTGAATCATATCGGCTAGCTTTAACCTATGCCTTATGACTTGAAGGCTCAAAGCAAGTAGAAAATGGTAGTAAACACATTGAAAATCTCGGTGGCGATAAACTGAGGTGTCAATCTATGCTTCATGGTGTATGCATGCAAATGGTTGCATGCTTTTTGCAAGTGGTTGCAGGTCACAACAAGTGATTGCAGCGACATGCTGAGAAATGCACGAGATTTGTTGCTCACCTTATGTCTTGTATCCGGCCAAGGATGATGCAGTTGCGTTCTTTCGTTGCAATGTTTGCTGTAAAATGCCTTATATCATTCACCCTCCCTTTATTCTCGAGACTTATTGGTACCGGCACTTTTCCAAACAGCCCTCACAACCGTAGTGGGGGCAAGGGGGGAAGTGGAGCCGGACAGAATCTAACCACAATGGTCATGGCATAGCTAAATCAATTCATCCTTCAAATCGAAAAGAATACATGTAATGAAAGGAAGGTGTATGGCTGGATAGATTCGCTTAATTCTTTAGAATAGGTTACCATTTAAGTGTATACTTTTCGTAATTTCTTGAATAAATCCAGCCTGCCAGCTACAGCAGATAAATTTTCAATGGAAGACCACTCGTTTCACTTCTACGTTAAAATCCATGGTACAGTAATGTTGCAGTCCACATCTCATATTTAAGGTACGGTGACTAAGATTTGGCCTCTTCCATCTCAGTTTAAATCTCCATTGAAATTTCACTGATAAATTTATGCGAGTTACTGTAATTTTTCATGGTAAAACTATTGAGATTTTTTCAAAATGTTTGCATGGGTCCGTAATAAACTCCATGGCGCCGAAATGAAGCTGATCATTTGATTCTACCATTAGATATTCATGCTGGGTCTGGCAGAGCCACGCTACGTCCACTGGGCGCATTTGCGTCTCTGGTTGGTGCACGTGAAGGACCCCAAGAGTCACCACCAGCAAGACTGTAACCAACAGCAGGATCACAGCAGTTCAGATCCCAAGATTATGGCACCGTCAGAAGGAAAGGTGGAGGGACCAAAACGGAAACGCCTCACCTTAGCTGTCAATTCTGTCTCTCTGGCAGCTCTTGAGCGGTCGTCGGAGGCTCCATTGTCTATTATTTCCAACAGTTCCACCGACGCTGCTATTCAGTAAGCAGCTGATGACTTAATTAAAATGGATTTTGTTTTGTCAGTGGTATTCCTTATCTAGTTGCCGATGAATCGGACCAGAACTGTTGTTTTCTCTGGCTTTGCTTTGCTAAGCTGGTACCTCTCATTTGCCTATTGCTGCACTGGATTAATTTTTACTTTTTATTCAAAGCTATAATTCTATACGCGCCATAACTAGAGACTACCATTGTACGGTCGTGCAGAAACCTTTCCTTTCTTAGCTTTACGCTCCTCGATCGATTAGCGCATGGACCTCTTTCGAAACGGCAGTTTTTTGGAATGTCGCGAGTCGATTGTTCTTTTTGGTGTAGCTAGATGGGGCTTTCATTTGTTTTGTTCCTAAGATTGGTAGTCTGCAGCCGACTGCGTCAGGAATATCGGCAGCCTTGTTGACGAGTAATATCGCTTTTTTCTGCTTCAATTTTGATCGACATTAAATTGGGAGTTTTGATGGTCAAATTTGCGTTTTGTTGCGCTTATACTTCTGGATTATTGCTAAATGATTTCAAAGGTCTTTGCCTTTGGAAATCATTCAGTGGTATTTTTGAAGCTCGTCAAAGGCAAGTTCTGTTGAACTGGCATCAATAAATCATTTTTTTCAGGAAACTATTTTCATTTCGACACTTTTTTCTTTTGTAACTAAGCAAGGTGATGATTCTGCATCCTGTTCGTTGGAACCAATGTTGGCTTTGCTTTTTAAAACGATTTAATGGTGTTTTTTTAATTAAAAGGACTGTTTGATCAGCTATTCCTAATTTCACCAGATAGGTAGTTTTGCTGCAGCAGTGCTTCCTTCCAAAAAAATGAGTAACTTAATGCTCACATTCTGGTCGCGCTAGCACATTTATTTTTATTCTTCTAAATCCACCCTTAGGTAACTTAACACTTTGAGCGCACCCTCCTAAGAGTACAGGCTCGTGCTTCGTTCACACTTTTTGGTTGACGGAGGGCTGTTCTTCCATGTTGAAATTTGGAAGTGTTAAAGAGGCCACCCGCCTTGTCAATGTTAAATACTCTCATAACCCCGTAATTAGTGCTTTGAAATATTCCCTTAAATGCGATCATCTTTTGTAAAAGCCGCTCTGGCCGGTAAGTCAAACGTTGGATTTTACCACCCTTGCGTCTTTTGTGGTGGCTTTTCAGTCTATCTCATTGTGTCTGAGTTACTAATATCGGCGTAGGCGACAGGACTTGATTAGGGATCCCAAACCGTAAGTGTCACTTCCCTTCCAGAAAAGAACCTTTGAAAAGAACTACGCCACAGCGCACGGATTACTTCTTCATCCCCCAGCCGTGGATATGTGAATCCGGTAGCATAAAGTCATGCTTCTTCATCCACCTCCTCCTCTCCATCTGTTCAATGATCTCGCGGCTCTCAGGTGCCCCTATGGACGTTCTCGCCGCCCAGTATCGTCATATCCTGTCTCCGGTCTCATTTCGCCTCCTCTGTCATGTAGGTGACTCGGAATTGTTAGTTTATTCGCTTCTGCCACTCGCTGCATAGTACCGTTTTGGGCACTGTTTGAATTAATAGTAGTTAAAAGGAAATCAAGATCCTTTTTAAAATGGCAAACAATTTTAGCATGCTCAATAGTCTTTATTTAATTTCAGTTGTTAATTTGTGGATTTGCGTATGACTTTGAATGCATGATGGGAGAGTTGTATGCTGGAAAGGCTTGCTAAAATCCTATCCACGAATCGAATGTTTTAATCAGTTCAGCAGAACCTAGTACGGCTGGTGTCGTGTTGGTGGAAATCAAACAGTCGCTTGAAGCGGGTTTTTCAATTTTTCTGCATAAAGGGAGTTTACACCTACTATCTATGTTAGTGTTTATTTTTTG
Source organism: Taenia hydatigena (assembly GCA_036345935.2). NCBI lineage: Eukaryota > Metazoa > Platyhelminthes > Cestoda > Cyclophyllidea > Taeniidae > Taenia > Taenia hydatigena. The sequence goes on from JADWOT020000008.1 coordinate 13,391,083, forward strand.
GAGACGCCATTGCCTGTATTACCCTCTCTCTTCCGACAGCTATTGCACGACACCAAAGTGATTCGGGTCACTCGCGTGGTATACAGCAAAAAATGTACCCTCTTCTCGAAACCAGAGCCCGTGATATACCCAGGTGAGCCCCCTTCCAACTTCTCAAGACCTTCCATTACTGTTTTCTTAGGTGCTACCCACCTTAGTAGCGTCTATCCTAGCCAATGAAATTGTCATGATGAGTTGTTTTGTCTTTGTTGAGATAATGTTAATTCATTCCTAGGTAGTCCAGGATGCTGACAGGTATTTTGAGCAGTATATCATTAATCACGATGAGGCGATGGAGGCATTTGTATCTTGGATGAGCATTTATGCGGAGGTTAATATGAGCTTACTCCCTTATTGCATGCAGGTGATCAGCTGCTGCTGGCTCCCTTAGCAGAGCTGAGTGTGGCTCTGGAGGCGCACTTCGTCTCACGCATGAACACCCTCGTTACATGCGCTACTGAGCTTCTCGGCTTGCCGCCACCGGACTCTAGGGAGCTCGCGGCCGCACCTTACGTTCAATTCGCCCGCTGTCGACTTCCTCGTGATGCAACTGTCCTTCGACCGCAAGACCCTGGCCCGGCCGCCATTTAAACTGTAGAGCTATTCTATCACTGTATAGTTATTCCTCTTCCAGCGTAATTTACAAACTGTCCTTGTATGGATTTATATTTACAGTTTTCTTTGTCTTATCTGCATTTTGTGTATGCTATATTTTTGCTATCAAATAAATGTAGATGAAGAATCGCACAGCATTTTTTAATCTGTTTTGAATTGGTCGGAAAAGGGTCCTCCAAAAATCATGGCCGCCTATGTTTAATGTGCGTAGCCCTTTCCTTTGTTTACCAATATCTGCTTACACCTACCTTAACTGAACAGTCCATCTTGTTGACGATAATCTGTCAGCGCTTTGTTTGTCACCAGAGTGAACTTATTAGATGTTTCTGCTGTCGCAAGCGTGATGTATCCGGCATCTTAATTTTGAGCCCAGAGGCATAGGCATTCAAGACCCCTTAAAGGCACACTTACGAAATCTATCCTTCGCAGAACGGGATCAACATGGTTTTACAGCTCCAGTATGCTTGATTCTCGCAAGTACTGTGAAGTTTTTGGGAGATTTTTCGGTTCGATTTTCCGGTATTGGCGTCCCGGTGAATCGCGTGCCTTAACTTGGGGGAACTAGCTCTTACAAACTGCTCTCTAGCAGATCGCTCAATGAGATGTGTGCATTGGAAAGTTGACAACTAAACTTTAATGCTATTACCTTACAAAGTGCGTTTAATTATGATCGGAGAAATTCTCCGAAAGTCAAATTTTCCCATTTATGCTGGTTTGATTTGGGCGAATTTTAGCCCTGTTGGAAAATCGGAAGCGCACCAAATTTGTCGAATATAACCCTGCTATTTACTCTCCAACAACTGATGGCCTGGGAGGAGCGAATTTATTTGCATATTGTGGAGGGGTCTTGATTTCTTGATGTTTCTCATGGTTACGTTTGCCGCAGATGGGTAGTGTCAGCGCGAACCCAGAACCCGTCCAAGTGCAGGTTCCACGCGCACATCGCTTGATAAGATTATGATCTACGGCTGCCCCGGGAACGACCAGGCTGATTCTTCTGGGACATTTTTATTATTTCAGACTAATAGAGAGGGATACTGGATCGAGAGTTTCTGTCCGCTTTGGGGAAATGGGAGTTTTCGGCAAGCGCGAGGTTCCAGTTTTATTCATGCCTCCTGCCCAAAAGGTACATTTAAAGTAGCATAAATATTGCAACTGCACATAATGGGTACAGCCTTGACTTCATCACGCTTAATTATAGTGGACTTTTTGCCTAAACAGCAACGCACTTGGAAATTGGCATTGAAACGCCAGATTAATGAAAGTCGTTAAAAGTACATCCCGTGCTGTTAGGCTCTCATCTGCACCAAGACATTTTACAAACATACGGGCACAAATGTGATAATTGCAAGTTTGTTTTCTCAAGGTTTTATGTAGCTTTTCAATTGTTTGTTTGATTCAACGTTTTAATTACGAAGGTCCTATGGGCTCCGTCATTGGACTTTCGCTCGGCGGCATGGCCCTTGGGACCATGCCTGTCGCCTGTCAGCCCTTCTGTACGTCGGCAATGTGTCATCTGTCCTAGTAGTGTGAATTTCTTCAACTCTAACGAAGACTCGAGGCTCTAGGTGTAGTGTAGTACTTACGTTGTTTTAAATGTTTTATAAGCCAGAGGCGGAAGAGCAATTTAAACCTTGTGAGAGACGACAGGTCTAAATCCCCTAAATCTGCACTGATTTTCATTAACTCCAACTGCTAGATATCTCAATCCATTCAATAAACCTTTTTCCTCATAAGGGATTTGGTCTTTTCAAGTAGTATTTATGCTGGGATAGAGAATAATAATTACTAAAGAACTGGGGGAGGAGATCGAAACGCGCTCAACCGATGCGATGAAAGTTCGTTGCCAAATGGGTCTTCACACTGACCCAAATCGGCATTACTAACTATTTGGTTAATTTCAGAATAAGTTATTTGTTAGTAGAAATGAATGATCGTCAGAGATGTTTGCACTAAGTGTTGACTTATTTATGGTAGTTACATTATGGAGAAGTCAAAATAATTGGTATGGATAACTGTTCCTCAACGGTTTATGGATGAAATGGTGCTTTGGGGGATGGTCTGACGTTGATTTCGTGAGTTTCAATTTTTAGTTTCGCGAGAAAAAAAAATGTGCTTGCATAGCTGTAGCGTTGACAGTAGTAAAAATTGCGCTCATAGTACACAGCTCTCTAAATCAATTTTTAGCTATCATCAACGTAGATTCTTGATGTATGGCAGAAAATAGCGAGCAACTACATCGCCCGGAGATCATGCCATTGAGCGGGGGTTATAATCCGCAGAGACTCAAGCGCCCACGTAACCAATCGCAGAGTGAAAAAAATACCGATGCGTTGCATATTCCCTCTCTTCCTTTGAGCATCGCCTCCGGCATGCCATGCCTCGGACATCACAGCATAGTCGATGCACCAGTCATCGAAAATGCGCGCAAAATGAGAGGGCATTCGGCCGCAACGTCATTGTCTCTTCTTGGCAATTTCGCTGTATCCGGAGTTTTGTCCTATTTGGAAACTGCATTGGGTGGTAGTTGTAGGAAAATAAAACAAAGTTTATAATAGTTTCTTGCAGTTAAGGCCCTGTTTCTATTCCTATGCCACTCCGTTCTCACTTCAGAGCTGCCCAGCTATATCTAGCTGAATTCTATCCAGCCCGTAGAGAGGTGGTGGAGGTGTTTGCGTGTTCACTTCATTGACATCTTCAAACGAGTATCGTCGACACCTCCATAGCTAACCTTCTTAAATGGATCAAGGCTATCGTGGCTTCAAGCTGAAGTGCCCGTGTATTCTGCATTCACACAATAGACTCGGCTCTAGTGGCATCAAGGCCAGTACCCTGACACAACCCAAAAATAATTACAACTGTTGTTAGCAATTCATTTTGCTTTCTTAATAACAAAAAATGCTCATCTTTTTTAGGAAATTTCTTTATATGAACTAAAATTAGCGCGATTCTTCCGTTCCCAGTACCGTTCGAAGGTATGTTGTAGAGACAAGTTCATGGTAGGTGTATGAATAATCCAACATTCAACTTGCTAAATTGGAAATATTTTGCCGCCAATTTGGTTTGTTGAATGCGCAAACAATGAGATATCGACTCACCCTTGATTTGCATGCCAAACGGTATGAATGGTTCACCTTGATTGATCCCTTCTTCCACACGTTAGAGCCTTCCTCCCAACTTCCAAGGTTTCCTAAAATAAACGTATTATCGGGCAAGTTTTTACTTGCATAGCTTTGCCACGTAAACGGGTATGGCATTGCAATTTGGTGGTGTCGCGTCCCGAGACTTTCCTGAAGGTGAAAGTAGACACAGTACCATGTTCTGCCGACTCGCAAAAGGGCGGAGGAGCCACTGACGTGACGCCCGACAGAAGTGCAAGAGCAGAGCCATAAGTGCCTGCGAAACTCGAACGAAGAGTTGAACAAAGAACAAATATGTTAAATGTGAAGCTAATTAAATTACATAACACAGAAGGTTGACATTTTTTGGGATCCTGAGCAAATCCAATAAGCCGATTCTGGCTGTAAAGGTAAACGATCCAAACCTGTCCTTCACTTTCCAACCCTTACATTCTTTTTGCTTCAGAATTGAGTAAAATCCTATGAAATACGTTAATGTCCAAAGCCTAGATTCTATTCTAGTACCTCTCGAAAGGCCAGCATATTGGTAGTGGTCCGATAGTTCTTTTAGGATGCATTGAAGATCGCGGACTTTTGAGTTTTTTTGGTAGCGGAGCTATGGATCTCCGGGCCATGCTTACACTCCAGCCCTTCTGAATACTAGCAACAAACTTCAAATTTCCGAGTAAACTCGGAGCGCCCATTGGTCACTGCCTCACGGACGCCACTACGACTGCGTAAACAAAGCCATCCCAAAGTTCATATGCATTTGAGCGCTGTAATCTCCCTTTGATTCATAAACCTACAACAATTTATTGACAGGAGAGAGACGATTAAACTAAATCACACCTTTTATAAGGCAGTCTTAATACATTTAAGCATTCAAAACAATAGAATGCCAGAGCAATGGCAACCCTCCTCATTAAAACCGGAACTAATGGGTAGACATGAATCTCTTCGACCATGTTCCCTCTGTGGGGGGATCTAATCCACTGCATCGATGTTCCCTTTCACATGGACTGAAATGTGCTTTTGATGCATTTACCGAGCCAATTTCTTCTTTACAGTCAATGCTAAATACAATTTATTACTTAATGGGATCACAACTGGGAATGAATCAGCCCAATTCAAAATCCGTAGCTACTTGTTTTTACCTAACGCTAAAATATTGACTTTATTAATTTATCTTAATTTTGTTGGAGATATGCTAGGGTTTAGCACATTTTGCCACATTTTCGTGTCGAAAAGCGGCCTCAACGGGGTCAGTTTCTTTGCCTAACTATCACTACCCTCGAGATGGAACTCGTAACGCCAACTTCATATTCCACCACGAACCACAGATCCCGACTTAAATTTCGTCAAATTAGTGCCGAATAAAATAAGGGCGTGAAACAAAAAAATGCATATTAAGACATTGGCGAGCGAAAAGTTCAGTTATGATTGGGACAAGCAAAAAATGTCTTTTAGTCTGACTCACTCCTGGGAACACTTTGTTAGGCGGTAGATATTTGGCAGACACACAATCAACTACTATCAGGTTTGTTGACTGGTCTTTCAAAAGGGCACGATTTTCTCTCCCTTCAATTCGAATAACTTCCACACGCCAAGCTCTGGAGACTTCATCCGAATGCGCATTTGCCCTGGCTATAACCCAAAATCACTAATGGTGCTTAAGGTGAGACTAGCGACTCTTTGCCATCAGCATGCCTGAGCAATGCAGGTTTTTGTTTTTGGCAGCGTTTTCAACACGTGCGATGAGCACCCCCAACTGCCGAGAGAGATGTGAGTCACCCCTGCCACGCTGGCTGACAAGTCATTGTGACGTGGACCCTGGGAACCGACCCATCCCACGTGGCAGCCATCCGATTAAGCCAGACGTCTGGGTTGGACACTTAGCAGCTTTTTAACTACTGAGTGTAGGGTTCATTGTGCGCCGCGTTGAGCAGCATCCAAGGTCACCCGGTCCAAATGAACAACATCTTGACGCACAAAATCAAAAAGTAACCTTGAGAAGTCTCTTTATTAAAACTCTTGATCCAGTTGGTACAGCACACAGACACAATAACAGCTAACTCCGTTTGGGAACCGCATTCACCCACTTTTTGTGAAGAGAGGCAAATAATTCGACCTGGTTGTTACTAACGACAAAATGACAAAACTAGTCCTCAAGCGCCTCCTCTCCTCGCCACCTGTCGATTCCATTTCACATCTAATTTCTAGTGCCGGGCAGAAATGATGGCAACTTGGAGAAATAGTAGAGGTAAACAGAGGTGGTCTTCTCGCGAGTAATATTAGCGACGGTTAGGCGCATGAAGTCTTTTGTAAATTGGAGCGTCCTTCCCATTGATTAACTGGTCCTAAGTGTTTGCGGTGAGAAAACCAACTTTTGTACACATCTGACCTGTAATGCATCGAATGGGTGTCTTAAACACCTCTGCCTGCATTGCGTCACACACACAAGGCGGGCGAGGCTTTGCCGGTGGGTGACGTGCACCTTCCAATCGTGCGGCCGCGAGGAGTGAATTTTGTGGGGACCTTTTGCGGCCTCTGGGTCGAGGCAAACTCGGGCCTGCCGGATTCAGAAGACATTTGACGATGATTCCAATTGACAAAAAAAAGAACAAAGAACAATAGTGATCACCGTACTGATGGACTGATATATATCCACCCATGGTTTGTAATGAATGTATATGGATAATCGGATGTACTTGATGAATCTATGCGAGTCACAATTTATTTCAACAATGCCAAGAGCCGCATGGAATTTTCTGGTCACCTGACAATAAAGAAGTTGATTGTTATCCAAAAGTCAGCATCCCTCAAAAACACACTCCTTATTTCAATTTTACAAGTAAAAGTGGGAGTTCCTCCAATTAATCGCGAATTCAGCCTCCGCTCCGGTGACATATAGCTCCGCCATTGCCTCAGAGCTAAACCACAAAAGATCACCAATCCTATACCCAATGAGTAGATGGCACAGAATGAGGGTGATGAGCGTAGATAGCTGGCGCGTAGCAGTCAAAACTGCGTCAACTTTTGGCAATCGTTGGTTTAGAGCGCTACCCACATTCAATGAAACCGAAAGAAATCCCAATGGGGAAACAGACAGTTAGATGGGAACTAGGAACACAACTCAGCGAAGACACTTTACCTAAATGACACTGATATGATATGACCAGATATCTATGATTCGACTGTCATGTCAACAGCATAAAGCTCTGTTCCAACCTTGCCACTGCCAGACTACAATCTCCTCGAATGCTTTTCAAGCACCACAAAATACGACATTATCTTGAAAGGTAAAATTGTGGCGAGGATGCAAATCGTCCTAAAATTTTAACCTTAGCGAAAAGAGCCAAACTCATACCAAACTCGCATTTTTCTCATTTGAATCAAACTGTACAAAAAAGCAACGTGCATAAAAAAGGGCGCTTTAAATAATCAAGGCGCAGAATGGGGCACCACAACTAAACACCCCTCCGGATAGCAAGCAACGCGAATGGCCCATAGAAGGAGGACACGTCTCAAGGCGGTTCACAGTTTCTGGTACTCGCAGAATGAGCCTCGGCACTAAAAAGAAGAAGAAAAATCAGAGACTTATTGCTGACACGGCGTTAAGCCCACGAATTCAGTGTCTTCTGTCCTAATGTGAATCATAACTAAGGCTACTGAAATATCTACCAAACTTAGAACAAGGAGGCATGACGAAAGTAGAGAAGTCGGGAGAGATTAAGCTAATTAGGGTGAAGAGATGTCCACCGATGTCCGTAGTGACTCCAGCAACAGCAGTAGGATCATCAGCTGTCATGAGAAGATACAAATTTAAATTTGAAGATACCAATTAAGATGGCAGCTCGATTCCGACACAGTAATGAGAATGCTGTGTCAACTTTTCACCTTAATATAAACGTATCAAAGGCTATTTTGCGAAATTACAATGCACAGTAAGCATAACGACCTCTAGATACACAGCCCGAATTTCAAAATTCACTGACAATGAAGTCCATGTAACAGCAGAAGGACGCAGAAAGTCGCATCGTATCACATTTTCGCCCAAGAATTCGGCTAAGACCTCAAAACGAACGACAAAATACATGCATTTCAAGAGGCATAAAGGCATGAGGATTTCAAAGGTAAAGGATTATAAACTCACGCAATACATTGCGCCATTAGACAGTCCTTTCGATACGCTATAAATTTGCTGGAGCTCATTCGTACCCCGTCAAACGCCGCCGAGGCGTCGTCCATCAATCGTAACTGAGCTGCCCTCTCCTTCGACTTAGTCGCTACCAGATAAAAACGCTGCTTCGGTCCACCACCACTTCCGCCCATTGGCACATCAATAAAAGCAGAAGCAGAAACGGAGGAAGAGTTGGATGGGGAGAGGGAAGTGGGATCGACGTCAGTGGAATTCACGGGATTATCGTGCCCACTAATTCCGACGCCAGTCGCCGCGCGGGCATTCGTGCCGACCAGCGTGAGACGCTGTTTGGTGCGGGTGGAGATGGAGGGCTCAGAGAGACCACGGCGACCAAGGCGGCGACCACTGCTGCCCCTGTTGCCGGTACCACTGCGTCTGACGATGGTAGAGGGCTTAAAATGGGCGGAAGACGAGGCTGCGTTCTCAGAGTATGTGCGGATGTCGCGAGCCGGAGTGGAGGAACAATGTACCTCCACGCAGTCGAGACCCAGTACCGAGGGCGGTTGAAGAGGATCACTTTGGTTGAAAAGAAGGAAAGGTGAGACAAGAGCGCTTGGCAATTACTTCACCCTTAAAGCGAGCAAAGATTTCTGGGTGTACAGGAATAAAATTAAATTCTACTGTGGCAAAACTACAAACAATAGTGCGTGGGAATAACGCCCGAAGCACAATTCATGTGCCAGTCTAGGTCGGACACTGATGAAGAATGGTGGTGCTTGCATGGAATAGCTTGCGACTCTGAGCGACTTGCAAACGAAGATATACAACTCGTGCAGAAGACAATCAGCGAACCAAGGCATTCATCCAGCGCTGTGAACATTTAACACTCGAAACACCAGCTCCACACGTGGGAAATACAATAAGACTTTCTCTTGGAACAATAACGAACACCAACATCCACAAACGGTTCGGCCATACCAACAAACGCTCCCCTGGCGAGCACGCCTGTTGCACCACGTGTGCGGTAAAATCCAGCCTACATGTGCAAAATTACCATGGAACTACGAAAAAAGGATGTGCACTTTTCTTCTCAAAATTAGCTCTTGTCCATCAGTGACATACCCCAATGTCCCAGTCTGAAACGAATGCGCATCATGCCAAACAGCTTGAGAGTCCACGACCCATTTGGCACCTAACCCTAATCGTTCCACGACCGGTGGACGCATCGCAGATTTGAAAGGTGGCTTAAAATCATTCCACATTAGCAAAAAGTAGTACTTGTTAAAAAAGCTAGCTTATGTGTCCATAATGCGCCTCCAAGTTGCTATGAGGAAGGAAAATGCTAAAAAACGTGTATCCGTTCTTCGAGGAGCAACTGTATTTAATTAAACTTCATCACTATTGACAGAGAATTTAGGAATGACGTGCATAGAAAAGGCGGAGTTAAGGTGAACTTCAAAAGAGCACAGTAATTTTGATCGGGCGATGATGTGACATGGATAATCTTGATTGCCTACATACGGGGCGAAACGCATTATACACCCAAGTAATTGCTGGCATTACTAATGGCAAGAGCGGTGCTTCATTATCATCAAGACCAACACTAAAAAGCCATATAGTAGTCCCAATTAGTTGCAGGCAGTTACATATGGATATGCAACATAGACATGTAACATGAGTGCAGCAACTGGATTATCCAGTTTACCTGAATGGTAAATATTACATTCAGATAACATAAATGCGCTCATGGTCACTTTAGGATCCAGCACATTTTGCCCAATCCTTCTACCAAAGAAATCACCGATGTCGTCAGTGCGACAATGCTGGTCACAAAGATGTGCATCATCGATCCCCCCTTCCCCCCATTCACCGTTAATTCGGACAGCAATCAGCACAGGATACAAAGCCTTAACAAACCAAAGAAAGCTTGTAACGCACTTAGCGTGACAGGAGCTTACCAGAACAGCGCACTTACCCTTCGAAGACACATCATCGGCCGTCCCAACGACTATCCAGTACGACTACAGACGGACATCGTCTCGGATACTGAACTATAACGGTAATTTTAACTGCAATATTGTGTACTTAAGTAAACTACCCTTATCATGGCAGGCGACTTCGCTAACGGAGAAAACACATTAATCGTGGACATAAATACACATGGTTTTCAGCGGAACAACCAGTCAAAGTACCACGAGGTTATCGGGCCATCTGGTGTACAAATCCAAGCAGATGGAATCGAATTGTCAAGCTGTTAGATGAGAGAGCATATAAGGAACCCCAAAAAATGCAAGCTGATAGGCAACCATATAGGGAGAACAATACCTGGACATTTCTTCCAGTCGTACAACCAGTTCCACAGCACCACGCGCATGACCACCCAAACAGCTTGTGTAGCATCCAATACGACAGACAATATCCTCAGTGGCCACACCCATGGGATAGCTGGAGGAGGACAGAGAGACCGACTGAGAATGCGACGGTGGTGATGAGGTTGGCACCGATGTCCCACCACCCAGCCTCTCCCCTTCTCTCTCCAACTGCTTCCGCTCCCTATGATGACGGTGAGCGCGGTGCTCAGGAGGGGGGCCAAGACTTAGCGCCATTTCCTGTCGATTGATGGGCATAAGGACTGTGAGGTGACCCTGCAGGCGGCAGTAGTGCGCCAGTGGTGATTGAACCGTAATGAAACTGCGCAACGCATCTGCGGCCTCCATCTCTGATGCTGGTTCAGACGCGCCTGATGTCGGTGTCACCAACTGGTGCACATGATTAGCACACCTAAAGATGAATGACGATGAGGATGGTAATGCTTAGAGATCATAGAGCCATTAGATAGGAAATATCCGACCTTTAAACAGGCTACTAATTTTGAGGCTTGATCGATGAAGAATAGGTTGCTGAGGCTACGATATTATTGTCAGTAGGAACTATATATTTGAGGGAGCTCTTAGCACTTCGTCCGTTAGCAATGCATAGTTATATAACCCCCTCTTTCAAATTGCGAAAATAAATGAGGATCCCGCGAACATTCACTCTCGAGGGTAAGATTCGCTGTAGAGGAGAGATCTCTTTGTAGTATCACGATTTCATAAGATCATTAAGCAACCTAATAGCAGAAAAGTGAATCGGCTGAACTTTGGGGTAATATGGATCGGTAGAACACGAAAGATGAGATAAGGCAATGTGTTTTACACTCTAACTGAAATGCAATGGTGCAATGCACGAATTAATGCCTCGCGAATGTAAAAGTAAGGTTTCTTGACTAGTTATTTCTGCTTGTTTCTGAAAGGAAACTCTTTCTTGCACATCTTCAAATTGTAGTGAATGACAGATATCGGCCGTAAATGTTCAGCCTCAGCAAGTGAACAATTCCATCTGCGATGCTCCACACACACATATACAAGGTAAATGGAGTCCCCTTAGGGTCACGGACGAGATGATACGTGCTTTAAAAGTGCGAGATAGGTGGTGGATTGTTTGGAAGTACTCTATATTGGCGTCGAATTACAAAAGTACAAGAACCATTTCACATCTCAAGTCAGTTGGGCAGTCAGCAAATAATTCAAAATACTAAACCCAGTACTACAACGTAAATGAAAAAAAGAAAACTGAAAATTGACAGGCCTTCAAGCTCACTGTCACCTGTAGGTGTAATACACTAGTGACACCAATTCGCACATCCTCTTAGCTTCTAGTGCTATCCCCCTGTAAGTGACACAGGCACCCGTTGAACACGCTAAACACTACTGATAATTGTTTTTGACACCTGAAACTTGGACTGACCTGTTAGGAGCAAAACGAACTTCACTGTCAACGACGGAATCACCTGAACATGATGATCTTTGGGTGATGCATTACCAGAACCGGAAGTTTCAGGCCATTACTGAGTGGTTCATTCCGCCATCGCATGGCGCACCTCCCGGTGCTATGCGACAGGCATTACGAGAAGCTGCTGGAACTTTGAAATCGAGTTAGACTCGGCTCCTAAAGCCGACAAGCTCAAATCACATTAGTCCTAAAGTATCAGGAAAGTGTTAGAGCACAACAAAGAGCATCGTGACGATAGGCTAACACTGTATAAGCAGTCGCGAGAATTGCATGCAGTTACATAAATCGCAAGTCATTAGGGCGAGCTGTACCGAAAGGAGTAAAATCTTTAGTCACCTGTCATAATTAGCAAAAAATTGCAATAAAAAATCTGTCAGAGACAGTATGCACCCTACACGAAAGATACGGAGACGTAAATGTCACCCGACGCAAGAAAACTACGGCGACACGCTGACAGCATTTAAATACACTTCATCCGAATGGGTAAGTTTTGAGGGTAGAATGGTTAACTTGATCGAAACCGATTTACAAAACGAATACTTAATGGTCTGTACTCCCACTTAATCATCTTCCTCCTCGCACCTGTCAATAAACCAAAGCAATAGAAGAAACAATTATACGCCTATTCAATTCGATCTTGCAACGTTTCACTTGAGATTGTAGCAAATGATGCAATGCATTTCCCAAAAGGGGTGCACGAAAAAATTCGCAATTAACGAGTCCCTACAGTTGCACGGAGAGAGCAAAAATAAAGCGAAAAGTAAAGGTCTGACACATGAACTGAACCGTTCCAAATGAGAAAAAGATGGACCCTATGAAGTCAATTCCTCTCAATCCACAAAAAACTTACCTGCAAACCACTTCGTTACGCCTAGCGTGAGCGACATAGAGGGGCACAACGCGAATGTAGAGGTTGAGCGGAGTGAGTGGCAGCCGGAAGAGGGCCCTCATGACAAAAGGCCGGTCCCTGTTAACGAAGATAATTCGACGTCCTGTCTCATCAGCATAGAATTTGTAGTCCTTCGCGGACTCTTTGTCATCAAGGTCTAGACGAAAGTCGTACTGACCTCGGAAGGGACGCCTGTGGTGGAGGGTAGAGGGGAGGTTAAGTGGTACAATATCTTAATTTTCGGGGTAAAAGTGGAGACTCTTCATTTCCTTTGAGTTTCTTTCATCAGTATGGTGACATATTTGCTGCTAATAGGCCATTAGCACATGTATGAAAGCCGAGCTCTTTTTGTCAATTCCCAATCTCGTGTACCACAATAAGGCGCTAAAAAAATTAAGTGGCGACAAACCCGAACGATCTGGGAACATTTGCTCAGAGGCTTTATGATATTTATCTAAGAGTACGTGTCTTGCATACCTATAGCCTTACTTGCGCTTATAGTAGTTAAATTGGATAAAGATAAACGGTTTGACAAAAGTCGTGGTTTGAGACCATTTATTTGAGCCGCCAACCATGTGGTAATAGTCAGCAAAGACGAGGAACCACGGGAGGGCACTGCGCAGAAAGAATTTATCTGAATAAGCTGATAGGTTCCTTACACGAGTTTCTAAATCTCGATGCCATGACATAATGCCCTATCATTTATGCTAGTAACCCACAGACACCTATGTAAAGTGTTACTGTAAGCCAACCATCTACAGCCGTTAGGATGGATTTGGGGACCACAAAGTAATATTCGCATACCTCGCTTGCAGGTCAACGGAGAGACGAGAAGCAGCTGAGGACATAAGCTGTTTTAGAGGAGGAATGAGACATAAAGGGAGACCATACCTGATGTGCCGCTTCAAGGACATCAAAGGACAAGTCGTGATCTTCTATCATGGCTAAAATAGGCAATCTAAAGAGGTGAAATAATTGCAAAAAATGGAAGCAAGAAAAAGATTATAATGACTTTTCCGAATTATCCACATAGGTAAACAGAAGTGGCGTGAAAAGATGCAAGGGACATTTGGAAATTCACTCGAGATCATGAGTCGTAACAACCCTTCAGGGGTATGAGATAGAGGTTAAAATAACCAAGTTAATAAATGAAACGCAATTCATGCGTACTTAAAAATGTATAATAGGTTTTGACGGCGAATTAAGTAATGGACGAATGGTCGGGGCACAACCAAATTATTCCACCGATTTTAACGTTAATCTATACGATCGAGCTTGCACCTTATTCCATTCTTGGTCGACCTATCAGCTAGGGGACTGAATAAATTGTTGAGCCAAAGAGACGTTATACCGCAACTCCTCAGGAATCTTGACTTAAGCTTTTGAGCAGTAGCCTCCAGATAGCCAGTAACGCAGAAACAATTGTAAAACCACCCAAACTGTGCTCAAAATTATTCCTGATAAACATGGAAAACAACATTTACGCTGTAACAAGAGAGAAAAACACGCACCGGAAGCCCACACGCCTCAAGAACCACCAAACAGGTTGGAAAAGGCGCAGAAGCGTCGACCTTGGATTTAAGGGAAAATGGTATTCGATAGCGGTGGTTTACATTTATTTTGTGTTTGACAAATTTATGCCCAACTGCGATTTCCGTAGATTAGGGAAACGATTAAAAGTTCCGTTTACCATTGACTAACTGTTTCTTAAATGCGCTCAAATGTTGCAGAATATTTCATTTTCATTCCTTTAAGTAAAATTGGATAGCTAATAGAAACCACACTTGATCCGGTTTATGCGTACAGAGAATTGTTGGATTTAATTAACATACGCTTCATGAGTTTTAATCTCTTAATGACTTCTAGAAAAGCAATTCTTTTAAAAACCAATGCTGATTCTGCATACCTCTCTGCATATAATACCATTAAGAAGACTTAGGGTCTTTTGAATCGATGATTATCTACTAAACTTTCAGTTTTACTGTCCTCATTCTGATTGACAAGCTGCATATAATCATCCATGCACTGCTTCCACTTTAACAAATAATTTGCTCGAAACTAGTACATTATTTCGTTTTTCCACCTTTGGGCTAAATAGACGACAGAGCATTCACTAACACTAAGTTCACAACAAGGTTGGGGGCGTTTAGCGCGTTTTACGGCATCAGCGGGGTATGCTTGCATCTCGACCTGAGGATTCGAGGCTCTTGGTCGCCGTTGGAGGTATTATTGCATGCTTCAATCAAGAGTAAGGCGAAGAAATACACCCTCACGTTTTAGTTCATCACATTCAATTCTAAAAACTGGTCCTGAGGACAAGGAGTAATACTCGTTCACAGGGTGCTTAATAGGCTTGAATGTATAGGAAGGCTTTGGACTTAGATGGCCAAAATGGTGCCTTATGCAGCTGCATTTCCGATTCCGGTCGTCTTTTTGCGGTGTGTGATACAAATAAGATTTTGAGAATATTTAAATCTGACAAAGACTCCTGGAGTTTGTTAAAGGAACAGTACCTGTGTATTACCTTAATAAGGCTTGTGTGGCTAGAAATATCAAAAAGAAGGTTGGTTGCCTCACCTTCATGCCCGATGAGCGATCAATTCTTCTTGGTGAAAAGTCGGGTTACGTTACCTGCATTTCTATTGACGGAAATAATTCAGAGTTATTCCAAATCGATGGTGAGGATGCGTTTCTAGGACATCTTTCACTCCTCACAGACGTTGTAAGTCGATCCAAATTTTCAGTGGCGTTCACATTCCTGCATTTTTAGGTTTTAAATAAAGAAGGTCGACTTATCGGCACATGTGATCGAGATGAAAAGATTCGCATTAGTCGCTCCTCTCAGCCTCATGTTATCGAGTCATTTTGCCTTGGACATACAAAGCTAGTTTTTCAATGACTTATTCTTCCTCTCTAGGTCGGTTTTTGAAATCGCTTTCCCTGATAACAATCACCTCGTATCTGTTGCTGGTGTAAGTTTCTTTTATCTGGCTATATTTCCTTCTGTGCTCGTTTAGGATAGTCGCCCTTTTTTCTGTTGTAGGATGGATTCGTTCGTCTTTGGAATGCCCTCGAAGGGGTCGAGTTGGATGCAATTGAACTTGCCCCGCATCTGAATAAGATACGAGGTTGTGGAACTGATACTGAGACCCAAGATTTTCTTGCTTCGCGTCTGATTATTATCGGATGCACGACTGTACTGGGTGTTCGGTCGTACGTTTTGTGCTTCTGCTCGCACATTAAATTGCCATGTCTCTTTTCAGACATGATTGTATAGCCGCTGTAAAGCTCTTTAATGATTTCTCTGCTTTTGTAAGAGACGATGGCAGCGACGCAGTGGTTAGTGCAGTTCTCTGCCCCAAAAATGAGCGCTTTATTGACTGCTGTGTAATCAATCACAGAGTCACCGAGAAGGACTTTGAGGTTGTTTGTGTAACGGAACCTCTTTCAAGATTCGTGTCTTGGACCGCTGTGTACTGTAAAGATTCTGCGTTGGAATGGAGTCAGGTTTGAAGCATGTTACATTCCACTTCGCATAAGATTATTGAGCAATTAATGTCAGTCTTTTGCTTCTGATTACTAATTTTAGGTGAAGGAATGGGATGCCTTGCCGCCCGAATTGAAGGCCGAGAATGGTAAGATACAGATTTTGCCTGCGTGTTTTGCTAACTACGATGTGCTTTCTCTATGGTTCTTTGCGTCCTTTATCCTTGCAGAGGTTGTTTCAAGTCGCATGGGGGCCTTTATTTAGAAGTCTTAAGTGTTGTTATTTCTAATTTTAACTTCATTTTTTTTGCTCCAAAACCACCGTGTTTCAGTAAACTTGCATTCTGAGCCCTTCAGTTCACACCCTCTCAGTTGGTTAGGTTTTGTGTTCGCTCTCGGTGGCCCTCGTGGGTACCCAAAATGCACGAGTTTTGGCTGCGTTTCGGGCTATGGATAGGGGCATTAGGGGTGTCTCGTCTCGAGGGCTCTTGTTTGATTGACATTACTGGTACCTGTTCATCATCAGTTGAGGCTGTAATATATTTCTTGGAGTCAGAGTTGCTACTTGAGCAGCTGATGAAGTTGAAGGCGCTAGCACAAACGAGATTGCTACGATTCCCGTGCCATCAGCCGATCGCCTTACTAATAGCGTAGCGCATACCGTGACGGTTGATTCGTAGCTCATGCAGTACAAAGAATTACTCAGAGTCGACCTCGCTTCACGGAATGTCACAGAAGAAATGTTTCCTGCTTCACAAGTTGGGGCAAGCAGAGTTCGGTAAGTAGTGCATTATAACATTACCGCAGAAGATGGAGATCGCGCTTCGAACGAAAAGATAGAATTCCTACGAAGAAGGCTTGGTGACCGGTCATCTCTTTCCACCTAGCGGTGCGATGCCTGTAATTGGTAGTGAGTGAGACCAATGGTTTGGTATGTTGAACTTCCGGGCAGTGGGTTTGAGTTTCAAGTTAGAGTCTTGGCAATTACTAATTTGAGGCACTCGATTTATCCAGTTTTAAATCGGTTAAAACGCGTTTTGAGCGTCTTTTGCTGCGATTGGCGAGTGTTGGCTTTTTGTTAGATCGCAGTGACCTTTGATTTGGTAGTAAATCATTGTTTGCATAGTCATTTTTAAATGTCTCACGCGCGTCTTAAAAAAATTTATTGCCTTATAATCACCAGCCGCATTTTTTTCAAGATGGGAGATTTAGTCATTTCTTCCTCAGTATTCTTAGCGTTATTGTCGATGATACGTCCCTGGTCGTCTTCGTGACGGCAGAGGCTTCGTCGTTATGCGGGAATGGGACAATTTCTCAAGCTATCAAGCTAATGTCAGTTTAGCTTTCTTGGAAGGCAGAGTCAGTCTCCGTTGTTCATTGCTGTTTAGTTTTTAATGAATGCAATGGCCATCTCTTGAAGTTAGTTTTGGTTTTTTCGGCTTAAATTACGATCGTCATTGTATCTTTTCCTATCTGAGGTTCTTTTGCAGAGGAAAGCAACGATCATAAAATATTATGCTCATTTCAAAGATAATGATATTACTTTCTGGTTCCGTTTATCGAATTACTTACGACTTTCTCTGGTGAGGCATTATACAATTCATTTTTTCTCGCCAAGTCAATCACGTTTTTGCCCTCCTCAAGGTCACTTCCCACGACTGCAGATGCTGATGGAGATGGGAAAGAGTTTCGTCAATGCGAGCGGTTTCGACGCCTACGAGAAAGGCAAGGAGGAGACACACAAGCGTATCAAAGAGCGACACCAACGCCATCAAGCCAAACGGAAGCGGCAAAGGGTCAGGGTAGATGAGAAGGGGGAAGGGAAGGAAAAGGAAAAGGAAGCCTCAATTCCCTAGGTGGCGAAGCACTTGAAATATGTGAACTCATTCCGTCCATTTCTGTTTCCTCAAATGCACAGACAGAACAAAGCAGTCGTTCTGATTAAAGGTCAAAGATATGGAGGCGTTTGTTTACTGTACCTACTTTTAGGATTTTCGTAGGTTTAAGGTATTTTGTTTTGGTAAAGGGTGTTATTTTATCTGTGTTTTCAAGCCATTTCTTTGTTAGACACGTGAATAGCACTTAATTGAAGAAAAGTTGGAATTCATTCTTGCTAAATACTTCAGATTATTCAGTGTCGCGGTGACTTAGTGAGGGTACTCCTACGGGGCTAGGAGTGGGGTGACTTTGCCCTAGCGACTAGTTTCTCTCAATGTGCAAAGGTAGGAATTGATTTTGTTAGGAACTTCGGAATTGGAAGTCGCGGGCCTCCCTCCCACCTTGTGCTAATGGATGCGAAAGACACTTTAACCCTAATTTAAACGAAATGGCGAATTTGTACTGCCTGCCGGGATTATTAAGGATATTTCATGTGTGCGACCATTTTAGCTGCAAGTGTCTTTCGGCTTTTAGTGGTCTCTGCTAGAAAGACTTCTTGTAAGCTGTGCAGTTGCAAGGTACTATTCTTAATCTGTTCACACAGGTGCTTTGATTTACCAGTAAAGCCCTCTATTTTGCTCAGCTATCCCCTCTTAGTTCCAATCTCCATATGCGCTGAACGTCTCTTGTAACATTCCTTGCGTAGCATCTGCAGAGTAGGTATTGTGCAGTATCAGAAAGAACCACCCAGAAATGGTTTGAAATTCCTGACTCTGATAATGGATCACCCAAAACCGCATGGCTATTCGGGAAGACTACTGTTAACAGTGCTGGATTGCGTGTCGCTACCGGCACATCAGTTTAAGATTAACGGGTCGGCAATGCACTTCATTGTCGTTCAGCGCGCCTCATGAAGCAATTGTTTATATGCAAGGGGTGAGGGGTTGTGGAAGCTGGGGCAATGGATTTCGAGTGTCCTAGCAGCTGGTAACGAGCTTGAAGGGTTTTTTGATTTCACCGGATGTTCGGCCAGTAATCTAACAGCACAACTCTCAACGTGGTAACCAGCCCGTAAATCGCTATGGCATAACTTGTCACTTGAGCTGTAAGGGGCTTCTTTCAGTGCCAAGATATTTATTGGAATTTTTGATAGTTACGATTGGAGGGCATATTTCCATCCGGCAGACGTTCTAGGAAGTACAACCTGACCTACTCATCTTGCTGTAGATGCACAATCCGACCAAGTTTAATTCAAGAAGTTGAAAGGAGATCCCGCAGGACCTTCTGACTAACTTTACTGACCATAGCAGACTGCCTCTTTATGACTCATCGTAGAATTCTCAATCGAAACTTAACCCAATGCATTAGCATGTTTATCATTAAAACAGCTATCGGATGGTGACCAATCTCCACAGCTTAGCCGGATGAACAAGAGTAAAGTTAGCAGTGTACTTAGAGAGAAGGAAGCTTTTCAGCACCATTGGCCAACAACGACGGAACCGCTGATCTCGTAGTAAATGGCAAAGAGACGACAGCTATCGACAGATGAACGTAAGTGTCTGCTTTTGAGATCGCGTCTTAGGTTATGGATAATGCTACTACTTGCCCGTCACCGCTGTGTCGACTGGTGTCGCGATGGACGAAAGTGAAGAATAAAATGAAATATCGTCGGGAGGCTCTGCAAACGGATGAAAAATGGGTCCACTTGGCAGCTTGCATCATCTGTGTTGCACACGAAATTGTGCCTCAAAGCAGAGGAATGGAGACAAGATACGCCTCTGAAAATAATTACATTGCTTTGGTCAATCTTAAAATGTGTACACTAACTCATTACTACCAACATGGGAGTAGCTTATTCAATTTTAACTTTATTAGATGAGCGAAGTTATTCAACACCTTTCAATTCTTAAACTTCGCTTGGCAGCGTAAATTCCCATGGTGGCGGCAGAAATCGCTCCACTTCCTAAAATAAATTCAAAAGGCTAAGTGTTTGTGGTTACCTACCAGCACCGCGTACCTTCACCCTGCTCACTCGTCTGCTAGTTTTTATCTGACAGCCACTGCCTTGTCTCAGATGTCACTGGACACCTTGAAGGTAGGTGTGATGCTATTTCTTGGGCAGAAATAAGCAATAACTGAGTGTTTGGTAACGTAAGTTGGATGGTCACAAGAATTGCAAACTCAGCAGCCAGGCTAAATGTACAACAGCATGAAGACCCTTAACGACGTCTCCTTCCCTTCCACCACTTCCTTCTTTCAAGTGCCTCGAAATCCCCTGCACGCCATACATCAAACCTCTTTCGCGTTCACTTGCCTGTGCACCTTATTGGTGTTCTCAGTCTTCCCTGAAGTTATAATAAACTAAAGTAGTGTGAAACAGCATCTACAATTGGCACATGAATGAGCTGATGGGGTAATAGCACGACTCAAGACCGCACCGTAAATTACCATTGGTCGACATTCTGGTCCACCCTTTTTCTCATTTATCTTTCCGCCATCTCACACAGTCAGGATGACAAAATTGTGCCCTACAGCATTCGGACTAACAGAGAACAGATATCCATTTCATCCTTTTGCAACTTCTATTTGCGTGATTCACTGCCTCCAAGTTCCGATCTTAGACCCGTCACCTTGTGAATTTCACGTTGGTCTCTGGTCGCGTCCACCACATTACCACATTTACCGAGGTAGCGAAATTGTTGCTAGATCTCACCTCTTCTACTACGTATGCATGTACCGCTCTGCATATCCTCAGTCCCCACTGAATTCATCTCCGCCTCGGATGCCCTACTGTTGCATTACTGCGCTGATAATAGTGGCAACTGGGCAATTCAAATACTGTAAATATTAACATGGTCACCCGAGGCAGTGGCGACACAACAGTTGATCGTCTGTGAATATTTAAAATAAATCACTACACCGTTTAAAGAGATATTTACCAAATTTAAAAAACGCACCATTTAAAAATACCAAGCACTCCCAGTGAACGCCGAATGCGATATTGCACACTACGTAGCAACCGGTATCTGACGTCTCAATCTGAGTGGTATATGCTTGATTATCATCATGCAAATTTTTCTAGTCAAGATTGTTCAGCGCAATATCTGAGCTCCCTGGACCAGCTTTCACGACCTTAAAAAGACGAGAAAGGCTTCACTTCATTTGAACCTACTGTATTCAACCAAAAGGGGATGGTAGGCATATTACATACTACGCCTTAAAAATATCCATTCAATAGATTAATAAGTGTAGCCAACGCTTAACATCGACGCAAAAGGTGCTTCATCAGGATCTGAAATGAAATGGAACCTTACCGCAAAAGAAACTATCCTACGAGGCCTCCAAACTAATCCTCCGCGAGCAGAAGCATAAGATACATGACCCCACCAAAAACGAACTCGCGGGATTACTAACATCTCAGAAATGGCCCTTCTCAATCGTCTCCAAGCCGGCTTGTGATCCCATGAGACCCCACTATGGTAAAGATCAAAGCTGCTAACAAAGGCGGCACTGCACATCCCCTCCGCCCACAGATAAGACAGACACCGACCAGATATACCTTGGTTGTAACAAACGGATGGGATCACCCAGGAAGCAGAAACCGAATGGATCCCGTCCGCACAAGCAGATAGACGTTCTTGACCGTCTAGCCTTCCACGCTCATTAGTTAGTCTACTGCATCCATTTTCTGCCCTAATGGCACGGTCAAAAAGCACGTGCACTCATGGTTTAGTTGTCAGTACGGTCGGTCCGTGAGCATACGTCCAACTACTGACAGGTCAAGGTCGTAGAAGCGATCGTCCCTTTGTGCCACAGAAACCTACCATGATTCTATCTGTATAGCTGACGCTAAACCAAACGGAGGAAGGGCATCCCCTTCGTGCCACTTAAACAGGGCATATTTCCGGCTTCAGCCTCGTGTTCAGTTGACTGAAAGTAGCGTAACATTGCTATCAACTAATATAAAGTAGGCCCTAACAAACGGTGAGACCCATACTGTTCCAGTTTGACAAACGCATAAAACGTCAATAAGCGTGAGCACAAATGAATGGCAGGAATGTCAGCAGATGCATATAGTTTTACAACTCTAAGGGACTGCAAAAACATTGGAGGATAAAGATACAAGATAGTAAGAAGGCTAATTCCATGCCGAGCTTATGTAATCCTTGTGGAATTTGTCCAAGCAGCCGTCCAGGTAGATCGCACCATTCCTGCGACAGAGTGGTTTCGTTGTTAAACAGAGTAAATGAAAATTCATCCAGTTAGCTCCATTCAAGCATGAATTCCGAACAAATACACACGAGGCGCAGACTCACTTTAGTGTCTTAGCAGAGGTTGTAATGTTGTCGAGGGTGACAAGGTCTTTGTCCAATTGGGCCAATTCATCGGAAAGGACTTTTGCCGCGCCCTCACCCTCGTTTCCAAGACGCTTTTGCATCTGCTGCAGCTCGCGCTTCACCTTCAAGGCAGAGTCAACGTGCACTTTATCGTAACAAAAGTGGCTCAGAACCCAATAACAGCTGGCAGCAGTAGCAAAAAATTGCAGATATCTCACATAACTTATAAGGCGTACCCATGAATGAAAGTAGTCCGTTAGGGGACTGAGAGTGAAAAACCCTATTCTCTCAGACACGAAAAGTATTCGGGTCAAACCAGCCTTACTATAAATACGCGTAACAGTTATTGACAAGTATTGTTCATTTACATTAGACAAAGGCGTAAGAGCGAACCAATGGCAAAAGCCACAAAGCACATTACGATAAGATGATGGGATGCTCAGAAACTTGGTGATTCGATAATTGAGGAGCATAAACACTTCAAAGATGCAATTTAAATCCCGACGGTGGTGGTTCTAAGCCCACCATACAACACAGAAGTCATTCCTGTAAGGATGTCTGATCATCGGTGGTTGCACAGGGGGCCTATGTCAGTGGCGTTGCCTCGACATTGATCCAGCGCTGTGAACATTTAACACTCGAAACACCAGCTCCACACGTGGGAAATACAATAAGACTTTCTCTTGGAACAATAACGAACACCAACATCCACAAACGGTTCGGCCATACCAACAAACGCTCCCCTGGCGAGCACGCCTGTTGCACCACGTGTGCGGTAAAATCCAGCCTACATGTGCAAAATTACCATGGAACTACGAAAAAAGGATGTGCACTTTTCTTCTCAAAATTAGCTCTTGTCCATCAGTGACATACCCCAATGTCCCAGTCTGAAACGAATGCGCATCATGCCAAACAGCTTGAGAGTCCACGACCCATTTGGCACCTAACCCCAATCGTTCCACGACCAGTGGACGCATCGCAGATTTGAAAGGTGGCTTAAAATCATTCCACATTAGCAAAAAGTAGTACTTGTTAAAAAAGCTAGCTTATGTGTCCATAATGCGCCCCCAAGGTGCTACGAAGAAGAGGAATGCTAAGAAATGTTCAGCAAAGACCGCAAACGCTTTTTTGTTTTACGCTCTACCTTTTCTGAAGTATTGGCAAAAAACGCCCATTTCATAATATTCGCTAAAAAAGAGCTATCACTCTAGAGTAAACATGATTGACGGTTTTATTTTAGCGAAGAGGAAACACTGTTGTTGCACCATAATTTGCGTGATGTAAGTAGAGAGTGAGTGCCGAGGTTACTGGCTCATTTCTAGCAGCGCGAGTGACCATGAATCGAAAGGATAATAAGGTTTCGAAGACGACTAATTAAGAACCTTTGCAAGTGCCTGGACAACTTAGGGAGGAGCATTGGGATTAAGGCAAGGGTGGATGAGAGCGCAGAAAGAGGTGTTGAGCGAGGCCTACCTGATGCCGTGCGTTGGTGCCAGTGAGGTCAACAATGAGACGGAGCTTGTGTGAGGCGTAATCGACGTACTGAGACTTAAAGACGGCTTCGCGTGCTCTGTTTGTCCATGCCAGACGCTCGTAGGCGTAGAGACCCGCATAGAGCCCGCCCAAAATCATTATCATACGCCAGCCTGTCGCTTTCAGCACCTATGTGAAGAGAAGAATGCCCTTTACAGTGGTCCTTATAGCAGTTCCGTTGAATGTCAGGGAAAGATCAAAAGAACAGTGGACTCTGGTCGTCTCAGAATAATTTTAATCAGCCTTTAATGTTGTTTTTATCGTTGTTTCCAGTGGATCCAGGCGCCTGTTGTTCTATTCAATTGTTGTTCACAGATCTACTCCACAGCATCATCTCACCACACTAAACAGACCTTTCTAATGACTGACCGCGACGGTGGCTCGAAGCTTTACCCACTCCGCTTCACATATCACATGCTTTATAAAGTCTGGTAGTAGCGCGAGGATGTATGCCCAATACCCATTCACACCAGTGCCTCAGAAATCATACAAACAGAAGGATAGATTTGCAAAGACACTGAAGGGGAGAGCATTGCATGTAAGTACATTTTTGAAGATAATATATGGATTTCTGTTCGCGTCACACAGAATAATAGTTTTCCTGCCCCTCTGTGCACCAATAGTAAGACCAATTATGCCCCATTACGCATTTCAATCTCTTCAGAGACAATAGGGATACTATATGACCAAAACAGATAATTTGCAGACATCATAAAGTTCCTAGCCTTTATGTCCGGAACTACAACTGAAATCCATGAGGATAGTCTTAAATTTCCTGTGGTTCCCGTTTTTGCTGCTAATTCCCGAACATTCTAGAACGTTGCGCTCGCTAAAATACTGCACGAGTGCAAGGCTAAGACCGCCCGTGATTCCGTAATTCCCCATTAAGATAGATCTAAAAAACGCCTTAAAGTATGCCATTAACGAAGGCAAAAGACGTACGATTCCACCAACTACGAGCAGTCCGACAGTGTTTCGGCTGAGCAGAGCTGGAAGAGAGGAGAGGAAAAGCGGCAGAACCGGTGAATACTCCGGCATTCCCTGCGACCCGATCTAGAAAGGACAACAAAGCGCGACTGGCAATCAGTGCTCATTGACCTTTGCTATTACCTCAGTATTACATTAGAATATGCTACTATTTGATGCATTCAACTTGGACTGAGGCATTTCGGTTTACGCTTTCAAAATGAATGCTACCGTGGCGGCACTACCCATGCCACTAAAGTAGCATGTGTCTTAGTACTGCTTATAATAATCTGCACACGCAACAGATCGACCTGCATAGTTGAATGCATGTGAATAGAGACGTAAACCCGAAGCAAGGACCACTGGAGTGGACAGGAGACTTAAAGCACAACATGGTTCGGTGATATGGCGTTCACCCACTCACTGGTAAGGCACTTGAGCATTATAAACTTTTCGAAAGCGTTCTTACGAACATTGGAGCTTTGTGTGGAAATCCTCACCAATACTAACCCGTTGCAAAAACATACAAGGGACAAATCTTTCTGTGAAAATGGGTCTCTGAAAGGCCAGCTCAGAGACCGGCGTTTCACAACTGACGATAAAGCGAAGTAAGCCGTTCTAGTATTGTTAACCTGCACGGACGTCGTTACGCACCGAAGCTCCGACTCGTTTGGATGAGTGTATACGAATCCCAAATTATTAAATTTAGAAATTCCCGCCCTTGCCATTTGTCCGTGTCTTATGTAAGCTCCCAAGTCTTGACATGACTTGAACGCCACCCTTAACAATCCACACCAGGATTCAACTAAAACGGATACAAAACTCACGTAACCGCCTGTCCACGCATTGGCAGTAGAGCCAGAGGAATAAAACCCGCCGCGGCGTTGGCGGAGCAGCCGCTCGGCTAGAGAGGAGAGTCCAAGAGAGAAGCGGAAGCGCAAGTCCTCCCTGAACTCCGCACAGATGTTGCGACAGTCCACATGGAACTCTGGCTCGAAGGAGCTCGAGAGAACGCTGTGCATTATTCTACTTTTTGCCGACTCATCTGCCTCCACCAGGCTCTCGTAGATGTCTGCAAACACAGGATCGAGTCAAAAGATGTTATTATATTCGAAGCTTCCGATTTCCTCTAAGAGAGTCCACGATCGCTGGGGGGTTCTACTCCTCATTTACGTTTCAATAAGCGACAACTCTGATCATGAGCATTCACTAATTTGATCTTCATAGCGGTGACGACACTAGCTAGAGCCTGCAAGCTCTGAATTTTCAAGTCAAGTAATTGTGCTTTCCTTTGATTGAAAGGACGTCATCAACATTTCGGTATTCTTATTATGAAAAGCCAAACTTTCGAAAATTAGCCAAACGTTTGGAGATCCATAATGTCTGCAGAATTCTAGTCTGACAGACCTTCATGTGTCAGTAGGTATCAACTAATCATAACCATCATATCTCAAACTGAAGGAAATGAGCAGGCCAATTAAAATCGAGTTCGAAACCCGTATCGCTACGACGAGCCACAATGCAATTTAAATCACCCGAATAACGTCGTGATGAAAGCCGCAGCGAAGCAATCCCATTCACTGTGATGACATTCAAAAGGACGGTGGCTATATGGCGGAGCAATATCAGTTCTAGCTAGCTTTCAAGTTACACGAATTCTTTCCCCATGATGAAGAAATACTATCAATCACATAAACCCGTCAAACAGGATTTGATAGATAGATCAAACCAGTACTTACTGGCCATAATCTGTTCAGCGCGCACAACCTGTGAATGAATGTCACCGGCACATGCATCCGCCAGTTTTTTACCCAATTCGCGTTCAATGTAGGCGTTGAGCTCGTGACGATAGGTGCGTAGTGCCGCTTCGTCGTCCGCCACAAAACTGTGCCCACTGAAGCTATCCACCAGTTCGCCCAGTCGCCGGATTTCGTTGCAGAGCGCATTGGCCACCTGAGCCTCTACGTCCAGCAAACATTTGGCGGTGAGATCATTGATGGTTCTGGCAGCATTCTGCAACTTCGCACGTAACTCCTCCAGTCGCACCTGTGAGAGACGCCGGTAACGAATGCCTGCGTCCCTTTTGTACGGTAAAAAGTAGCATTCGAATTCGAGGAGGCTAAACCAAAGCCTCTGTTTACATCCTTTTCCTTTCAATTTTCCAAAGATAAGAAACATTCTTATTTTAACCCACCGACTGCACTATGGAAGGCCCAATTCGGGGCAACATTAAACACCCAATACGACAGCACTCAAGATTGTTACCAACTATTCTAGTAACCCCAGATGCCAAAGGCCATTTTACGAAGTTCACACCTTTCTCTTACCAAATTTTCGACGACAAAAGGATATTAAGAGTGATGCACTGCACTAGGCCCAATTCCGATGTCACAAGCACGAAACAGTGCGCTAATCAACTCCGCAATACAAAAGCGGACCTTTGAGAACTAATGCATCCTCTTTAGTTCTCCAACCCGAACTCAAGCTGTCGGAAAATGATATACTTTGAACTGTCCTATCGAGTTCAAACCCAGCGCGAACAAAATAGTGATATCGCAAATAGCTACCACAAATCTGAGATATATAGGCTCCTCAAGTACCTATTTTGAAAATCGACAGTTGCATGAGCCAGTGGAAAGAGACCAGCAACACAATGGATAAGAGATAACCCCAGTAATGGGCCTAGATAGAGAAATTGAAAAGTGGGCAGTGTCACGTTTGGGAAATGTAAATAAGAAAAAAAATCTTTAAAATCACAAACAGTTTGAGCTGAAGGCAAAATAACTACATCCAGTTTAGCAAGCAGCACCAATACATGCAATGACAAATGACTTGTCAACAATCCGATTGGGTAGAAAACGGCAAGACAGTGGCGCCACATGTTAAACAGAAAATGAGTTAGTAAAACCAACTTAATCTAAAATCAAGCACTTTGCATGAGCCGATCGACAAAAACAGGTCCAAACGGTGAAAATAAACAGATGCCATAATTAATTATGAAAGTGAAGACTTTCAAGCTGAAACTCAAAGGTTCAACAATGGATGACAACAAAAGTAGATGCCATCAATAAAACTACTACGCAGAGAGGTAAAAAGTTTACGTTTAAAATGTGATTTTAATTCAGAACCAAGTCCCGCCGATGAACAAGAAGCGAGCGCCGTAGAGGAATGGACAAAAAACAAGCGAACGCAATGAACATGAAATATGTGCGATAAGAACACAACAAACACAACCTATTCATTTGAAATCAAACTGTTCACACATACTCCTCTAATGAAGTCGGCCACGGGGCAAACCACAAGTAATAAATCCAAATACCTGCCGGGATGAATCTCAAACGATGTCAAACGGTATAGGTAGAGGAAATGGAGTATGATACAAAACAAAGTCAATTGAGCGTACTTCTCCTCCAGAGCAGCCTCGTAGGTTGCCTCCATGAGTTGACGAAAGTAGGCAGCTAATTCCTTTCCCTGCTCCGCGTGGGAGGCGAACTTGGTGCGAGTGGCCGAGTCGGAGAGGATTTTCTGCAAAGTACAGACATCAACTGCTGATTACTTGTTCGTAACGCGGAGATAGACATAGTTCATGTCGGCTCAAGTTGTTTTCGAATGATTAGCAGGAAAACAAAGATTTGGAAAACAGTTCGTACGTGAAAGGCACCTCCTACGGTCGGTCATCAGGATGAATCGAGTTAATTTGCAAGGATAATATAAGGAGTAGAAAAACGGTAGATTGACTAATGGATCAACTAAATAAGAGATGATTGAGGAGCCGTGTAGAAAGAGTATGGGAAACAGTTTATCTAGATTAGCAGCATACGTTCCTGCTGTAAACGGAGTCACTAAGCATTACAGTCTGAGGTTTGTGCGAGTGACCTGGATCTCATCGAGTCTCCAACCAGATAGCGCAGACGAACTTCAGTACTGAGAGACCGATGTGTTAATAAGCAGAGGGAAGCATGGTGATCATGTACATGCCCGGTGGTTAGGTAGCGAAGACCAACTGGATCCAAGTCTGTGACTCAAGATATGCTCAATTGTAGTAGCTGATTGGCAACGGGTTTTAGGTGGTTGCCAGAGTACGACTATCCCGGTAACCACTGAACAGGAACGGAAACGCTTCATAGATTAGCAGAGCTTCCCAGCACTTTCAACACTTTCGAAATTGGAGTGACTTTCAATTACCTCTAGTAACTATGCATTTACACCAATGCATCCGTGCGCTCAAAAGTAAGTGAAATTAAAAAGACGATAGGCAGCTAATCTTTAAAAAGAACCTTTTGTTAGAGGTTCGATATTTGGATGGAGGATTCACGAAACATCTTGTTCAATTAGATTAAAAACTAAAATTGGGTAGCCTTTTGTTTGTTGTCGCCAAGCACCTAGACCAATGATTCAAGTTTCCAGTCAGTTTGCACAGATGGCGTGAGAGCCACTTCCTCTGAGCTTTAACTGAGAAAGACAGTTAAAGGTAATATTGGGATCTTTTATGCCTTGTTAAATTAGTCCTAACTTATCAGCAGGATGCACAATGTGTAGTGATGTGAAGAAGGAGCGTTTTTATACTTAGCGCACAGTAAATGAGACTCTTTAGCGTCCAGTAATGTATCAAGAACACATTTTCCAGTTACTCACTAGTTTCTAAGCTGGTGAGATTTTTTGACGACTTCCTACAGTATTCTCTGTCCACTTGAGTAAAAAAAAC
Organism: Taenia hydatigena; assembly: GCA_036345935.2. Taxonomy (NCBI): domain Eukaryota; kingdom Metazoa; phylum Platyhelminthes; class Cestoda; order Cyclophyllidea; family Taeniidae; genus Taenia; species Taenia hydatigena. The sequence goes on from JADWOT020000008.1 coordinate 13,420,622, forward strand.
TTATGTCCGCATATTTTCTGAGGATTTTAAGTGTAACTGAGCGGAAAACCAGCATTCAATCATACTTTTACAGTCGCAAGAATATAATAGAAACGATAGTGGATGATCAAAGTGAACGAATCACCGGAAGGACTGCATGGGATAGAAAGCCCAACGATACTCCTGAGGACTTCATGCTTGAAGAAATTAGACATGACACAAGACGTGATTTTAAACGACATAAATCACGAGATTAACACCAAGAAAGAATCTCATCACAGTCCACAATCCTTTTATCTATAAAACTTGGCTGAAACCTGAAACTTCCCTTTTCAAGATATACTTGCCATTCTTTCCTAAAAGAAGTTAAAATAATTCGATGGATCATTCCCAACACCAAGAGATCACAGGCTGATTATTATCCAAGCGACGAAAAAAAGTGTTTCTCCAAACGAAAAAAAGTTATCATATCAATGCGAGGTGCAACTACTGCTTGCATGGGCATGCGAAAATTGACTGTACACAGATAAACAAGGCAATTACCTCAAAAACTTTCTCAAAAGTGGAGAATTCCATCAAACGAGCCTGCCATCCGTCAGCCAGTGGATAGCCTAAAGGAGGCAGAAGGTTTCTTGAAATTAACATTATGAAAGTTCCAAAGACGTTCACTTAGTATGATATTAGAAACATACCGGAGTACGTAATAGGATGCCTTGTCAATAACAAGCCGGCTGACTTTGCCTTTCAGCAATAAATTATTTATCTAATGTGAAAAGCGCAAAATTGCCTAGTGCCATGCTACATATTAGTCAGGTATACCAAGAAAATAATTTTCCTTTTGGAGTGAAATGAAAAAACCTCCAAATTTAATTGAAACCCACAATCCAACCTTGTGTTCATCAACGCGCAGTGCTCATCAGGCTTTAAAGGGCAACTCTTGAGGTGACAGTAATGCAAAAAATAGTACATGATCAACAAGGATAGTAAAGTTTATGCAAAAATTGTAGCACCTAACCAACTAAGTAAATGAAAGCACTATCCAGAATAGCTGAAAATAAGTCAATAGGACGGAAAGCAGATTAGCAAGCGAAAGTAGCCAATGAGTGTGTGTCCTCCCATAGTGCTGCATAAAGATTAACGCAAGCACTTTTCATCCAAGGACACAAAGAGAAATGCCACTAAAAATAAATAAAACGAAATGAGTGCTTCAAAATCGATGACATCCTTAATTAAAACATCATGATTGCTTGATGCCACAGCTCCATGCAAATAATTTTGTTGGTATTATGGGAGGGATTAGGTACTTCGACTACTAAAAGCGATTATCAAATGCAAAGGAAATCGGTGGATTGACATGGGAAGCAGTAACAACAGCAACATCCGATGACATCCATTAGCAAACGTGGCAACACACCACTGAGATGCCCAGCTGTGTCGGCCTTAATGCTAAAAACAATGGTTGCGAAGCTTAGAAGACCAAACAGAAAACAAAAGCGCAATGGGCTCAAAGAATAGTGGTACCAGCAGAAAGTGTAACAAATCCGTGGTGTTTATTCTCATTCCTGGAGAATGAATACTACTGAAAATGCTAGCTTTTTCTGGTCAGTGCCTGGAAAGGCTGGAAGTTGTGCAATTCAAGAAGTCGAAATATGTGAGGAAATGGGTGATCGATGCTGCCAAGTAACTAATGAAGAAAGAACATACCGCCAGTGGAGGGAGAGCCAATGTTGGGCGCAGAGCCAGGTGGAGTGCCGCCATTGAGAGACTTGGCTCGAATGGTGAGGACCTCGCGGGCGGAGACAAAGAAGACGCGCTCCATGGCTTCCTCGTGTCCGCACACTTTTAACTCATCCGTTAGGAAGGAGACGCACCTCTGCATGTGTTGCTCTTTCACCTGCATGCACAAAGAGAAGAGTTAATGGCCTAACAAATAATATATGGACACTCCTCTTTAACCTCCAAAGGATTAAATGACGGTCCTTCGTAGCCAAAGCGGTTATCGTTATCAAACAAAACCAGTTCGACGACTAAAGCTATAGGTTGCCTATGGCAAGCAGCTTTGTAGAAAAAACATTATGGGGAGCAGATGTTTTAGCATTTTTATAACACTATTTTAAGTGAAGAAATTGGAAAAGAATGATGTAATTAAAGAGGCCATGTCACCCAAGCTGCTATTCTTTCAGCCCTTCTAAAGGTCGATAGGGCACTTGAAGGCCTGCAACACGAAAATTCTTTCAAGGTGAGTCGAGCATTGGAGAATGCGCGCTTGAGATTAGGTTCTGAGAAACGTACGGCTGGGGTTCGCAGAGTACCGAATTCGACGCTGTATCCCGAGTTCCCATCCAAAATGACAGACATCACCAAACGAATAGCTACGCCTAACAGAACCACACACAAAGACAAGACAAGGGCCAAACGTCGCCCCAAGTACTGAATGGCTCAAGCCATGAATTGATTATGTTGAACAGCCTCTTCTACAATATCTCGCCAAAAGTGTCACGCAGCACATGCAATAAATAAAAGCCTTGTCCGCCTTAAAATCGCCAGAAACTTAACCGATAATAAATTAACCCTAATCCTTCCGTCAAAAACAAAACTCCTTCCAGACCCATATGACGCAAAATACGTTGTCAGATAACTTGGACACCAATCGAACATATGCGCCAATCTCTTTACAAACAGGACGGCGGTTGTTTTAGTGTCAAAAGTGAAAGGAGCTTGAAAATTCCTGAAAATTGGCACGAAATACGCGCCGAGTTTATACATAAATGGCATCAAGTACCACCAACACTAGGGTATTAACTACCTTCTACGAAATTATTATGTGAACAATGGCAGACAGCTAATATATGTCTTGCTCATTTTGCAATTTCTCGAAGAATAAATGGATTATGCTATGTTAGAAAAGATTTCTTATGCACTGGAAAGCCAAAATCTTGAAAAATCGATATAGTTTAGGGATTAGAAACCCACAAATAATTAATATCATGAAAAGCGGGATTTGTCAACCTGCACCATAAGGCAGTTTTTAGCAAATACAGATATTCATTCAAATGTCTAAAATATGAAGTTCATCAAAACGATGGTCTTAGCTCCCGAGAAAAGCTTTAGTTAAGGCATAAAATTTCACACAAATCACGAGTAAAAGAGGTAATGAGCGCTTCTTGTACCTACAAAAGTCTAACCCATGCGATAATGACATAGAGCATAGAGATTGATGGAAACATTCACAAGAAATAAGGCAGTGAGCGCAGTAGCCAAATAACTTGGTGAATTTTTCAAAAATATTGCCAGGCTTTACATGCAAACAAATTTTCACTCAAAAAGATTATTAAGGGAAATTTGCTGCATAAGTTCAGGAATATGAGTCCAAAATGATAGAGTATGGCTGGGTCACGTCTTACAGCGCCAAATGATTGCGAAATCAAATAAGACTAATGGCAAGATTATGACTGTGAGCACAATGCAAAAAGCGCGCCGAATCTCCGCAATGACTGTAATGGAGTCAACTAAGAGAATAAAAGTGTGAAAGTTGCGGTTGGCATTCTTTCTTACTAACCAAGACTATGCCCGACGCCTACAGTATGCACGTGGTGGCATCTGTGATTAGCGGTACCTGAGAATTACCACCAAGTGAATTTTGCAAGGCGGCAAACTGCGCATGAGCACACAATGAGACGGCGTAAAATATCCACTCCGAATCCAAGTAAAGCCGAGACATTAACATTTTGCATTAACCACAGCTGGGAGAAAGGAGCAAAATTGAAGATGCTTGGCTTAATCAATACCCATGAAATAGCAATTTGTCAACACCAGGTATAAATTGAAAATTAAGGAATCCGATATAACATAGAAATAAGCTGGACTTACCAAACCACTAAGCAAAAGGTGTTCGATTACCAAAAATAAAATTATCAATGAATCACATTAGGGACTGTCCTGTTACCATCACAAAGGTATACCATCAGTACTGCGAGTCCCATATCGAGCATGAGGTTGTCTGCTGCAATGCCCCTCCCAGAGCAGTTTCTCTGTGCAGCAATGAAACAACCGCGAGCTCCATCACAAAGTTGTTGATGAAGCGTAAGGGAGATTAGCTACTAAATGCGTGGCAGTTGGATAAATTACGTTCTGGTGAGTGGCTTTGATCTGCAAAAAGTCAATTATGTTGTAGACCTAAACTGTATGGAACAGATGACAAACTGAATGGGAAAAATGCATTGTGAACTACAAGGAAGCTAAGTAGAATGAAAAAACCCACAAACTCACCGATGAAAAACTGACCAAAATAAATAATTAGACTAAGGACAGTCGCAGATATTCGGAGAGGAGGTAGACAAGTGTAGATAAGAGTACCAAAGCCGAATGTTTGTCAAAATTTATTCACCAAAACGCGACCAAACTATGGCGGTGACTACGCGTTCCGACCAACTATACGCAATCCATTTTCAAGCACATTCGAACAAAAATTTGAGTGAAATGTATATCCATTGTTCCTCCCCGGACGATGTGTATCAACAAACAATCTTGAGCATGGGATATTGAAAAGAAACAGAAACCATGGGCATCAAATGACTTCACCAACAATAAGCGGGTGAAAAGAAGTACCTGATCGGCTAATTCTGCTTCACCAGCTGAGGCATCCCATCTGTTGTTGAGGATGAAGATGTTTGGCTTGGAGATTCTGCTGCTGACGCGATAGAAGAAGTCCTTTTCCTACGTTAAGACAAAGAACCTGCGCTTAACCGAGTTCCCAAAAACTATGGCGGGTAATAAAGAAAGACTCATTTCTCATGGATCCGATCCACAGCGCTACTAAATACAGGAATAGATTATTTAGCACCATGCAAGGATGCATTCTTAACGTTAACTTGTACCAATACATAAAAATTGTCACCAATGTCATTTAAATCAATCGAATTTCAATGCGTCCACGCTAAAAATCAAAAGAGAAAATGTATAGCCGCTACTTCGGATTAATTGCCAGACGGAGTAACAATTTGTAGTGAAAATAATTCGATAGGATATTCAAATGAATAAGCCAAATAAGAACATTAAGGTAGAAGATCGTTTCAATTGTGAGTTATTTTGTTTGTAATTCTTAAGTAAATGAATAAATGAAATGAGAGACCACCAAAGTTTAATAAACTTCGATTAACTATTGTTATGAACTGCTGCGTTTGAGCGCGCTTACTGTTGAAATTTCAATGGAAATATTTGAGTACAGCGAAAGCATAGAGAAGTCTTTATTTCTTGAATATTATGAGCTGAATTGCGACAATGACCGTGCTCATACGCAGCCATGGTGAGTCAAAGCAATAATTCTGAATCCAATATTCGTCCGCAACTTTTACATAATAGCAAAAATAGCAATTGCCGATCCTTTTTAAGTCAACCACTATTCATAAGTCAAATGATTTAAAGCGTACAGCCTGCATTAGAGTTGACTCGGCGTTGGCAACGAGGATAAAAACGTCAGCATCAAGACAGTGCCTATCAATCCATGCGTCCATGTCAGGATCAACATTTACTCCAGGACTGTCTAATAAGACCACGTCTTCTCGCAGCAGATGGCAGCTGGAGCTCGGCCAGAAGAGGTAGATGAGCGAATCACTTGCCATCTTTGCCGAGCTCAACGAATGTGCCAAGTGACTAACTGATTCTATCGGTTGGGCCTGAAATAAAATAACAAAGATTAGTCCTTCTGGGTATTAAGCGATAAAGTCAATAACACAAGGCGGGCGCATACTTCCGATAAAGTTTGGATCTCTTCACCTGAATCGGAGTAGGAAATAGATTCCTGCTGCAAGAAACCTTGACTTTGATTAGTGCCTTGGACTTGGACAAAACAGCTTGTTGTGTGTCCGATACCGGAAGGCAGAATTCGCGAGCCAAGCATCGCATTTATGACCGTACTTTTGCCATTCGATGTTCTAAATTGCGTAGAAAAGTGAATGACCTCAAGGCGGCAGGAAAAAAGTGCTCCTATATAAGCTAACCACCAGCAGAAAATGGATACAATGAGTGGGCAAAACCAATTAAAACACAAGAGAAACCCAATTAACTAGATGAATAGCACCACGCGAAAGGCATAAAGGACAAAAATTCGCAGCATACGTGCATTTAGTACTTTCACCTAAATTTGATAAAACATAGGTAACATGTAGGCTACGCAAACATACCGTCCGAAAAAGGCACACTTCATTTGATTACGCGAAATGATAGACTGAATTTGCTTCACGCGCTCAAAATATGGCTGTAAATCAGTTTTAGAGGATTGCTCAAGGGCTGGAGAGAGCCGTTTGCCAGCCTCTTCTGATAGTTTATCGTTGAAAAACTGTCTACAGTCATTTACATAATCCTCGATTTCGGCGAAAATTTTCTGTAATTCCTGCTTAGCTCCCTTGAATTTGAGGAGATCTGAGTGTGTACTGCTTCTCATAAGAAGATTTCTCGGACGAGACCCAACCTCAATGGCTTTGAGATCTTCCCCCATCACGTAAGAGGAAAAACGAACAGCAGCCCTGAGGAGCAAAAAGTTCGCTTAAGGTCCGAGTGACTTAAACAAATTTTTAGTTTTTTAAATTCAACCAATTAAGATAAAAACCATTAAACATGCAAAATCATTTGCATACAAATATAGAAGCACTCGTTTTGATGCTTATATTGCATAGATTCATTTCCAATATTCATTTAATGTGTTAAGCAACTTGTTCTATCTAAAAAATGAAAGGAGCGCCCGTCATTCGTCCTTCAGCACTATTAAGTTTGCTTGATGCAATATGTGTAGCATCCTGAGATTCCCTTGAAGACAAAAGAAGGCAGAATACCGGGGAAGAATATATGCATTTAACAGCCAGAAGGAAATGAGCTGCTGGCATGGCCCAGGGGCCAGCCTACGCAGCTAAGGCAATGTGGCCACCTCTGCGACCCTGACCGAAACCAACAGTCAAAACAAACAAACTAGAACTAAAAATGCGGTAGAATTGCTCATTACTTACCAGTGTTACTCGTACTAGTATCGTCACTGCCTCCTCTTCTCTGCGGCTGTTCCTGGCATGCGAAAATTAATTGCTTTGACTGTAGCGTCCCGAGGCTCCCTCTAAGGCAAAAGAAGGCGGAATGCTAGGGTAGAACATATACATATTCACCGGACGGAGGGAAAAAGGCTGCTGGCATGGCCCGGAGGCCAGCTCACACAGCTAGGGCAATACGGCCACCTCTGTGACCTTGACCGAAACCAGCAGTTCTAACAAACAAAGTACTGCATTGACCATCGTTATTGCTCTAGATAAAAGGAAATTAATCGAGTTTTAATAAGGATTGTGGGACGGGTGTTGACCTTCTCATACACGATGTCGCAGCTGCTTTCCCACCCCTCGCCTAAAGGGCACATTTAAATATGTAGTACTTTGTTTGTTAGAACTGCCGGTTTCTGTCAAGGTCACAGAGGTGGCCGTATTGCCCTAGCTGTGTGAGCTGGCCTCCGGGCCATGCCAACAGCCTTTTTCCCTCCGTCCGGTGAATATGTATATGTTCTACCCTAGCATTCCGCCTTCTTTTGCCTTAGAGGGAGCCTCGGGACGCTACAAAATAACTATAAGTAGCGTTATTGATCATTCCTGAGGGAGCATTGTTTTTGTATGCAAAAACGCCGAGAGGGTATTGCCATGGTTGAATGTCTACCACGATGTTAGTAAAAGCCGTGTGATTAAGCATAGATTTAACCAAATTTTGACATATTATTTGCCAGGACTCTGTGGCACTCTAAGGACAGCTCTAATTTGCTTGCTTTGACTGATTAAATTTATTTTTTTTTCAAAACCATCACAAATGGCAAATTTTGTTTGTAAGCTCACTGGACGCATTTATAAAAGGTTGCCACGCCCACCCAATAGTTGTACGGAATGCAACAACTTATTCGTCAGCGTTTACGCTCATATCACCTTTTAACTGGGCGTCAAATACGGTTGGAGATGTTTGGCTCTACTTCGTACTTCCATCTGGCATGGTTCCAGTCCGATGTGTCCTGACAAGCTGAGATAGGTTTAAGTTTGGACTTGTAATCATGTTACCTTTCGTTCTACTCTCGGAGGCAATTGACAATTTGACTGATCTGAACGCATTGAAGGATGGAATAGTCTTATTGTGGTGGTTCCACGTTCTACACATTGAAAGCCTTTGAAACCTGGGAACATCGACGGTTTCCATTAACAAGTAATTAGATCTTCTGTCTCAACCTGGACGGCTGAAAAGACATTTAATTCCCCACTCTGCTTTTACCAGAGACTTAAGGATGGTCACGAGCGAGCTTGACTAGACGTGCGGAATTCACCAGGGATTTTATAGAAATTTAATCACCCATCGTTATGACAGATGAGTTGCTGTGTTCATTTAAATCTCCCATTGACTACCTGGTAGTCAAATTAACGGTCCCAACCATACCTCATGCGTCCCATAAATTTGTGGAACTGTTTTATTAAGACTGGCATACATCTATAATACGAAAAATGACAAAATTTGAATTGTTTTCATGGCCTCATTACTTCTCCTTCTCCCACGCTTTTCCAAATGAATTTATGTTTGCAGATGAAATGCACTAATCATTGTAGAGGCTTTCGGTAGACGAATTCAATCAACATCTGAATTGTAGCTATGCGACTGCTGATGAAGGGTTCTCGCGGAGGACCTTGGTTGAACCTGAGAGATTGGTTCCTTATGGTGGCTCTCAGTACTCGCTTGATTACTCCACTTTCCTCCTGCCATCTAGAGGAATTGAAATCAACAATGTAATCTTCCAGTTAATCTGGGGACGATCGAGAAAGACGTTGTGTCATGGACAAACAACTCATGGGGAAAGGAGCAAAATTTTATCTACGTTCATGCTAACGGTGAAGAGCTTCTTGCAACATTACTTGAACAGCTTAAATTAAAGCCTCATCCAGTCAAATAAGCACAAATAGTAACTTTGGTGTAAAGGGGGCGCACTTCGATGTGGTTAAAGTGTATGGCATTGGGATTGACAACTCTGTCCGACTTACGTAGAGCTGATGTGTGCTAGATATCACCGGTTTCGAAGCTTCAGTTGCAGCCGTTTGACTGTGATAGTTTGCATTGCGTCTATCATTGGCCTTCGTATTCGATTTCATTTTTTCATCATCTGACACCTGGAAAATTGTAAAGTAAAATTATTTTTTCCTGTGGGAATTCAAAGTTAATTTGGAGGAATTACAGTGAATGTTGGATTTTAGTTACGTGAATTTCACGACTTATCAATGGGAAAAAAATACAGACATTAAGGGGTTGGCGACTATTTGGAGCCCCACAAAGGAACTCTTAAACTCACATCAGAATCGTAATCGTTCGATCTGATGGATCTTTGAGATGGCATCTTTTCTGCAGCGCAGTGGGTCTCTTGGGGCTTAGAAGAAGGAGAATGTGGAGTGTTTGGGAGTACCGTTGCCTCCTTCGCTGTCTATTAGAACGAAAATAAAATTATTTCGACGAACTTCACATGATTGCAATGGATTTTCAGTAAAAGAGTCAATAATTCTGGGTATATCATCAATTTCATGCTTCTATTGTCAATTGTGCTGGTTTTAGGCAGTAATTCAGGTTTCATTGTAAAGCTATCTTCAAGCTGCATCCAATGGAATACAAAACACAAAATTGCGCATATTACAGTTCCCTGAGAGAATATTTCACTTCTAGTTCGGCATGCTGCTCGGTTCCCTCTTCTTGCCATCGTTGAAAGGGAGTGGTGACTCACCGCACTTATTGAATCCTGGAGGCCTTTGTTGTTTTTCATTTCTTCGGACTTTCGCGTAAGTGAGTAGAGAAGCGCCGCTTCCGTAGGGACTATTTGAATCTCTCCTATTTCATTCAACCATTCCTAAAGTCAGATGTACCACACAGTTAATTGCACCATTCTGCAAATCAAGGCAATAGGAGTTCTGAAGACCGCGAAAAATACGTGAAAGCTTTTCGAGGCCAAACGGCAATAAAAATATGCTTGCGCCTTTGGTTATTCGCTTAATTATTGGGCATGAAAAGGACTACCGAAGGAGGGATTAAGCCGTAAGTCGCTCACCTCTTGTCAATCCTCCAAAGGTAATAATTGTAAATTTACATTGAAGTGTTGGTAAAAATACAGCTAAGATGATTCGGTCGAGGGTATTTTTTATTATATCACCTCGTACCAACAACAACCTTTGCCTATTTCAGACAAAATGTGTTGAAAACGACCCCTATCTTACCCATTCTTAAGCCTAGAGGAAGTTTTAAACTATCTTTTCAAAGCCTACCTTTACACAATAATCACGCAGCGTCCACCTGGTTGGTAGCGTTTAAGATGCATCGAATTTTTGTCAGATCTATGAAATAGGATCACTCGTGTTTCAGAATGCAGACACTTAACTCAGACTAAACATAAGGTGCAAGAACTTTAAACTAGACCATCGGACAAACAAAACGTTTTCAAATCGAACGAGGTGAGGAAATCTCTCCACCGTAGGTTTGATGCGTTTCTCATGGTTAGATGCGTTAATAATGCTTATCTCGAAAACTGTCATGTCTATTTTTGCACTGGGAGTACAGAATTGTCTGCCCACTTTCTTTTTCTTCCACATACACGCTATCTCCCTTCAACCATCAAGCAGCCACATGTAATGACCCTTTCCGCCACGTTCTCAAGGCGAGTTCAATCCTGTTTGTGAAGCTACAGCCAGATTTCTTGCCGAGTGGCCGGCAGATCCAATCAAAGTAGAAAAGCGCCACTCCAATGTTATTTGTAAAGTGAACTGGATGATTTGTGAAAATGCGCCTGACTTCTGCATAACCATCGCTAATAGCACCATCCAATACCTGATTGGTCCTCGCAGGTCGATGTCAGAGCCAGCTACAAAACGATTCCACATAAAGTTAAGGAATCATCTGTACTTGAAATGAGTTTGTTTGACATCAGGTTGGGAACAACCACTCTCATAAACTATGTTTCTCTTCTAAAGGAGAAATTCATCAAAATTATGATATTTCTGGTGGTTTTCCGCAAAATAAACACGGTTGAAAGTAAGAACTTTCGATAAGTCCTTTTTACAAAATGAACTTCTCAAAGTGACATTTCGCGGTGAGATGTCGGCGGCGCCAAGGAAAGCCTTTTGAAAGCGCCAAATAGCCCCAAGGAGTGGAAGTTGTTTATCGAACATTTAAACCAAATCAAGTATTACATCCTCAAAATGTGCCCTTAACTCAGCCCAAAAATAAGTTTATGCTCGATTCTTTAATTTTGAAATTTTTCGGTGGCTCATCCTAGTTATTTGATGCCTTTGAACGTTTGAAAAATACAACTGATCCGTTAAAAAGGTCAGGAATTCATATCTTCATTGTTAATTTTATAAGGCGTGATTTAATTGACAAGCACTAAGAAAAAGTAGGGATTTTTTTATGCTGGGAGGGGAGATCACCTGCCAAACAGATTAGCTCATTCAAAATTTGAGTTAACTAAACATAAATCGAGGTGCAAGACTTATTAGAAACATATTGTACTCACCTTTGACGTTAAAAATAGGTTTTTCGTGGTGTTTTACTGATTTTCGCGCTATTATTTTGAAAGGTATATTTGACGCCTATTTTTGAATAGACTGCTGGAAGCGACTTTTGTCAGAGGCAGTAAAGGGTAGAATCGTTTTGATAGAAACTTTCTTCTAAAACTACACCCCGTGTTTCATTTCATTCTACTTTTCATCTACTACGCAACGTGATTTGAAATATGCTCGATTCAGCCTCTGAGATCTAACTTTTTCACCCGCAGTAACCTACCGCGTTTTCTCCATTATCGTAGGTCTCACCGTAGAAGTTTGATCCCATCAAAGTTGGCACAGATTCATTTGCCGTGGATCCATGGGCCATGGCAGGTTGGGCACGATTCTCACCTTCCTCCTCTGATTTCTCATCCGCCTCATCCCCTACCAGTGACAGCAGCATATTCTTCTGCTTGGCATTCACTCCACCCTTCTCTGGCACGTACCACAGGGCCGGATCTGGGGGAGCATCCCTTTGCGGTGCCGTTTTTGTCTTCGTCACTGAAGTCGTGGCGATAGAACTCTTTGCGCCCTCCGCGTTCATCGCTGAGTTTGCCTTACCTAGTTCCGCAATCAAGTCGTAGGCAGCTTTCAAACGGTCGTTTAGGTCGAGGATCTATCAGAACCAATTCAAGACAAGTGGCCTTAGCAAAATAACTGTGTAACGACATTTTCATTTTAAATCTTCTTTCCTAACACAGAAATAATTTTTCATGGATAGACTGTAAAAGTTCAAAGCTTGCAAAAATCGAGGCCAAACTGGTTAGAAAAACATGAACAATTGAAAGTTAGGTAAAACAGTGCCTAAAACACTGATTTATTGCCTCTGTTTTATTTAACCCCAGCCAATTGGTTAAGCTCCAACTGACCTTTAGATTATGCTCCTCCCAGTTCCTTCGAATGTTGGCTAACTTGGAGTCGCCTTCAGCAGAAGCGGAGACTCCGACGGAAGCATTACGGGCAGTGCGTTGATAGTGACGTGGCACAATTGCTTCTTTCGCACCCACGGCATTCGACGAGTTCAATGGTGTCCCTGCGGGCGGTATCGGTGGCTCATATCTGCTCTTGTCATCAGAATTCACTTGCTTATTGAAATCCTCCAACTCGCGATACAACTGCTGTGTGTCCTGGATCACCTGCCTGCAGGCCTTGTCCTTGACATGATAAAAATCTGTAGAGGAAAATCAACCAAAAGACTTGACAAATTTTCGAAGGCGATATCCCACTGAGGTTCTGCTTTGTTCATTTTGGTCAGTGTCACAGTATTACAGACAGCTATTCAAAACACCAACAAACATAGGATTGTTCGATACGTTCCCTTCTGGCGGACGGTTTTAAAATGTGAAAGTTGGGTAACGCAAAGTGTGCGGTAGATAGTTGTGGACCGTTGCAGTAAGTAAATTAACCTAGGACCTTCTGGAAGTAATCCTGCTACCGCCCGGCTTCTAGTCGACGCATAGTAAAGATGCTGAATCAACAATATTTACCCATCTATAATTCATTTCCTACCGAACTATAGGCCAAACCATCATCTAATATTCAAGAGGTAGGTATGATATCCCAAACTCTTAGAAGCACCCTGAAAGGAAACATTTGTTGCAAGGGCACGCTCACCAACCGCAGAGGACCCAAGTCCAACGCCTGCCTTAAAGTCTTGAAGACATTTGATTGTGTTGTTCTTTTCCGTTAGCTCCGCATCCTTTGCTTTCAGCTCAGCCTCCAAAATGCGCACCTTTTCGTCTAGACTGGTTCCTTCGACCTTTTTCGCCACATTGCCTGTTTTATCAGTGACCAAGGAAGCGCTTCCACGTGTGTCCTCCTTCTAGCAGAACGAGACGACAATTAATTCACAAGAAAAGTTAAGATAAAGTGTAGTTGTGTGGAACCACATACAATTGTCGTATGGATTTTTTAAACATGACGTAGAAAACCCGAAAATTCGTCAGCATGCGAAACTATTAATTCGTGTAGCACTTAGGTTTAAGGGTACTGTAGGGATCACGGAACATTGTTACGTTCACCGTTAATGTACGGGTTCGGTTGATGCCTCAATTTTAGGCTCAACAGGCTCACTCTCAGAATGTTTGGGAGAGATCAACCATCGCGGTCAAGGTGATGCCAGCTACGTTTTCGGTCGATTCAGTTAATACTTCAAAAATAGAAGCGAAATGCAGTTGTCTGTACGTGGAAAAGATCTCGCATATATTTTCACCACTTTGACAACCAGTTGTCAAAAGCCCATGCCAAAAATGATGACGTATGTGTGTGAGGTGCAGGCCTGGGTAAAAAAGTCGAAGTGCCACGTAACTGGTGGAGAAGAATTTTGTCTAATTCTAAAAAGCCTATAAATTAACGCAGTCTGTTTCTTCTTCCTAAATGCATGCTTGGTGAGGAGGAAGGGCCTGTACCAAAGGTCTCATGGCATCAAGTAACTTTAAAACATTCATGTTACCAAAAATTAATTTCAATTTAAAGGAGATCATTGCAAGAACACAAAAATGCATTACATACTGGGTTATTGCATAAAAAGTGGTTTTGTTTTTAAATAGTCGCGAAGAGGCAGCATTAAGATATAGTTGCCAAGAAGAAATGCATGTAAGGACCAGCTGATCTCTCCGTTAGGATAAAAGAAGGATGAACTATACACATCTTTTACCTGATGAGTGCTAGTGTTTTTGAAATACTTTCCCAGGCCCTTCATATTCTGCGTTGGTGTTTCGTCAGCCAACCGATGAATAGATGATGGTGATAAGCCAAATTCAGCTTGCGATGCCTTGCTTATATGCGTGCATATATATGCATGCATACATGTGGAGAGAAAACTAGTTGGACCCTGAAACACCTACCAGTAGAGATGAGTCGACCACAGACAGCGGCAAGACCCAATCGCCTCAAACCGAATCATGTATCGACGCAACGTCGTGGTGGTGCTTTGCGCCTATCCGTGGGTGTTCATGCAGCACCAACCCCGCGTCAGGCGATGTTTTGTGGCTTGGGTGATGAAAAAGCCGTGACACGCGAAATGCAATGAATACATTAAAAACAACACAATACTTGAATTCAGAGGTCGTCAATCGAAATTCCGTATGCGCCCGCAGTAGACCTTGAAAACGGCTTTTCACATTGACGCAAATATGGATATTTGAAAAAAAAGGTACTTAAAATAAGTGAAAATCCATAGCTTAGTTATGAGTGGGTATTCGTCTATTTCTAAAGGCTTTCAGTGGAAATAGCTGCCCCCAACTTTACCTGTGGTCAATCTGATGCATTAAATTATCCAAAGGCTTTTAATGAATTGGCGCTTTTGAGACAAATTTTACTAAGTTTTTACCGTTCAAGACCCTAAAAATCCACTAGATCTGTTACCCGACGTTAATTTTATCCTACAGCGTAAATTACCGCCTCTCATGATGAGATATACGTATGTGCTACTTTCCACTTAAGATTTACAATCTTCTTTAATCGCTTTTGGAACATCGTTAGCATTGCCTTTTAAACACGCGGTATAGCATTTGGTAACTATCAGTTTGACCGTTTGGGAGAAGGTTCGCTATCTGCATTAAAAAGGAGTGATATCGGAATGCTGGCACCAAGATGGAGATCGGAACCTCAGTGGAGGGGAATTGCTCTGTTAAAATATGCTGCTAAAACAAGTCTTTCTACAAATTTTAGTTAATCAGGGACTGGAAATGAATACGACGTAATAAATTTGTAAAATAGGAAGAATACTGCTCATTAGTGGTTGTGCATATTTGGAGCTCCCTTTCGAGCCTGACCGAGTTTTAGTGAGGTTGCTGTTGGCAGAGCAAATCCTTCACATCAATCGCTTTTTGTGACAGCGTTTGCCTGAAAGCAGCACAAGCAGATCGCCTTCAAGGTCGCCTTCGATTTGCAGGGGTGCGGTACAGCGGGATTGGTGGTGATTTTTCAGAGACTGGGATTTGTTACTTAGGTCCTCTACAACAATTTCCTAAAGCCTTGGCCATTCTTCTGTGCCGTTTAGGTCCGGTAACCACGCCACGAAATTAGGGTTATCGCTTACTGTTCACGCCACTTAAGCCAACTCTGTAGGCTTAATAAGGCATTAGGGGCGTACAGAAGAGCTGGTTGGCTAAAGGCGCTAGCAAAGTACCTTGAAATTCGAATGAAAATCAAAACTATGAACACAGAAGAGCCCGTGCTAGTTCCCAACCTTTATTAATTCGTTGTCCCCTAGTCAACTCAATAGCAGTTAGTCACCAAAGGCATGCGCAATAACCTTCGGTATTAAAGGGAGAGTGCCTTATTAGCCGCTCTTATCTGCGTCATACCCCGAGTGCCACAACTACTTACACCAATTCTTTCCGATTCAACATCATTCCGTTCTTGAAGCAACTAAAATGACTCACGCTTGAGTGTTTTGAAATAAATGCGGGGGAGGGGACCTTGACAAGCATGAAAACGCAGAGGTTCATGCTTTGGTGCCAAAACAAGCAGTTGATCTACATTTTCAGTTTTGCATTGCCGAAACCCAACTTTAAGTGCCTATTTCTGCAAATTTTCTTTTAATGTTTTAAGGCAATGTATGAATATTAAGGTAAATAACGTCAAGAATCGACTACCTGATTAAAGGAAGCAGGGACTTATGATGCAGATGTGAGGTATTTCTTCAAAAAGTCTGTCGGCAAATGACGATTCACGAGGCGGGAACCGGGATTTCCTCGTTTATTGATGACCAGATGAAGGCAGACTCGAGCTTGATCAGAACTGTCAAGTGGACCAGTGATGTGTGCGTGTTGTACTTGAGAACAGATCACATGCTTGCCACTTGGATAGCATTTTATAATGTGGTTAGTCAGAACACAGAAGTGAGCTTTCTGCTTTTTCAAGAATAAAAATGATGGTCCGTTTCAGCAGTTATGTCGATATGCTAAATGCTTTAGCAAACTTTCCTAAGCAAAGGTTACGCCCTAATGCTGATGCAGTTGAAAAATTAACTAGTGAACGATGCCTAGAGAGGTGAGGAATTCAAGGTTCCATTTTAATAACATCGTGTACACAATGTGACATTTAATTACACAGCCCTCGTAATCTTCGCGATTCGGTTACTATCTTGGTGCGGTGGTATCCCTTCCGTGCCCACAGCAGTTAAGCTCTGCGTCACGGCAGGAGCAAACGTTGTTCCAAACACTGAACTAAGTCGATACAAGATTTGGAAGAAACAAAAAGCACTACGCCACAGCAAGACCCCACCATCATTATTCATCACCAAATCTATGACAAGTCTTAAAGCCCATTTTGGAGGCTGATTCAAAATTGATTAAGCTACGCATTATCACGTCACCAGCTCCGGTCAGCATAAATCTGCTCCTGAAGTCCAAACCGTATGAGTTTAATGCTGCTGGCTATGCACAGGATAGTGTCAGAGATGTCAAGGGAGGCAAATGTTTCAATTCTCACCATATGTCCTTTGCACATAAGAGAGAAATATTTGAACCACACAACGAAAGGACCTCAGTCGTGAACCTCAGTGACTACCGATTGGTGAGCACTATCTCGTCAGAACATCTCTCGTCCAAAAGGAAATTTCTTGCAGAGTCTTATATTTGGCAGTAATACCCTCCAAAGCAGATAAAGTAGCAATGTTAATTTTCTTTTTTCATTTTGAGTCATATGGCACCGCTCAAACAACAGTGAATACGGACAAGTTTACAAAAAAGGCTTCTTTCCACAATCAGTCACCAGATTTGAGGTGTTAAATAATGATTACAGTAAGTTGTGCCACTAACATGGCAAATGAAATAAATGGAGCCATTTTAACCTACGACTTTAAAGCTCAATCAAAGCCTAAATCATCGTCACAAAAGGCTATGATAAAAAGAGGTGAAGAAGGCACTGCAGTTAAGAGGCACTAGCGTCAGCGTCGGGTTTCTTCAGCATCTGCATTGTCGATTTGCTCATGAAGTAGGGCTTCTCCACAGTTCCATCATTGCGTTCCAGATCCTCACCTACGAGATCGCCATCAAAATGTTTGCTTTAAATATGAATAGATATTTTGGAGCGCATGTAAAACACCCCTCACGCTCTGCCCTTTCATGGGTCGATAGCAAATCTACTTCTAAACTCATGCCCTAAAATTTTTGCGGGGATAACACCGCGACGACACTGAAGAAACCTAGAGGCTGTCTGATTCACGAAGGATGATACCCTTGGCTTAAAATAAGGAGTTTTGAGTCCGAATTTGAGGGACTCGATAGATGACTAATAAAGAGCATTGATCGCATTCATCATGACCTGGCTTCACGTATCGTACTTCATTTTCAGGGCTCATGGCTGCCATCCAAATGAAGCCTATCAAAACATCTATTAGCGCTGTGCTGTATTGGTTCGAGAGTAGAGGACGTAATTGTAAATAATGGCGTGGAAATTTCCAACTACACATCGGCAGACCCAAGATCTGCGCTATAAAACGCTAGATAGAAAGACGCCAGTGCTGAACCGATGTGTGTATGCAATGGTTGCGATCAGGGTAGCATGCATGGCAAGCAGAATGGTGTAGAACAAGGAGAGCCACTTCCTAGAGTGCTTGGAAAGGCAAGAATGAAAGGGATGACTTACAAACACAGATAAAGATGGTATCCACACCCATCTCGTACACCGAGAAAAATGCCTTAGCAACTAGGTATGAACCGATGGCGATAACCTGTAGAATATAAAATCTCGATGATTAACGATGGCACGGCAACGATAAGAAAGCATACAAGTATTACGCAATAATGCATGTAGCACTTTCTTCAATACAGTTGTAGAGTTATGGAATTTCGTTTAACCGTGTGTCTAAATAGTTGGGCATTCCACTCTTCGCGATATTTATTCTCCTCCGCCAATGGACTTCCAGCTTTTCCTTTCATACTATCTGCATTTTTCAAAGGTTATTCCCGGGTACAATGGCGGATAGGATTAAGAAAATACGAGAGTACAGAGAGAGCTATCGGAGCGAAGTAGGACTATGTGCAGTCTATAAGGATTTCCCAATGCTCGAATGCTGTGACACCCAAAATCAAGTTTGATTCTGTTGAATTTAAGCTTGGGATACAAATCAAAAGGTGTTCTTCTAGGGCTTAGTGTTACAAAAACGCACATGAAATGAGAAATTTCACCACGATAAAAGTGCTTATAGAATAGATTTTGAATTTAAAACCAATCTTCAATTACAGACCGCTTTGAAATAGAGCCTGAGGTGTGCACCAGAATGAGTAATTACAAATAGTTCTCATGAACTCCAAATGAGTATACCTTTAAAATAAAGTATTTCCTTCGAATCAACGTCAAAGGACGAAAGATGATTAGAGGGTCTATGAGAGGTTCGACCATGCCTACCAGACGTCAGTTAAACCCGCGATTCAATCAGTGAGATTTACCATGCTATCACAAGGTAGTAAGTCAGTCCCTCAAATCTAGCTTAGCATAAAAAGGGAGAGAGATGTAGTAACTCACCAAAATGGGCACGAATATGTAATTCAGCTGAAGTTTTTGCTCTGGCACAATGCTCAGCTTGTCTGAGATGACTCCACTCAGATAGAAATAAGCAATGCAAGCTAAAGATGATAATGAACAACGCAAGATGTGGTGAAGAAAGAATTCAAAGCTTTACATCAATAAAATCCAGGTTCTTTCGATTTCGATCGTCGAAAAAAATGCATGGAGCCCCTTAAAATATATTATCTGATGAAATAAGCACCGGTGCAAATGATCATTCACTCATTTTTTCAGAACCCCACAAAAGATTACACATCAAAGCAAATAGGCCTCCACCTCAAACCACTCATCTTTTTGTCTGCATTTCATTTTTCAACTGTTCATTCAATTTCGCATCTGATCACGAAAGGAAAATAGAATAAGCATGATTTGGAAGCATGTAGAGAAAGGGGATAGAGAGTGAACTTTCTATATTTTTGAAATCGAGGTAAACCCGATTTGCAAGGCAGAAAAGCTCAAATCACATGCCTCGGGCTCAAGCGAGATTACTGGAGATTGTTGTGAGCCTACGCAAATAATCTCCTGTTCGAAAATAATACACAAGAAAAACCTATTATTGACGTACATGCAGCCGCGCTGACAGCTAGTTTTCCCACAACCAGGATGTAATCAGTGATCTTTTCAACGACGAAGACTCTAGAAAAGTAAAAGGCACAACAGATTTAGCAGCAGATGAAGTAATAAAAGCCTTCAAGTCATCTTTCAAGGCCGTAAATGGGCTCCAATATCACAGTATTTTGTTCAAGAGGTTTCCAATTTGTTATTAGCGAGACTGTAGCATCCTCACTAGTGTTGGCGTGCAATGAGTCTTCAAGGTGCTTCTAAGAGTGTTTTTGAAACGTAGAAGCGGTAAACAATGATGCAACGGGCACGCGGCGGAACATGTGGCTAAATGAATCATTCAACTATCTAGGGTGTAGCTAAAGTGAAAGGGTGCGAAATTCTCCAATCTCGGAAACAATTTAATCGTTACGATGAGTTATCCACGTGGGGAACTTTAAATAAGACAAATATGGTAAGGATGCAATTGATAAAAATAGCAAAATAGCGGCATATTTGACGCATCTGGCACCCAAAAATATTAAACCATTTGAATCGAGTTGGCAAAGAAAGCGCTTTGCTTCCAACTCAGCTTCCACATTCTTTTTACATGGAAACCTCGTTTCAGCTATTCCATCATTGATATGAATTAGTGAGTGGGATTTCCGATTTGAGGCATTACCAATCTGTCGTGAATACCTTCTTCACTCAGTCGGTTCAATTCATAGCTCTACCACTCCTGGCAAAATTATTACCATTCTATTCTTGGCGTTTCCAAATAAATCGGCCTTTCGAAGAATTTCAAATTCAATCATAAATAATTTGTTCAACATCTTTACTTCGATGGCATTATAGACTTCAGTTGGAGAGCCTCTGTTTGCACACTTTGGTAACGGTTTCTGCGTTTTCATGAGGTCATAAGGTATCGTGAAATCCCAATGCAAAAACAGTTGTTTTGACCCCAATGAAATGCTAACGGACGAGCACACTTCCAGTTCATTCCACCCAAGGAAATGTGTGCCAGTGTCAACTGGCCGAAACAAGGAGTACTCATAGTTTGGTTCAAAAAGACATCTTTCCATCACTATGAGTGAAGTTCTTTGTCAGTGGGAAATTCCAATCACGAGGAGAGCTTATTTTGATTCCCATGAAATCTCGCATCAGAATGCAATCTTCAAAGCTTAGGGAACATTTGCCGTGCAAATTAAAAAAATCAAACCCCTTGTCTAGACTAAGTCAAGGCCCTTCCGTCCGTCGGATGCACTTCTGTTTCCTACTTTCCCATTCCGGTGGGTTGGACCGATCAAGAAGCTAGTCAAGTTTGGAGCAGGCTTTTGTTCTTCAAACACTTGGCTATTTAGCACACGCAGCGCGGTTCTACACCAGCCATTCTACCAATCTGTGTAAAGCGATCGTAAATTGTTGAGCTGGTAATCGTTTAAGAACATTTTATTTCAAATCCAGATTTTGCATGATTAATAAATCTGTATAAAGTGTTCCTCAAAAGCTCGAACAACACTTGTGACTTACCTGACGATATTCCGTAAGATGAGCTGGAATGCATCCTTTGCAGAGCGACAAAATTCATGCCCGTAGATTGCAATCTAGTTCCGACGAAAAATACGATGTCATGCAAGTCAAGCCGCCAGCGGAGGACATGGACTTAAAAAGCAGTAATGAACTGACAAAAGGGTAACTTTTGCATAAACCTTGTTCCCCACCTCAAGTGTGTGGCCAGATTCACCAGCACTTTTCGGCATATGCCCAGAGGCCATTGGTATTGATAGCAGCAAGGAAAGATAATGAAAGAACGTGGGTGAGGGAAATAATTCCCATAAAATGTAGAGTAAAACGCAACCGTGACAATTGAGTGAAAGAATGGCTAACAAGACCGGAGAAGCTAGGAGACCTCCTGAATTGGATAGAAATGATCGTTGAAATAACATATATCGCATTGAGAGGGTGAAGAACAACGCGTAACGGCCTGACAGGAGACGATAAAGAACATCGAATTCTTCAACATCACAACATGAAGAGAGCGCACTGTTTGGTAGGCCGTCATGATAATACTTGGGATACGGCAAGGAATATCCATCACTTGTTTCAAAGAGACAGTTTGCTTCTTAAGCGATTGTTGCTAGCACTAAAGCTGCCCTCTATTAAACCTTAAAGCATTCATTAAAATCAGTTCCGGAATTCACAACTTTTGAGGTCTGTAACTGAATCAAAAAAAGCTTGAGCCGAAAGGCTCGTAGAAGAGAATATTCTTGCAATAATATTAGCCCATTGAATGCCTCGATTAAAGAAGTGAAGAGCATACGGACAGCAGAAGAAATTATTGTGAGTTCGCGCAAAGTGAAGGGATAAGTCAGCGAAGAGACAGAGATGGTGTGAATCGAAGACTAACTAACATGTGCGTAACCTGGAGACACTCAGACACGTACGCCTTGGAAGGGACCACTAACGAACAATGAAACTTTCGGCCATGGAGACGGATCATGGAAATAGTGCTAAAAATTATTCGGAAAAACGAAGTTTGGATCTTCTTTGAGAATGCTGAGTTTGCAGGGACAACAGTTTTAATATCCGAGGAAGCTAAACCACTGATATTGCATGAGCTTTATATTTACAAATTATGCAAAAGCGCCCAGATATAGGAGATGAAATTTGAATAACAGAAAGAGCTTTTGGAATCGTGGGGTAAAAAAACACGTAACGTCAGAAAGTTGGAAAACGATGAAAACGCACCATAATGTATGCATTCTTATTGAGAAAACGCAAGAATTTCTCTAGGCACCAGAAGCAGCAGCAGAGGCATCGAAGGAAGAATTTGGCGAGCTCATTATCGGAAGTTTTGAGTCGTCGCTCAAGACGGAGAAGACAAGCACGCAGGAACCAGAGTGTGGTGATAAGAATGGAGCCGAGGGCCAGGGAACCCGTGTTGTAGATTAGAGCACTGCTGCATGTGGTGAATAGCAGCCAGAATCCACAGCAGCCCACTATAGTATGACGATGGCGCTGACGTTGAGAGTTGAAGTAGAAGGTGGCAAAGGTGCCCGCTAGGGTTATCTGATCCAGGGCAATGAAGAAGTTTATGAGCCAGATGCACATGACGAAGTTGTACACCTGTAGCCAGGGTGCATATCTAAAGAGGTTAGTGCAAAAGGCTGGAGGATTAAAGATTAGAACAGTCTCATGCGGTATTCGCATCAAACTAGAGTCTGATTCTGCAGACATAAGGAAAGATTCTGAAGGCAGCGATAAGCACCGAGTATTTGGCCCATTAATAATACCTTGTGCAAAAAAGTGGGTCAGTCTGGACACAATTCATCAGTAGAACGGCCACCCAACAAAGTGTAGTGGTAGACGGAGCTTCTAAAGAAAGAAGGTGTGGAAAGCGTGGACCTCTACTCGTGAGAAAGACTCTAGTCAACCAAGCTCAGCCACCGGGAGTAAGACGTTTGAATGATGCAAATATTTAAGTGAAGTTTCTATGCATGGTTGTCGGAGTCGATCTCATCCCACATAACTCGTCGGTAAGGCCAATCATTCGTGAACAATCAGCGCATGCTGAGTACCAAAGAGGAAAAAAGAATGTCTCCCCAACGCCAAAACTTCTCATTTATTACGCAAACATGGAGGTAAGTGCATAAACATGGCATCCAGGACGTATTTCGTGAAACCAATGCATTTTCTGTCTTTGTAAATGTGACACTTGATTGTATGATTAAGTCGCAGTCCGACTTGAATAAATCTTGCTAGATGCAGACTTCCTTCCAATTGGGCCAATAATTAAGAGCATCAACGGAGTATTTACGAGTTAAATGCATTCTTATCCTAGCGTCTTTCTCCATTTGTAAACGAGTTTGGGTTAAGAATATCCATCACCCCTCCTGTTAAATAATGCGATCTGGAATATTCAATCATCTCAACCGATTCACACCAACCACATTAAATGTCCCTACTGTTATGTAAAAGTTATCAATAGAACAGAGCGTCTTGACACATTTATCTGAAGCCTCTATCAAGTTATACATGGTGTATTAGAATATAGGAGCAATTATTCCCATTGTGGAACAAAAGCAACGGCACAGATGGTTTAGGAGATTGACGCAGTTATTGTTTGATAAACTAACCACAAAACACAGCAGTGCAGAAGCTTAGAATTCTCGCTGTGGCGGCGACTTCAACCTTTGGAATGACCCGACCACTAGTCGCGAGACCGACTGGAGCAAAACAAGCTGCATAATTATGGCCTCAAAGTCGGAGCATGTCAAAAGCTGCAAGAAAATCAGATAAAATCGCCCGATTTGTACGGCAAAACCAACAACCAGAGAAGGTTCCTTAAAATATCCTAACAAGTGAAATAACTATTACTAATCTAAATTCACTTCAACAAAATATATTCTCTCGAAGCAAACAACCAGGATCTAGTCAAAACCGCCTCCGTTTATACCTCACTTTTATTTCCCGAATCTCATTCCTGTTTTACATCCGTGAGGCAGTATCTCCTTAATCCCAACCTATTCCAAATTGAGTGAGTTTCTCAACCTTATGAGATAGGAAATCTTGTAATACCTTTTAGAACTGAGAATAAACCTTCATTCAGCCCGATTGATCAATTACGCCTACTTCCAAAGATGAAGCTTTCTTGCACAACTTGGAGTTGCGTAGAGTAGATAGACCTCAACCGCGCTTCTGCCTAACCTTAAGCCAGTAAACAACTCGTGGTAAACAATTGTTCCTCTGGTCCATCACACACACGCACACATGCAAAACAGGCATGAAAGCATGATTGTCCAGGACTGACGAAGGAAGTGGTGCGTACTGCGTGTGGGTTGCATAATAAGTGGGTCGTTTCGAGATAATCAGTGATGTTTGTTCGTCTAAATAACATCAAAACACAAAAGTACAGAACAAATTTCCCATCACAAGGCAGCCAGTTAACCAGTCAGTCAATAATCCAAAAATTGCGGCGTACTTTTAACATACGGTAAATAAGACGAAAACAATAAACCAATAGTATGCGGCCCATCCTCTGCTGTCTGTTGGTACGCGGTGCGTGAGTGACGCCACCAGGCGATGTAGTTCCAAACCAATTGTTGCAACAAGACTCGGTTTAGACACTGTCGAAAACTGTTGCCAAGATTTTTCTCGATAACAACTTTATTATTTCAGTGGTGGAACGGCCTTCCTCAGGATCGATAACTGAGAGCCTTCCTAAATATGCGTGATTTCACACCAAATCCAAGCAAACATTTCAAACCATCTCCAAACGACACGTTCTGCTATCGTATCTTTTACAAGTGCTGCAGTAGAAGCCTCTGGAGTCTAGAGTAACCCACCCAAATTTGATGCGTAAGGCAGAAAATCTCGCAAAGTAGCAGCGAGACGCATACTTGAATTTTATGCTTTGTAAAGTATTTATATGACCGCATTATTCTACGAGTCCTCACTGATCACAGAAAAGTTATTGCAACACCTAATATGTAAAGAGATATGGGATTTTTGGTCACTTGATACTCATGAAACGGTGGAGACTTTGAAGCAAACACCACTCCATAAGTCGTCGAGTGGTTTACACAATTCAGAGAAGTGATCGACGTCCAACTGGACCAAATGCAATAAATGATCGAGTGTTGGAAGGGCAACAGCCTGCTCCAGACATGACCAGGTTCGCAAACATTCCCACCTGTCTGAACAAGGAAGTGGACAATAAAAAATTACATCCTATAGACGGAGGGGCATTAACCAGTCTAGACTTAATGGAAAGCGGCAACTAACCTCCCCCAGGCAATTCTCAGAAAAAACGCTTTAAAGTTTTACCAAGCTCTGTCTCAGAGGAAGAACAATCATCAGAGAGCTCAAGACGTTTTATCGTTCCGAATTAAAACAAAAAGTGATAAATTTATGGCATTTAGGAATTAAACGTTACCGCCCTCGGACCGATAACATTATGCACCCCAATTCACTACTTTCACTTAATCTGATATCCAAACAGCTTGTTGCAATCACAGATCTGACAACTGCTGAAAAGTGCGTCAAGTAATGCCGACGTCGAGCGTAGACGGGCAAACCAAAGTCATAAATGTGCGACGCTGATTGCAAAAGCATCAAAATATCTCAGTGCATAACAGATCTCACCAACATGCAAAACAGTTTTAGATAAATTTCTGAAGACATATGAACGAACCACTCAGAAACCATAAAAGTAACGGGATGCACCATTCGCTTAAATACTTTTGTGGAATTAAAGATTCGAAACTGATGGCAAAAAAGGAGTACAATGGTAATTATAGCAATTACAAGTACTTACGCTGTTGTAATGTGCTTCACAAAGAGGCAAATCTGACCCTCTGTATTGTTGGCCTATATGAGTACAGGGATAAAACAAGTTGTGTTGAATGACGAGAAAAATGTGGTTTAATTCGACGCCAATGGAGACCAGCTTACAGTGGGGTCACACTTCATAGAACTGTTAAGGGCCCAAGCGGTCCACTCTTCAGAGCTTTTGTTCCTCAGGCCAACTGTGGAGTTAGCATAGTAGACACCCTCACTGATTGCAATGGAGCGGAGGTTAAGGTCAACAAAAATCCACAACGCTATCGTACCGGAGATAAGAATGAACGGGATTATGGGCCAGAACAGCGTTGCCGGTAGGTATCCTATCGCTCTGAAGTGATAATACAGACGTGGCGACTCAATATAATTAAGTAGACGGGTTTCTTTAAGTAGAGCTTCTGATTTCAATGCAGAAAGATGAGTGTACATGCACCATGATTGGGAGGATAAACTCCAACTTACTTGCTTGCCTCGGCGATAACACGATAGGCTAGAACGATTTTCCCACGGATAAAGACTATGATTAGTAGAACGAGCAATAGAACCAATCCGGAGATGACGCCTGTTATTATAGAGGATAATTTTAAAAAAGGCAACCATTAAAGTTGTTTTCCATAATACGCGAGAAAGACAACCCACCTAGGACGAGCCAAGTGGTGGAATAGCGGAAGTAGATCGTTATGTCAAGGGTGAGGAAGAAGGGCGGTGGATCTGTGGGAAGGTTTTTGGTCTGTACGTAGCGCCAGAAACAAAATCCCATCGCTGAAAGAAAGGAAAAGAAGGAGAGTTACTTAAGGATATCAGAAGGAGTGGCATCGCAATGAAGCTAGAAAAATACAGACAATAGGGCCACCCCAATACCTGCGCATAGAGAAAAGTGGATCCCCCGCTGGTACATCGAATTCAGTGGATCCAGGCTAGATGGTTCGTTTTTGACCAAAATAGCACAAAAACACTAGTTCACGACGACTGATAAATACCATTTCCAACGAGCTACTTGGTCAGCGACTAACTTCCAATTAAACTGCGGTTTAAGTATACGGTTCGCTAAACCTACGGATAGAATGAAGTGAATTACATACCGTTTATTAATTCCAACTTAGTCTAAAAAAAGTTTCCAAAAGTAGTCGGTTGTCGAACGTGTTGGCTGGAGAAATGGGCACAAGATACTTGAGCGTCAAGTTGAGAAAATCCGTTCCAGTGAGCTACCGCAATATTGAAAGTAAGGCCATGTGGAAAACCCTAGCCGAGAACACAATGAATGAGCTCACAACCGAATAACGACCAGACAAAGACTTCAGCACAGGTGTTTACATCGCTGATGCGTGTGATAGGATTATGGGTGGGTGCGCAGGCGCCAAGCGGCGAACAAAAGCTGACTGTCTGAGTCATCCCGCCGTCCCAGTCAGGCGTAATTATAAGTGCTTTACCCTGAATGCAACAGTAGCAACTCATTTAAAGTGCATCTATACGTGACCTCAAGAGTCAAGAAAGAGAGCGAGAACACAATCTACAGACCACTTGGAAAATTAGACACTGATACGGAAACTTCCATAGAATCCACTGGTAACTTTTTCCGAGGGTTACAGGTATCAACAACACCTCTTGCAAAAAGCAATATCAGTAGTTTCTAGAATCAAGATATAACTGTTCCGTTCTTCGGCTTCGCCTGCTGAACCCTCGACCCGAGCCTTTCTCACCAATGGTATTCTGAGTCAGAGTTCACATAGAAAAGTGGTACCTGGAAGG
The DNA here is from genome assembly GCA_036345935.2 of Taenia hydatigena. Lineage (NCBI taxonomy): Eukaryota > Metazoa > Platyhelminthes > Cestoda > Cyclophyllidea > Taeniidae > Taenia > Taenia hydatigena. The sequence goes on from JADWOT020000008.1 coordinate 13,448,329, forward strand.
TGCTCAAGAGTCTGTCCACCGGCAGGGTATTACGTTATGCTGCAGGTTCCTCGGCTTACCGTAGACGTAGTTAGCCAAAATGGCTCTGCCAAATATCGGATATGACTTGTACGCACTAGCGCACAACCTTCGAGATTCATCAATCCGCATAGTAGATGTCAGTCCATTTTGAATTTTGATGAGGCTTCTGCTACGCACTCTTCGGAGTCGTTTCGTGACCTTAGGACTATCGCTGTATTGACCAAGCGAATTACGCGTACCACTAGCCCTTCGATCGTGATTGCCGGCTTCGTGAAAAGTTGTTTGACGTTGACTGATATGCCAGCAGAAACACTTGTAAGACATGAGCAATCTTACCTCCCCGTGTGAATTCTGTTTCGCTCAACTTAACTCGTCAACAAAACAAAATGAACCGTTCCGTCATCTGACTAATGTCTCCATGATTTCATATCGTTTGATGGCACAGCAATTGTAGCATCTTGGTGTTATCCCCGGCCATTTTAGAGGCATCGGCTAGAACAAGGTAGGAGACGCCGTCGACCGGGCCACAAAAAGCCAAGGCATAGCCGTGATTTTAGGGCCCTTCCGACTGAGGCTCGTTGGCGATAACAAAAAACCTCTGGCACGACTGAGAGTATCCACATCCACGTACAGTCAATAAGACCTGGGCCAATGAATTGAATGTGGTTAACCCCAAAATGATTAGTATGAAAAGGATGCAGTGCCATCGGATACAGTGGTTTCGAAAAGAATACGATCGCCGATCACTAGGCGGCCTTTGAAATGCATAATGGATCATGGCGCTAAAATGGTAATTTGACCCCATCGCTAAGTACACGAAGCTGCCACTTTTCCTGATGAAGCACATTGCCTGTGTCAAGTATTGTGAGACATTGCTGTCTCTTGAATTTCGAGTGGTTATTGGAGAAACCTGAGTAATAATTGGCTATTGCCGCCCAGTGGGTTGATGTTATCCTCTGTAATGTGGCACGCCCCAGTCAATGACGTACAGCGAAGAGATAAGCAACACTACAGTGATCTGGAGGGTTTCAGTCGGTCATCACATACACCGGTAGTGCTCTGATTGATCTGATGGATCGATGATTTACCAAATTGAAGCCACACTTCCTCCGATGTAATAGTGATGGTCGAGGCGGTGTCCAGTTGTAGCCGCGTTAGATAGCCATTAAGACGAACGATGGTTCGCCTCAGGTGGTTAGGTGAGTTGTCTCAGAAAGCGTTCACCACACTGAGTAGTATAAAGTTTTGATTGGCCTGTTTTGACCGTTTCCCGTACTCTTTGATATCTGCTTTGAAATTGGATGGGCGAGATTGACAGTACCCGTCTTTGTAACTATCAGCGTTGCACTCAGACCGCCAGTGATTTCTGTAGAAGGGAAACTTCACAGGACGCCAGGACCTTCAGCGCCAGTAAGGAGAAGGATTATTTTGCCTTCGAGATGAGATTCGATTGTTGGAATGCATACTAGATTTAAATGAATTGGGTTTCTGCAGAATAAACTGGGTGAGTTGACGTGCAGAACAAACCTGAGAGCCATCTCGATTTCCGGACCAGACCAAAGTAACGTCACATTTAAGTGACCAATGATGGACAATTCTTGGTGTCTTAGGGTCACAGAGCCTGCTCGATCAGGCCTAGCAGACAAGTGCAGACGTTTGAGTAAGTAGGCGGCGGTCGGGTACTTGAACCAATTCTCAGCATCTCCTTCAGTTTAAAAAGTTTGCAGTTATGATTGGTGCTTTCTGTATGGATCACCATTGCACTTTGCCAGCTTCGGCCGATTGATACGGAACCATCGAAATTGAAATAACTTGGAGACTCGGATGAAATCTTTTTTATACTTCCGATGTCAAACCGTTCCGAGTTTCTATAGGAGAAGTTGGACTTTGTACGTGCCAAATAAAAACATCCTCATACTTATTGAACAAAGAATTGTGGCGAAGTTTCGTGCTACTGTTGGTATCAAGGTTGACAGATTGTCACTTTTATCATGTCAGTAGTCAAACAAATTGCTTTTACAATCACGATAGTAACAATGAAGCACCTTCACTACGTCGCAGGGACAGCTACGATGCAGAGGTGAAAAACATACTTGGGTAGAACAGTGAGGAAGGACAACTAAAGAGGTACACTGATTCCCCAACTGAAGCCTCTGATGGTAAGAGCTTCGAATGTCTGAGACTTCTGCAACTGGGATTTCAAAGCCAGGAACCTATTGACGCTCCTGTTGATAATAGCGTTTCTCAAGTAATTTAGGCGCTCGGCCAAAAGCCAAACTTTAATAAGAACAATTTTTAGCAATTTCGATTAAAGAAAACAGTCTTTAAATGGGATTGAAAGCTCATCCCAACAGTTGGGTTGAAGATTACGTTTTGGTGGCTTTGTCATGCCGTGGTAACCCTTTGAACCAGCAGATGCACGTGAGAGCATCAGTGATAATCTTTGACCAGCAAATGGAAATGCACAAAGCATCAATGCAATACGTTGCTGAATGAGAACTGAAATTCCCCGCTTACCAAGGCCAAATATGCTGACGAAAGATACAAGAGTGAAGGCAATCATGACACAGGTGCACATCCTCATGAAAAGGATCCACAGGAAGGAAGTTACTGCTGCCAGGAGAATACATCTATCAAAACAAAAGGAAGGAATTTTAACTAATACAGTTGCGTTCTCACTGACCTTGTATTGAACTGAGGACTGGCAGAAGGCTGTCTTTTACTCTGGCAAAAAACAAAATTAGGATGCATGCATCACCAATAAACTGAATTGCGGCAGTCGAACAGACACGCCTTGCAACAAGCAAACGGCAGTCTCGGGCTCATATTGTGAGACCATTTGATACTATCACAGAATTAGGAGGGGACGGAAAAGTCTTTATTCCCTCCGCCCATAAAAAGCGTTTTTTTATTCCACACACGTTTATTCAAATAACTAGTAGCTATGGGGTGCGATTAGGGTTTCATTAGGTCCACTACCCTGATTCACACTCCAAAACACATAATGGTAATGCTGCCTTGAGCCACTAAATCAAAATGGAGACTTGTACAGGTCTGCCCAAATCACTGCGGGACGTCTACTTGTCACTTTGAAATCCAACTGCCTGGAGTGTGTGATACAGACGTCGGTTATTCCTGTTTGCTAGGGGTAGCAAATTAAATGCTTCTGAGACAATTTCTTGAAGTTGAATACGAACAATTAAACCGATCACTAGGAAATTGTCCCGAAGCATTGAATTCAATGCTTTTCATTTGTGTTGCAGGATAGTGTTTAACCACCATCGTCTCGAAACTTTTGAGGATTATTTCGATATTTTTCTCAGGTTTCGATAGTAAATCGTGGTCACAACTCTACTGGTTTGATTTGGTTTGTCTCGAACATCGCGCAGACACTGTGACAAACGAGACAATATCTACTCAAAGGCAATAACAAGGCGTCTAGACACGGCCGAAAACTTGACAGGGTCAACTGTTACTTTCAAAATCCATGAGTTATTGTGTTTTTGAAAAAAGCTTCAACATCTCAATTGATTGCTTTCAGTTGAGAGGGTTCGAATCACTTCCCTCTACCTGGCCAGGGCACCAAATAGCAAGCACACCAATTTATGCCCTGTCTGACGCAGACACCAACGCTTTTTCGCCACAAACCCGTTGGCCATAAAGTTGTAGTAATACTATAATTTGGAAAACACAGTAAGTCAAACTAAAACCTACCCAAATCTGGTGGGTAGAGCAAACGTTATGCCTGTCTCCTCGGCCCCGACAGTTATAATCCAAAAATCAAAGAACGATGGTTTGACACTCGGTCAGCATGACAATAGGAACTTGATATTACGTGAGTTTGTGTATTGAGGACAATCCAGGAGCTTCGCAGTAAAAATCATCACAATGGTAAAAGTGTAAAACTTACACCAGAATGACCTTCCACGATCGCACCAAATCCTCAATCATCCGTGTAAACACGGTCCGAACTCCAAGCACTAACGAAGGCAAACTGCACGCACAAAAGTGGCCGAATCAATAAGTGTAAAGAATGATAACAAACCAACTAGAATCTGTGAAACTGTGTCGTTAGACATTAATCGTGCAATTCAAACCCTGCACCTCTTACCCTGTTCCGCTTTTAAAATAACAAAAGAGGTGTAATAAGATGCAGGTTTGATCAAAACAGCAACTATTTTACCTACGGACAGTTGGAATGCCTCTGAGTAAAGAAGCGAAAAGAAAATCGCTTATTTCAATCGCAAAACAGGCCGTTTTTCTACGAGAACACTCCATTAAACTAAGAGAGGAATTAGATACGAAAACTGCAACATTTGTTTCTGTACAGTTGCGAAGAAAAAGGAAAGAAACGCACCTCACTAGTGGTCTAACAATCTCAGAATTGGCCAGCGTCCGCCGATTGAGTTGTTCAATTGCCGGCAAAATGTCAAACTGTACACAGCGTCCGAATACTAAAGGATAAGGTTAGGTGAGAACAAGTTTATCCTGTAGGGATTGCATTCTAGTCTGCAGTGCACTACAGAAATAATGCAGTGGAAGCTAATCCTTTTAAAGAGGCTCCAAGAGCTAACAATTGAGATATGAAAGATAGACGGCTGAAAAGGTAAGGCAACACCGCCAATTTAGCTTTGGCATCTTAATGGTACATTTGGGAATCACGATGGAGACTCTGCTTCTGCGCTACATTCAACCATTGTGTGTTTTGAGAATGACAAAAGTGTGCCATATGGCGATCCTCCCCACGGCGTGCCGCTTACTTGGTATGGTGTGACCCATTTTGTTGAACCTTCCAATAAAATTCTCACTGCCTCAGTTTTAAACACACTGCAGCTCTTTACCTTAAACTGAACGTAGTTACAAAAAGCCCTATTTGATAAAAATGTGAATACCTACAAAATTGCTACAAGTAAACATATTTTTGACCCAAATCGCAGTACTTTGACTAATCTTTCGTTTCGATTTCGTAGGCACCAAAGGGTAAGGTGGTTGTACTTTCACCAGGTGGCATAGCCACCAAGCTATCAGTAGCTTTCCTGGACATATGTCTAAAATACAACTTCTGCCCAAGTATTGCGTCTTCTTTCGACTTCAGAGAAGACTCGGGGCGTTACATTGGTGCCAGTGGAAAGCGAACACAATCCAAAATGAAACCACTCTGATTTCTATCATTGAATGCTAAACCTTATCGTGACGGAAGAACATACAATGCGGATGGAAGAATCGTTGATTATCCCCAACAGAAGGGCTGAAATTGACGCCCACCATGGGCAACTACCTTGACCCTGTGTTCTGCAGAAACGCTTTTAGCTGAAGAGACACCAGCCGTGAAGCATTTGAAAAGTTCGGTATGGGCCCGTCTATAGGATCTGCATGATGTTAACAAAGTGAACAGGCGATACCTCCTTCACCTCTCCACCAGCTGGATAGAACCCATATAAATGTGGCTAGGCAGTACCGAGGTGGGAACAAAGTGGCAAGGAGGAACAGATGCGAAACATCAAACCCACAAAACTATTGACTCTGGTTCTAGGGTGATGGCCAGCACACTCCCCCCTCACCAATACAGTTTCCAAACAGAACGAAACTCCAGACCCACTAGAAATGGCAAGTGGAATCGATGAAGCTGCATCCAGATACTAACTCAGATGCACGCAGCTTCGACGACTGGCACGGCTTGCTAACCTTGCAGCACCAACTATGCTGTTATAGGCGACGCAGAAGGTTGCCCAAGACAAGCAACAGAGACGGCGCTCAAAAGGAGGAGGATACGTGATGCTTTAAATGGATGTTTAGCTATTCAATTTGATTTCACGAGCACTTGAGGCTCCACCTTTGTAATTTTCGGTTAGCTTAGCCTCAGAACCGTGCCAATAACGCCCTGCCCCATTATTGACCTCTTTAGTGTTTGAGAAAGGCTCGCGTCGCTACAGTAAAAGTTCTGACGCCATGAACTCGCCCGCTGGGTACCACTAAAGTAAATAGGACACTTGAAATGGTTAAATAACAAGGCTTGTAGTCCTTCGCCAGCTAAGACGGAACTGTGCAACTGATTTGTGGCGCCTAATAAGAGGCGTGAAAGGAATGGCTATTTTAGAAGCCACACAAACACTTTGAGAGGATTCCTGATGCCAAGGTTTGCACAATAATGTAATGCGACACACCGTTGCAGACAAACCGATCTTTTTATCAAAGCGAGCAACATTAACCAAAGGCGCACTGTGGCACGAGATATGGTGATGAAGGCAACACTTTGCCACCAAGACATCATCAGTGACGTTTGAGTATGTTAAAACGACTCCACTTTACGATTCAATTGACTGAATGTGAAATAGTAGAAAACCAATTCTGGGAAAATCCAGTCGTATCGTAGCCCCGAGATTTTATTTCCCCAAAGGCCAGCAGAAAGCGAATTGCCTAAAATCCCCAAAAGCGAGGAGAGTAAGCACTTTTATTGCAATTTGGCAGTAGTAAAAGACCCGCTGCACTCCTCAATTCGAAGGCATCTTTTGCAGCCTAATTGATTTGCAACTCCACATGCTTAAGATTCGAATCATAAAGCTCCTTTTGGATTCGTTTTCCGAGTTAACTTGATCACCAGAACTAAAATGCATTTCACTAATTTGCCATTCCGCTAGCTACACATTTACCCATAGTTCTCGTACTTCCGGCATAGTGGCATGGCCTTCGACCGTATCTGCGACCCTGGAGCTCTTCTTTGACATAATAATAACAAATTCCCCACCATAAACTCGTGACCTGTCACGGCTTCAGGGTCGACTAGGCGCGCAGCATCAAAAATGTAAAATCATCATGATTCCTTGGGTTGAAAATCAAACATTGGCTTCATAGAAGGTTGTCAAAGCCATATTTATTCATGATAATAACCTCAATCCCGTGTTTTGGAAGAAGTATCCAATAACTGAGGCGACACTGGGTTTGAAAGACGAACATAACCACTAAAGGGCTGACAATTACGTTGATAAAGGATAGCATTTTGCTGGAGAAGCATGCGATCCCAGGAATACTCCCGCTCAAACCTGCCTATATCCATTGATAGCCACCATAAGGTAAAGGTTAACCAGTTACAATGACTGCGCGCCGCCAAATCATCGACACGCTTAGTTGATGGCCCCAATAGGCTCCAGAGAAATCTCGCACGCAACACCGATTTACGAGAGGTGGCAACTCAATTTCTGACACTTCCCTTACGCCTCCGGTGGCTGAATGAAACCCAGGTAGACGGCTGGAAATCATTGACCTGAGAAATCAGTGGAAAGGGGGATTTTATCAAAGCAACGGTTATTTAAACCGCTTTTGAGCAAACGTCACTGAGAGCAACGGTTGGCATAAGAAACGTGTTTGTTGTGAGGCCTCGTTCAGACTTAAGCGTTGCGAAGCCAGCAGATCTCCCTTCTCCGATGCGACTCTCAGAGGGCAAAACGTTGAATGCAAAGAAACCAATGAGGTACATACATGGCGTTGGGGTTGGATTTCTTCGTATATTCATGGAAAGTTAGTATCTGTCAAATACTGCTGTATTCTAAGGAGAGTGACAGAGGGAAGGGTGGGGGAGCGGGCTTCTAAGAGCGAGAGAATGATGCGGTGATACGCTATTAGTTTAGCAGACAGAGGCTCCTCAGTCCATACTGTGTGCATTTCCGCCTCCCATACTGGTATAGCTTACTATGACTTTGATGAGAACTCAGAAGCTACAATACCGGACCTATCGAGGAGCCCAAATGTAGTGGCTCTCCGCTATGTGATACACCCCAGCTTCGAAGGAATATCCTCATGACGAAACTAACACAGCTATCCAACCAAGCTGATAATTACGTTAAAGTCTGCTGAAATTGCAAGCACAGATCGCTAGAAAAGTACCATCATGCATCTTTGTCTCAAGCTCAGGTACCCTCGAATATATGAAAAAAATTACCTATCACAAGGAAACCTTTCAAATCGCGTACCATTCAGCCAAGCACCTCCACATTTGTTAATTAATATTCTACTGAGACTCATGCCCTATAAAATAATATTTTTATGTCATCAATGGCCAACAAAAGCGCAGCTTGAAAAAGTCGAGGGTCAGCAATACCTTGTGCTTAACCATCGGATGAGACATCGCTGGACAAAACCAGCTCACTACGAAGTAAGCCGACATGAAGCACATTCATATGTTGCTTTAATGAAAATTGGCTGACTGCTTTCTGCTCTCAATAAAAATGGAGCAGAACGTTTCAATTTAAAATCCCAAGTTGATATTGAAATTTTCACATGCTACGAGAGGAGAGGTGAATTATTCAACAAATAGGGTTTGCCGCAAAAAAAAACGAAATAAATAGGCTGGTATTTCATTGCGCCAGTGCTAAGGAGAAGCTAAGGGCCCATACACTTCCCCGTACCTGGTAGCAATGTAGACTCGTATTCCCATCTAGAGGGCACTCCGAACACCTGAGGGCGTCATCCTAGTAGAAGAGCAACTTCGCAAAATGCTGGTTAACTAGAGAAGTAAAATGTGACCACCCACTAACTTCTAAACGTTTCCATGGTAAAGAAAAACTTCAAATGACTGACAAGTATCTGTACGAACTATAAAGTTACTTAAGTGCTGAACGCAAATCTCTTGCCATATTTCACGATGACTAAATAGATCACCGCAGACCATGTTTTATCGTTTCAATGTAATTAGTCCTTTTCTGCTTTTCAATCTCTTTGCGCTTGATAGCAGTGCTCGCCACAAACAAAAGAGCATTAGCAACAATAATAACACCAACTCGATATTGAACAGTGTGTTTTAAGCCACGAAACATGGTGTGTTTACTCTGATTTTTCCCCTACCTAATGCACGCACGTATGCGAAAAGAGCTTTGCTTTAAATGCATGGTACTGCGGAGCAACCGCAGAAGCTGCCTTCGAGATGACTGACCGATGTGAGGTAATTAAACAGCTCCGCTTTGTGACCTCCGAAATAGTAATTCCCCCCCCCCCCCCTATCAACAAAGTTGAATCACCTATAGAAGCGTTCAGAGTGGCAATGATCGGTCTTAAATCGACCTAAGCAATAAGTCCAAACACCCTCTATTTTGTGACTATGCAACCTAAACTTATTTGTCGTCAAAATAATTTACTAGGATTTTTGCAAATTTGTATGGCATGTTCGGCTACAGAAATTTTGGGGTTCGAACAAGTGCCCTGGCTAACTTCAGGTTTACACGAGACAACCAAATACGCCTCAGACTGTCCAGATTGATGTCTCCCCTAATCTGACATAAAAAAAAACACTTGCCAAAATTGTTGCACGACCTAAAGTACGCAGAGAAGTGATGAATCTGGAACAAGAAGTGACTCAGACAGTAAGACTCACTTGTTTCTGTAGGCGAAATTTCCGAAGCGCAAATTCCACTCTGGATCAAATCACTGACTGACTAAAGAAGATTAAGTAAGTTTGAATGACATATTTGGCGTCAACACGCCTTAGCGTCTTGATAGCATATAGGTGGATCGAAGGCCGAAGCGAGTGGGCATAAGCCATTTAACTATCTCACAGGTGAGATTATTCAATGAAAATTTATAAACACGTAAAACAATTGCATGTGGCTTTTGTTCTAAGGAATTACTATCGAATCGATCATTAGGCTAAATTTACATAATTAAAGTGTGTTAATTCATTTGCTTATAAAAAAGATGTGCGGGAAGTAAAGTGATAATGGCATTTAGTACATAATTAGCAGCAGTTTTACGGTAATCTGATGACTAGAAGCCACCGCCGGAAATATCACATTTTCAGCGTTGATTTTAAATCTGCCTTTATATGCCCAACTCGATCTCCTACTTAGAAGTGCTGGTCCCACAACCAGCACGACGTGACCAACATGGGCGTTTTTGGAGAAATTTATGATAGAATAAAAGAATTGTCCTTTTGTTTTTGATCTCAAATGAAACCTGGAAGCGACCAGGCGGATATAAGCATAAAAGTGGGCATGACAGTGGCGCTCAGCACAAGTTAGCCAGTCGACGGAGGAACAAAAAGGGACTATAAGTATCAATTTGCATCAAGTACAGGACTGTCGTCCTGTGGTCGGTGAGACAATATGGCACTAGGAAATCGCATAATACAATGAAAAATCAACTGGATGATGGTACAGTGGCGCCGTTAAAAAGGAGATGACTAACTTTTGACTTGTAACCCTCAAAATTGCCAGAGACTCCACCTTCGCAGATCATCTTGGATCGCGATTCAAAAGAATCTCCTTCTGAGGCCTTCCATGTGTAGTTCGGACAGTTACTCACGCATACCTGCGTAGAGATTGAATAATATCAAGTAAAAATGTCTAATTTCAAGAGATCTGATGCAATAGGCAACAATGTCTCACTTGTTTAGTGGGACACCCATACTGAATGACCACTTCTGGTAGATAGAGACATGAGAACATATCGAAGAAGAATAGGTACTTTTGATCACTAAAAATAGCAAAATTGATCATTTGCACATTTCGCAAAATAACGGGTGGTATTTTTGCTGAGGTATCAACGGGCACATGAGCCACAGATAATATAAAGAATATGCAGATTATTGACCGTGAGCAACCGTAATTAATAACTTAGAAATGGCGAGATAGGGAAGTTTAACAAGCCAAACATTTGGAAGACACACTGAATGGCCGAAAAGAAAGAGATAACGCACGGATAGTCTACGCCACAAATTTTGGCATGTGAGTCTTTGGGAAAAATGATTCGCCTGAAGTCCCCCGTCAAATAACCTGAAGTTCATATAATGTGGTTTAAAATAAACATAACGAAATGGAATTCACCCAAACGGTAACTCACTAAACCCAGCAACACAGGCTAGAAGGAGGATGCAAACGATGAAGAGGACGCAGCAAATAGCATCCGTACATGATCTGAAACCGTTGTTCATCAAGGAAAAAACTGTCGAATCGATGGCTCAAAAATATGTGAAAAAAACGCACCGGTTTTTGATAGGAAGTGTGGTTTCCTGATCTGCTTTTCGATCTCCACCGGCTAAAACAACAACGATAGTTGATAATTGGGAGCAGAATAGCAAAGAGAGCAAGGCTTTGCAGATAGTTAGGCGATGTTAAAACCGAAAGTAAGTCTGCATTTACATTCGACAGGTAAAAGACGGTGATCTGAAAATGGAGACAGTGGTTACAAGTGGCACCGTCAGTAGACAATTAAACCAAAAAGGCATCACTTCCTACAATTACATATTTCACCAAATAAGAAAATATGAAATTAAAGATTCGGCCAAAACAGGTAAAATGCGAGTAGGCTTAAAATTATCAGACGAACAAAAAAGAGCATGCAGTTTTCAGTTCAATAAATTTTATTTGAATAGGTTTATGAAATACGTGCCATGCAGTGTAAAACATAGATAGACATATCTCAGTGTAAGGATGCATTAGCCATAGCGGGCTTTCCTCTAACATCCCGTCATTTTGAAGCCTCAAAGAAATCCAGATGAACCTGATGCGACTCAAGCCTGTCTGCCTTAGGAAGTAACTCGGTTTCAAAACTACGAAGGATTCTTGTGAAATTCTTTGCATAGAACCTGAAGTAGTTTACCCAGTATCAACAGTTACCCTTCCATTCTTCTTGAATGTGATGCAACTGTGAATGATACACAACTAAAACCTAGTTTCATAAAGTGTTTCTGAGCGGCACTTTCTGCCTTTAAGATTTGCATGACGGATGGAATAGTTTATTTGCCCTCATGTAAATTAAACAAAGTCGTAGAAGCTTCTGCACAGGTAGATCCGACTTTGAATGTTGTCTATTTGTTCTGCAAATCCATCCCAAAAGAAGGCACGAGACACTGTAGATGATTAGTTGAGTGACTCGTAATACAAAATGGCTCCAATGCTTTGGCATACTAACATTCGCCGAGTGGACGAACATGGTCTCGGACGATTACTCACCCAAAACCCCCAAAGCATGAGCCGACTCGGAGTCATCCTCAAAAAAATTACGCCTGCCTTTCAAGAGTGCAGGCTTGCGACAGATCCAGATGTAAATTTCAATTTGTTGAAGGTCAACTGATTATACATGAGGACCACCAACCCCACAGAAAACCGAACACGCACAAAGAAATTTCCTTTTCCAGTAGTCAGAGCCGATAATGTAAATACTTAGGAATGGATTACTTTCCTCCCGAAGCAGACTGTTAGATTAAGAAGATTCTAAAAAGATTAGCTCTCGACACCTTGTAATGGTAGTCAACTAAACGAGTAGATTATTTTAGATGCTTGTTCAATCAATAACTACACTGGGTGTGAAATTGGGTGGCAAGAGAGCACCAGTTGCCACCTATTGCAGTGGTGGGCGATTTCGTAAAACAAATGAGAAGTCATGGATGAAAAGCGATCTAATCGAAATGAGCAAAACTCATGCCGGTAAGCTCAGACTAGGTCAAGAATTTACCAAAGTGCAACTTACCAGGTGGAATAGCCATGACCGGAGATTGATTCGTACGACTTCCTGATTTTAAAATTTTCAAAACTAGTTAGATAAATACGAATTACCCTGAGAGGAGTGCCTCCGCCTCACGAGATAAGCCCAGCCAAATTGGCCGAAGATTCGCAAGTCGAAAAGTCGCTGCGACCAACCAATCGGAAATGAGTCAGTTGCAGGACAAAACAATAAATTTATTTGTAAGGCATTATCAAAAATAAAAGGTATATCTGCTTTTTCGACTAGAAATCAGTACATTCGAGCATTGTTAATTGCAATAATTTAAACAGATGGCAAAGCAAAGCTAATTGGTTGATCGAGCATGGTATAGAACTTACAAGTCGGCATAATTTGTCTAGCCAATTTTCCTATAATTCGTAAACAAATGAGTAAACGGTCATTATCAAATCCATGCTGCTTTAAAAACTACGCAAAGAAGAGGTGAGACCTAATATTTTTGAAGAATATATGCACCTGGTACAGAGACCAGCCTGCTCGGCAAAGATATAATGGCTAGGATGCAAAAAATGTCCCTTACAGAACTTAAAACTTACACATTCAATCTATTATGAAGTTTTTTTAGTGTTGCCTTCTGCGTTTCCGTTGGTCAGCCTTCCATGTCAGCCAGCACAGTGCAGTAAGGGAACGCCTGCGAGCTAACCGCACTGGCAGGCAGATTTTCACACAAATAAGAAATTCAATAAACATTACTGTAGTACTTTGTTTGTTAGAACCGCCGGTTTCTGTCAAGATTACAGGGGTGGCCGTACTGCCCTAGCTGCGTGGGCTGGCCTCCGGGCCACGCCAGCAGTCTATTTCCCTCTGTCCGGTGAATATATATATTCTACCCCGCCATTTTGCCTTCTTTTGCCTTAAGGAAGCCTCGGGACGCTACAATTACGTCTCTGATTTTTAGCAATTATACGAAATCTAGGGTTCCGTTTTATACGGGAATTGGATTCGTGGAGAGGGACTGTAGCGTCCCGAGCCTCCTTCGAAGGCAAAAGAAGGCAGAATGCTGGAGTAAAATATATACATATATATATATATATATATACAACAAACAGAGGAAAATAAGCCGCTGGCATGGCCCAGCGGTCAGCCTACGCAGCTAGGGCAAGATGGCCACCCCTGTGACCCTGACCAAAAACTGGTGGTACAAACAAACAAAGCACTACAGGGACTGTAGCAACCATCACTCGTTTTATAGCCAGTAGTAAAAACGCTACTGTAGCACTTCAAGACTCCATTAAAAGCAAAGGAAGGCAAAATACAAGGACAGAACATATATATTCAATTAACAGAGGGAATAGGGCTGCTGGCATGTCCTGGAGGCCAGCCCAAGCAGCCAGGGCAGTATGGTTACCTCTGTCACCGAGACCAAAGCCGGCAGTCCAAACAGACGAAGCATTGCAAGCATCGCCTTAGTTGTAAATAGCATTTTGACTGGATACGACATTAGGGTAATTGACAAAGGTGGACGTCATTATTAGCTCTCTTGTTACAGGCTGTCACAGATTCCCTCACCTGTAACATATGCCCTTTTAGCCCATTTCTCTAAAGTTTATCACCTAACAGTGGAAGTTTAGAGAAAGGTTTTACATCATCGGGTTTTCTTTCCACCAAACACGGAAAGATGCACGATACTAGGGCAGAATATACATACACATTCAAAATACAGCAGGAGTCAAAGCTACCGGCATGTTACAGAGACCCAAAGTAGCCAAGTCATTTTAAAAAATTTCAAAAATGCACTATCTGCACTTTTTGTAACATTATGATGAATTGTTGAGGATCTTAGTGAATGTAAAGTGATCTCTACCGTTTGGATATGTCAACATTTACTAAAAAGAGAATGTATCCGCAGCTTATGCATTCAAAAACTAGTATGCTTGGTAAAAAAGCGACTAATGCAAAGCAAATTTCGGTACTTTGGTACCCATGCAGTGGGCCCAATATTTCTTGTGCCATCTCCGCTTTTGTACTTTTGGGAGGAGCAGACTATTTACAGAAAAGATGCCTTTCAGTTGAGAAGTACTAGGTATGTGTACGGATTATCAAGTTTAGAAAAGATCAGGGCTCGTGTCCTCTTTGGGAACCAATGGCATCATCTTCCTTACAAAGCTAGAGTATTTTGACAGCCTCACACACGAAAGGCACGGTTGACCAAACACGTGTCAAAGTAATAGTCAGGTTAAATTTGTGAAATAGTAAATATTCTCCTATTCTATTGCAGTACGCATTTGTTGGAAATTTATCTTTAGACAATGAGCGGATGATAGGCACAAATCTCGTTATAAAAGAGCCATCATCAGCCTGACCAAAAGGCTAAATCAAATTGTAACATTTGGTTACGAGCGCCTGGTCGGCCACTTCACCTTAACCGCGTGTGCTGCCTATGAGCCATGCTAATCCATTCTGTTCACTACCTCCATATATGTATTCTGCTTTAGGTACAATGCTTTCTTTTGTCCTCAGAAAGGTCTCGAGGTGCTACACAAACCAACCATAATTTTGATCATCGTATCCCGCTGATAATACCGCTAATAATAATGGATTGCATCGAATCAATCCACCTTTTCCTGCGCTAGCGCAGCAAAACTAATTGCTTTTTAAATAAATGCAATACTTTGCCTGTTAGACTGTGCCCGTATTGCCTCAGCCGGATGGGTTGGTCTCCTGGTCATGCCAGCAGCCCCGTCCCCTCTGCCTGCTGCTTATATACATTCCGCGCTAGTGCCACGCCTTTTTTGCTTACTAGAAAGTCTTGGGATGCTACATTAAATACGCAAACTTGCAAAATTATATCGGCAAATGTTGCATTCACATAGTGCGATAATGCCCTAACTAAATATATTTTTTCAGCGTTCTTAAACTAATCTTGGCTATCAATTGCATGTTCTTAGAGGTGAACAGGGGAGAATATTGTCAAACAATATCAGCAACGTTTTTGTTGTTTTAGCCATCTGACGCCTTCGGCGCCCTTGCCTAGTGTTCGTAACGGGCTTCTGGGGTTTGGGTTTTTGAAAGCCTTTTCTGTGATTCATCCCCATCGCTCTTTTCATTTATCTGTCAATTTTTTAGCTGCCTACTGGTCATCATGCCTATGTTTACTAAGCATAAGCAGCCTCGGGAACACATTGCTGTAATTTATGATAGCTTGTTGGTAAGCTGATATTTTAAAGCTCGACCCAATCGCCTTCAGATTCTTGATAACGTCAATAAAAACGATAAGGAAAAACGTAAAGCTGTGGAGGAAATCGCGAGAGCACTCAATTCTTTGAAAGAAGCCCTGGTGGAGCGGCCTGATTCTCGTGTCTCCGGAAAGGACAAAGATACCGAGTTTTCAAATGCAGAACGGGCACGTATAAGTGAAATAATATCTGAAGTAACTCAAGAAATCATTAACCGTGATATGGTTCCGCTTATTCTTGCTCATCTCGATGCCATAGAGTTTGAGGTATGGAGGTTCAGGAATTCATAGGACCTTGCTATAGAGTTGTAAGCAAATAGTTGAACTTTTCGGTCATATTCTCCGTAAACCCGCACGTCCATTCAATCCCATGGTTCGGTACCTCTGTGAACACCCTGAAATACTGGCCACCCTTCTTAAAGGCTATAATACACCTGAAACCGCTATCCACTTTGGAGCTGTAAGTTTACTGGCTTAACATGTTTCGTGATAATTGTGAAAGTGTCGTAAAACTTGGTCATTATCTTGGTTGATGTGTGCATTTTGTAAAGATATTGCGAGATGCCTGTCGGAATGAGAACATTACTAAGCTGGTCCTGGGTTCGCCTGGTTTCTACGACCTCTTCGGGCATGTGCAAGGCACTGCATTTGACATCAGCTCCGACGCCTTTGCGACCCTTCGGGATCTGCTAACTCGGCACAAGCCCGAGGTTGCGGACTTCCTTATAAATAACTACGACGTTTTTTTCAAGCATTATCTCACTATGCTCACTTCTGAAAACTACGTCACCAAGCGTCAGGCTCTGAAGGTAATCCTTGTCGTCGTTGTATCGACCGCAGAAATATACACACTGGTTTTTCGCAGTTTTCATTCATTCATACGCGTGTTCACTCACTTTTGTTGAAGCATTCGCATAGTTTTAAGGATCGGGCGGATTTTCAATTGGCTCTCTTTTATTCGCATTTATTTGTGCTGTGATGTACTCTTTTTTAGACTTTCGAGTGTGTTTAATTACATATCAAAATCCTTTTGAATACTCGTTTGGTCCGAACATACGCCATCAGCACAGCACGGTAGAACTGTCATGCTGTCTGATTGTCACTTTCCTCTAGGTTGTCCGGGTTCGATTTCTTAGTCTTCTTTTGTTGTCGCAGCTTAAGGCGATTCTAAATCCCCGCTTTTTCGCGTTTTCTTTGAGTCAATGGCATAAACAGTGCCTCAAAGTTAGCGTATCAAAAGGCATTAGTGTGATTACGTTAATTCATTCGCATCAAAGCCTGTCTTGAATTAGCCGGTTTTGTTTGTATAGGGTCATCTGTGTGGAAACATACTTTAGCAGTCCCTACTGGCATTAAGCTACAAAAAGATGTTGGCTTTTTTATAGTACGTTTTTTACATCCTTTTTGCTTGTTCAGAGCTGAGATTTTATTGCGTGATTTGTAGGGCATAAATCCTCCTTGTGCCTGGACGTTTTTTACCCATTGTTTTGTATTTGGTGTAAATAGCTTCTATAGTTCACAGGGGAGTAACTCGCCTTTGCGCCTCCCCTCTGGATCAGTGACAAAGCACAACTTCTCGTGATCGTATAGCACACGTCTTGGATTTATTTGAAAAAAATAAACCATTAAGATACTCCCATCACAGTTGCGATTTATTTTCAATTATCGAGATTCATAGCGTTACTCTGTGGTGCGAAATCACGAATTATGTAAGTGCTGTACTTTTTTCTCTATGGGACTTCTTAAAACCATGCTTAGCACTTGCGGATTAGCTCATGATTTGTCATACCACCTTTGTCTTTTTATCGGAGCGTGTTCTGTTTGTCTTCATCTTCGAATGTGAAGTTTTTTTTATCGCACAACCAAAATTGTTAAAAAGGTTGATTTCGAGTTTGCTTCTTTTCATTCGATGTTACCAACTGATGGCTTTAGTGTAAATCTTTCATCCTATCGTACCCTCGTAAGCCAAAAGTCCTGGCAATGTTGTATTCTTGCTTAGCGTTCAGAGTTCGCTTCCTACTGGCCGCTAGTACCACGCCTCTAGGCCGATTCACCCAGTGGCGCTTTTCTGCTCCACACGACAAAGGCATAGGTTACCAAAATGCGCTTTTTTGTGCCGGTGCATACCACTTTTGTCCACTTAATTTGTCTAATGAAATAAAAACGAGTTTTGCACATATTTATGATCACCGGATCAGCAATTCAATAAACCCTGGCTCTCTCGAAGGCACAACATTTGCTGAATCAACTGCTGGGACTTTAATCGTGTGTGCGCATTTCCGGTTTAGCATGTGCTGGGAGTATATTAACATGACTGTGGGTGGCTTGTGGAACTGATGTAGTTTTTTGATCTACAAATCCTATGCCAAGTTTGCGTAACATAGGGGTTTTAACTGTTTCTCAATATTCTGATCGTTGTATGATACTTCTCTTATTATCCAACTCATTTTATTCAAATGCTACGCTCAAATTACCATGAATACGCAGTTTGATCATGTTATAGTAGGTTTATTCTTCCAATTCTGATTTTTCTTCAGCCTTGGCTAGCCCTTTTAAGGCGTCACATCTAATACAAACGAATTTGGGTTGTTGGATTACTAGTTATGCCTTTGTCGATACAATTGTGTGCTTTCCGCGGCTATCTATTGCATTGCTTTTCTACGTCTATTGAAGGGCACAGAGGCTATTAGCACAGATTAAAATAAAATAGGTGTGATATCACTTCACTTTCTTGCTACGAAGGCCTTGTCAGTATGGCTTTTCTTGTAGCTTCTGGGAGAGCTCCTATTGGACCGCCACAACAGCGAGATAATGAACCGATACATTGCTGATCCTGAGAACCTCAAACTTATGATGAATCTGCTCAAAAGCAAGGAGAAGCAAATTGCCTTCGAAACGTTCCACTGTTTTAAGGTAGGTATGGCTCGCGTTTTCATTCTCAAGTTCACATCAGTTTTACAGCTACATTTAGGCAGTTTATGGGAAGGGGATTCGCTTTATACAAGTCAGTGGAAATGTCATCCCTCAAAGTCGTCTCATTTTAGACTAGCGTCATCACGGACTATCGTGCTTACAGTTATTTTCTGTTCCATTCGCGTTTCGTTTGCTGCATCACCTGTTAGTAAACCGGATTAAAATGCGGTGATATGCACGACCTTATGTTGTAATCGCATGTGTGCGATGATCGGCAGTCGAGAAAATACCCATATTTCAAATAGTCCATTTCTGATTGCTGTCAAATGCGCTACTTCCGAGTTGCCTCGTGAGTTTATGAAATCACTCGAGCACAAGTAAGACGATGGACGAATACTGTTGCCACACGCATCTAGAACCATCGGGACAGTCGCATGGTACTGTAAACATTCTCACTTGCACATAGACATGCTTTTTCTGAAATGCCTCCCTGGTGATTCACTTATGTGTACTTGTGCGTACGTGTTTTTGTGACTGTATTAAGGAATTTGAGAACTTAAGTATTACATTCTTTTGTGCTTGGAAAAGTATCCCAGAAACTGCGCTTACTCTTTGCAACTCTGACATTACTCATTCCTTCGGGGCCTGCTGCAACAAGCACCTATCTTTTAACAGCAATCTTTATACATTGTTTTCATGCCTTCAACCGGTGCGCAAGTTTACTCTGAACATAATAAGGCCACTTTGGAAGGAAATTTCATCTAATTCTTTGTCTTCCTTCGTAATGTTTGGGGTAACGTGCAATGTTCTCTTCATTTGTCATCTTTGTTGACGTGATAAATTATGCCGTTTATTTGCTTGCCTTTTTCTTATCAAGATTGTTTGCTCCCATGGCTGAGTTTTTTGCTGGCATAGTATTTTTTGTGCTTTTTTTTAGCAAAACATGCAAATTTGTAATGCAAATCTTCATAAATTTTCACTCGATTTATAATCGTCAAGCGGTTACTCTCAAAAGCTGCTGCATTGCTCGTTATCGAAACGAACTTCGTTGGCTCTTCCAGTTTATTGCCGTGGACGACAAGCGGAAAACACTTCTGTGCAAATTAGGTGGTCGAATTGCCTGTGTTTAATTGGAAAGCTCTCCATTTCTGATGTTGGGGACAAAGTGAGGGGAGAAATGCAACACGCCAATTAGAGTAGAACGCCCCTTCTCCTTACGTCATTACCCCTTATGCTTACTTAGCTCTGTTGGGCCGGAAAATAGCTGTTGGTTTTGACTGTTGGAGAAGATAGCCATAGGTGTATATACCTCTACTTGGCAGTTGATTGTCAATTTAAGTTCTTGTGAGGAAAGAGGTTAGGCTGGATTCAGGTCATTTATCGGGGTAGTGGCTACGCCTTTGAGGTTAGTGCATTTTGCCCTCAATATCATCTCCCTTTGTAATCTGACTGGCCCAATGTGAGGATTAAAATTGCCAACAGAAGGGAATTTCGAGAAATATCTTTTTGGATGTTTCTTGTCCTCCTCGCGACTGTGCCAGATTGCTCTAAGCCGAAAATCGCTCTAAGGTAAAACCTTCCAGTCGAATGTTCGGCATTCCGTTACCTTGGCAACGGCGCTTCAAGTTAATCTCTGTTAGCAAAGGAGCCTCTTTAGTCCACTGCTAATTCGTGCTGCGTTTAAGGTGTATGCGTTGCTTTCTCCTTATTCGCTTTTATCCGCCATCACCTTGGTCTTGGTCCAGGCCTCTGACTGGCTAATGTTTAAGAAAACTACTTATAAGAACAAAATTCCTCGCGCTATTATTAATTGATCACTGTCTTCCCAGTCATCGGAGTGCTAACGGTTTCAAAGAAAAGGTTCATGGTACATCCATAGAGTACTGACAAGAACCCGGAGGATCAAGGGATTGGTATCATTCCCGCTGCCAAGATATCAGGGGGAAGTCAGATCCCACAAGCAACATGTTCTATTTTTCCAGTAGGGCATCAACTATTCGTTTCTTATCAACTTCTTGTTTTTAAATTAAACATAGTCCACACATGTGGCTTGCAAACACAATAAAGTCGAGCTACTACATATCTTTAACATTTGAAGCAGTTTTGATGTTTTTATGCCTAATGATTTGGCGCCTTGCAGGTGTTTGTGGCAAGCCCAACAAAGTCAAGACCGGTGCACATGATTCTCTACCAGAATCGGGATAAACTGATCTCCTTCCTAGAAAACTTCCAAAACGATCGGCAGGATGACACTCAGTTCAATGACGAGAAGAAATACCTCATCAAGCAGATAATGGAATTGCGGCCTCTCGCACCGCTGTGATTTGTCCTTGGTTGCGCGTGTGCCCGCGTGTACTCTCATGGCCTCCCCTCTTGACCTCTGGCTTCACCAGCCCGACATTCCTCGCCAACTCTGTGTACATACTGTTCTTCCACTGCCTACCTGTCCGCTTCTCTCCTTCTTTCCGCCTTTGATAGCTTTACCAGCCTTTGTTTCTTTCCTTTTCCTCCCTTTCTTTGTGCTCTGTCTTCCCCTTCTCCATTACCGCCGCTGCTGTCGATATCTAGAGTGAGCGCAGTAGCCTGTGCTAGCGATGGTATATGCTTGGGTCGGCCTGGAGTGTCTGTCTGTCTGAGTACACAATCGCACTGTTCACCAACATACCATCACCTCCACTACTACTTTACCAACAACGGTGGGACATTTGATTTCCATTGTCTTCTTAATGCCCAATCGGTGGATTCATAAGACATCTGAGTGTAACTGTCGGAGGCCTGCAGGATAGAGGTAAGAGGCTTCTGGCAGGTTTTCAGCATACTATTGGCTGGGCCGAGTGTCTTAGCATTATCGCCATCCCCTCTTGGGTCTTGGTCTTGGCGCTTCGACTAACGACTGCTCCAGCAGCCTTAGCTACAGTTGAGTAAAGTGAGGTCATCTCTAAGGTAGTAGTGGGAACTGGGTGATAAATCGCTCTCGTGATGGGAGCGCTCGAATTTTTACCGGATTTCAGTGACCTACCCGTTAGCATACTAAGTCCTGAGGAACTGTTTGCTGTGGCCTCATTCACTCAGATGGCGTTCCGCACTCCATGCGTTGATGGCCCTTGTCAGAGTCATTGATATGAAAGCAAACTCGACTGACGAGCTCGTTTTCATATCATTCAGGGTATCATTAAATTTTTAAGTAATGGGGCGGTAATAGCTCTCCAGAATTGCTATATCGTTTTGTTTGTGGGAACCAATGTTAAAGCAATCATTTCGCAGATTGCAGGAACTCGTTCTTTGACCGGCTGCCATGACACGGAGTCGACGTGGTTTTAGAAATTATCCTGTCGTGAGCTTCCCCATTCTCATGATTTCACAGCAGAGGTTATCCCACACGTTTTGATTTGGAGTGAGCAGTTCATTGACCAAGACAAGCGGCCAAATTCTTTGCGAAGGAGTAAGTTCTCTGCGCACTGCTCTCCATGCCACCGGCAATGGAACACCCAGGTTGATTCGAAACGCTTTGAAAGACGTATAAACCTGAACTCGACTTTGTTATCAGTCTATAGGTGGTATGGGAAGCTATCGGTCATCTTGGTTCCATGTCACGGTTGACTCTAAAGGTCTGCATGATGAGAGGGATTTATTTAGACGTTTCTCGCAATTACCACTTTGATTGCAAATTATGAAAATGGGTGACACAGACAAATTTATTAAACCTCCAAATCTTTCTGGTAATTTCCGTCTGTTCCCTTGATTAGCAGGTTGATTTTGGCCTTCATCAAAGGAATTCATTTCCATTCTCCTCTCAACCACACCCTTCCAGGCATTGGGAGGCTCTGGTTTGCATTTAGATCTCACGAAATGCAATCGCAAAATATTCATGAAATGCAAGTGGCTCGAAACATTAGCACAGGATACGCTTATAGTAATTTTATCACTGTGTCACAGAAGACCTTTTTGCAGTGTATCCTTACCGTTTAAAAGAAATTATTGCATTGAAGCCGTTGGTTGAACGAGTATGTAATCGAAACACGGAACCTGATCTAAACCCCGATTATGCGTTATCCACTGCAGACTACGCCCAATTGCGGTGAAGCATTTATGCGGGAACACGAAAGTTATCGCCGAGTTTCCTGAATTATTAACCACTCATCGCATTGTCCCTTGCAGTGTGGAATCAAAGGCTATTATTAAAAGGCTAAACGCATCATGACCTGGAGTTGTAAATCTTAAAGAAGCACAGATTGTCAAACAATTGCTGCCCTTCATGCCTTTGGTGAGTGCGAGAAATGATGTAAATTATGCAAAATCATGGTCCCTGCGTGACATCATTCCCTCACATCATCATGCGCTTGAATGCACCAAAGTGCGTTTGCACTGCCGCATGACGAGGAAGTGGCGGCCTGCGATTGTTGAGCATTGGCTTCGTCGCAATTAGTGAGCCTATTCACCACCAGCTTGCCTGGGTGAGTCGATGAGCTCATCCACCGTTCTTCGACCACGCATGATCGAAAGTCCACTACAAAGTACGGCGTTGTCGCCCCAGAAAGAACACGTCATCGGTTGAGTGGGAAGCTAAGAGTGTCCCATGACCTTATTTGGGCAAACAGTCAGATTTGTAGTAGTTCTCCACTCATGCTAGAAATCTCTTGCGCAAAAAGCGGATGTTTGTAAGTTCCTTCATATTTTAAAGAGAAAGATTATGTGATTTTAATTAATGTTTGAGGTATTTTATAAAATGCGTTCCTCACTCTCAAATATAATTGGTTTCGGACTTCTCCGACGTTTCTAATGGGGTTATTTGCTTATTTTCCAATCATTTCAACCTATGCATTGTCGTTATTATTATTTGAGTTAATCTTTGCTGTAAATTTACGGGCGCTTAAGGCACAGCCTTTGCACTTCCTTTAAACGGTGTGTTGATTGGCCATGCCGGTAGTACCCCAGGTCCGTCTTTACGTCGACAATACATACTTTGTCTGGGTATTGCGTCTGCTTTCGATATCACGGAAGACACAGGGGCGCTACATTGGTGGCAGTGGAAACCAAAATCGATCCCAAAAGACAACTACCTTGACAATTTATGCTGAATGCTAAACCGTAATGTGATGGAAGAAGGGGATGTGCTACGGGCGAAGGGGATTTTTAATGATCCCTAGCTGAAGATCTGATAATGACGTATTCATTCGAAAAATATCGCAGTGTCGCATTTTAGAAGAATGCTATTAAATAGTGAAGAGCCACTAGCCACGAACCACCAGGAATACTACGTTGCGGAGCTGCCTGCGGTGCCTATTTAAAGATGTTAATTAAGTGACCCTGAGGCACCTCCTCCACCTCTCCAATGGATGGAGAGAGGCAATATAAATATGGCTGGGCAAGTAGAAACGACGTTTTTTGTTTCCAAAAAAACTTCGCAAACCCATCTTTCATTAAATGACTCAGCTTCTAGCCCTGTGATTCAACAGTTAGCTATGGACAATCGCAATAGCCAGCACATTCCTCCTTCTCCATATACAATTCCCAAACAGGAGGAAATTGCAGATCCAGCAGAGGGGTAGGTGATTCTGGGATCTAATATTTGCTCAGTCGCACGTAAATTTGATGAGTACGTTGCAATGGCCGACGCCGGAGGTTAACCATTAGGATCGCCGAGGATGAAGCTAAAAAATGGAGAAGGAAATGTAATACTTTGAAAGTTTGCTTACTTCCTAGCTTTAGTTACAAGGTGAATGTAACGCTTCGTCTCTGTACTTCCTCTGGGTGACGGTCTCTGGGCCGTGTCAGTAGTCCCTCAGCGTTTCTGTACGTCGGCACTACGTATTTTGTCCTGGTGTCGCGATCTACTTCGAATTTGGGGAAGCCTCGGGGTACTACTGGTAGAATGTTTATCAAGCCGAGTTTTGAACGAAGCCGTGTTGATGTAAGACTATGTACACATACCGTCACAAGCCTCAGGTTTGGATTGCAGATAACAAACTCCTGGGGTGTTGAAAATGGAAGCATGATTTCTTGCAACTTATAAGCATTTAGCCTCTGAGTCCTTACTCCTATTATTTATGTTAAAAATGACACCCTTTTTCTAGTGATCTAAAGTTTGTCTCGTTTGAAGACACGGTGAAAATTAGGAACAGTTAGCCATGTCAACGGCCTATTAAGGCTGGTCGGACTGTCTGTTTGAGTGGTAAAACCACGCGACAGCAAGTTATAGCACGCAAATGTGTGCAAGCCTGCGACTCTTCCCGTTACCAAGGTGGCGATACGATAGTCTGCATTGCAATCCTTCTGATACGGAGTCATTAGACTTAAATTGGGTGGGATTGAATGCTAAGTAGGGTCGGTTTCGTGAAACTGTGATAAAATTATGTCAAATTAGAACTGGATTAGTAGGCATCCACCGCTGCAGTCCAATCAGTCACTATTCTTCACCAGACTGTAACTTGGTCTACCTTTAATTTGAGATATAAAGTATCTAAAGTCCACCTCCCTAATAACCTCACTGTTTGAAATCATTTCAAAATCCTTCATTTATTCACTCATTTCCTTCACTTTACTGATTTGACTCAATTTCTGGCTTGTTAGGCGAAAGCGGTAGCTGGTTTGAAAGTATTTTAAAATGTACACGCTTCTATAAACCATATTGATGGAAGTTTGTTTAGAATATTGTTATCGGTTAGGACAGAGATTCTCAGATCGTACCAAGGCACAGGCACAAACAAATACTCCCGTTAGGGATTTCGTTTGTCTTTTCTAAATCGCTTTGGTTCTTAACGGAAGCTGTAAACTTTTCAAGGATTCCGCCGGGTGTCAGCAGTTATTCGTACAATGTGATTTGATCAGAGGTTCATTCAAAACAAAGACTTGCGCTAAATCCACCTTCATATTAGCAGGACTTTCAAGGTGAAGTGCTGGAAATTGGGGCAGGCGGCTATTAAACAGCTAATCTAATCGCCCCTTGTCAGAAGGATAATAAAGTGCCTTGAGATGCAACTAGCCGCCAAGTCGTCAAGCCCCTCTACGTAAGCTGTTTCAATCCTCTATAGGCCTTGGAGGTTAAAATTTAGTGTGTTCGTCTCAAGTATTTAATTAGACATAAAGCGGTCTTTACGAACACGAAGATCCTAGTGGTTATAGGAGTTCATGTCTTCAGTCAGACTAAACAAGATGAAGAGTTGATTGAATTAAGTTAGTTTCAATGTGATTAAGGTCTAAGAAAAGGTGACCAACGTTTGAGGCATTCATCGCAGTCTAGTTATCTTAGTTTCGCAATGAACTTAGAGCGATTGAGAAGTTGAAGTCTTTATCAAATAACTGATGACAGCATAAAAAAATAGTTCCTGTAATAATTTAATTCTAGCCCTTCTACGTCGGCATTGCGCCCTCTTTCGCAGTTAAGAAAGTCTCGGGGTGTCACGGTCTATACTCTGTAACTAGGCGCAAGTACAATGTGTATGGTTTAACATCCCTACCTTGGAGGGACTTCTCTTTTTCTAAGAACTTATTCTTCATCCTCTCTTCATCCTATCCTCTGTAGGTCAATTGAGTTTATAAATTCAAACCACTATTTTTTTTGAATTTCATCTTAATTTAAAGCTCTGGTTTTTGCCAGAATTGAAAAGTAATTAAAGGTGCAGCCAATTCATTGTTTTCCAGCGATGCACTCTGCACAATTATAATGCCTGAGTCTCTCTTAATGGCATCGCAGAACGTAGATGAGGCTTGAAGAAGTAGTGGGAGAGCTGTATTTAACCATTGTGGCACTGGGAGAGGGGACTCCAGGTATCCACAGCAAGAAAGACGATGGCGCTATCGTTTAACATTAGCATTAAAAAATAGTGAATAAGTTGAATCTAGAGTTCGCCTCATTAGCATATCATCAATCTTCAACTCGCCTAGCCTTGCAGATGGCGTGTTTACACATTTGTATGTGTGGCTAGAACTAGGGTATCTACCATTGGGAGAATGGGGTCATAAAGACCTCCATCTGCCCCGTAGGATTTGTTTATCATTTCAAAGTGACACTTTTATTTTTGCGTTGATGCCATAGCATTTGTGAGCTTTTTCTTAAACAGTATGCATCGTCTAATCATATGATGGCTTGTCTGTTTGAACCTTTTACTCTGTCCCCAATGGCCTGGACGTCCGCCTAAATCTATGATCGCAGAACAGAAGTTGTGGCTACAGGTAATCCAGGTTAACGATTTCACCACTATAACTATAAACTGTCGAAAATATTCATACATTCGTTAGACAAATGAACAAGCATCCCATCTGAGATTGATGGTTCAGTGATTAGGGAGCCAATGAAATAGTGCTTCCATCGCTCCAGCATTGTTGATTGTTTACCTTCTTAGCGTGGTTAATTTAAGGTGGCACCAAGGCATCTACTGGCAGGGTCTCAGAAAGAAATTGGCCACCACACTCCTCAGAAGAAATGGCCTGCCTAAAATTATGCTGCTCAAAAACTAAAGGGGGCTGCAATCACTCACTTTATCCACTTTGTAATTACTCTAAATTTAATCAACCTTTTAACGGCATGATTTTGTGGAATCAAGTATCCATCACACGTTAAGTAAAACATTCATAGCATTTGATAAACGCCTACAAGCTTAGAGATACTAGCAGAGGTAAGTAAGTAGTACGCTACACAGCTAAAATAAGGTCTCTAACTAATGATGAAATAGGATTTGGTCCGCGACTGAAACTTTTTTAGATTGGCTGATTTACAAAAGCGGTGCGTTGATTTCTGGAATTGAAATTCACATGTGCTAATCCGAACGCCACCACAAAAACCAAACTTCTTATTTTGGAGTTGACTGGAATTGGCGTGATCGGCAGTCGAGACACCATCGCACGTTCAGTCGGCACACTTCATTTGGTTCCATCAAAACTCTGAGCCAGTACATTTTCTAAGTTGACTGTTAAACTGTGGAACCTTCTTGTTTATTTCAACGCCTTTAAAGAAAGAGACAGCGCTGCTATTGTATTTGAAATCATGACTTGTGGGAGAGAATTCGTTTTGTGGCGTTAATAGCCGCAGTAATTAAGGGAGATCGTAAATATCATCTAAATAGTCTATTTTCACATGCATAAACAAATAATACACAGCTTGCCGATAGCCGTATCATTAAAAGTAGTGTGACATTCAAACAGGTACAACTGTTTTCAAGCCAAATATCGCAAAACACGATCGTGCTTTTTTTAACTATTCTACAACTTGGCCATTTTAGACAAGAAGTAAGGGCCATTGTGGGAATTCGGAGAGAATTAGAGGGATAATTTAATAACGAAATTACTCTACGCAGTCCAAAGTTGAGTTCAGGAATGAGGAGGAGTTTACTTCAAGTAGCTGCCGGATTAGTAGTAAAACTTCCAGTTAGGTCATATGTCTATTGTTACACTGGAAAAAGCTTAACAATACGTTAGCAAACACTCATGTGTGTATATCACCACTAAAGTAATGTAACTCATTGGGTGGCGCCCGGACATTTCCCTTAAGACGAAAAAATGCAATGCTTATGCTGAATGTGCATTTTCAACTTACAGAAGGGCTTGGGGCATCTGGCATGGACCAGAAGCCATGTCGCCTGGTGAAGGCTTCAAACAGAGTCCTAAGTGGATCATTAACGAAATCGAGAGTTAAGCAAACAACCAGAACGTCTTTAAGCTTGTCCGTTGGACTTGGAAAATTGCGCATGGCAGTAGTATGATAAAATTTCCGGCGCACCTTCGAAGGTAAAACTTATTCGGTACATTTTTTGTCCGAAATCATAGGAGTGTGCTCATACCATTCGACGATAATTAGTAGATAATTAATGATACATTTTACACCCCTTTAATCACAACTAACCATAAAGCGGCCTAGTATTTGTTGGCTAGTGACAGGGTAATCTGAGGAGTGGGTGACATTACCTTGGTTTTCAATGGATACCTCCAAGGGTTTGAAAGACGTTTCGGTTCCGTACGCAAAATCGGCTGACTCATTATGGCTTGCAGTGTAAGACGAAATGTTTGATAGTCCCCAAGCTTAACCAATACTTTGCTTTTACGATGAGCGCTTCCCGGGTAGTTAGACCAAAGGTAGCAGATATCTCTTTATCACAATCGATGCGCCACTTCAGCTGTAGCGTTTATTTCCACTGGGTCGGGCCATGTGGCACGGAGCCCTGTTTAAGCGGTTCATACGACTAGCGTCTCCAGTCCTCCTCCTCTTTACAAGAAAGTGGCTTTCGGCTTACGTGGTCTCAAACCGTTACAGCACACTTACTAACAGCGCCACAAATGTACGACATCTGTTCCTCGTCAGATTATGGTAACAGATTGTACTAAATCACACAGCAAACAGACTAGTTGAGCTAATAACAGCAAAATAGCTGCTAAATGCCAATGATTTAAGGGAGACTTCAGCACTTTAAGGCTGTAGTAGTGACTTTCCCTGTGAGACTATTGGAACGAACAAGCCATTAATGCTGCTACCTAAGCAGACCAGTAATACTTTAGTAGTAGCTGCATCAAATTAGGTGCTAATTCTTATGCAACCTGAGACACATCCACCTTCTTTCAGTCTTGTTGTCGCACGTCATCAATCAACGCAAAGCCCTTCCCTAAGCCATATTCTAGCCAATCAAACAACTCAGTTGATTGTCTGGGCCATCTACGCCGCATCGATCTCACACTGGAGCACGAAAAAGGCCGCCCCCGTTATCATCATCACCACCGCCATTATTATTATTATTATTATCAGCCACAAGTCGAAATTATCCCAAGTTACTTGACCATTCGCTTCGTTAATGTGCAAATGATGGCATGCATCGCGACCTCCTAATTCGCATGCACGTGTGGCCCCAAATGGCTCGAGAACTTGCCTTTGCGTGGTACAGTGAAAAGCCACGGTCACATGCGTCCTCTAATTCGTGAGCTTAAAACTTAATTATCGCCATGTTGTGAGAGGGGATTTTAGGATTTTCTAGCCATTTTTTGAACTTCAATTAGACCAATTCAGGGAGTGTCGAAACGAAGGGCTGTTTGTACTTAGCGCGACATTTTAGGAACTCCTTGGGTTAATTCCACAATTACGCACAGGGATGCACAAACTGCATTCTTATGAAGCGAATTTTACTCTAAGTACTTCATCCGATTTCATAATCTGTGGCAAGAGTAGCATGAACTCAGTAGGTTCAACCGGTCGAAGCCGTAATTGAAGCAGATCCAAATGAAGCCAGACTTAAATTTGCACTGAAGAAGGCAAAATAAAAGATGATTTTAAAGGACGGGAATTCCGAGTTTTTGTGTGGCATAGTGATTATTGGGTAATCTACATTCACATCGCAGAAACACTTGCTGGTCTTGTCTGAACCTTTAAAGAGCTTAAATTTGAGTGACTAAATCTCAACATATTTGCCATGCCAATCAATTTCTATGATACTACTCATTTTAAGTGGGCCCCATTCTGCTTGCTTAGTCGAAATTGAATACTCAGAAAATAGTTTTGTGGGTATTTGCCCAACAGCCAAATTTCTAGCCACTTAAACAATTTTGTGCGACTCAAACTAGCAAAACACGCTATCGATTCAGCCGTATCATTCGATTGATAACACTTTGAATTACTCTTGTATCATATTCTGGTTAGGCACGAGAAACGACTGTCAAGTACCATTCAAGTTCTCTTCACTTCGCCGTAGTAAATGTCACGAGAATTATTAACCATTCAGTTTGACAAGTCATTTTCTGATTTCCCAAAGTAACTTCGTTTAAATCAATTTTAGTTAGATCTACATAATCTAGTGAATGTTCACTAAAACGGCACTATTTTATGAATAATTTAAGCGCTCGTTAGTCCAATCATTAAAAGAAGAGTGCTAACAAAAAACTCTACTTAACTTCATAAGTAGAACCATATCTACGCAAAATTTGAGAGAAGTCAATAGTTTGACTTTATTCTTTTATTGTTTATTACAAAATCAAACATTTTACCCAGATATTTAATTGTGCCTGTAGCGTCCCGAGGCTCCCTTAAGGCAAAAGAAGGCAAAGTGGCAGGATAGAATATATACATTCACCGGACAGAAGGAAATAGACAGCTGGCATGGCCCGGAGGCCAGCCCACGCGGCTAGGGCAATATGGCCACCTCTGTGACCTTGACAGAAACTGGCAGTTCTAACAAGCAAAGTAATACATTGCCCCTCTCTCCTTTCGAGCGTCGTCCCCGACGCGTCCCTCGGTACATCTCCCGCGTTAGCCATCACAACATACTCAGTGCTGCAACAAGCACCCACGAGCTAACCATGCCAGTCGCCCACATTCGACGCGATTGAGGCGATGCTTGACACCAACGTCAGTAATCCCTCTTGACAGTGCATTGCACCTCGAGTTTCGTCTGGCTTGGGAACAAAGTTCGGAATAAGTGGTTCTGCCGAACATCAGTATGTCCGTAGGGAGGCGTCAGCACGCCGATCTCCTTAAGCAAGTAGATATTAGGAGTAATCTTTGGAACGAAACTTCCCAGGTAGTCCATGGCTAGTGTCGCTTCAGTTGTTGATAGCTCTCTTGTAGAACACGGAGAAGGGGCGGATGCCGGAGGTGGACGTCGTTTTTGGCCCATCTGTAGCACACGCACTTCGTTCGTACCGCTGCAACATGCCGCAGGCGGTAGAGATCGGGATAAAAAAACCCTTTAGAATCGGGTCCGCTTTCCGCTGCCACCAATGTAGCGTCCCGAGGCTCCCTTAAGGCAAAAGAAGGCAAAGTGGCAGGATAGAATATATACATTCACCGGACAGAAGGAAATAGACAGCTGGCATGGCCCGGAGGCCAGCCCACGCGGCTAGGACAATATGGCCACCTCTGTGACCTTGACAGAAACTGGCAGTTCTAACAAGCAAAGTACTACAGTGCCATCCATAAAATAAGATTGCTAACTCATTCCAAATATACAAAAGTGGGATTGGAAAACGCAAATGATGCTTAAAATGGACTCTGGAAGCCAGTACTTACCGAGCTCTTTTAAACGTGTACCTAGTGAAAAAATCTGCGAAATAAGAAACCATGAGCGCACAAAACTGTCCTCCACAACTCAGTCCGCTGGTCACTAGTATTAGCAAATAATCAAAGCAAGTTCCGATTTGTGTCACAAAACATCTACTTTGCGTGTATATAGAACCAGCAGACATGCCCTGACCAGTTAAAAGCGACATCAACTTCCCATCTGCCCAATCACAGAGCGGTCACAGGGCTTGCACGCTCCGAGACGCGGTGCTATAGCAACCTACCCCCTGCACCTACCACAAATGTGTGCCAACCCGGCAAAAGTAGGTCAAGATGACTTGTGTGTGCCCTAAGATCGATTGAACGGCCGTCACGACGACTAAATTCTCATACGCAGACATTTCCACTTTTGCGTTGTAAATGACTGCTCTAGTGGAAGTCGATGAAATCGCTTGGGTTATCTTGATTCCTTACTCCAATATAATGAAGGTATAATAAAAGAGGCCTTTCTCGTAGAAGTGAACCTAAACTCTTGAGTATGCACTCGATACTTAAAACCCGTCAAACAATAGCCTCTTACATTTTGACGCGTTTCCATCTAAAAGCTAATGCAGTGACGGTTTGCCATACGCCTA
Source organism: Taenia hydatigena (assembly GCA_036345935.2). Taxonomy (NCBI): domain Eukaryota; kingdom Metazoa; phylum Platyhelminthes; class Cestoda; order Cyclophyllidea; family Taeniidae; genus Taenia; species Taenia hydatigena. The sequence goes on from JADWOT020000008.1 coordinate 13,480,535, forward strand.
AATGCTTAAGCTAGTGAGAGGAGGGATGTTGCTGGGACTCGAACGGACACTATTGAGCCGCTGATATGTGTCGATCTCTGGAAGGTCAGGCCTAGCTGATTGGTCGACATTTCTAGGGCACATGTGCGCATGTGCGAGTGTATATGCGTGCGTGTGTGTATATGCGCATGCGTTTAAGCGTGCAAGGCGGAGTGAGCCCCCGAATGTGGGACAGGACCACCTACACACGCACGTGTTCCGCATCGATCCATTGGATGCGAGCGTGCGTGTGCGTGCATGCGTGCAGGCAGAAAACGTCCATCCGAGTGCTCGAGGTGGGGCAACAGGCGAGATCCCACTTGCAGTACCCGTGGCGAGAGCAGTTGTACACAGCGGCCGGATTTTAGTCGCGCTGCGCAGCTGCCCGTCCGCGTGTCGGCAACCATGCAACGTGAAAATTGCCGTTCACGGGCTTTGCGGTCATGGTCAACATGGCTAGCCATCCTACTTCTGTTATTATTCCTCATACTTCCAAATTCTGTCTCCACCAGAACCTTCCTTTTGGACTTACCCGAAAGTGAGTAACGGTGCCCTTATTCCTTTTGACCTCCTCTTTTCCAACTCCCAGTTGCTACTTGCTAGTCTTTTTCGAGAATGATTTTAAATTTTAGTACTCTTTTAACTTTCTACTTTTTCATTCCTACCATCCGCTCCCATTTTAAAGCGATAAAGATCGCCGTTTGCTACTAATTTGCCGCAAGATCTCAGAATAGGGAACGTGTTACTCGGAAACCCATTTTATCGAAATCGGGCCTGTCTAACAACCTTTAAATATCTCCTTAAATGTCTGCATTTTCAGCCCAACTATTCGTTGGATTGATCCTCAACGATAGTTGGAATATCGAGGATTTTAACGTGTGCGAAATAAACCCGGGAAAAAGTGCTGAATAATATAACATATAACCTGCTGGATTGACTTTTACTACTTTGACATTATGCTGAACCATGAATACAGGAGGCATCGGTTGTTGTTATCGATGGTGTCTCAGCTCTGCGTCTTGTTCTGTTCAAAATTGAGGCGAAATTGTGACTGAATTGTTCAGCATTTTAGCTGATTTACGGAAATAGCTGCTTATTATGAAGCAGCAAAATTGAATGTAGTTACAACGATGAAGTTGTGGCAATTTTCGTCATCCTTTAGATCTGTTCAGCAAACAGCAACTTTTGAAGGCAGTAAGCAGTTTTCTTTACCAAAGTAGTAGGAAACAATGGCAGAGGCTTAAGGTTCTGTTAAAAGGAACAACCGCCCATGAAAATTGAAGTCTACCCTAGCATTATAACCTTGGGATGACTTTGAATTTGTACATTTGGAATCAATTTATTTAGTCTTTAAACACTGAATTGAAGATGAGTTTTCCCACCTCTTTGTTAGGTTCTGTGGACCTGCTGGCCGCCTTCAATTTGGGTGATCAGGCCAACGTCCACATCACGGCGGGTATGTGCGGTAAGGTGCCGACAGATGATGAGGTTTCCGGTAAACAGCCTATTCAGGACGAGTTTCGTCCAGGCTACCTTGTCCGCAAGGAAATTGGAATGAAGAAACTTCTTGGAGATCTCCTAGTTAACACTGGTATGCACCACTAACTGCATTTGAGCAACACACATTGGGCTCATTGACGTGCGATTTGATTGTAATTTGAAGCTGACTAGCAATTTCAAACATTTTGCATGCATTTATAATAGTATTTTTTAGTTTAGGGAGACTACGCCTTACTCGACTGTATGCTGTAAAATCTTAGAACTCAGCTGGATTTATTATTCCCAAAGAAATGGAACAAAGTAACAGAGGTGGGTACATTGCGACCTGGGGGCACTTTAGAATCCGAAGAAGCTGGAGTTGGATTTAAGCACCACTTATAAGTTACCTTTCTCTGCATTTGATTAAAGTGAACTCTCGCTAAATTGCGCCAGATCTTTCACCGAATCATTCAGAGAAATGGACGGTGGTAAAATCATGTTTCAAACATTCTTCAAATCCCAAGTGAAATAGGTAGATTAAGCGGTATAAATTTAATCTGCTTGGAAGCAACTTTAAAATTAGCAAAAGTTTTCAGGAATTCTAGAGTTCTAAATTAAAATGGATATAAATTTTTACATTAAAGAGGCGTGGGCTTCAGAGATCTCGGTATTCTTCACGCTGAAGATGAAACCGGGATTCAGGGGCGAGTTGTTCATTGTCTACAGCTCGCAGGGTCGAGTCCTCCTCTCCGTGGGTGTTGATAAGCAGGTAGTGGTGGCCTACCAGGAGGCCGCGGCTGGCGTTAGGGCCGCTCGCATCTCTACCAGCGGTTCCGCCATCCACGAAGAGAAGATTGGACCCGCTCTCAATGACAATGAGTGAGTGAAAGCACGTGCAAATGTCTATTGAAGTTAATTTTAGCAGCGTCAAATTGCGAAGTACTACGCTTTATTATCGACTCGAATCCGCGTCAAGCATGCGATCTCTAGCTCATTCCAAAAAGCTAGTTCCTCATTTTAAACCGGAAAAAAATTAAAGGTTAATTATCGTATAGGCAATAACACGTGTAACTTCTCAGAGGTTCCGATGCGGATCTCTGCCACTGATTTCATGGGTGTTGTAAATAGGACAGTATTTGCGGAATTCGGTAAGTTCCCTTAAGAAGAGCATCATTCTTAAAAAATTAAATGCACTCTCTTGTGTAATTATACTTTTAATGCAGCTTATTTCAAAGTATTTTTACGAGTGGCAAGACGAGGACACCTCCTTGACGGTTGTTGGTTAGGGCACTTCAGCATTTCCATCAATGGTTTTATCGTAACAGACAAGTATTTTAGTGCTCTAACCCTTTACAAAATTATGGTATTTTAAAACCCTTATGACTGTCAATCACATGAGCTTTTTAGTTTGTTGGGAATTTAAAAGGGTGTAGACACGATTAGCTTTGTCAAGAAACCCTTGTTCCAACTTTGCATCAATGTTAGAATGTTAGACATCCCAGCATCTTCCATTACTCATTCTAGTTCATGTAGAAGTAGGAAATTTTGTGAGATCCGCGTTGGAGCCGAACAGGACTGAAAACGTGATCCCCTTCTTTTAAGATGGCACCGTGTTGGGTTGAATTTCAAAGATGGTCGTGTGCGCCTCGCCGTTGACTGCAAAGCTGTGGAGGGGTCCACAATCGTCCTTCCCGTCAAGTTTATCGACAAACGCAACACCCTTAGCCTCCTGCCTCATGGTCTCGATGTGAGTCTCGCTAGCTCCTATCCCTGTTCTCTCCCATTTCCAAGTGGTTCGATGATTATTCTTACTTTTTCCTCATCCGCAGACCGATGAGGTGAATTTGAAGAAGGTTTCCTGCTTTATCACTGATATTGAAGGCACTAGAGACATTTTTTACTGTTTTTCCTTGGTTGGCTCGAAATTTATGTTTGTAGGATTTGAGCAGGCCAATTTTTGACCTAATGTTTTACTGCTCTAATATAAAAGAATAAGTAAACTACGTCCAAAGTTGTAATAGTGTCAATGTCAATGCTATCTGGAAATGATAACATGCATGCATTCTTTGGCTATTTCCTAGGGTGTCTTGCAAGACCTAATGCTGGTGCAGGGGGACCGTAGTCTGGAGCAGCAGTGCCTTATCTATACTCCCGACTGCCCCACGGACGGTGACGATACCATGATGAATGACGAGGTGAGCTGTGCTATTTAGAGGCAGAATCTAGTGTAACTTCATCGCTTGCGGTAGCATCTTTAATTTTTCTTTGTTCACTGAATTTATGTGTCTACTAGTTCATGTTTTCGCATGAAAGTAAGTTCAGTGTTTTGCATTTTAGCCACCGGAAAGACTGGCTCCTGGGCAGGTGAGCTAAACGATTGCTTAGTAACTTTAAAGTCTCGCATCCTTATAGTCCTTATCGAAATTGGCTGCTTGACTTACGACTCTTTGTCCTGCCGGGTTATGTTAAGATAAGGCGGTGCTGTCAAAAACTCGCATTCTTACTCCCATTGTGGAATTAAGACTACTCAATTGGTACATTATTGCAGTGGCTGCATTCAAATCCTGTGCTATAGGTGGGACTCTCTATCTTGGCAACAAGATGCGCCGCAGTCGATTGTCTGCTTGCTTGATTAAATGACTGTTTGATTGACCAGCATGACATTGGTTTTAGGGTGAACCTGGCGAACAAGGCGACCCCGGAGAACCTGGTGAAAAAGGTGAACGCGTAAGTATTGCAGTTTGTTAATAACAACTTTATTAATTTTCGAAAATTCATGTACTAAGGTACATCACGATTCAAGGGGCATTTGCGTAAATACCTGTTGGCTTTATGGGTAATATCTTCTGTAAAATTACCCTTGGACTAGCCTAGCTTTTCAACTTCAATAAAAAGGATAGATAAAAACAAAAGCGCCAGTTATTTGTAGCATTAAAAAAATATTTATCTACCCTAATAATCTCTAAAGGAAAGATGTGAACCTAACCAACCTATATGTTTTCCTGATTAACGCAGTTCCAATACGCTTTTCTACTACAATTAGTCTGATCACTGGCCTGCATTCATAAACCACTCAAATAAATGTCTCAAAATACCATGGAAGCAGAGCTTTCGAGGAAAATTTGGTTTATAAAAATTGGCTCACTATTCACCTTGGTTTCAGGGTAAAGAGGGGCCAAGAGGTCAGGACGGAGTGCAGGGTCCCCCTGGTCCCACGGGCTCGCTCTTCGTGGTGCCGCTGAATTTGGGCATCGGTGGTGGTGCAAATGCGCGTGCCGCTCACTTCAGACAACTGCTTCAACAGCACCTGGTATGCCTACTTACGCGATCTCAATTGCATGGGTTCTGTAGATGCCTATTATATGCAACTTATATTTCAATTGGATTCTACCACGTTGTGCATTTGTTTCTGTGTTGCATATAAGGCTGCAAAACAAATTTATTTAAACCAATTCAATTAACAGGGGGACCCTGAAAATCTTATACCATTCTTAATTGTTTTATTCTATCGAAATAGGGACTTTAAACTCTGATAGAATAAAACTCATTTTAGCAAGAAATTAATGCATAATTAATTTACCAAAAAAATGATCTTTTCCTTTTGCTTATTCCAGGAGTCGCTCAGAGGCGTGCACGGACCTCGCGGTTTGACGGGTCCCACGGGCCCAGACGGCCCCATGGGTCCTCCCGGTCCTAAGGGAGAAACTGGCCCCCAGGGTGACACCGGTCTTCAAGGTCGCAGGGGTCCCATGGGTCCAGTTGGCTTTCCCGGACCTAGAGTGAGTTTGCAACCCTTACACAAAGGCTCTCCATCGGGATTCATACTCAAGGAATATGATTTACTCGTTGGACAGATGGTTATTTCTAAACGTGTTCCATTATTTTTTTGGAAGTTAGTTATACTATGTCTGAACTTTTGACATCATTAATGAAAACACTGCAATGGAAATCAATTTGATTTGGTTCAATTCATGACAAGCATACGCCTGAAGTTTGGAGTAATGAAATGTAAGGCATAATTTTAAAAGATATTTTAATCGATACCATAGATTTCATCATGAATGTGCCTTGCTATATGTTTTACAATAGGTGGTTTAGGGGTCAGCCTTATATGCACCAGCAGTAAAGGCATTGCAAAATAGCGATGCAATTGCACCCTCACCACACTAGCTTCCTATCAGTATGGACAAAAATCTTGATCTCCCCGGTTTGCATTCTAGGGTAAGACAGGTCGAGACGGCGACCGCGGTGACCCCGGTCTCGCGGGTCCCAAAGGCCCGGACGGTTTGCCTGGCGATTCGGGGCTAATGGGTCCCAAAGGTCTTAGAGGACCTCGTGGTCCATTTGGCCCAGTAGGCGAACAAGGGCCTCCAGGAGAGGAGGGGTCACGTGGTCCCACCGGTGATGCTGGTGACCAGGGTGATATGGGGTCATATGGTCCTCGTGGTCCACCCGGTCTGCAGGGTCCCCTCGGCCCTAGGGGTAAGACCGGAAGTCGAGGCCCCATCGGCCTTCAAGGTGAGGTGGGTGAACCTGGTCCCACCGGAATGCCTGGTCCCATGGGTCCCCCTGGTCCTGCTGGTCCAGAGGGTCCTGCCGGTCCTCGGGGCGTTGTTGGACCGCCTGGTCCGCCTGGAAAACAGGGACCTCCTGGCGCTACGGGTCCTGAAGGCCGTCCCGGTTATCCTGGTTAGTGCAAAAAAGACTAATGAAATCTAGTTTCTAAAATTAAACAATGTATTCAAAAGGAGACAAAAGCATTTGGAACTATACACAGAGTTGTGAAATTTTGAAATTTAAAGAATAGATGGTTTAAACTACCTTTGTAATGGGGGTATCTGAAATGCTGATTTCTAAATAGGCCAACTGACTTACAAAATATAGCACATCATCTCTAAGCAAATGATGCCATTATATGGAGATGCAGTGTCATACTTTGGTGTTAATTAAAATTTTGTTTGACTTATTGGTTGCCGCAGAAATTGCTCACTTTTATATACACCGATTGTTGCATGAATTGATCCAAATGGAAAAAATCCTATTTTAGATCCTGTACTCTTACGACAAGGAGCCGATTAATCTCTAGTTACCTTAATCTGACAGGTTCGAAGGGTGAGATGGGTCTAAAGGGTGATGCTGGTCCTGAGGGTCAGAAAGGCGAACCTGGATTACCCGGACCCAGGGGAGTGAAAGGTGCGCGGGGCATTGTGGGCATCTCGGGTCCTAAGGGTGACACTGGCAAGCCCGGAGCTGTCGGAGCTCCCGGTGAGGCGGGTCCAAAGGGTCTCAAGGGAAGCCGAGGCTCCCCTGGTGTCATGGGACTTATGGGTCCTCAGGGTGAGAAGGGTGAGCCCGGGAAATCTGGTCCATCTGGTCCCCGTGGTGACCGCGGAGTTCAGGGTCCTCCTGGTCTCACGGGGCCCGCTGGTCCCCAAGGTTTGCACGGTGATCCCGGGCCCGCCGGTCCAGCCGGACCCCAAGGGCGTGAGGGCGACAAGGGCGAGACTGGTCCCGTTGGACCCCCTGGTGCTGATGGTGAACAGGGACAGCATGGAGCTCCCGGTCCTCGTGGTATACAGGGCAAGGTTGGACCTGCTGGAGAGAAAGGTGATAAGGGTGCTACCGGTCCTTCGGGGCCTCCAGGTCCGACTGGAGAGCTAGGTTTCCAGGGTCACCCTGGTCCCAGTGGTCTTCCAGGACCTGCTGTAAGTTGGGGGTGATTTCTATATAATTATGACGATGACGGGTTGTTTAATATTGTCATCTGTTTTTTTGCAGGGGCCTATGGGTCGGCAAGGTCCCCAGGGATTTCCTGGGCCACGTGGAGAGCCTGGTGAAATCGGACCCCCTGGACCCCGTGGACCGATTGGGATGACGGGTCCCGTTGGTCCAGCGGGTGACCCCGGACCCGAGGGTTCTCCTGGTCCAATTGGCCCTCGCGTACGTTCTTGCAATCATTGTAATCAAGTCTTTTTTTCAGTCATGTGCCCACTCAAAGAGGTTATAAAGAACAATTTTCATGCAGCTTATTTTACTGGATTTTACACTTATCATTGTGTCCAAAAAATTTTTTTGCAATTCAGAGAAATTCTAACTTTTTACGATAGGGTCCAATCGGAGACCCAGGCAAAGAAGGCAAGGAAGGACTAAAGGGTGACAAGGGTCCTAAAGGTGAGCGCGGTAATCGTGGCCCTCCTGGCCCACGTGGTCCGCGGGGCTACATCGGCCTTGACGGAATGCCTGGTCCTGCCGGCCCAGAGGGCTTCAAGGGTGAGACTGGACCCGATGGTGAAGTTGGACCTGCGGGTCCTAAGGGCTATCGTGGTGATGCTGGAATTCTGGGACAGGGTGGACCTGCGGGTAGGATTTCCTTTTGCGGAATAAAAACTGAGTTTACAAATATTTGCAAGACAATAAACTGGTTCAATAGCTTGAAGACATTTTGAAGGAGAATTACAAGCTCAAGAATGTTTAATTACAAAAAAAATATTCTCATTTTACTGGCTGATTTTTGTTTGAATTAGTATTTACACCTCTTTTGAGGCCAATATCAAATACAAGGATGATGGAATAATTTTTATGAATCTTTATGGCCTCTCACAGGTCCTATTGGTCCAAGGGGCGCTCAGGGCATTCAAGGCGAAAAGGGTCCCAAGGGACCCGATGGTGCAATGGGTCCTGTCGGTCCGCCTGGACCTCGTGGCTCTCGCGGCCGTTCGGGGCCCACCGGCCCTATTGGTGCGCCAGGATTTGATGGCGAGAAGGGCGAACGAGGACCCCCTGGACCCCAAGGAAAGAAGGGACCACCCGGACCTCAGGTAGAGCTGCTGCAAAACCGGCTGAAGTTATGATACACTTACAGAAGGGGCTTCTGCTAACTTCGTCTTATTTATTTTTCAGGGTCCGCGAGGTATTGTCGGACCCATCGGCAGTGCTGGAATGCCCGGCATTCAGGTGAGAATCTTGATCTTCTTTATGATCCTTTTCTTGGGTAGGTTTGTTCCTCTCGGTTAAATTTGACGACTCTAGAGAGAGGAGTGCACATTTTGCACAACCCACTTTAGACTAAGTATTCAGTCAACGTGCGTAGATCATTAATGCACTCAGAAAGTTTTTAAAAACTGAAGTTAGATTGCTCTAAATAAAATTGAAGTTCCGTTTCTTCCGATTTGCAATCTTTTGACAAAAGGACAGGTTCAAACCAAGTAGTTTCTTTTCATTAAAAACCTCTCTTCAATTTTTGCCTCATTGAATGGAAGGTAAAATATCCTTGAACATTCAGAGCCGCACCCTAAATTTTCGCTGTAATCCCTGGAGAAGATTTATAGTATCCAACATAATATTTGCGCGTTTTGGCATTCTCCTACCTCAGGGACCACCGGGAGCACCAGGTCAGCCGGGTGAACAAGGTCCCATGGGCCTGATAGGCCCAGATGGTCTCACCGGTCCCTCCGGTCTGCCTGGACCAATGGGTATGGAGGGCGCCCCTGGACCAATCGGGAAGCGTGGACCTAAGGGCGACCGGGGTCGTGAAGGTCCGCAAGGTAGCCCCGGCCCTATGGGCCCGATGGGTCCCATGGGTCTCACCGGACCCTCCGGTAACCCTGGCCCATCCGGCCCCGCCGGAGCTGTGGGAGAACTCGGAGAAAAGGGACAACAGGGACCCCGCGGTTCTCCTGGCTACGAGGGTAGCCCTGGTAACCAGGGCCCTCAAGGCCGTAAAGGTCCAGATGGACCTCCTGGTCAAGTTGGTCCTCCTGGTGATCCTGGTATGGAGGGCCCCATTGGACCGCAAGGCGCTATGGTGAGTCTATCCAATAGGTCATCAAAATTGCGGCTTTGGAAAATACTCCATTTGTCCCTCGAGGAAGACAAGAGTTGCTATTCCTGTATAATTCTAATTTAAATGATCTTGGTTGCTAATTGTTGTGGCGTCGTAATGTTGTTAATTTTAGATGTTCACATCGGTGTTGATTCGCTTTAAGGCAATTTTTTGTGTTTTACAGAAAACCACGCGATTGCTTCCATATTGTTTTAATTAGTTTAAAGTGCGTCGATGCTTAAGTAGTTCAGTTCGGAGTACATTTTTAAATCATCCGTGTTTGAATTAGCCTATGCTTTGGGAAATATGAACTTATGGAAGTTGACAAGCCCAAAATTCGGAAACCTCTATTCCCTTTTTTACTTCTAGGGTCCATTGGGTCCTCCTGGTGCACAAGGAGCCCGTGGTATCCCCGGTGGAAGGGGTAGTCCAGGTCCAGTTGGTGAAGATGGTGCCCCTGGCAGTACAGGTCCTCAAGGAAAGCCGGGCCCTCGTGGTCCTCCGGGTCCTCAGGGACCTCAGGGACCTGCTGGACAGACGGGTCCTCAGGGTTTGCCCGGTCCCCGTGGCAGCAAGGGTCCCAAGGGTGAACCCGGACCTCAGGGTCCACCTGGAGAGACTGGAAACCCTGGGCCTCCAGGGTTAAGTGGCCCGCCCGGATTGAGAGGACCTCCCGGACCAGCTGGACCACAGGTCAAATGAGTTATCAATCCTTTCTTTTGCGTAAAATCCAATATAAACAGCTTTATTTAAGCGTAGTGGTGATTGATATCCCTCTTCTCTAAACGCCGCTTACCTCACTTTGGTGGGCTGACTTCATTCGAAGTGGTAATGAGATCCCAGAATTTGAATACTGCGATTGGGAACCGCTGAGGTTGCGCACTTATGACAATATTTGAATAGATTTAATGATACTTTATTTTGTTGCATTATTAATAATCATTGCCTTGTCTTCAAAAGCAGACAAGAACTCCCAATCCTAGACACCTAAGTTTCTCAATTTCGCTTCCTACCTATCTATTTGAAATGTGATCATGCGAGTGTCTGGCAATAACGCTGAGACAGAAAGAACAGTCACTGAGAGGAATACAGAGAATGAGGATGAGGTAAGGTACTTTCTCCCATTCCAAAGTGCACTGACATAAGGTATAAGGTATAAGGGCTTGACAGTTTTTTAAATAAGAAAAGGACGAGAATGAACACTTTTGACGTGTGCATCAAGTAGTGCGTAGATCATTTGAGACTAATTGATGACTGGAATTTTCGTTCATTTTTTGGCATCAGTTAATGTATGTGAATAGAACCTCAATTAGTTAACTTCCTCCACAACTTCCTCTTTCCAACTGACTTGGATGTTCATTAATTTTCGGTGTGTTAATCCCCATTCGCTTTGATCGGCTGCAACCCTCAACGCTTTGTACTCAACCCGCTGCACCTCTATTGGAGTAACTCGATGCCAAGGCCAACTTTTTTCAAAACATTCCTGCTACTTTACTAGTTTCAGATTTTCTCAAATCCACCTGGCGTTTCATAAAATGCGAGTTTGAGATCAGAGGAAAGTAGCACAGAACACAATGAGGAACATCGATGCACTAAACATATTGATGTATTCGTCGAAATAAGCTGTACTAGCTGCCTCATAAACCTTTTTGAAGTGAAATTCAACGCTCCACCCAAGTCATGAATGATAAAGCAAAAAATACATATTTGCCTAAAGGTTGAGCATGTGGGTTTTGTATCGTTATCTTCACAAGGGAGCCTTTAACTTTGATCCTATCAAATAACTCTTCGCCAATTGCGAATTTAGGGCCCACCGGGCGTCAAAGGACCTGAGGGAGAAATCGGACCAGAAGGCATTCCTGTAAGCGGCATTTTCAGTCATTTCCCATATTTCATTCTTTTATCAAAATGGCAGTCTTATTTGCTGTTTGCCTAAGTAGAACGCCATGATGGATCTTTGTGGATTCTCGAGCCTAATTCAGTATTTAAGCACTTTATTAATTCGAATTGTTAAAAAGAACAAGGTGTTTCGGACCAACATTTAAACCGAACATAATTTTTCTTTTAGTAGTGTTATAAACTTATGTCTGTTGTTAGGCTGTGAGTAAACCAAGAGTCCACATAGGTATAATCCTCTGCACCGTGAGTTTTGCGTTAACAACCCCTTTAATGATGCTCCAAGCACTGTAGTCAAAAGGGGCTCAAGTCACGGAAGAAAGAAAATGGTGTTAGAAATTTTCTCATGCTGAATGTTTAGTCAATCAGGATATATGTAAAAGAGCAGTGTTCTGCCTGAGGTGTCAAAATAAGCTACCACGTAAGCCAAGATTAACTCTTATTATATCCTTAGGGATCAGCTGGAGCGGACGGAGGCAAGGGTGAGACAGGTCCGAAGGGACCAAAGGGCGCCTATGGCCAGGTAGGTCCTATGGGACCACCCGGACCAAGAGGCGAACGCGGTCCGACGGGTTTAGAGGGAGAACGTGGACGTACCGGTCCCAAGGGCGCCCAGGGACCTCCCGGACCTACCGGTAACCCTGGTCCACCTGGTGATTCCGGTCCGCCCGGTCCTGAAGGACCTATGGGTGTTCACGGACCTGTTGGTGAGCAAATGCTTCCTTTGCCTGAGCGCTAATCAAATTCAAAATCGTGTCTAAAACCTACTAATGCTATCGATTGGCTCTCAGGTCCTAGTGGTCCACGCGGTCCGAAGGGGAAGCCAGGACCTCAGGGTCCCCCCGGTCCTCCTGGTCCAGTGAAGATCCTCGACCTCACCGCCGGCTACTTCAAATTCGAACCGGGTCGCACCAAGAGGAGCATCAATGAGGATGAGCTCTACGACACAAAGGACCCTGACGCCAACCTCTTCCCTAACAATGTGCCGGCCATCGGCGCGGTGTTACGTCGCCTCTATGCACGCATTGAAAGTCTAGAGTCAGCGGTAAGGTACTACCGGCGCCCCATCGGCACGCGCGCTTACCCAGCGCGCCACTGCCGCGAGATCATGGAAGCCACAGACTCGTCGCACGGACCCGTCTCGGGGGAGTACTGGATCGATCCCAATCTTGGCTCAAGTCGCGACGCTATCAAAGTGGAGTGCAAGTTCTCCGGCAACGTCGCCAAGACCTGTGTCCATGCTACACCTGAATCGAAGGCGGTGAGTTTTTGTAAATGGTTGGCGATATCTGACTTCGCATGGTTTTTTCAGTGTGACCTCTCACTTTTTACTCATAATAAATGAAGTTTATTAAGGCATTACTGAAGATTAAGCGGCGTCTAAATAAGCTTGCAAACTTAAAGTCGAAAGAAAAGTGGATTGCTCTTAAGCACAAAAAAATTGTTCGTGCATTTTCGTTATCTAACCGGTGATTTATTTATGGTTCTTTGCAGCTCCGTCTAGTCAACTTGAAGAAGAGCGGTAGTGAAGGCAGTTGGTGGTTCTCCAAGCTCCTGGAAGGGAACATCAATGGTACCCAGCGCGTATGTCAACTATTTGATAGCTTAAAAGCTATTCGGCGTTCGAGCTTGAGGGGCTTTAAGTTAAGCAGACTGATTGGAAATAGGTGGTTTTGATGGAATTTCCAAAAGCATCTTGAGGCCATGTAAGTCTCATTCTTACGCTAGCGAAGGTTTTTATAGTGTTTTCAAGGGTTTCGAGTTTACGCAGTTGAAGGCATGAAGCTACAATTGACTGTGCTGATGACGCTGATGAATACGCTCGTGCTTTTGCTTCCTTTGCAGCTGTTCTACGCGCCGCGAAATCAGTTAAACTTTCTGCAGTTGTTGCACCGCCGCGCGGAGCAGTCGATTACGGCACTTTGTCGTGGCTCTGTTGTCTACTACGATAGCCGCAACAAGAACTACGACTCGGCAGCCAACTTGCTCCTCTTCACTGGCAAGGTCATCAACACTCACCTCGATCGACGAGTTCGTGGCGAGGGTGGCTTTGTCCAGTTGGAAGTCAATATCAAAGATGACTGCATGGTGCGTGTCCTCCCTTGTTTCGGTTCTGCGCTATGCAAATAGAGGACACTTGACTTTTAGTCTTATCAAAAAGGAAATGCAGGGGCTTTGTGGCGAGTAGTAGTCTGGAGTGCTGTATCCTGACGCCTTTTGAACTTGCACAGCTAGGTCACGTGATACTGGCGTGCGCGGTGACTTTGCAAACAGCCAAATAGTGATTTCGTTTTTAGGATCGCTCACCGACCGGCTCGACAGCAAATTTCGATCTAGTTGCCAATCATCCGGAGCTTCTGCCTATCATCGACATGAAAATGTTCGACTTTGGCGAGGACAATCAACAGCTTGGTTACTACGTCAACGAAGTCTGCTTCTCTTAGGCAGCCTTCAAACTCTTAGATTTTCTCGTGCTTCATTCACTCACCAGGCCTGAATAATAATTAACACAAGCAAACCACGCACCGGTTTCCCTTTTTGCGCCAAATATGTAGCCAATTTCCCCAACGTGTACACCAGAACCCACCCCTCTCCCTCTTTTCCACCCTTTGCTCGCCTTCCCAACGCACGGTCTCTCTCTTCTTCTATCTTCATCTTGTTTTTGTGATACTGTGTGGCTAAATACATTTCACACCTGTGTCTTATTCTCCTGTGTAGGCCAACAAAGCATGAGCGTGCATGCTTGCGTGCGACATCGAGAGAACCACGTCACTAAAGGAGTACTTCAATATTTCCCTTTTGTACAAACCTCAAATTATGCGGTCAGATGCTGTTTGTCCAGGCTTCAGTGTTTACCTCTTTATTTGGTATACCTAAATCTGCGGATAGTAGTCGAAATGTCCATTGTCTATTCACGTAGTATAGTTGAGGAGCGGGAAGTCTTCAGCTAGCAAGGCACAGTCGAAGGTAGGTATGATCACATTCCAAATTTGTAAGCCTCCTTGTAATGCTTCAATTATTTGTCGAATTTCCGGTTTTAGTAACAGAGCACTTAGGTCTCTGGCATTGTACTGTCAACTGGCAGCTTAGCCTCCATGCCATGCCAATGCTCCAGGCCATCCTGTAGACCGATAATGCATATTCAGCCTAAGTAGAATGTCGATTTTTTTGTCATTAGAGCAGTCCCGAGACGGTGCAAACTAACCAAATTTTGCCAAACCTGGTCAATGGTTGAAGTAGGGCAACTTGGGGGGCCCAAAGGCATTCAGATTAAAGCGGAAAGCAGCAACAAGGCTCAGTAGTTCTGGTTGTTGGATCTTAGCAATTGCGCTTATTTAAGCATGTATCCACATTTGTACTGGGAGGGCTGAGAAGACATGCTTAAACCATCTCATTCAACAAAGCCACGATCTGTGTGCAAGAAGAAATAGCATTGGCAAGCATACAATCAGCCAAAAGGCGAAATCACCTTATAGACCTCACTTCTTCTACATCGACGTTTCCTTTAACCCCTTCTTACTGTGTCAGCGATTACAACGCAGTCGGTGGTTTGAAAACCATTTTCACGAGCCATGAACCTCAGCTATTAAATATTTGCTCTGGCAGGAAGGCAGCCGTTCCAAACATTGGTGCTGCTTCTTACTGATTCAACTCCATTCACCACTACGTCCAGTTTGTGAATTGTATTGAAAGAGCGTTATTCACGAACTCCACATTGTTCAGGGATGGACCGTAGTCCACAACGGATGTAACTCCCATGTCAAACGCTATTCATAAGGGTATTTGTCTCAAAATACGCTTGCTAAATAGAAGATGCAGGTTATAGTCGGTTCAAGGAACCAAGATGAGTATCGTTGAATCACAGAATTAGCATCTTCATGAGTGACGTAGACATGTCCAAAGTTGATCTTAGCAAATTGCTCAGGTCTGGTGTTGCTTACGGTTGCTAAGTTGTTGTTATCAAAGATGGGCTTCGAATTAGTTCTTTTGTTGGGCTGATTCGTTGTTTGGAGCACCCACAGTAGACACCCAAGTAAGGAGACCGGGCCACTTTTAGTATCGGCTTAAACTGCTGCTTTTGTCATTGTCGAAGAGCCATGGCAATGAGGCCAAATACAACCAGTGGAGGCTCGAGACCATAAGTATTTATGAATTGGCTTACCAGCTTGTTTGCTTTTGCGTTTAAGTACACGAATGGCTTTTATGCTCGGCGACTTGGCGCCAGAGCCACACTAGTGCCCTTCCAGCTCGTTTATACGTTTGTAATACATTACTTTTACTGCTTCAGAGAAGACGGGTTGAATGACATCTAATCGCACTATGTAAATAATGATGCGGCTGCGACGTTTGGGTTGGAATGGAAGATATTACATTAGCTCTATTGGATGTCATCAAAAACACGTATCTTATAAGATGAATTTAGAAGACTATCACCGGGTCAAATAACTAGTTATCACATACACTGCTGCCATACGATTGGTTTTTATTAAATTAAACCCATAATTAGCATAAACGATTGGGGAACCTTGCTTCATGAGCAACTGCTAGGGATATGTTGCCCTTTTTGAAGTATTTATGTTCACTACTTTTAATAGAAAAGTGTTTGAATTATCATAAGCATTCAAGGCGATTTTGTGTGCGTGTTTCCGTTCCATCCGAATGCTGTGGGATGCTGCACCTATTTTCGCGCAGACCACCATTCGACCGTCAGTTTATTCCTACTTCCCACGGAGCACAAAGCAAAGTTGCTTCAAATCTAGCAGAGCCATTGCCAATAAACTCAGAAAAATACCCTAGAGAGGCATGTGGTGGTGAACATATGTTTTCGATGTTGGTCGAAAGTGTCGTTAGGGCAACCTTTTGTATATCCCCTAAATGCCAATATTTGTTTTTCAATGTGGTGTTGGATCCCCACATAAGCTATTAAAAGAGTTAAAATTTAGTTTCTGAGCATGGCTTAAAGGAGATTACTCTTCATCAATTTTGCTTTAGAGGTAAACTTCCCGTCTTGGAACCGGAGTGCAAAAAGTTTATCCAAATTAATATCCTCTTCGCCAGTAAGCATGGTCAATTGACAATGTTATAGCGTCCCGAGACTTTCTTGAAGGTAAGGGAAGGCATAACATTTGTATTCAGCAAGCAGAAGGAACGGGGCTGCTGGCATAGCTCAGAGGCCGTCCCTCCCGGCTAAGGTAATGTGGCCACCCAAGTGACCGTAGCCGAAACCGGCAGCCAAACAAAGTGTTACAATATATTAGCTCGTTCCTGTCGTGACGCAACAAACAACGAAGATGCCCATTTTGCTCTAATTTCATTCGGTGAAACCCCTCACCTCTATTGAAGGCTCCATTCACCCTAATCTAACTCTTATTCAAGTCTGCCTACCGAAACAACACGGCTTCCGCTGTTCCTGTGCTGGTATTGTTGTTAATCATGGCACCATTCGGAAGTGAAAGATTGTTTTTGATATGTCATTCACAAATTTTTCGTCAAATTTCCTTGCTAAGAGCTAATTAATTCGAACAGTCCGATAACATTTAGTGATACCACGTTGCATAATATAAGCGTCACATAGTATAAGCTGCTTCAAGAATTTAAAGTTTCAGAGAATAAAGAGGTGGATTAAAGGGTCAAAAGATTATTGCTAAAAACCTTCCAATTTGCAATGCTATCTCAGACGTTTCTGGACACTCACCGTCGTGAAGGAAGTAAACCGCTCTTTTTTGCACTCAGGTATAGGTTGAATTCTCTGTGCTACTAATTGTCGCCCAAAGAACCATAAAACAACCTCGAAACCTATATCGATATGCTTTTGTCTGAAGTGGCAGACAGGGTACATCTCAAATTCCATGAAACTTAACCGTCGTGATCGTATTGCCGCCTCTTTCCTTATTGGCAAAATCCCCTCTGTCAGTAAGTCCCCCTTTGGTTTTCAGGTTAATTTTCGCCATGACAACAAAGTTTAATACATGATGGTTAACCACTTTTCTGCTCAGTAGATCTCTGCAACACCGCATTGACGAATGAGTCAGAGGTGGTCTCCCGTAATCCAAATGTCGCTGTAGCGTCCCGAGGCTCCCTTAAGGCAAAAGAAGGCAAAGTGGAGGGTTCCTCCTCTCCCTCCTGGTTACCCTTGCCAGTAGAAGTCTGAGTGCGTTTAGACATCTTTACTGTATATGGGTAATAAATACAGCTAGGCGACGAATGGGGGTTCAGGCCGAGGGTCCGTCACGCTCCAAGGAGTCTCCACGTTGCTCCGTCACGTGGTTCAAATTGACTTCCCGCCTCTGGCCTACAAAGCGCGTTTAAAGAATTAAGTATTACATATATATATTCACCGGACAGAGGGAAAACGGCTGCTGGCATGGCCCAGAGGCCAGCCCACGCAGCTAGGGCAATATGGCCACCTCTGTGACCTTGACAGAAACCAGCAGTTCTAACAAACAAAGTACTACAGTCGCTGCTGTGAATGGCTGTGAGCAGACTGTCGCCTCGTGTGAGTCAGCACTAGGTGTGCAGGTCGATTTCCTGTTGTTGATCAGTCTTAAGTAGTAAGTTTAAGATCTAGGAGTGTTTTTAACAGGTTTCCTAAACTATGTATAGGCTTGTTTTCGTAAAGTCTTCCATTAATTCGTTGTCGATACGCGAGAGTACTGTATTTTACTAACCAGCAATCCTGAAATCTGGTTGTTGAAATTGAATAGCAACTGATTGTTGCTACTTTCTCGTTTTTCCATTTGAATCCAAATAATGAGAACGAATTATTTGCAAATTAGTACCACCCAAATTGAGAGTATGAAAGCAAATCACTCCAAAACCAGTTTCGATCAGGGTCACAGAGGTGACCATATCGCCCCAACAGCGTAGACTGTTGAATATACATATTCTACCCTAGTAATTTGCCTTCTTTTGCCTTCAAGGGAGCCTCGAGACGCTACAATTGTCTTCAGGGTCTAAAAGTCCACTTCCTCCAATTCTTCAACAAAATTGGGTAATGGGATATATAATCATTCTGCCCTAGTATTAAGCCTTCTCTTACCCTCAAAAAAGTCTCAAGAAGCTACAGTGATCAACACAATTTTGCTCAAAATGATCTTATCAGGTGAATACGCCTGTTTCTGCTCCGACCAGCGTAGCGGAACGATGTCAATTATTTAAACTCCTTGGCACACCAAGTAAGCAACGCGGTGCCTTAAAACTCTGCTTTATGATTCCATTTTAGCCGAAAACTAATTGGCACATGTTATTAAACAGAGTTTGGATAACTCATAATTTGTTTTAAAAATCAGATGTTTGTTTGAATGTATAAATAGTGTCGATAACTTACCTTGAAACACTTACTATTTTAGAAGTTGGTGGTCATACTTGCTCTAAACCATTAGGCGCTTGTCTGAATCCCGTATTATATTTCAGTCAGTAGGTAAGGAGTGCACTTTATTTCTAAAAGTAGTTCTTGTGATCTTGTGTTTGACCTCGATCACATCCAATTTGTGCGGGTAATAATTAAAGCAGAAGTTTTTGTAAATTTATGCTATTAAAATTACATGAACAGCTGTTTTGTTCATGATAATGATGTATAAGATCGAAGTATTTGCGCATTTTTTGGCTTGCAATTAGCAGCTTTGGCCGAATATATCATTATGTAAAGTCTCGAATTTTAATTCCTGGATTTACGTATGCTTTGAAGAAATTATGCGACAAATCTATGGTGCTTCGTTGTAAATAACACACTATGCATACTTTCAATTTTGAAGGTTTTAGGAATAGCTCTATGCTTTAAATGGTTTTATTGGTATTAATTCCGGCAATTCCTTTTTCCTTGAAGCAAAACCTTACCATGGATGAAGAGGTTAGCGCTCTGCATATTGCAAGCTTTCTTGAGCATGATGAAGAGCTCAACACCAAGGAGATTATGTACAATCTGGAGACGGTAGTTAGTCGGCCCGATCGTACCCTACTCGACTGCTACCTGCAAATTGTAGATGGGGAGTACCTTACGGTGCGGGTGGAGGGTGAGAGAGATCCCTCAGAATGCTTTGATTTATGCTATATCGACGATGTTCATGGTTATTCTTGGACTCGCAAGGGTGCTGAATACCCTCATCTTTTTGTGTTTCGCTTCCTTGCACGTACTGTCACCGACGGCGAAGCTCCGAATGAGGTGCACATCTTTAGTCTGAGCGATAAACGTATTCTTCATTGGGTCATTGATGTTGTCAACGAGGCCGCGGATAATGCAAAGTAAATGGCATTCTTTTTTTATTTTTTAAATACTAGGCGCTTGAATAAGCAGTCTAAACCTTTACATCAACCAACACGAACTATGTCGCGAAAGAAGGACGCCATCAGTCAACCGGAAAGGATTAAACGTCATGCTAGAGAGGTTTGCAAGTGGTTTTTTGTCCCTAAAGACTGTGCTTTAGTCCTCTACTGGAGGTACCAAGGGGAAATTGGAGGAGCTAAACCAACTTTTTGATGAAATTGAGGGTTTTGAAAACCTTTTGCATGATGCCGTCTCGTTTCAAGTCACCGGAGCCAATAAAGTTGATCGTAGGTTTCGAATCTTGCCTTTTAGTTTCATTAACATGCAGCTCCTGTGTACTAACACCAAATATCCAACAAGACTTATGTTTTTTTCAATTTTTTTGAATGTTATTTTTCAAAGCAAGCATCAATTTTTATTAAAAGCACTAAAATTAGGCATTTTTAGACTGCCGCAATGCCAGTTACACACATATCATGCGCTTTTTTACTGTCTCTCTTCGTGTCTGAAGGCTTTGCAGCAACCGCGCAATCCCACTGGATGAAACCCAAATGATTGTTCTAAATCACGCCCTTGTGGAGTGTGCTCAGACCGTAATTAGATTAGGCCGCGATTCAAGCAAATCCTTTAAGCTTTCACGACTAAGATAGGTGTGAGAAGGAGAGAAAAAGGAGGAACTGACGACTGCGTCGTTTGTATTGGCACTCACTTCAGAGTTGTTCTTTTATTATGTTGAACATAAAAAAACGAAGCGTCAATTGGTAAGAATCAATTAGTGATAAGTTGTTTTGACCGTTTTAACTTCTTTTATTCGAAGTTCTTGATTGATCATTGTTGATAACAGTGAAGACATGAGCAACTATTGTGCGACACTTGAATCTGCTGAAGAAGCTAATCTGAATCTAGTCTGTTATCAGGAACGCAAAGTTGTGCTTATCGGTTTACTGGGCAATAAGTTAATGCACAGGTCACAAATCCTTTTGATGTAGTGTACTAAGCCTTAAGTAAGCGGTATTTTCTTGTTGTAATCTCATTAAAAGCTTTTTAATTACCTAGTAACTCTGAAAGCCACTTATTTACCTGATAAAGGTTTTTGCAGTTACTCAATATTTGTTCTTACTTGGAGATTAAAACACCCGGCCAAAGGTTGTTCACTGCCTGTCTGCTGATTGGGTTATGGTGACATTCTCGTGTGAATTTTGACGTGACAAATGCAATGGGATTCTTTTTTATTCGCTCTTCTCTAATTAGCCTTTATCTAATAGTGTAAATCTGCTTCGCTTCAGCACCAGAAGCTGTGGTTTAAAGCTAAAAACTACGTTCTTTACCCGTCTAATCTCATTATAGCATATTGCGTACTCCAGGTGTACGCTGAACCAATCCGCATTTAGCTGTCGCACTGCACGTGAATTAGCCAAAAAGGCATTACTTTAAAGTACTAATTGTCTCTTTCAAATTTCAGCCTTTTATTTTTTGTTTTTTTTTCCAGTTTGTTTGAAATTATAAGTAGTTTTGTTGTATTTTCATCAAGGAACACTGTGGCGCGATAGTCTGACTCCACCCTCCTACGAGGCTGCAGTGGCCCATGTGGAGCGTATTCGAAATTGTATCAATGTGACGTCCGATCTGCGAGAGCACATCAAAGATCCGGGACCAGGAGAGTTGCTTAATCGTCTCTTTGAGTCGTTGTGGTGGGTACAAAAGATCTGTGACGGCAACCGCGTGCTCCACTACGATCCCAACCTCGTACGCTCGGTGTGGCGGCCTGCCTTCACCGACAGGGCTATTCGCGCCCTCTCTGACTACCTTCAGACCGGTAACAAGTCTTTCTGGCAGTCTCTTGGCGATGCCTGGACTGTTGCCGGGTGAGTGCCTCCTGTCATCCTCATTAGTTTTCAGGAGTTGATTCCAGCACCCCTCTAATATGATTTTCGACTTCGCTTTGCGGTGGGGTGGAGGATGATTGAAAGATGGCACTTTTAAAGTCAAACTGCCATCTTGATAGAACCGTAAGCTTAAAGCTGGGCTTGGCTAGCTTAATGCCGTAGTGAGTTCCATCTTTACGTAATGCTCTTCCTATTTAATAAAAAATAATTTTGTCTCTGCACGATCTCGGAAACCCTAAATATTTCCACATTTCGACTACTTTACTTTAACTAGCCTCCAAAGATCTTGAAATGGATTTTAAGTTGGTTTGAATCAGGGTTCGGCAGAGAAGAATGGAAATGCATACTTCTATCAAGGCACTTTCAGGCTATAAAAGCTGGTTCCCTGCCTCGGCAGGAATGAGGGCTCAAAAGTTCGATCTTAAACCTTTTATTGAATAAATTGAAGTCTAGCAGATTTTAGAAGTATCTCTTTTGAACATATTTTAAATCAGCATAAGCGACAGTTCATGAGGTCGATTTAGCCACTTTAGGATTGAAATGACTTTTGAAGGTTAAAACTAAACTTTAAACGATTATAGGAAATTGAGTTCCTTTCAGATTTCTAAGCGACAATCTCGGTGACTTTTAGATTACGTTCAGATGAGTTTTAGCTTTAGTCTGTGGCAATTCCAAAA
Organism: Taenia hydatigena; assembly: GCA_036345935.2. Lineage (NCBI taxonomy): Eukaryota > Metazoa > Platyhelminthes > Cestoda > Cyclophyllidea > Taeniidae > Taenia > Taenia hydatigena. Next base: position 13,502,576 of record JADWOT020000008.1, read on the forward strand.
CCTAGCTTCCAAAGTCTCTGATCTGATTTGGGGAGGGATGCCCACATTGAATCTCCCTTTTACTAAAATATCAATCTTCCGTTTTTCCAATTCAGAAGTGGAACCCTGAATTTTCCCTTCCATTCAGCTTGAAAATAAACTGAAAATTACTCTGGATCGAGCGAATACCCTTTATTTTGCCACCGATTCCACAGTGTTTTCATGCCGAACCATCTCTCTTTTCCCGTTCTTTAATAAAAACGAGAGGCTAAGACCCATAGTTACTTCGAGTTCTTTCTGCTTTCGAGTGAGTCTAAGTATTCGTCACGTCAGTAGAGGCGCACGAATCAAGGTTCATTTGGTAAACATAACTTCTTATTGGCTTTCCGTTGATTTTTGAAGCACATAAATTCAGAATCTGCAAATACATAGCCTGAGATTTTAGCCTCCTTTGTACAGACTAACTGGTAATTGTAAACAGAAATTAGCCGATCTTTTTCTTACAGCCCCAACAGAGCACCCGAAGAGATCGGCTTTTCTTGTAATACCTGGAGTGAGATCATCATAGAATCGTAAATAATTTCCCTTTTTTACCCCTTTCATGCAAAATGGCATGTTATCTTTGATTCCAATCCTTAATATGCTTCTAATTTGAAGAGAAGCAGGCGGTAGGAACGGCGACATTTTGTTAAAGGGACCTTCTTTGTAGTAGGCGAATTGCTTTTCACCATTGCTACCACCATGGCTTCATTTATTCGCACAACTTTAGCCGACAAATCGTAGTGTTGAGGTGGTGAGGAGTGATGCAAGCGCACCATAAAAACAAATTAAAAGTATGTTAATCAGGTTATCCTTATCACTTTCGTTGTGATAGATCACTTTCCTTAGCCCACCTTTCCGCACCATGGCGCATAAGAGGAGGACTCCTGCTGCAAAGTCTAAGAGCAGGAGCAGTAGAGCAAGGCGCATTCAACGCTAGTGAGTGTTCCTCTTCCCTTTTTCCAAGTACCCATTCGTTCACAGCTTCATAAGCAATTTATTTCCCTACCAAGCCTCATCTTCTTTGCTTTATTTAAAAAAGTGCACATTGCTCATTATTTTTAGCAAACAATCTTTCCGAAGGCGTATAATGGTTTCAGAACTATAGCCAACAGTTTAGTTAGTGGAAACGCGGTCTGATAAAGGACAAAAAGAAATCATCCCGAAAATACTTAGGCTTGAAAAGAGTCTTTTCCATGTGGAGCTGTTCTAGGAGGATAAGGGTGTGATAAAAAGCTCTTAATCCCCTTAAATGTTACTTAGGTTTGAGTAGCTTTTTCGCAATTTCCTGTGAAATCAACAATTTATTAATTCATTGCAATTTAAAGCAAGGTGGAAATTTTCAAACTTTATTATGACTGTTTGGTATGGGAAGCGTCGGTCGAATCGGGTGATGGAAATTTTTGCGAAAATGGTTAGGATACACCAACATCAAACTCACCAAGTCCTGTAAATTAAAGCTGGAAAATATACTCGATGCCTTGAAAAGTGCCACGGCGCATGTTTTGCCAAGGAGAGAGTAACCATTACGAGGGCACCTTCTTGGGGCCTGCTATAAAACCGCTCAGAAAAGTGGACTTGCGCAAATGTACTTTCTTCTGACAATCCATCTTCCAGACACACCCTAAACCAACATCGCAAAGCTACCAAATTTCCTTAACATGTTGCTCAGTGAAACCTTTTCAGTGGTATCAGCCATTCAAACGCTACCCTATGCATTCGAGTTCACTCGGTTCCTAAGTGAGGCTTCTGTGGACTTGGACAATCCCACTTGAAGACAGACGACATCTCTGGGGTTATCTTAAACTCGCTTAGTTGACATTGGTTTTATATGCTTCCTTTTAATTACTTAATATTCTTGAAATTTTAGCGGCAAACCGGACAATGATAATGGCGAATTTGTGCTTTCAACAAGACCCACTACTGTGGAAAGAAGTGTAAGTTGCGTATTTGTCTCACTTTTTTACTCCTTTTTTGACCTATGTGCTTCTTTCCCTCCTCCTCCCACGTATCTCTTCCTCTGCTTTTTTCTCTTCTCTCCATAAAGTTATTCTTTTTAGTTTATTAATTTTACGCATTGATTTTTAGGGCTTCAAACCGGAGATGACGATTAAGGACTATGGCTATTACAGTACGTTTGTCTCCATACTCTGTTTTTAGGCCATCCTCTGTTTAAAGAATCTGTCATTGCTTCCATCTATTATTCTAAAAGTACGAAGTAAAGATTCCCTTTCAATGGTTCTGTTTTGACTCAGCTCACGAGTGATATTTGTCTTCCCCATTTTAGAGCCCATGCCTGGTGAGTTTGAACTTGAGTAACTGAAAGGCCTTCTAACTGCTGATTTGCTGTGAACGAGATAAATAACTACTTTCGAGACCATAGTGACACTCATGGTGGGTAGCTTAACCCTTGAGAGCGAGTGAGGCGGTTTCATAGTGCAGGGGCTGGAAAAATTGCCTTTAGGACCACAAACACTACCTAAACCTGCCGAGAATCTAAAAGTGTTGTCGATCCGCATCCTCTCACCTGCACCGAATCGGCACACCTAGGTCGCCATGGTGAAGCAGCTTTCTCATAGGTTATGCTTAACTGCCAAAAAGTTAGTTAAATCTACTCAATGACGATAGAGCACTTGGATTGGAAGTCTCATGATTGAAATCAACATTAGCTGTGCTTGGCACAACCCGTTGTTAGTAATTGACAAGTAGGTAATTCATTCTTTGACTTGTTACTCTGATGCGTGAAGAAAGATTCATCTTCTCGTCTCGTATTTAAGAGATGGCCGCTGCGCGCCTTCCGGTCATAGTTACTAAAGATGTCAATCATGATTTAAAGGTCGTGACGACAGCATTAAAATAATTCCTTAATTTTCCAATTAAAGAAATAACGACTTCCCTTTTGAATTGTAATTGGATCGCTAGAGAAATCTCATTCACTCGATGCGACATTTGTCAGCATAAAACCGATATGACAAGGCTCAAACCATCAGTCTCGTCAAATTTCAGTGCTAGGATGTCTTTGTTTTGAACAAAGACAATTAAGCACTTCAGTTATTGTGAAGCGGTCAGTGGACACAGCAGCTCTCTCCTGCAGATGACACTTGACGAGGTTTTATGCGCTTTAGCTCTGGTACGCTAGACGTGCCACCTGAGGAGCCTGCTCATCCTCCTGCCTTCCTCTCTTGCCAAATTGCACTGTACTGCGTTTTCACAAGCTTATTCTCTCCCGCTCTCCCTCTAATGCAATCTGGCACTAGAAAACGAGCACAGTCACCACCACTGGTGCTCCTACTGCTACTAGTGGAAACGCACCACAGATAGGTAGAGCTAGGAAGAGAGAGAGCGCCAAAGTACTTTATTTGCGCCGGTCTGCTAGAGGTGATAGTAGTATTTGCATCAATGTAATACAAAAGAATTGAAACTTATTTTCTGTGAGAAGTAGTCGCGCAATGATGAGCTAAAATCGCCTTAGTTCGGTGAAGAATCTTATCATAACTAATCTGCTACTTTTTAAGGCAATAAAAGAGGGTGAGAAATTTTCGATCAGAGAAGAAAAGTAACAATTTTGGGGTGTATTTTAGCGGTGGTAAATGGTACACAGCAGAAGAAGGAGGAGGAAAAAATTGACATCGAGAGCTTCATCAACGGCGTTCGCGCTCGTGGTGGAAAGTAAGTTGGGTTTGCTTCCATTCAGCATGATATTCTTCTCCTTTTCTCCTTTTAGACTTGTCATCGCAAAACAGAAGAATGTGAGTGAAGCGGCTAGAGAACTCAGCGTTAATGTTGGTGACATCCTCGAGGTAATTTTGGTTTTGTATCTTCGTATAAACCTCAGCAATGCTTGGTTTTTTTGTAAATAACTGTTCTCATTGCTCCATCTTCGTCTTACACATTCTTCTCGCTTAAATGTTCACTTCAAGAGGCGTAGAAATGATGCATTTACTTTCCTGCATAGGTTTTGGATGATAGCGGTGAGTGGTGCTGTTTGCGCACGCCAACCGGACAAACCGGCCACGTTCCACATCGATGCATTGAGGTCCTAGAGGAGAATATGGCAGGACCTAGTAGGCGCTCATTTCCTCAGGACCGCTCCAAGTCGCCACGGGAGAAGAAAATATCAGTTTCTAAGCGCAGTAGCGCAACAACACGGAAGTTTAAGAAAGCTCCACAGGAACCTGAGACTGAGGTGTCCGATACCTCCAGTACAGATGAAAACTACGACGGCGGAGACTACGTACGCCAAAGTACTTCTAGTCGCACAATGAAGCATCATTCTTGCATTTCCTGTTGCGACGGTGGAACCCATTCCTGCCACCATCACCACCACTCTATGTCACCTCCAAGGCAAGAACCCATGGCTGTGGCTACGGGTCAGCAGTACCAGTCAATGAACGTGCAGCCTTTGCAACAGCGTCCCACCGGCCAGCCGATCATCCATCAGGGTACAAACGGCCACCCATCGGTCATTGTGGTCCCTTCGGCACCCAGTCAACCGGCTCCTCCTAGGCCCCCTCCTGTGCATTATTTGGTGACTCCACCGGCACCACCCCAACCACCGCCACAGCCTGCACCACCGCCACAACCGCTCATTGTTCCCATGCCTTACCCGATGCAACAACCGATGATGCAGCCACCCATGATGGCACCGACTATGATGCCACCGCCTATGATGCAGCCTACCATGGGATCCTATGGAATCTATGGCACACTTCCGCGTGGAACACCAGTTCCCATGGACCCCTTCTATGATGGGTACATGGATTACGAAGGATTTCGACGTAGACGCTCATCGCCTTCACCTAGAAGGAGTACGCGACACAAGCAGAAGAGCAGTGGGAGAAGAAGGAGGAGCAGCAGTAGTAGTAGTAGCAGTAGCAGTAGTAGTAGCAGCTCTAGTCGAAGCGGCTCGTCCCGTTCAGGAGATGCAAGGGGACGCTCAAAGGGTAAGAAGCACACTAAGTCAAAGAAGGAGAATATTCCACAGGCTCCACCACCGCCGCCACCTCCGCCAAAGGAAGACACTTATGGTAGGTGGAAGTTTCTTTCAATCGCCTTTAATATTCCTTTTGAACAGTAAGAAAGCAGGGACTAAGTAAATTGAGCAACTCTTATTGGTTGATTAGGTGGGGTGAGCTATAAAAGGTACGGACGCCAGCCTTTATATCAAAGCTAAAATAACTCACATTATTTTAACACACCCTTAACAAGATACCACACTTTCGGCTTGGGTAATTTTGGGGTTAAAAATCACTCTATTCCTTTAACCTACGTTTTTTGGTTACCCATTTCGGCCACCAAAGAGGCTCATATTTGACTGGGCCTCTTTCCTTTTCCCCCTTTTAGATGTTATTAATCAAACAGTTCGCAAGCAAAGGTTTTTGTCTCAGATGCCCGGTAAGTGAGGAATTCCATCATTTTTGATAGCTGCCACTTAAAGTAGACATAAGATTGCTTTTTCCTTAAAAATATTGATAAGATGAAAGAGAACCAATTTCACCATCTTGAAAGTGTATATTTTATCTTTCCCCTACCCCTCCCTCTACTCTCCTTTCCCCATCTCTTCCTTCCCTCCCTGCTTGCGTCGCCTCGTGACAATAGGTATGCCATTCTATTGAACTAAACCGTGGACACGCATATAATTGCTTGTGGACACTCATTTTGCAATTAAATAGCCGTCTGAACTACTGCTCGCTACTCTAAGCCTCTTCAAGTATTCCTTTTGGAGACTCTCAAAGGCGTCGCCCATCCAGCTATCCATCGCAATCCGACCATTTGTCTACCGATTCTTATACCTCTCCCCTCTCCTATTCCTCCCCCTCCAATGACCTTTGAATAAACTACGTTTATTTGCTGCTTGATAACAACTCTGACTCTTGGTAGGATCGAGGCAGACAAGCGGTGTAGACACCCTGTCCTACCCTTTAGTCAGTGTCACAAACAGGAAAGAGGCTACGTGGGGGGGGGGGGGGGGGTTTTGAGAAGAGTTGACGGGATGGGGCTCTAGGGCATAAAGGGAGGGGTTACCAAAGGGCATTTCCCCCCTCCTCTCCCCCAATAACATCCTCTATTTCGTTATTTTCGCCTAGCCAATGCCAAATTTTCCCCCTTATAAATTGACGCCCTCTTTTTTCGTTCTTCCTTTCACGCTTTTTTTCAAGGCCATAGACCGCGTAAGTCAAGGAACCGCTACCTTCACTTCAACTCCTACTTGTTTCACTATCAGTTTGCTGTGCTGCGGCTAACCTACCTTGTGCCTAATCTTTATGCTTCAAAAGTTACTCTGCATACTTTAATCAGATTTTGCTCAAATTTAACTTTGATGGAGAAGACGAGGAAGTGTCATGTAAAGTAGCTCCTGGGTTGTAAAAAATGATCGAGCGGTTTAGGTGTGTTGAACGCCTTGTGTTGGGGCGGGATGCTGCCCCGGTTACACCTCTGCAACTGAATTATTTTCAAGCCTAACCGGGTGAATTTTAACTGTATCCATCACCCTAGAGTTCAATCTCGGACCGGTTTGGGCTTACAAATGCTCTTTTTATAATCTGCCAGCACCCCATATGGAGACGATGAATAGAGAGTTGCAAGAGCGCATGAAGGCGATGCGTGAGGGCAACTCCAATGGACTGAAACCGGCATCACGTCGAAAGCTAAACGACTCCTGGAACGCCTCTCAAGTTTCCTCCAACGGTGCCGACCCAGCCACGGAGATAGCTCGGTTGGCGAACAAGTTTGGCACCACACAGGTTTGTCTCAAAATCCTCATTTATGCCACACTCACTTCCGGAGTTGTGACCTCTAATCACGTATAAGTCGTGGCCTCGACGTAATTTTTCATCTTTTTCAGGCAAGTTGAACACCCCATCCGAGAATAGCATTGTGGGATATGAATGCCCTCTTCCACTTCCATTCTCCGCACTTTGAGGACTCCTTAGATAACTTGTCATTGTCTCCTTAGTTTCTGTTTTTTCTCTCTTTAATGTATGTTGTTAATTAAGCAACACCACTAGACGCTGACTTGCTGCTACTGTTGCCTTCCTTAAACCGCACTTCAAAATCAGTATTTTTCTAGCGTGAGAAATATACATATGTATGTATTTTCGTGTGTTAAGTCACCTCTTCTTTTTCTGCCTGGCTGTCTTGCACTTGTCTCTTCTTCTCTTCTTCTTTTCCCACAATTGCGCTTCGGGTGTGCTCTTATCACTCCCTCCTTTCATAAGCCCCAAGACTGGTAACGGCGGTGTCAATGCAAATGGCCTCCCCCTAATCCTAGACAAAAATCCGGCATTGCGAACAGTTTGAGATGAGGTGAAACCAATAAATACGGACATACAAGCTCTCATATTTTAAAGTTACTGTCTTTTTCCAATAACAATTAGCCCTTTTCCCGTATCCGAGCCTTCCAATGTTCTAGAAGCTAACACTAGGATTTGTTTCCTCGAAAAATCAATAAACTGGAGATTTGGTCATGTGGAAACAGGTAGTGATCATGATGACGCAAGCAGATGGAAGGGTGGGTGAAGTATATCATCGGGTCTACTCTCGAGATTTCCTGTGACAGGCGAGCTCGTGTGTGTGTGCACAAGTGAGAAATCTGCTAATGGAACAGTACAATGTCATAAAGCTCTTCTGGTGCTTGTACTGACGCAATAACTAATTGGCAATGGGAATTGCGCCTATGTTATACTGACACGCATGAGCTGTTGGCATTTGCCTCGAACCGAGTGAACACGTAGTAGCCGAGGTGGGAGGCGTGTGTGTGCCACGGTGACTAATCTTGGTTCTGAGGCTGCGTCAATCAACCCATGTCGCTGTTGTGCTGGTATGCAGGCGGAATGTCAAATGAAATTTACTGTGATGCAGATTTGCTGATTCCACTATTTATTGCTCATACTCTTGAAATACCTTGCCAGGTAATAAGCCCTACCCACCTACTTATTGGGTCAATAAAAGCCTCTCACTGCTCCCTTAACCGTATAAACGCTAGACATTCAAGAAGTGATGCTGAAAGATAATGGGAGTAAAACACCAAACAAGATGTTATAATGCATTATCTAAATTGAGGTAGTGTAATGCTTTGGTTGGCTAACTCATCAATTTTGTTTCGCGAGAACTGAGGGCGCCCCCCCTTCTCCCCTCCGACCTTTCTAAACTTCAGGAACACTTTTCTGTTCGAGTATTATGACTTCATTTGGCTTCAGGAAGGATCCAAATCTAGTGATTTAGTCACATGAAACAAATGATTGGAAAACAATCGTTTCTTTATGTTTGACCCACGAAAAGGCGGAAAATTTTCAGTCCCTCAAAATCAAGTGGCATAAGAGCGAAGGAGAGCGATGAGTCCCCGAGCACTTTGAGGCACGAGGTGGTGGTGATGATTCACCTCACTTAACCAGGCCCTTGTAGGCGCTGTGGCGGCAAGCGAACTCATGCCACCCCCGTTACGAAGATCACGACAATGACAAGGCTCCAAATGTAATCCGATCCACAATACTCACGCCTATGTGAAAGCGGATAAAGGGGCTCTGCTACACAAGGCACTCTAGGGTGAAATGTGTCTATTCTAATTAAATCCATAATATTGCTAATGAGAGAGAGCGAATTTGATTAAATGCGCAGTGCCATATTTACGCGAAAAAGAAGACAATTTGGACTTTCTCGCGCAAACGTTACCCGAGATTCTGACTGCGATCAGATAATGAATTTTGCCTACTAAGTGTGTGCTTATGAATGAAGAGTTCTACAGCTTGACATCTTGGCATGCCAAACCCGAGTCGGTAGTTTATTTTAAAAGCAACAACTTTTCGGAAAAGGCAATTCAAAGAAGGAATCGGTGCCCATTGAAGACCAAGTCAGCCCAATCCCTCTATGCCGTTGAAACCCCGGGAGGTCTGAAAACAGCCAGGTCTGACTCCAATAATGGAGTGACCTTGCCCTAACGTGGCTGAGACCGAATCCGTCGCCTAGGCTCTGTTGACTTTCGGATTCGGGTGAAAAACGAACAATTCTAGGTACAGCCATTGTGTTCCGCTGCGATTCTGTTTCATTAAAAATGTAACCTCGCGAATTCGTACTTTCCAAGCAAATTTTTGGACCACTTAAGTCATAATTTAAAGTAGGCTAAGAGCTAAAAAGCAAGAATTTGCCTAGAAAGACATAAATTCTGAACGCAATTCAACGGTGGAATAAAAACAAGCACAAAGGCAAATTGATTCGCTGGCAAACCGCAACAAAGCCGGTGACATTGAAAGCCGCACATCCGCTTGCCCAAATATCAAATGTCATGGTAACAAAAGCGAACATTTACTTAAATAATACTGGGTCCAAAACATGTACAACCCAATATGTCTACTATTCACTTCGGGCGCGGAGTATTCAGACCGTATTTAGCCTTAAGGTGATCAAGGGTCTCGCGCTTCTTGTCCACGTCGGCCTTTTTGAATTGCTACAATCAAAAAAGAAAAGGTGAATTAGAACGATCAATGCTAGATTTACTAGAAAATAATCTTTAATGTACACAACGTCCCAGCATTTTTTGACAGAAGTGCTTTTATAAACTAATGTACGCGACTACACAAGCTTCTTCAGTCTCCCGCAATTCGGCCTTCGTGCTGGTGCCACGGAAATTTGCCACCAAATTCGCAGAATTTCTGCGAACTCACAAAAAAGCCATTTTCAGACCTGCATACCTTAATTTCTTTCACCTATTCCAAAGCTGAGACGTTCAGTATGAACCATTCACCTTTCTTCAAAGAGCATAACCAATAATGGGACTCCGAATTCTCACACACTTCAATGAATGAGGGAAAATTTTGAATGTAAGATCTGGAAATACTCAACAGAACTTGAGTCGCATGTGACTCTGAATGGATAAAAATGTCTCGATTTTCATCTGAACACCAATTATGATTTCAATTGTAGCACACGAGACTTCTGCACACTTTCGAGTGCGCGTGTGCATGAGCACCTCCCCATGTGATGCGATCCCAAGAGGTCAAATTGCCTGCAAGACCACAATGGAGAGTTACCTCCAGTACAAAAAATGGACAGGATCCGCTTTAGCCGTGATCACTCACACCTTCCCAAAGAATACATCAAATAATGCAAGTAATCTAGTAACAGATGTTAAGTAAGGCATGGACAACGAATGCAGTTGTGCATCTTCAATCCAGTAATGAGAACGATAACAAATTTCATTAACTGTTTTCATGGTTCAAGCAGAAGTAATGCATAAACGACGATCAGTTAAAAAAAACAGAATGACGAAGCTTCTAGCAATCCGACAAAAGTTAGCAAGTACGTGCTAGCAACCAGGACGTAGTGCTAAAGTTCATGTCTCACAGATAGGCGACTTTCACTTTAGCCTCACGCACAAGAAGCCGTCCAGAAGGTGTTATTTAGCTGACCCACTTATCAAGTGTTATTGTATTTTTGGGGAAAACTAAACACAAGCCTAAGCCATTTGAGAGCTGCAAACCAAAAAGTGAAAAAGTGTGCAATCTTGAATACTAAAAGACAGCAATGACTAGGATTTCAAACAAAACTCATCGGTAAGAAAGATTTCAAAAGACTCGAATATCAATTCGGAATTTTTTAATGAGCTCTGGCCTACTACGATTTCCCTAAATTGAATTGCGGCTAAGGTTATAAAATTTGGATCTATAAAAGGATTAGCCATTTGAAAGGCTCCGATACGCCCTACTTTTAACTTATCAGTAAGTAAAAATAATTCACCAGAATAGGTTTGGTAGATTGCACTAAAATGACCATTAAAGTATTTAATTTGCAAAGGATTGCAAAATAATTTGAGGATATCAACAAACACAACAAACTTGGTTTGAAATTCAAAGTAAAGCAACAAAAAGTCTGCAAACTAATGTAGCATCAAATTATTGCTAGAAATAACACGTACAAAGTGGGACCACATCGTTACAGCTTTTTCAACTAACTTCAATGTGAAAATGGTTTGCGGTTAGTTGTTTAGAAATACCCCAAAATTCTATGTCAGTCCCTCAAATAATTGCAGCTGCTAAGTAAACAAATCCAAATGCATCGTTTCATACTAACTTCAGAACCTATCCTCGAAACCCCGCTTCATCGATCTTCTAGGCTGAAATTTCACCTGTATCCACGCCTAGAATGCAAATATATGCGTGCAGCACAACTCCTTGCAGCCAAAGAATGGTAAAAAGACCAGATAATAAAGTAAATAATTCAGAAAACATGCTCCAATGTGCATGTAGCCCAAGATGCACGATGTTTACCTGAAAGCCATGCAGGACAGCTGACCACAGACATTAGGAATACAAGATGTAGCGATATTCGCCAAAGTGGGAATGCATTCGAAAACTCACCTTGTTTCTCTGATAATAAAGTACAACCAAGTACCGATTGCATACGTTGAAACCGCTGAGATGGTCACAGGCATTTTTTGCATCGAAAATATCTTCATAGACTACCAATGCAGTTCCTTTGGTTTCTGGCGTATTCCCAACCCGAATTTGTCGAATTGCACCGTATTTTCCAAAAATATCGTACATATCCTCTGCAGATATGTTGTATGGGAGATTTTTTACGAGTAAAATTCGATTTACTTCCGGAGGAAGACGGATCTGGACGCAAAACAACAAAGAGACACGTTTCAAAAACCACGCTAGTCTTGGATAATCCATATAAACATAAGGTGGAACTTAAGAAGCAATTGTACTCTTACGGCCAGGTTACGTAGGTTGCAACAAACAAAAAGTTGCGATGCATGAAGTTAAACTAGTAGCCAAATTTTAAACACCTATTGAACTACATTATCAACAGTTTATGCAGGAAGCCAAAATACTTTACGAGGCACCACGACTTCACGTGCATTCAAACGTCATTGTGTTAAATACAAGGCTATTTCCCAGCACTAAAACTAACCGAAAATACTGTCACGCTTCTACCTCAAAAAGAACATGGGATATTGAGTTCGAAAGAAAGTAGCAACGATAAATAAACGTGCTGTTTGCCGATCACGTACAGATGGACGCTTCCCGAGAGCCATTGCGACCACTAATATTGAGCCTCGCGCCTAGACTATAACCGACCTATGTCGACATGCTATCCATGTTCACAAATTATGCCTTAAAGTACTCGAAGAGGGAAATTTGAAGTATTTTTTGTGCATTTAATGGTTAAAATATTATTTCTGTCACCAGTTGCATAAATTCTTAAGGCTAACATTGCAGGATAGAGACCTATGAATCGAATAATTCTTCATTCTTAAAGGACAATCCTTATCATTTTTGCTTTGACTTCTCTTGTTTTCACTTGGTTGATTTGTTTTATTTATTTTATATGCTATTAAGGTTTGAATCGGTTGGTTTATTAAGGTAATTAAGCAACATGTCAATAGATTTCTTTATCAATCTCAACTTAATTTCCACTTCAAGCCGTCTCCAAGAATTGCCTATTGTTTTTAAATGCTGTGTTTCTTGAACACAACCAAAGCATCTAAGTCTTCTCAAAAGACACGATATGCAGCATCAATACGGAGGAATTTTTATTACTAATTTGCAGCGTCCCGAGGCTCCCTTGAAAGCAAAAGAAGGCAAAATACTAGAGTAGAACATCTATATTCAAGAGGCAGAGGAAATAAGCTGCTGGTATGGTCAGCCTACGCGGCTAGGGCAATATGGCCGGCAGTTCAAACAACCAAAGTATTACAGCTTTGCCTCTAGTCGAGAGTTCATCCTACGGGCTCTAAATTGCCCGAATATATGCACACACGACTAAGCAAAGTGCCAAAACATTATCTGTCCCCGTCCTTCTTTTGAATGTCTTTACTAGCGTTCTCTTCAATTTGTCTTCTGTGCTGTAAATCACAATGTAGTCGGTGACTAGTTATTAAGTCTTTGCGTTGGCAGGAGGATATCCGACTCTGACATTGACAATGCGTCTTAGTAATTCTGTTAGGTCTGTGGTTTCGTTCGGCTTACGAATTGCATTTAGTAACGGGTATTTACTGACTCCACATTGTCCGGGGGTGTGCTATATCCTATAATGGGTGTAGTACCCATGCCAAACGTTATTTGTAGGATTACTTAGCTCAAAGCATATTTAAAATAAAAGACGAAATATGAGGCAGCTATGACAACCCAATACCCTGCAGCTCTTCCTTCTTGCTACCTTGCTTTCATTGCAGTGCTGTGCACTCGTCTATTTGGCTCCATTCGGATAGTGGGCATACAAGGAAGGTAGTGTTGATTCGCGTGATTAGTATCTACATATAGGTGTTGCAAACAGCTCCACAATTGATTTTAGCAGATCGTTCAAGACTGGCCTTCTTGCAGAACACAAAACGAATGTAGTAATCAAAGATGGGCATTAAATGAGCCAATTCGTTAATGGTCTTTGTTGTATCAGACATCCACATTAGACCTCCTCCCTCTGTAATGCTTAGGCTTGACAGTTAGTCAAAGAGATCAGGACATTTGTTCCTTTGGATCTAGTTCGCATTCTACCCTCACCAGCGTAATTCGTCGTGTCTCCATGAAGGTTGTTATGAAGCGTGCTGCAAAAAATGGATGAGGCATTATGATAGACATAGCTGGACATAAAAGAGGCAGGCTGGCTAGACGCCTGGGTACGCTAAAGATTTCGTTGCTAAACGGTGTCACTAAAGCTTTCCTTATCTTTGCTATAAAAAACGCAATTGCTGTCTAAACGATTTTTAAAACATATTTCTGGGATTTTAGATTGCCCCTACGATAACCATGGCTGAGCACTTGGGTATGCTAAAGACTTTGCAGTCTAAAGCGTTTATCAATTTGAAACCTTTAATTTTTGTACACAACTTCTACAATGTCATGCACTCAAATGCTAACACCAGTTTTTCCATCTGCTTTAACATCAGACTTGGTGCCACACTTTTGAAGCGTCGGCATGCCTCCATTTTTATCTATTTCACAGAGTAGCTTTGCCCGGATTGGGAGACCAATCAATGGCATACGCCTGCTTTGCGATCTTCCTCGCCTCCTTCCTCCATAGCCCAGGCTGCTGCCTAATCAACGGAGGCATAAACATCCGCCCGCATGGGCATCATTCCAGCAGTGCGTAATAGACATTCACACACAAACATACACGAGCTCCCTCCAATCACTTAAGCCGGGCGTGGAACGAACCAAAGTTTACACGAATCTGGGGTTATTAAACTGCTCCCATGGTCCACACATGAGCTGCGATTATCATGCCACCCACTCTCGAGAAAACCCATTCTTCCACTTTATCTCTTTGGACCATAACTGGAATCTCTATTCGATTCGCCGAAGTAACGGAGCATTTTATGACAGGAATTATATTACTTATAGATAAAGAGTTAATACGGGTCCTCGAGACTTCCCTGAAGATAAAGAAAACAATACTTAGGCAGGATATATGTTACCGAAGTTGAGAATGGCTGGGGATTACTGATGTAGACCGGAACCTGTTCTGCTCAACGAAGCACATCTGAGGAGCTTTGGGTGCTCTTAAAACCGAAACAACGGGTTGAGCAAATAGCCAGAGCATTACACCACTATTGTCATAGTGAACCATCTCGTAGTAGCGAAAAATACTAAACTTGGAATGGTAAACAGGTACTGTTCCAATTTTGAACATGTATTGACGCGAATTGAAGGTGAGTGGAATAGCGTTAAGGATTATACACGACCTCTGGATTGCATCCTAGGGTTAAATCAAAGTAAAATGGGCCATCTTATACAGATGTTTGGTTACATTTTGCGAATTGTTTCCGGTTATTTACAAGCTTCATCATTACATTTGTCAATTCATTCATAAAGAATCTTTTTCGGTTCCAGGTGTAATAGACTCAATGTTTCCCCCTTCTACCTAAGTCTTCACACCCTTCGAAAGACCATACGAGTTTGACAAGGAAGTGCTTTATTAAGTGGCAATGAATAAAGGGATGCTGGAAACATCTCCTCCACAAAGCTAGTGGCGACCAGTCCGTCAGAAGTTGGTGTTTTACTCACCACCTCTCGTCTAAAAGGTACAGTCAGGCAAATATGAATTGCAAGGGGAACCGTTGCCTAATAGTGCAAATATTTAAAAGGTTATTTCCATTTTACAAAGGTTTTGAGTGTTTGAAGTAAGGCATAGAATGCACCACTCATAGCAATAAGCACCTTCGGCATAGTGACTACAAGGGAAAATGGTGCACAATCAAACCGCAAAGCTGAAAAGAACCATTTCAAGTTCCGCTGTTTGGGGTGATCACCTCCTACCATCTCTTTCCAACATCAGTCTCAGTGAAGGCTGGCGACAGTACTCAAAATCAGCTCAGTGTGAAAAATTCCTCCTTCGATTTTTCACTTCATCGCCGCGAAGCACTTCACGATAAATGCGAACACATTGGACAGTTGGGCACCGATTGTTCGAACACACTGGCACGTAATCAGATATTGGGACACCGTAGTAAATCCATATTTACCCAAAAAATATATTTACTTCTAAGAACTCCTCCGTTTTCACCCCTCGGAAGGCATGATTCATCTGTACGCTAGTAAAACGTAATTCTCTCCCATTAATAGGTATCATTGAGGACCCGAGGCATTACGGCAGAGCGCAACATAAAAAATCGCATCGCCCCTGAGGCGCATTTTATCCACCTACTTAGCCGCTCTCACTTAACCACCGCGGCACGGTCAACCAATAGGGAAGAAGTGTGCCCAGTACAGCACTGCGATCATTCACGGCCTAAATGAAAGTTTACTCTTTGTCTGGCCTCGTCTAGCCAGGTTCCCATAGTCTTGACAGCGTTCACTCTTTAAACATTAAAGTGTTCACAAGTTCCTTTAATCATTGGCGAGTTAAGCACCAAATGCTAGAAGTTCCACTGCGTGGTAGATTAGCATAGGCAAAAACATTGAACTGTTTCTGTTTGGAAGATTCCTTTTGTGTATCTAAATGGCCCAGAATAAAAAAAAAATCAAATTATTAGTATGTTTTGTCCACGACACCCTCTACAACACATCCACGCAATACGACGTTCCACTTGAAAATTTAAGTGATAGAGAGAGGGGTTGAGTGGATTACTACAAAAAGATATTTGGCTACCTCTCACTCTCACTCACTGGAGTGGTGCCTTGTGAGCTGAAGCTACTCAGTTCTGCAGAGCAAAGGAGACATTAATCTTCATCAGTGTCTGCCTCCTTCCACAAGCGTGTGCGTGTGTGTTCGCGCGCGCAAGAAGGCGCCAATGAGGTGCATTGAGAACTGCAGGTCTGGTGGCGATTTCATCCATTTCCCCTTCCACGTATACACGGTCGTCTGATCGGAGTGAATGACCGTTTCGGGGAAAATGAAAATGATACCTTAAGTGCCGTGAATTTCGTCAATTGTAACGTGGATGAAAGGTAATGCGTGCATCTGAGCATCACTCTGATGGAAAGACTGGGAGCGTTACTCTGTGGATTTTTGACACTCTGACATCTAGATAGAGGTGTTGAGAGCAGATAACACAAATTAGTCATATTTTCCCTTCCCTAAGATATTATCTGAAAGTTGTATAATCCCTAAAGTAATAAAAGATGCAAAAGAATGGTGCCACGCATAATATAAGCACTCGAATCCTTTTTTTTTGGAAGCAGGAAGTAATAATAGAATGGCAATGTTGAAAAAGGGCTGGTGACTTCTTGACGACCCGTAAAAGTATAAATGAGGACAAAGTTTGATTCTGAGAACGAATACTTCTTTCCAGAGAGATCGAATTTAACAAAGCGAAAATTCTTTATAAAATCAAATTGAACATAAGTGAACTTAATTTAATGGTACGTGCATAAAAGGGACCTAAGTATAAATTAAATTGCATGTGTCCCCACGTCAAATAAAACCTATGACTGTACTGTCGGGTTGTCTGCTGTCTCATGAACCTATTTCAACACGACTCCAATGCTGCAGCCACAGAAGTTTCGCGCGTCTAAATAGGATCCAGTATTGGGCACTAGAAACGTCCCATCCAAACATGATTCCAACTATTAGCTTCCACTGATGCATCATGGATAATAGAACCCTCCACTGCTCATCATCATAGATACGTGAAAGTATCCGGAGACTAGCCCATAATGAGGAGCTGCCGGTGCTGTTTCATCCGAATGCCGACGAAACACTGCGTCCTGCCAATAAGACGTGCATTCATGTGCAGCATGCAATGGGTTTGAAGGACTACTACCTCCTTCTTCATTCCTTTCATCCACCTCTCACGTACCATGTATCAGACGTTCTAGCTTGTTTCTTGGCTCACTGGTTGACTGATTAAGTGGCGATGGGGAATAGCATTGGTGGTTTTGCACACTATCCACCATCCTCCGCTCCCTCCACACTTCTCAGACACACCACTCCACCTCAAGAGGACCATGTCACTATGCGCGTGGTGGACTGCAGACGTGATTTTTCACTTGGTGAAGGTCAAGCAGCAAGTAGAACTGGGATCTGTCCACTACACGCAACCGCTTCTCCTTCTTGAGAAATATTCACACCTCATACCACACACTGCATGCCATGTATTACAAAACCGACTGGTACGCGAAAGGCTATGCCATCCATTGAGAATGGGGGGAGGCAGGAAAGGCCAGAGGAAGAGGTAGAGGTAGATGTGGAGGTGGAGAATGCTGCCTTGCCTTTACCCTCCCTCTTATCCTCGCTCTCGTCTGCTTCCTCACCTCTGTCCCCAACTTTTTCGCCAATAACCCCTGATCTTTATTTCACCAACTGGCAAATACCATCCCCCTTTGACATTTGACAATTCCATGGTTGCGTGCGGAATAGTATAGGATAGGCTGAAGAAAATAAGTGTGACAGGTAAGTAGGTAGGTAAGTGGGTAAGCATGTAGGTAGGCAAGTAGATGGCTGGATAGATCGTTGGTTTGATAGGTGTGTGGCGAGCGAGGTGGCTAAGGCCAGGTTTAATGTCTCATTCCAACGGGCAAAATATTGTAAACAAGTGGATTTCCGAGCCAGTCTGCGTCAATCTCGTTGGAAAGGTAGTTAGTTGTACCTTGTAGATGTGGTTAATTGAGCCAATGGAAGGTGTTTTAAGAATAAATCTTCTCTTACTCACGTTGCTTATTAAGAGTTCCAAGAACTTATATTCTTGTCCCATTCGTCATTTGCTCCTAGTCTCAAAAATGGATTTCTTTTATTTTGCCACATATGGTTCTCGATTTGGATTGCTAGACAGTTCAGCCTAGCCTTTTGAAGGGAGAGGTCGGACATGGAGATAAAATGGAACGTTTAATCGTGATGGACGTCTTTAAATAGATTTGGGCTTTTCTAAATGTCGCCTATTAAATTGGGTCAGCTCTATTTTATGAAAGGCGAGCCGTTTGAACTGAATTTGGCTTAATAATCTTAACTACTTCTGACTTCGAAAGTTTCCGCACTTAGAGGATTGAATAGTGCCGCGACAATATCAGCGGTCCCTTATCTCCATTGGTTTCTAAAACACAAAGCAAAGCAAGACACCTCAAGCCTTGGATCTGAAGGAGCCAAGAGCCAGACAATGATGATATGACTGAGAATTAACATAGATGCTTCCGGTTGTCCAGCGATCGCTGGCAAAATACGCTACAAGCCTTAATGTTGGTAAGTGTTTTTAATACTGACGGGTCATCAACACAATGGGGATTATGGTCAGTAAAGTGTATCAGTCACTCAAAAATAGGGACAAATAGTAAACGCTCCTATATGTACTGCTATGAACGAAAGGCACCGCTGAGCTGTTGGTCCCCTTTTAGTGACGTCCTGAAATTAGCAGTTCGTTTTGTTCTAAAGATAATAGCTTAAAAGTGATACAGGTTGAATGAGGCAGAGGAACGGGGCAGTTAAAATCTCCCCCAAATAATGGTCCCAATCCTAGACCTGTTTGTCATCTGACAGTCGTATGAGAGTGGCCTAAGGCATCAATCCCCAAGTACTTTAAGAAAAAGTGAGAAGACATGACACAGTTCCCATTATTTACGGTTCGCTCAATCAATAGAGGTATTACTCTCAATGGAGCAAACTATAACTATTTTCCTACGATCATTCTTATAAGCCATTTCTCGGTTTTTTGTAGGAACCGAACAGAAAACGGAAAAGCAGATCCGAATTTTCTGAAGTGCAAAAGTATAAATACAGAATTATCTGGATTTTACGTAATTCAGACTAGACGTAATAGCCTTCATCTCGATAGCCATCTTCACCCATTTGGCACTTTTCAACAGCACTTGGAAAATTCTACGTGAATACAAAGTATTTACGTGTTGTGCAATCGAGAACCAGGGTTGTGATGAGGGTGGAGGAAGATTGTAGAACGATAGGGCTGGAATAAGCGTACACACTAACGCACACACACACGCAGAGGCAGAACTGCGGCGTTTGAAGAGTTGGTAATACGTTATTAGTGGAGAGGAGAAACATACGCACGCACACATGCTCATTACCATTCACGCCCTGTGCTCATACACACACCGCGCATACTATCACACCCAGAAAGAGCCGTACTTTAGTAGACGACTCGAGGCGAGTTCGTGCGTAAACGGCGACTACCGTGAGGGTGAGAATGGGGGAGGCTCTATATCCATTCCACGCACACACTAGACACCGAAGTAGACATGCAGCAGATAGTGAAGCGATTATGTGATGTGAGTTCACAAACCAGCAACTACCTATGCGACTACACATAGTAAATACCGCCTAACAGACCGCCAAGCTACTAACCTTGGTAATAATTCAATACGCACTTATCACTGCCGCTGTTGCTGGAACTCAGACGGGAGGAGCTTAAGGCTACCTTGGAACCGCTTTAACGTACCGTACTACACATGGCAGCAAGTAGCGACTGCGACCTCCCAATAACGGGTCAGCCCACACCCCATTACTCAAGATGGCTGACTAAAATAGTGCAAGGAATTTCCTTGACAATGAAGGGATAGAGCTCCCAGATCCCTTCTTCCACTTGTGGTAGTCTCCATCCCACAGGGCATCAGTCATTCCTATGCACATCCAGCACTTGGGATGCCGGTTTAATCCTGGACACCTGATCGATGCATAAATAACTCAGCGTGAATTTGCGCAAGAGACGAAGTCATTTGTGGAAACAGGGAATACAGTCATTTTAAAACATCCGAATGTTCCGGATGCTACCCCGGGCTAAATACCGAGAAAATTTTCGTTCCTTGGTTAGCATTGATGGTAGGCGGTTTCCTCACTCAAGCTTTCCTGCGCATGAATGTAATAGGGGACCGTAGGGGAAAATAAATGTTGTCCTCGAGGGTTAGTCCGTTCAGCATGTTTGGGAATTTTATCGGAAAGATACCGGCCAGCTAATCTGGCAGAAAATTTGATGCGTTTTCATGTTTAGGTTCGGAAGGTGTTGGCATTTATATAAGTCAACTTGACATTTACTTTGTATTGGGATCCTTCCGCAATCTACTACACAATTGAGGAAACCGAAAACCGGCTAGAGTAGCCACTACCACCACATTCCTTGTCCACCGCAACTTAGGCAGTGTGCAGGGTTTCTGTTTGGCTGCCCTGACTTCGATGCGCAGTGACAGTCGCCAAAGAAGGCTTTCAAGCAACGTAGGATTAGTGATGTTGAGAATGCAAGACAATACATGCTTTGTGAAGGAAGGTCTAATGTTTCAGTACTCACCGTCTACTCGATTCAAGCGCGAGCTGTTTTCGTCATCTGCGGAAACAAGGATAAGCTCCTAATATTTAGGACTTGCCATAGGACTGGTTGGTCATAAAAATCACTTTTAAGTGCAGAAGTACGTCATGAACAACTTTGTTAATAATGAGAACTTCCAGTAGCGTTTAAGGATGGGGTGATTTATTCATTCGTATCAGCAGTCACTATGATCCTATTCTGCAAAGCAATCAAGTTCTTGGAACTTTTAATAAGCAACGTGAGTAAGAGAAGATTTATTCTTAAAACACCTTCCATTGGCTCAATTAACCACATCTACAAGGTACAACTAACTACCTTTCCAACGAGATTGACGCAGACTGGCTCGGAAATCCACTTGTTTACAATATTTTGCCCGTTGGAATGAGACATTAAACCTGGCCTTAGCCACCTCGCTCGCCACACACCTATCAAACCAACGATCTATCCAGCCATCTACTTGCCTACCTACATGCTTACCCACTTACCTACCTACTTACCTGTCACACTTATTTTCTTCAGCCTATCCTATACTATTCCGCACGCAACCATGGAATTGTCAAATGTCAAAGGGGGATGGTATTTGCCAGTTGGTGAAATAAAGATCAGGGGTTATTGGCGAAAAAGTTGGGGACAGAGGTGAGGAAGCAGACGAGAGCGAGGATAAGAGGGAGGGTAAAGGCAAGGCAGCATTCTCCACCTCCACATCTACCTCTACCTCTTCCTCTGGCCTTTCCTGCCTCCCCCCATTCTCAATGGATGGCATAGCCTTTCGCGTACCAGTCGGTTTTGTAATACATGGCATGCAGTGTGTGGTATGAGGTGTGAATATTTCTCAAGAAGGAGAAGCGGTTGCGTGTAGTGGACAGATCCCAGTTCTACTTGCTGCTTGACCTTCACCAAGTGAAAAATCACGTCTGCAGTCCACCACGCGCATAGTGACATGGTCCTCTTGAGGTGGAGTGGTGTGTCTGAGAAGTGTGGAGGGAGCGGAGGATGGTGGATAGTGTGCAAAACCACCAATGCTATTCCCCATCGCCACTTAATCAGTCAACCAGTGAGCCAAGAAACAAGCTAGAACGTCTGATACATGGTACGTGAGAGGTGGATGAAAGGAATGAAGAAGGAGGTAGTAGTCCTTCAAACCCATTGCATGCTGCACATGAATGCACGTCTTATTGGCAGGACGCAGTGTTTCGTCGGCATTCGGATGAAACAGCACCGGCAGCTCCTCATTATGGGCTAGTCTCCGGATACTTTCACGTATCTATGATGATGAGCAGTGGAGGGTTCTATTATCCATGATGCATCAGTGGAAGCTAATAGTTGGAATCATGTTTGGATGGGACGTTTCTAGTGCCCAATACTGGATCCTATTTAGACGCGCGAAACTTCTGTGGCTGCAGCATTGGAGTCGTGTTGAAATAGGTTCATGAGACAGCAGACAACCCGACAGTACATTCATAGGTTTTAAACGGCTTTTATAAGATGGGGTTTAACAGTGTGTATGGATAATTAGAAGAACAACGAGTATTGCTGTACCTATAATTCTTCAGCGTTATTCGTGAGAGTGGACATGCATAAAGATAAACAGTTGTCTTTTACTGCACTGCGAAACCTATACTTACCTAACATAATGAATTTCAGTGATGTTCCGCATATCATGACATTTTTCTCAGTCAAAATCCTAATTTTCTAAACCCTAAAGCCACTTTTTGTTTAAAATGTATGCAAATAAATGAGTATTTTATTCGGTGTAAAGCCAGTATTGATTGTTCCCTTTCTCTTAAGAAGATGTCTAAATTTCATTCATTTGTCAGTCAGTAATTTTTCGTGTTTTCTTTCGCTGTGAGTATTTAGAACCTAATGCTTGTTAGTTGGCATTTACAGCTTCTTTTTTATTTAATTAAGCACAAGAAGTCAATTTTCTTCCCTTACTTGGCTGCTTAATGTGGCCTCTGCATTTTGTGATAGTTTTGCAAAATGTAAATTTTTTTTAGGAAAATTAAATGCTGGATCCTTAATGGCTTTCATGGAAATGGACTGTTTGACAGCTTGTAATAGGCTTACCACAAATAACAAACCTGGTTACTTTATAGTTGAGCTGGATAATCAGCCTTCTGGTTGGTAAGCCGTCATTACGACCAGTCAGTGCTGAACACTAAGTAGGGACTGCATTTTTGGCCTCCTGTCACCACATTGTCGTGAGAGCAATTGTAGAGGTCAGCACCTACAGTGAGGTGGTGTGAGTGCCAGCGCCATAGTGAGGTCAGCCGGGACTGTGGCTCTATGTTTACGCATCAGAGCCTACTGTGGGGGAATGATTGTTTATTCCTCTCAGAGAGGCCGCCCACACCGTCATCGCATTCTGCTGACGCCAAGTACGCGGTCGACTAATGTCGACTAATCCTATCTTCGGCACTATCACCTTGCTTCACTGGTCCGGGCCGTAATTGAGTAAGCTAATAAGCCATACCTGATGATATTGCCAAAGAGAGTTATGAAAAGTTCATTGTTTTGGACTGATTAGGGCATTGACAGTGTTCCTGGGTTGGATTTTTAACCCACCATGATAAAGATCAGAACAGAGTTATCTGGGAATTATTTCCTGATCGATCCAGTCCAAATGGATCGCCAATCCTATTTGCAATCTTCATCTACTCCGAAGTAATGGAAAATATAAGTCCTCAAACCAATGCCCTTAAAATAACATGAGAATAAGGGAATTTCTGCTTCGCTCTGCCAGAACATTAAGCATTCTTCGCTACCAGTGTGGTGACCATCTCGGAACTCAACCAAGATATCTGCTAGTGGGAACCTCGTTACCGAATGAGACAGCTGAAATCCGGATACTTAACTTTAACCTCCACTTTTTTCTTATCATGTTGGCTGCATTGACTGTGGCGTCTTACTTTAGTCAATAAGGTGGATAAACGATGATATTGAATAAGTTGGTGAGGATGCTTCAAATGGAAAATTGTTTATTAATATAAAACCGAGGGATCCAATTGAAAAGCGCTGTTTTTCTTCAAGAGTTAAAACCACTTTTGAATAATTCACTGAACCTCAATCAGTCGCACCACTGTAAAGGCATAACGTCGAAATCTCGATATTTTGTCCCGTGATTTAACAATTGGTAGTCGGATTCGGTAGCCAAAAGGTAAATGTGGTCAAATGTTTTTTTGTAATTTAAAAGTGAAATAACTCTACTTTTATTTCCTTTTGGAAATGCTTCGAAGAGATCGGCTTATGTAGACCATGCAACGTGAGCTAGGCACTGTTAAACACACAGGTGAAAACTATTGAGGGAAAAAAGAGAATCCTATCAGCTCACCCAATGAATAAACAAACACAGTAGTTAAACTACTTCTATGAACGATTTTAAGTAGAACATCTCCTTGAAACTACTTAAATATCGACTCTAAATATCTTTAAGATATCATTTGATAGTCAAAGTAGTATTTTAAATTAGCCCACTATCACATCCTTCACATCAGTCACTATAATTGTGTGTCTGCATAAGAAATGCATTGACACGAGATTTCAGCGAGTCGTACTTCAAT
The DNA here is from genome assembly GCA_036345935.2 of Taenia hydatigena. Taxonomy (NCBI): domain Eukaryota; kingdom Metazoa; phylum Platyhelminthes; class Cestoda; order Cyclophyllidea; family Taeniidae; genus Taenia; species Taenia hydatigena. The sequence goes on from JADWOT020000008.1 coordinate 13,526,837, forward strand.
CGTTTCCCTGTCGAACGGTGAAACCATCATCATTGCACACGCTTTGAATGCACAGTTTACAGCAGTCCTTTAGGTTTGAGCACACAAATCTATTCCATCAGAAGAAAACTTATTTCCACAGCATTACCTCGTGGCGTTTAAGCGTATATCTCCCCGTGAAACATAAGTTCATCTGCGTTGGGTACGCCTGGGTCTTGTATTTCGGCTAGCAGTTAACAGGATAAGGCACCACCCAACCATGTCTCCACTCGATGATTTAGATGATCGTTAGAGGGGTGATCGTACAGACAGTGTGGTAAAAACACTTCGACGGTGGTGGTGGTGGTGACGGCGGTGGCAGTGGCAGTGGTGCTGCTAGCCACGAGGTAACATAAGGTGCGTGCGTCTGTGCACCCATGCTTGCACGCGCACGATCGAGGCTTTTTCGAGGCCGAGATGAAAGTTTACTGCTACTGTGTCTTCTGTTGTTTCCGCGTTGTTGTTGCTGTCGTCGTCGTCACCTGCGCGCATGTATGTAGTTATGCTAATTGGTGGGTACTCCCAAGCCTTCGACAGTCTGGAGTCCACCCCCACCCTATACTAAGCTCGAATTCGCATACACCCAGTGCGAATTTGGTGAGTGATAACAACCCTTCCCCCCTCCCACCCTCACTTCAGGGGGTTTTCTCGTTCTATCACACAACTTTTTCGCATGGTTTAAGGAATGATTTTATGGTGTTGGCAGCGGATGTCATCAAGTGCTTCTGTTTTTAAGAAGATAATTCTCACGATGCCAAGATAACGGAGAGAAAGACAAGTTTTACTAAGAATATTTACCGATTAATTCATAAAACAAAGGCCACTCATGCAGCTGACCACTACGCTTAATCTTGCCAAGTCAAATCCCTCGTGCTTCGAGACACACGCGTTCCCCTATCTCTTACTTGGGTGACTAAATACTGAGGTGGATTACGATCACCTGACAGAATGGAATTGTTCAAACTATTGACCAGCACACTGAGAGACGAATGCTTTACTCTTTTACGTTTCGAGATATCTTCTGTACCGGTGCATTGCGACAAAACGCAGATTTATAATAAGGCGCATTCTTGGATGATTAATAGTTCTATAGGTGAATCAATGATTCCATACACCACCCCAAGCCTATTCTTTCAATAATAATAATAAATAGCGTTAAAAAAATCTTTTGAGGAAAAAGGATCTCAATGTGAGTTTGTAGCGGCTCCTTTTTCAATTGCGCAAAATACATCCTTTTTAATTATCCATGTCCATATCGAATTCGCTTAATTCTGTCATCTCCGTAGCTCTGATACCCGAATTTCCTATTCATTCCTCTTAGTCATTCTTCGAGGAGAAGACCTACTCGCTAAATTTGAATTGAATTAGATACACCAACATTTATTTTCGCGGCTGTTTCCCAAAATTTATGCATTCTGACTTTCTAAAGGTGACGATAGGCCTTTGATATGATCAAAAGCGAGCTTGTGCATGAACAGGTTTGACTTTGAATTAGTAAGAGCATTTAGGACAGCGCCTCCTCACCGGTGCCAAATCAGTAACCCCGACCATTTCTAACTCCTGCAAGTCCACCCACTGGTAGTGAGTTGCCGTGACCCAGCTTCATCAACAGGATTTCGTATGAAGGCGACATCCAACTAAATTTATTTGCGTGTGTTCTATCTACTTTCGCAATATGTCATTGCTATCCACCATAATCCACAAGAAGGTTTGCATGCAAAACCGTTACGAACTTCCATTCCTATTGCTTTTGCGGACAGAAATATACCTTAGTACAGTACTTAAACTACCATTTATTCCACGCCCTAGAAACACGTAATTTCCACAACACTTCTCCTCCATGTCCTCGATGACCGACGTAGTAGGCGAGGACGCGTAAAAACGCATTTGCCTCCTCACTGCGTCAGAGATTTCGCAGTCAGTACAACGCATTGGAGGCGAAAGTTGCAAGCACTGCTTAGAATTTCAATCATTAAGTATTGGAATGCCTCAGGTCAGGACTAATTTTGATGGAATAGGAGGTCAGTGAGTTCTTTTCATCAGAATCCATCTTGACCCAAAGTTAGTTCTTCCACATGACCGACTCATCCCTGAGACTGAATTCACCAATCTGTCTATTATTTTAGTGCGGATTCATCCCTCACACGTCTCCGTTAGATGCTCCCGTCTTTGCTGCTCCGAAAGGTCAGAATGTAATCTCATACAGCTAAATATCTGCCACACTTTCAGCGTTACTCTCACCTAAATCTTAAACATCAACCCAGTAATTTTGTACTTCAAGCGGTCCACGCTGCATTAATCCCATTTATAACTGACGCAAGAAGAAGAAGATGGATATTGAGTTATCGCATTAATAAAATCTAGCGTGGGATTTGCACAGCGGGACCGCAAAGAGGCATGCTACACCCTTCAAGGTCGTGTCAAAGTGGCGCGTGTTCCTGGGATGGGATGAGTTGCCAACGTGCGCTTTTAATGGCTCAAAAAGCAGAGCCTTTTCTCACGTCAAAGGTGGGGCAAAAGTGTCACAGGTACCTTATACAATAATGACAGCGGAAGCCTGTTTGATGTGGGGCGACTTGAAGCCAAAGACGCAAACAAACACACACACGCAATCACGCACACACATGTAGTAGTGGGTACCTGGTCTGACTGCACTCTCCTGGGGCGTGTTTAACAGCATGTGGGAATTTTTAGGATTTGAGGTCTCTCATGACCAGCGTCTCGCATCCCATTTTGACTCCCACTGTATTTCCATCCTTTCCGTTTAGTTGCGAACGGATCGGTAATCGCCGTTGACACCTATTTACCGGTTACATCGTCTATCCATGTTACCAATGTAGTCATTCAGTATTGAGATGCTAACTACGAGCAATTTACCCGATTGTACTTGAATATCACCTCATTCGTTCCTTTTTCAAAGTTTGACTCCTCACGGGAGATGTTTGTGCTTGAAAACAGCGGTCGGATAAAACAAAGTGTCCCATCTTTGGCCGAGGCCTCTAGTGCGAATACAATCCCAACTAAATGCATAAAAAACGAGGCGAATTAATGGTTTACCTAACAATCAAACCAATCGAGTAATTAGACTGAATTGAACCTACAAGACGGAAAGAAAACACTATAAAGATCCGTTATACCATTGTTTAAGGAATCCCTTTGCTATGCACACAAACCCTACGTGAAGTAGTACGGTGCGATCTGCGTAGGCTCGGTCTTAGAGTGATTCCTTGCCCACAACATGTATAAACATAGCCATAAATCATCGGTGTGGATAGGGAGCTTTCTTGATGATTACGGGTGTGTGGGTGACTTGCACCCTACATCTACAAATGGGTGTTTGTGACGCAACAGCTTTGACTGCCTTGCATATCATTGCTTTGTCACACCCGAAGCCGTTGACACCAGTCTTAAAGTTTGCCGTGTGATCCCATACCAAGGTAGTGTGAGGACAGGATAAGGACAGGAAAGCAACGAAAAGGAATGGTTTTGTGAGCTCTTAGCAAACAGAAACATACTCAACAGGTATGTCGTTTGATTGCGGTCAAACCAGGCGCATTCATACGATGTACTGAACAACAAGGCACCCTTTGGATGGTGAGTCAACCAAGCTACTGACCCAGTGGTCTGTGCATACGCACACGTTCACTCCATGTGTGTGTGCGCATGTTTGAATGAGAGGGTGCTTGCTTGCTTGTTTGCCTGCCAGCCCGCGCATTTGTGATGATGTTGACCCGATTCTCATTCTCTATCTCGCTCACTCCGTCTCTCGGCGAATTCTCCATTTCCGGTGATTCATCACTCCGTTCCTCCCTCCCTCCTACATGCATACAGGCACATGCTCCGGGTTCTGCATCTCTCCTCAAACAAGCACTCCTGTGCTAGTTGCATTTGTGAACACACACAGTCATAACTAATTTCTGCACCTATGCAAAACTACCCATATCCAAATCCGGGCTTCAGCGTCTTATTGACCTCATGCTTCATTGATTACATGCAGCATGAATAGCTTGAACGATAAGACTGATTAGAGTGTTACAATTTATGATGTGAGCCCTGTAGTGGAAAATACCTCTCTACAATCCGGTCAGTTGACAAGTGATTGGCATCTGAATGGTGAATTTCAGAGATAGCTAGTTTAAGTGTGATATGACTGCGATCTGTTTAGCGTTTGCAATTGCAGCTCTCATTGCATAATAAAGAAATTAGCCAGATTTTCATTCCTTAACTCCATTCTCCCTTCGGTCAATAGTGTTACCAAAAAGGTTCACTTTAGAAAAGAACCACTCATTTTCATTCCGTGTTCTTTGTCATGTATTGGCGTTACCTCATCAGTAGAAAGCAAGCTGAGTTTGCCGAGTTTCTGTTTATCGACTGACCTTAGAACGATTTTAAGGTTCCATAGTATGCAAAAACTCACTGAACGTTCACGCGTACTAATCCTATCACTTTGTATTTTCAAAGTTAGAGCCAAATCAAAACCCCAAGCATTGCATATGTGATCCCCAAACTAACAAGAAGCCAAACCGATTTTACACTCCCATGACATTAATTTGAAATCCAGGATTTGGTAGAAAAAAGACACGGGGATTGCATAATCGATGTATTCTCAGATCGAAAATACCCTACCCGGGGGTAGGGATATGCCAGGCAAGATAAAAGGGGGACTGTGACGTCCTTCGTGTGAAAAGGAAATTTCACATGCAGTTAGGAGAGGCATTAATTTGTTATGCAAGAACCCACACACACACACATACACATACACACAATCATCCATCCACTCTTAATCGCTCACTAGCTTTCTCGCTCATGGGCTAACCAACGTATTTGTTTACCTAACGGTCTCTTCTACCATTATTCGGTCGTCTTAGAATGGCAAGGGCTGAAAGGACTTCATTGCAGGAACAGGATAATGGTAAAGTCACGATTAGCATAAGTTGGCAGCAGTCGAGCTACTCTCGGAGTCATCAGAAGTGTCAGATTTTAGTCTCTCAGAGACAAATAATTGAACGATCCAATGAAAGAACCCAAAGGGCTTTGGAGGATAAGGAGACGCTTCTCGGGTCATCTGATTTCCATTCTGGATTCAAGACAAAAGAGGTTCTTGACCGTAAAGATTCCCATTTCCGGGGGTAAGAGGCCTAATTAAATCACTACCGAGCCCAGCGCAAAAGTCTCGCCATTTAAAAAAACCATCAAAACACCAAAGCATAGCGCATTGTATAGCACCGCGACGGTCTAGACATGACAGCGCCAGCGGACGTGGAGACATGGTAATTTACCTCTTCCTTTCTACTACTACCACCATGGTGTACCAGTCTTGTCACTGAATTTGCGGTTTTTTGCAAGTACACACCAGTCTCAATTTGGTGGCTTTGATAAATAGCCGTTCGCTGACTGATCAGCCTTGAAATCTTCGCTGTATCTGCAGAGAGCATTTTCGTTTTGGATTTCGTCGGCTCAATGTGTACGTTCTAAGAGCAGGTTATTGGAGAAAACAAGCGGTTATTTGCCTTCTGAAACGTCGGTCTTAATCCGATGGATTTTCCAACACTTTGAACTTGTATGTTCCTCTATACCAATTATCTATGTTCCATCAATGTTTTTTAAAATATCTGAGAGATTAAATTACGCGCTTTGATCTATTACTTGTTACACAGTCTGTGACGGCTTGCATGCAATTTTCGAGAGGGGAAGGCCCTTAAGCACTCCCTCTTTTTCCAGTAATCTCACCAGCCTAGTGATCAGAATGAACGACTCCATCTCTCTCTTTTAATGAAGTACTGCTTAGATCTTTTTAAGTTAAAATCACAGGAGAGAAACTCTAACGCAGGCCATGGGCGTCAAAATGGAAGGGATCGTTGCTGAATGTCCTTAAAAGTCCAGATACTCATCCAGAAAGCCTTTAAAATTCATTTCAACTTCAAGTAAAAAATATACTAAGTAATCATCCCCTATAGGTATAGGACGTTTTTAACCGCAGTGGCAATGTTCACGTTCATAAGTACTTGGGAAAATTTCCCCTTTTAGAAGACCCAAAACGAGAGAGAGGAGAGAGAGCGAAAAAGCCATTGAGTCTCACATACAAAGAGCAATTCTGAGGGGTGCAAATTTATGGGAAGTCTGCTGTGAAAGTCCCATGCTCCTGAGAAATTCACACTACCGCCATGTTGAAGTAGATCCCTCCCGCTACTGAGACACCTTCCCATTTTCCATTACCAATTAACAATATCCCTTAAGCCTGTTGACGAACCTAAAGATGACTCTTTCACAGGGTGTAGTCACCGGGCTATCACGATAGCGTCACAACCGTCTCTTTGGCAAGTAAATGGAGTCGATGTGATGCTTTAGGAAAACCACGTGTCATCCGATGATCTGAAGATCGCATGAGATCAGTTTAGCTTGGTTTTACCAAGAAAATTTTGCTTCTGTTCATGCAAGGGACATTTTTAAGCGAGTTTTACAATACCATCACTAATTTCGGTACATAACTTCGCTTTGGGTAGTAAAGGACACCTCTTCAACAAAGAAAGAGCACTGATTTGCCATAAAAACTTGAGCATTCAAAAGAAAAAAGCAAATGATTACGCAGACAAAGGTGTGCGTTTTTTCCGTCCTTCCACACCGCTCACGTCGACCTAAAGAGGAGTTGCGTTTACTCGCCCTAAGTCCCGAGTAATCGTCCCCAAATTCACCTTGATTTTTGATTCCAGGCGTCCGATTTAAGCTCTCTCATATGGGTTTAAATTTGCCAATTGTCTGATTCAAGGTGGGCTCAGTTTTGGAGCATTGGCATTCTACATAGCTGTACGCATCCCACAGTGAAGCTTCACGCAAAGGAGGCGCAATAGAATACTAATATGTATATATGTACATACGGAAATAGCAATAAATTAGCAGTGAGTAGCATCACAGAGAGGTGGGTGACATATCATATACAAAATTGAGGATCATTATAAATAGAAAACCTGTCTTTAGAAATACCGAGAAATTAGCATAGCCCAGACGAAATGCATCACATGGTGTTTTTGACCACACTTTTACGTCTCCATTGACTGAGACTGCTCGATTTTCCCGATTAAGGATTTTGAAGGCGACCCAACCTCGGAAGCGCCCTCCTCTCCCACTCCCAGGGTGATTACACGGCCTTCAGAAGGACCTTCATCCGTCAGTCTGGAAGTCTCCTCCAGCTTTACGGGGGAAAATTTCGATCCAGCAAGTGTCTCGTTTTGCGACGACACACTAGTCTCTTCCACTGAGCCCTCTGAATTGCCATAGACGTGCAAATTATCTAGAAAGTCGAGGCATTCTGAAGAGGTTAGACGAGTGGTTATATTCACTCGAGGATCAACATTGGGATGAGTGACTTCAATGTGCCTAACCAAGTGGTCCTTTCGATAGTACTCCTTCTGGCAGATATTGCAGGTGAAGGGTTTAAAACCAACATGCTTCAGGGAGTGACGCTGTAGGTTTGAGCGTTGTGTGAACTTTGCCTTGCAGAAGTTGCATCGGAAAGAGTTGTGTAATTCCAGTGTGTGCCGATTCAATTCAGCCAAAGAGGAGAATTGCTGCCGGCATTGGTTACAGATGAAGCGTCGCGGATGCATGTAGCGCCGGCTAAAGGTGCCTGAGACAGCTTGAGTAGAGGATTTCTGAAGTGGCTTTAAAGTCCCAAGAGGTGAGGTTCTCTCATGATTGGAGAGAGGAGAAGAACTTCGGCTTCCGCTTTCATTCGTAGCGGGAACTGAAACCTCCAATTTCGGCCCAAATTGGAGGTTTGGTAGGATGTTCTCACAATTAGTGATGGTAACGTTTGGAGCGATTTCATTGGGGAAAATCTGCGATTTTATTTCTCCTTGCTGAAGAGGCGTTAAGTTCATGGGGAGAGAGAAATTAAATGAGCCGAACTGAGCGAGATTAGTGCTGCTGGTGTTGAGAAGGGTCTGTAGCATCAGGAGGGCTGCTTCGGGATTTAACGTCGCTGGAGGTGAGGAGTCCGTGGATGGAATGATGCCAAGCGGTGCAGCCGTGTTAGGAACAAGACCTATAATAGGCGCCACAGACTTTTGCAATATGCTTCCCGCATTGTTTTCCGAGTTGGATTGCTTCATAGAGTCTTCTGACTTCTGCGATAGGTCGAGGATATTCCCTGTCGGCGCTGAAGACTCACAATCTTTGCGTTTAAGAGTCTCGTCAATTACAATAACGTCGGACTTGGCATTATCCACGGTGTAGGTGACGAGCATTCGTAAATTAAGAGTCGACTTGTGTGGAATTATTTCTCTTAATGCAGCCAGGAGTTTTTCCTTCACATTGCTTGTAGTACCATTGACAGAAGTTTGGAGTGACTTATCGACAAAGGGGAACTGCATGTATCCTGTAGAACTAACCGGTGTAGGAGTTGAAGGAGCAGAATGTCGAGTTTCTGGCGATAAAATAGGAGGACTTTCGGGCTTTTTGAAGGGTTTCCCGTTCAGCAGACCAAAGGGAAAGTCGTTGAGATTGAATCCGTTGGTCAACACTTCTGTTAGTCCTTGCGACATCAAAGTATTACAACTAAGGCCGGAATTGCTAAACAAGGTTTGCATCTAAAAGTGAGGTTAGCAACAGTTAACTTGAAGCTGTCTAGCATGTGTTTGCAATTTTATTACCTCCTATTGAGTTTTATTCTGCAGGGCGACCATAGTTCTGTGGGATCTCCTCTTCTAAGGAATCGTACGCTTTGCTCAAACATTTTATGGTTCTTTTCTCTGTAATCCTTCTCCCTTAAATTAATTTCCTGCTTTTTTACTTGATCGGTTAAAAAATCTAGCCCTATTTTCTACTTGAAGGTAGAGAAGGTCTACCTCTGTGGAAGATGTTTCGCCCACAAGGCGATTTCTCATTGGTCGTGCAAACGCGGGAAGCGTAGCGACCATCCCATTCGTCCAAATTTTTGCCCCTCTCCCCTTCGTTTGAACGCACGCGCTCTCCCTACTACAACCAATCACTCTGTGATATTCGAATGGAACCGACTATGAGAGAAGAGAGGTATGCAACTTACCAAAATATTTACGATCTGTCTGAACGTCTGCGTACCAGCAAAGTGGAGGTTTACACGCAACTGAACCAGACGCAAAGACGGTAGATATATGCAGTTCTGCATGTGCATGCGTGTGTGTGTGCGTGCGTGTGGGTGCGAGCATGCATGCGTGCGTACGTGTCAGTTGGAGTTGTACGGGTGCAGGCTCCACGAGTAGCCTGCATGCGCAAGTGTGCACTCAGGGGGAGAACGCGGGTATGCATGCCGCATGCACGTGCGGAGACGCACGAATAGGCAGTGCGCGTGCACACCCACCGCACGTGTGTGTGTAGGTATCAGCTGTTCTCGAGTCTGCACCACGTGCGCATGTGTGTGGTCGCTGGGGCAACAGGCGAGATACACAACCTGATTTGTCCGGTGGGCTAAGGTGCAGACATCTGGGTGCGTGCGTGCGCTTGCATGCGGACATGGATAAGGGGTTGTGGATAATGCGGCGATCGATTGATTGCATAATTGTGTGATTGCTGTGGCTATGTCCAACCGTCCTGGCGGATGTGCATGCGACCTTCCTTTGCTCGCGTTCTGCGCGTTCCTTTGAGGACAGGGTCGAGGACGGTTCGTGTTTGATGATCCGGTGCCAAAGATTCTAACCTACCAGCCTAGAGGTACCCTCGCTGTTTTAGCAACCCCCCTTCCAATTCATAGCGCCACAACTTCCTTTCTATTATTTCTCCGTACTTGCCTTATCTTTTGAATGACCAATCTCCGAACCCAGTACCTCTCGGAGATCCAAGAGAGCAAGCAATAAGTAGGAATAACTTTAATGTGGAGGTATAATTTTTCTTATTATTACAAGTTAACACGACAAATTTATCCACTTAAGGTTTGCTCAATCTGTTAAAACCAAAAAAGGGTGATTAGTTGGTTGTAAGAGTAGAAGCGGTTACGCATAAATAATCTAAGAGCCTGGGAAAAGGAAATACTTTGAAGAAAATAAGCTAAGCCCATCTTCTCTTCCGCGATCTTTTATTCAGGTGGTATGTAGACCCAACCACTAGCTTTAATTGTTTGGCAATAAAGCTAAAAGCAACGGCCGAATGCAGAAGAAGGATGAAGTTATTTTCGGATCACGATTGAGGTGACTGACACGTTGGTTTTGCCGAGCATGCTGGCGTGATTCCAACTATGTCCTATGAAATAAAAGGACTTAGAGTGGCAAAAAGTGACTCCACGTGAGGCCGATGCGTATCGTCATTTGTGGCGAAAAAACACATTAATTTCGTACCGAGTTTGTAAGTTGCTCAGCCGAGTTATCCATCACTCCGGGACAGTGCGTGAGATGGTCCATGCACCACCACCGAATAGTGTGTCTTGAGGGAGCCAAGGGTATATGCATCAATCCCTACAAAGGCACCCCTGAATATAAGTGATTTAACTACCAAGTAGAACAACGGGATAGAAGTTACAGCTAAGGACGTTATACGACTGTTCCAACGGCACAGAAGGACACGAGTAAATTGATGAATGACCGTCAATGTTGAGTGTATGGAGATAAAATGAAAATTCCGACCTGAAATGGTGTTAGGTTAAATCTATTTTATGCGCCCTACAAAGACAATAACAGTTTAGGTTTGAGTTCCAGCCTTGAATCTCATGATGAACTGGTAAGGCTACTGCTGATTTGTGTCACCAACAGGAGTCCTCACCAGGACCTACGCGGTGTGGTCCACAAGGCAAATTTTCTTCATTGGAGGATGGTAAAAATGATTGTGGCGGAAAATGCATGCATCGCATCCGATTGCTCATTACTCCTCTGACGGACAACGACGACTTAGTCGTGAACATTTCAAATACTCAAAGGGGACTTTGATTGCTTTAGCATTAGGCCACTAATATTTAGTAGTGAATACGATGAAGCGACCGCTTTCGTCTAGGACTTGTACTTGTGAACTCCAGAACGGCCGGAGTTTAGCTTGTTTGAGCCGAAGTGCATGAAACCAAGAGCGCAGTCATGAAAGTGGTTAATGCGCTGTCATCACTGCCACCGCCATTACTAGAATCATTGGTGGTACTAGGTGAAACCGGCTTTCAACTGCGCCACATCGACGTGGTACGTGATGTGGAGTGCGGAGCGCGGACTGCAGTGAACAGGCCCCCACCGCAGGGTGGGTGCGTTAGCTGAAACAGGCACCAACATGTAAACACAAGACTGCATTCGCAAGCCTGCTTGGGAGGCTGGAAAATCGATATGCACGATATAAGCGTGCGTGCTCTCTCGCTCACCCGCACTCTCGCTATGCACCCATGTGCGTACGTGCATGCGTGTGTGTGCGTGTGCGTGTGTGTGTGTGCGAGGGGGAGGCGGTTTGCAGGCTAGTGGGTTGACGATGACTCATTGAACTTGGGGCTGGGAGAACATAGAGCACAGCTTCAAGCCGCGTAAGAACGGGGCAAGGGATGCCATTGGCGTGGATCCCTGCGCTTAGGCACCGTAAAACATGTAAGGAGACATGAGGAATTGAGTTGTAGTAGACCACAGGGCACTGTCAAATAATACTTCCGCGAGACGAGGCTACCGTCCTTTACCCCTTCATTTTATTTGCATGTGGGTGGTTTCACATTATGATCCAAACAAACACCAAAGTAACTTGTCAGAGGGGACTCCACCACCTCCATCACTGTACATAAAGTTGTATCAGATAAAGTGGATTCCTAATTTAACAACTCAAACCCTTTCATTTATGAGAGAGTAATGATAGTGCTAGTAGAAGTGGCCTATCATCAGCTTGAGCGTTACCACTGCTGCAAAAATTGCCCCAGTTTCACACGGTCCTGGAATTTTCGTCTCTTTTTCCGTTCCATTTGTGTAGCACTATGCCCAAATGGTCCATTAACGAAATGAAAATGGAGAATTTTAGTGCGAATATTCACACGAGTCCATGGGTCCGAGAAGAGACCTCCTCTATCCTCTTTTTCCAGAAGAGGTCAAATCAATTGCAGCGGTGTGAATGAGAGCATCAAATGCACCTTGTCTAGGTGTTTTGCCAAAGAGGAGATCGAGAGGCTACTCCCGATGAGATGAAAAGTACTTTAGAAGGCAGCGCACTCCCACACACACACGAGCACAGACACACCAGAGCGAAGAACTCAATGGCGGTACATTTTACACCACACCAAACCATTTCCCACTTGATTCGTTTTCATCTCCAGTGTGTAATTTGCTACTTGGCTTTGTGCCCGCACTGTTGTTACTCTGCTCCGTCTCTTCCAAGGTTACTTTGCATGAGTGGAATAGCGAGGTAGCTCGAGTTTAAAAGTAGCAGTAAACCTTGAGTAGAAACAACAATCAGGTCAGTTCAAATGACCCGAAAAAAGTCCGATCCTCCGTCCGGCTATTGTCAATCTGCATAAATCTATTTCTTATTTTTGCCCGTATTTTACGGTATATGGCAAATGTCCTTTACCAATTCAAAGTAGCCGGTTGTATTGGATTCTCAGTTGAGTTTAGGCCAGTAAAATCGGCGACAAGTAAGACGAAGTTGGTGGCATTTTAGCCTTTATCAGTGGTTGCATTGGTGAGAAGATCAGCGACAAATGATTCCATATTCAAACTGTGGTGGTTAATTGACCTCCGAGACATTCCATTTTCCAACTTCTTCAAAGAAAAAGGAAAAATTTATGGTCTACTTCACCGAAAGCCGTCAATCACATATCCTTGGTCACACATACACGATTATTTGTCGTGAGAACCAGGGTTCTAATAGCCACCCATACCGAAGTCTGCCTTGCTCCTTATCCAAAAAAATGTCGTGTGAACGATCTGTGTTATACCCACACACAGGCATGCACACACAGAAGGAATAGAACCACACCTCATGTCTAAGAGGCACTTTGCAGGAAAATTTACCCCTCTTTCTCTCTCTCTTTTCCCATCTCTTTGTTTCCCTCCATGAGAGTAAAACACATATGTTTAATGAGAACATGGAAAACTCTGATTCGCACTTCGTCGCGCGCACAAGTTTGGGATTCGAGGTAGAATAAGGGAAAATTGTGTTCGATTCAACGGAGGCAAAAGGGATCTTCATTTCATTTTAAAGCTTTAATTAGCAACTCTAGATTCCTGCAGTAATCTCTGCGGTCGCGTTAGAGCAAAAAACGTGGAGAAGGCTTCATCGCAGATGTCTTAAATCTAGCCTAGGTGCCCTGATTAGAGTGGATAAACGAAAAGACCCACGTAATTACCACAGATATCGTTTAGTTGTACTTTATAACTGACTATGAACAAGATTTCTCCCGTTTAATGTTGGCCTATTGGCGTGCGATATAGGCCTTCCCCGGAGAGGTTTCCCCCACCTTTTAAGGTCCAGGTCATGCCTGTTTCTGCGGGCACTGAAGAGGTAAGCGACCTCAAAGCCTAGAAGCCAACAAACCCGCATACCCCTATAGAAGACGTACCCCAAATCTGTGCTCTGGCCCGTAGCTACTGCTGAAGAAAGGTAATCAGTACGAGTTAGAATTGCACCAGATTCCTCTTTAACTTACCATTTTGTGCTTTTCGACGAGGCACTCAAAAAAAATAGGGTTTAGGGTTAAAAGTATAAAAATCGAAAAGCAACTTTCTTTTGGCAATAGATGGCATTCAAGAGAGCTCGGTAATCTAAGCTTTGTGCTTATAAAATCTCTGTTCGGAGGGTGCGGAACAAACTCTTAGGTCCTTTTGGCTCTATTTTGGACACAATTTCCAAACTTTGCAACAAATAATCGTAAACCCTACCACATTATTTTGAGAAGTGGATTGGTGCTATAGCCTCGCTCATTAGCTCTGTATCAAAAATTGCTACTATAAATTGTGAGTAGAGAGTGGAAGATGTTACACCAAATCGGTGAGGATTAGGAAGGGGCATTTCACTTAGGTTGCCTTTTCAAATACACCTTAGAGGTGACAAACGGTAATTGTGCACTTGCCCCTCTCCTTCTAACAGGAGACAAAATGCTGATCGCTCATAAAACATTAACAAGTGGTTAGCCTCGCCGTGCTACGCAATGCAAGGTGACTCCCTCTACCAAATCTTCCCAATTTAGCAGTCTAAATCTGAAAGTTGAAGATGGAATCAATGAATTTATTATCACGTCTTGTATATGTGTGCAATGCAATGGTTGAATTCTGAAATTCGAATTTATTAATTGAATTTTTTTGCCTCCTGATGTAAAAGCAACATTACTTGCCTGCTGTACTTTTTATTCTGAATTGGATTGGCTAGCTCCAGGAAAGGAAATATCAAGGAAATACAAAGGATAAGAGTTGGATGCATCTTTATTAGTCTTACAGTACAGAGTATCTGGAGGGTCAGTTTTGCATGAGTATGATGTACAGAGGCATTCTATTTCATGACTTGCTGAGAATGGTCTTCCGCCACGCATAAGGGTTAATCATAAATCTTCTAGTTGTATGGAGTAAACGAATCGTAGGCATAACCTTTGGTTAGTCTTTAGCATGTTCACATCTGCGTTTTCTGTCCACTACTCACAAAGCAGACACGCCGCAAAAAGATAAAGTGGTGCCTGCCTTAAAAGTGTGGAGTGATGGATGGATCGAATCGACTGTTGATGGAACCTCCATTCGCAGCTACCTAGCTTCTACCTTACTTTTTCCTTCCCAGTTGGTGGATGAAAGCGCAAACCAAAGTTTCGGCATCCACGTTGAGCTAAACACAATCGAGAGTTGCTCTTAACACTTTTATCTTGAATTACTTCAATCAGTAGCAATGCATACTTTTTAGTCAAAGCAGAGGTACATTTATCTTTCAGGGGTGTAACAACCTCAAAGCTTAAACCGATTATGAGCACCGTACCTATAAATGATTTGGCACTCGTTTGCCAGGAAGTCTATGGGGCTTTGGAATCGGATTGACTTAAATGTATAAGGCAAACTAGTTTTATAAGTGGGATAAATATGCACAGACTTCTCTGAAACGCCGTAATAAGGCTAGATAACGTGCAACAAAGGTGTATGTATGACGTGGAAAAATAGTGAGTTACAACAGTCATGATCTTAAGGCTGTATACCTAAGGTTTTTATTCTGACGCCTGTAATCCATTTCTCCGATTTTAACCGTACATCCTGACGATACTCTACAAAGTGGATGCATTTCATGTGTTCATCACTATTAGTAGAAGCATTTGTAAAAAATTGCGTCGCATTCACTCCTCCTTGCCACTTTATTCACAATTTCACACCACTTATCCGTCCACCTCGAATCCATTATGGCCAATATAGACGTGGAGGAGGTGCCGTAAACGTACCTTACTTGACTCCACAATGAACACTTTTAAACTATTCAAGTATGATGACGCCTCGAAGTTCATTGCATTGCAAGACTTTGGTTGTGTGTTTGGCTCCTGGTTTTGGCTGCGCAGACAACAAAGACTCCTCCAATCATACTTTTGCCGGGGCGTATGGTTTTTGGACCACACCGGGAACCCTTCAGCCTTTCTTTGCAAAGATCACACATTTTCCGTTTTATTTTAGCTAATTCTTTTATCTTCAAGAAAGACTTGGCACGCCACAGTATCTTACAGAATCTTCATATAGGATAACGACCAGGACAGGAAGTAACTTTGGCAGCCCCTATTTTATGAGTCTCAGCATACTAAGCAATTCTTATTGGGTGCCCTTTCCCTGTACTTTTAGAGCCTGGAACCGTCGTTCTTTTGAATCGGGTTCACTTGCCGCTGCGACAAGTGAAGGCGTACCAAAACACAGTGGCATGGAAGAAAAATTGAGATCCAATAGACAGTAGAAGGGCTTTTGTGATTAAGTGCACAATTAAGTAAACATCGTTTTATTTCAGCAAATGAAGACTCTCTAAGAGGAGACTGTACCACAAGCTGACGAATGCGAATTTGTACACTCATTGAAAACATTGCCTGCAATAACTAGCGAAGGATAATGTTTCTAGTGCGCAGTTCTCCCTCCATTCTCATCACAAGGTGATAATTCATGTGGACTAAAAACAACATAAATTCCAAACAGAACCAGTCACGCATCACTCAGATACGACTAATGCTTCCATCTCATCCGTTTTCAACGCAATCGTAAAGCAATGTATTTTTAGCTCTGATCCCTTAAGTCTTCTCAAGAATAGTCTAAAACCTTACGAGAGACGATTACTGACGCCTGGATGAAGTACAGTCTGTGAAGACCGAAAAGTTTGTGCAAATAAAACGACACTAAAACCGACGTCATCGGTAGCATTGCACGATAGTGTGACCTGTGACGCGTTTGCAAATCACAGAAAGTCAGATAATGATCAACTGAGAAATTTAATGCTACTTATTGTGTAAAGTAGCATAGCGAGCGCACAGCTCCCCGATTGGCCAACCTGACTGGGAATTTTAAAACTTGTGCAACAGCACTCAAGCTACATAAGAACCACCACGCTTGGACAGCCGTCTAACATTAACGGGTATGTAGGACATTCTGCTTGTGATTTTAGCTTTTGAAGTATGCTTAGGATAACGAGGAAGCACTCCAAGGACTATGTACACACAGCTATCCAGTGATGACAATGGGCTTTAAAATGCTGCAAAGATAGGTTTGCAGAATGCAAGGAAGGAATGGCCGTTTATTTAGACCCAAAATTAATTATTGTCGAAATACAGCGATGTTACGCTAGCGAGAATGCAAATGAGAAGGGAGACGCATACATCAAGAGAAGGAGAAAACTACCATAAAAAAGAGAGGCGGAAACAACAAGTGAACACTTTTGAATAATGCTAACAAAAACAACAGCGATGTTGGTAATAAACATATTAGGGATTCTCAAGCCTCAACATCCTCAACCATGGCTCCCTCCTCATCTTCCTCCTCCTCGTCTCCAATTCCGGCCTCCTGGTACTGTTGGTACTCGCTCACAAGATCGTTCATGTTTGACTCTGCTTCAGTGAATTCCATCTCGTCCATTCCTTCACCAGTGTACCAGTGAAGGAAGGCCTTTCTTCTGAACATGACAGTAAACTGTTCGCTCACACGCTTGAAGATCTCCTGTATAGCCGTAGTGTTGCCTACGAAGGTCACCGACATTTTGAGTCCACGTGGTGGAATGTCACACACAGCAGTCTTCACGTTATTCGGGATCCACTCGACAAAGTAAGAGGAATTCTTGTTCTGGGCATTTAGCATCTGGTCGTCTACCTCCTTCATGGACATACGACCACGGAACATAGCGGCAACGGTGAGGTAGCGACCATGACGGGGATCACACGCTGCCATCATGTTTTTCGCATCAAACATTTGCTGCGTCAGCTCGGCTACCGTGAGAACACGGTACTGTTGGCTTCCACGGCTTGTCAACGGGGCAAAGCCGGGCATGAAAAAGTGCAGACGTGGGAAAGGGACCATATTGACTGCAAGCTTTCGCAGATCAGCATTCAGTTGACCAGGAAAACGCAAACATGTGGTCACACCTGACATGGTGGCGGAAACTAGGTGATTCAAATCCCCGTAAGTAGGATTCGTCAGCTTCAGTGTTCGGAAGCAGATGTCATAGAGAGCCTCATTGTCAATACAGTAGGTCTCATCAGTATTTTCCACCAATTGGTGAATCGACAGCGTTGCATTGTAGGGTTCCACCACTGTATCTGAGACCTACAAGGCAAATGTTTATGTGAGCAACTCAGCTCTGCCGCCAATTAGTCCTTTTTTCCGAGGAACTTTAGCGTACCAATAGATCGGATGATGGTTTTCAGTGATGAGAACAAATCCCTCATGAATAAACGATAAAATGTTTACAAAAGAGAAGGCGAATTCAGCTAAATCTAGGCGCTACAAGGGATAGGTTTGTGGCATTTTGTTCTCAACCGTAGAATCGCAAAATAGAGTTTTGTTAACGCAACGCTTGCTATCAAATGCTATACTGCTTCCCAGAGGGAGAGAGGATTTTCGTTCAGCTGAACTTAATGTCTGAATTGCTATAAGTAAAAAAAAATATCGCACTCTTAACAAATTAAAAACCAAATTATTGCCCATAGATGTAATATTTAGCAGGAGATTTGCGTGATTCCAACGATTCCTGTGAGATTTTAAAGAGTGTAACGGGTCTCAATTACATATAATCCTGAGGCAGGATGTTCCGTATAGTTGAGACAGGCAAATATGTGTCCCAGTCAAGCACTTGGATTACGCAAGCTTTTCAGTCTTTCATTGCCTCACCGGTGTGGGGGCCGCTTGCTTACATCTTCTAACTCATTGCTCGCGTTAACCCTTTCTCTTCAGTAATAAGTTGAGAACCACAGCATCACAATCCTGTGGGACTGTTTCAGGCCATTTGCGCATTGAAGTGGCGAATTCCGTACTTATAAGGTAAAATTTTTAGAACTTACATTTTCTTGCTAATAAAAATTGTTCAAAATTAACGAGCCATGCCTAGTGGTTGCTTCTTAAATCGACCACTTTATGAACAAACTTTCGACGCCTAAATATAAAGTGGTACCAAAACTGACCTTAGGAGAAGGCATGACGGAGAAAGTGTTCATAATGCGATCTGGAAACTCCTCTCTCATCTTCGAGATGAGGAGAGTGCCCATTCCGGACCCCGTGCCACCACCAAGACTATGACACATCTGGAAGCCTTGTAGACAATCACAGGACTCGCATTCTTTGCGAATGACATCGAGAACCGACTCAACCAGTTCAGCACCCTCGGTGTAGTGGCCCTTGGCCCAGTTGTTCCCCGCACCACTCTGGCCGAACACAAAGTTGTCGGGTCGAAAGAGCTGTCCGAAGGGGCCAGCGCGCACGCTATCCATGGTGCCGGGTTCGAGATCCACCAAAACACATCTTGGTACGTACTTGCCACCGCTTGCCTCACTGTAGTAGACATTGATGCGTTCTAGTTGAAGGTCAGAGTCTCCGTGGTAGGAGCCCGTTGGGTCTACGCCGTGCTCGTCGGAGATTACTTCCCAGAACTACGGATGGAAGAGTTAAAGTGTACAAGTGCTGCGCATTCTATACTAAATTTCATCAACACATTCGCTACATCAAACTGGCATGTGTGTTGCAACGATGTTGACCTTTCAGTCTCTCGCGCCTCAGTTTAAACGACAGTGACACAGAGCTCCGTTCACATCACTTGTTACCCGTCTTTCAAAAATTTTGTCAGGCATCACGTCCCAAAACTGTCATTTCAAGTAGTTCAACGTGAAAGAAATCATAATAAACTGAGACCATCAGAATAGCGCCGACTAGTAATAGGTCAAAAGCGTCCATGCAATGGTTCCATCAGGAAAATGATCGCATCCACTGTTTCCAAGACCGGATGGTTGGACAGTAGGGGGAAAACGAAAGAGGCATTGAATTCACAACCGAACGACCCGAAATATCATATTCAACAACTGACGAACACCCCGATTTTAAGATCCGTACAAGAGTTACTAGTCCAGGAAGAATTGCACAGGAAAATAATCCTTTTTGAAAATGAACTCGTCCAAGTTCCACCAAAAAATAACTATTAATGAATGGATTCTAAAAAGGCTCAACACCCGCAGATGCTACGGAGGGACGAAAATAAAGCAAATTGGTTGATAAAAAAATAGCAGCAAAGATAAAAAATGAACAAAATCATGGAGGGCTCACAAGGGGCGAAGGTAAACATTTCTCTGAAATCCTATCATCAAACAAAGCTAGCCCTCATCAGCGCACCTTAAATGTACCCTGCTGATGGCATTTGCTTTTAAGAGACTGAAGCCCTTTTATGAACAAAGTCGTCTTCATCGCTGAAATCCTTTCAACTCTAAGATACTTAAAATTATGGCTTTTTGAAAAATCCGCCGTTATAATGTCCTATGGATAAACGTTTTGTGCACAGAGGAGGACAATCTGCCACCAATCACTAATCACTCTTAAATGAGGCCCGCCTCACGAGCATAGCGAAAGCAGCTTTCAAGGGATCTTTTTTTGTGAAGGTTAACTATGCACTCATTTGGAGGTTATTTATAGCCACATCGTTAATATGATCAAACGGAATAACTATTTTTCCAACTTGTCTATTCACGCATGGAACACGCGCCCATATTGTACACCATCGGCCATAGTTGGTCGAATTCAACCCTTAAGGTTAAAGATGCATTCCAACTTTACAAGTCAGTTCGTGGAAGAAGAGACTTCAAGGCGCCTTTTATCAAGGAGCACTGCGGGGCTAGCTTAAAAGCAATTTTCCAATGAGTTCCTTGTATGTAAAGGAGATTTAATACGATATAAAAAAGCTTCAGCGCTCCCAGAATCTACGCTTCATGAATTGTGCTTCCAAGCATCCGAGTAAGAACCTGATCGTGAAATATAAGCGACGCTGAGAATATTGAACGCATTTTGAAACCCAGCTTTTCCAGATCAAATAATGCTGCTGTGTTTGAACTTCCACATTTTTAGACAAAGCAACTTAATTAACGAGATCACTGACGCGGCACGTCACAGCATATAGTTAGCAAAGGGCCTACCTTAGAACCAATTTGGTTTCCGCATTGACCCGCTTGAATATGCACAATTTCACGCATTTTCGCTTCGACGCAAGGAGGAACCGACGGTAGCTCGAACGCTTGGACAGTGTTCGGCCCTCGAAATCATCTTCATGACTCAGTGCCCACAGGCGCTATCAATGATTGGCCGTTGCCTCTCGCGCCAATCAGAGAGGCCAGAGCAGTGGGGCATTGATCGTGTTCATTCACGCGCGGTAATCGTGCGTGCGTGCGTGCGTGCGTGTTTGTGTGTGTGCAGCGAGTGGAGGGGCAAGCTGTTGGCAGGATCATCATCGCGTGAACCGAGTTGGCAAGCAAGTCGGGAAGGCGGATGTGATTCATCCGATTATGCTGGCAAGCCATCGTAAGGACGCCCATTTGTTCTTGAGGTGAATAGGCAACCCTAAGTTCACCCGACGCGGTGTACACATCCATCTTCCATTGAGTGTCGGCCTTGAACAGACTGGCTTAAAAATCTCCAAAATTTTTTTCGAAAAGCCCTTGTGTTTGCCGAACTGTTTTAAGGCCATCGAATCGCAGTAGTTCCCCGTAAATGCATTAGATGCTTTCTACCAGCTATCACTAGAGGGACCGGAGTTGAAACGTAAATATTATTGCGGCTGGCTGGCTGCCAAAACCTGCTCTCGGTGTGTCCACTAAACTGAGAGCTGCACATCTACCACAATACATAGTTTGTGCTCTTTTGCTTTAATTGATTTACATGAGAGAAGGTGTAAATTGTTTGGGATTCAGTGCAAATTTCACGAATTCATATTAATTACTAACTTGGCAATTAGTAAATGAGGTTTAAACAATTAAAGTCGTGGTTACGGAGGAACGAGCATGCCTATTTATTTTGGATTATATTTTAACCTCACATTTGATTAAAAGAAGTCACTCGCTTTCCTGCATCCTACAATTTGTCTGAATATCCAACCACAACTGGGCTCTTGAAACAACCGCGGTTTCCATGTCCAATCAAAATGTGCTATCAGAGTCAGGTACGCAGAGTGAGGAACCGCCTTGATGCTCCCTCTTGTGAATAAAAAAGATTTTAGGGCTAAATACCCCGAAGGTAAAATACTGTTTCACTTATCAAGCCTGATATGATTTGGTGTTTCCTGAAAAATTTCTTTTTGCCTTCAAAGGTGACAAATTTGTGAGGTGCACTCCTAACAGGTAACTTTGTAATCCAGTGACTGCTATGCCCAAGTTTAATTGAGTCTAAACATTCTAAGTAGGAGTGAATGGTTCACAAAGTGATGTGGTTTTGACTGCTGTTTACATAAATCGCCACCAGTTATCAAGTAAAATTGTCTGAAATTTTAGCGCAATTCAGTTGAGAAGAGCAGTGGGATTTACCAGAGTAATTTTGTGTATTGCTAGTGTTAGTAAGGTGGGCGAGATCGAACCTTTTTTCATACTTTATCTTCTTAACTTTTGTTGGCATTTGCGTCAGAGGCACAAAGAAATTAGGTGAGGTCATAGGCTCGAGCACTCGTAAATCGCTATCCGGTCTTCAAACGCTACCAACATGCTATTTTTATGACCTTTTCCATTTAAGCCTTTATCAGGCCACATTTTACTAATCCAAATGATTTCAAGATTTAAATTTTGGAATCCCACAGTCAAACACTAGGCGAAAATTTTCTGCCTGGGAAACTGTTCAAGTGTTTCGTGAGTTGTTGGGTATGTGCCATCCTATTGGCTTTCTGAAAATGGTAGAGGCCATTAAAATTAGTGCGAATGTTTACATGCATGTCTAATTAAGCCTGACTGCAACTGCGACACGCTTCAGTCACACAGCGGTCACACAACGCTTTCGCCTGCCTCCCCCCTCCCCACCTCCCCCCACCCACTCCGACTGCTCTGCTCCCCGCTCCTCCCCCTCTGTGTTGAATCATCATAGCACGTCAAGACGTGGTCGTTAAATCCTCCTCTGGCGTTTCATAAAGTGAGTTTAACTTGCTTCCTCATTTATATCTGCAAGTACGTAGTAGCAGACCACAATGCTCAAAATTGGTTCAACCAACTTAATTCTGGTTATGAGTACCCAAATGATGAGGTTTCGCGCTTTAGGAAGGCATTCTATTTCCGATTTGAATAAAGCATTTCGCGCCAGTATGGCTACAAAAATTTGAGATTAAATGTCAAGAATAGCACTCAGTAATGTCTCCTATAAGCTGAGACCAATGACTTTGTCTGCATCCAAATCGATCAACTAGAAAGGGATTTATGGTGGAAGCAACGTAGCTAAGCAATTCACTCTCACCAACGATATGCTCATTTTTATTACTAAGCAATAGGCAATAATTTTGAGAGACTATCAATTATGGTCCTTATTTATTCCAAGTGCCTTACAAAAATGCACCACACATCTAAAGCCGTTTGTTTGCAGACTAACCGGTCGATTTGTAATGAAAAAAATGGCTGTAATGATTAGGTATTCTAATGTTTGGTAAAAAATGAATCCATCATTAGTTATTCCAAAACGATCCAAGCCTATGGGCCATTACCTGCCGCGCAAGTCGAGGTCCTGTACTTCTTCACTCCCAAAAGCTCATGCTTGATGTTCGTGTGGTGTCTGCGAAGCTCATTTTTCACTTGCCGAAGACCAGATAGCGTTTACAGCCGAGATCGGTCCTCTCAATGCAAATCGGAGGGCAAGAGGGGAAGGGAGGCGAGAAAACCTCTTCCTTGCAAAATATTCAAGCCAAGCTATTTAGAATACCCTATGCCTAGCTTTACACAACAAGGTAACACCTTAAACCTGACACTACACCGCAAAATTTGTCTGTCAGAAGATTTTCACTTTGTTTGGGGTGAAATGGATAGAGGCTGGAATTTACTGCCTCCTCTTATCTCCTTAAACCCCTTCGCGTAAGTACCACCTCGGCTCGGCAACAGACATTCAGATACGAAATGTGAAATTGGAAAATAAAAGAAAGTTGCAAGAAAGGTGTTTTTGCTTTCTAGAAGCAAAGCGCTGCATTAAGGGTAAGAGAGTGAACGGTTTGTGCATAAATTTGGCCTTATAAGAACCGTAGACAAAGAGTTTCCTACTTTCTAATTAATTGGTGAAGGTATTTTACAGTTCGGTACCATTTTTAGCGTCCTTACCCATAGATTGAGAGTGAGGTTTGTTTGACTTCCACCATTGCATGGGGTACCCGCAAATGGTGGACGGAGTGGTTGCACTAGGATTTCATGTCAAAGTAAGCAAAAATCGAATCAGCTGTCACATTTCTACATTGAGAAGTGAATTCTCAATGTAGAACAAAGACTGATGTTCCCAACTGAAGTAATGCAGCATCCCAAGACATCCTTGAAGGCGAAAGCGGACATCATACTAAAGCAGAAAATGTAGGAGTGCAAATGCTCGAGCTTAAGTGTCTGAGTAAGCAAAACGAGGAATTAAATAAACTATCTCAAGGCTGCATGGCCCTTTGCCTTTTGAGCGCCGTCGTCACCGCTTCCCCTAGTCAACTTCCAGCACAGGGCATCACAACGAAACACGCCAGTCGTCGATTTTCGTGCGAGACAGCATTTAGTCGCAACGTTCCTATCCCTCTTGGCGTCCCCAATGGGTTTGGAGTTTTGTCCTGTCTAAGAACTGAATAGAGGGAGAGGAGAACAGGAGGCCATCACTTATGTCTATCGTCAGTTGTAAGAGCATAGTCATTTACTTAAGGGCGGGGTTTATACTAGTTTTGTGAGGATAAGATTTTTGCCTGTCCCTCCTTTCCACTTTATTTTCACTATGGTACTGACCGGCCTTATTTAGCTGGGTTCTACCTTAGTAGTGGAAGGCTGGAGAAAGTATCGTGTTTTCACAGCTCCATAACAAAACTTCCCAAATGTGTCACGGCCAGTATCAATTCAATTGCTACTAACATTCCTAGGTAAATTTAAAAGGCAACAGTCAGTATCAACCCTTCTTTTAGGAGTCGTTGCAAATTCTGCCATCTGCAGCGTTGCAATTTATCATCCAGCAGCATAAATTAAGGTAGGTGTCCTTTGGGTTCGGGTTTGCTTTTCACTGTCACCAATATAGCTCCTGAGACTTTTCTGAAGACGAAAGTAAACTAACAGTGGAGAGCAAAGTACGTACTGCCAACGTAGAGAAGGGCTGAGGGCTACTAGCATGGCTCGGAGGTCGTGCCACCAGGCAGAAGTAAAGTAGTCGAGCCTTTCGATGCTTGCACAACCAAAAACGAAGCGTCAAACAAACGGAAAGGCATTGCAGAACAAATTTTCCCACGAATAGAATATGCCGAATGCTGCGAGAGGCCTTCCTTTTCTAGGTAATTAGGACACTTTAACCGGATGAAGGTAAGTTCTGCACTTACAAGAAAAAAAGGTTACTTCTGTGCATTTTAAAGATGTGTCGAGTTCCGGCGAGAGGTTAGATCTCAACTATAATCAATGTTTGGTTTTCAGCAAGCGAACATCGGCAGTGAACAATTGCAGCCCATACTTCCAAAAGCGAACATAGTCCTACGGAAGCGGCATGATGCCTCCTGCATTTACGAATAACCGGTGTTGCGCTTTCTCTTAATGAGTACACTTGCCAAACCTCGTCGAAAGTCAGCCTGTCGTTCTGTAAACTATCAACCCAAGATATCCAGTGAATTTTTGTGAGGTAGATAAAAAGAGCTAAGAACAAGCTGATAGGCTTCCAAGCATACTGATTGTCATCTGTTAATGTAAATATCTTGGTGCAATTATTTTAATTCAGGTGTAAACAAATAACGCAGTCGGCGCACTAACGGCTACTGAAAATTTGTTCTTGACCCTATTTCTAAAGTAAGGGCACCACTGGCAACGCTTAGTTCGCCGAGAAGTAACACGTAATGTCCCGCATAATTTCCCTTTTTAAGCATTCTAATGACGAAAAGATATATCATCTGGTTACTCATCACCAGAATTGGCTTGTTTTAACCATTTGTTGGCATTAGGTTCTACCACCACGCACTGCACCTTCCCCAAATGATGTAGCTGTGGGATCCAGTTCAACCTCGTGTCCTGATGATTTGCCAGGCAAGGTTGAGGCATATGCATCAAGCAGCTTCAACCGAAATTCGCTGACCTGATATGCGGGTTCAAGGTGTTTCAGGTGCTGCCCTGTTGTGTGAAACTAAGAGTAGAATCTACATCTACTTGACTTGTTTTTGGTAATTCTCAATCAGGAAGATTTTTGATTACCTCTGAGTTGCATGGGGCAGATTCACCACAAAGGCTGTTAGATTCTCGATGTGCAAATAAAAGTGTTTTTTAGGCGGGTAATGGCAAATGGGTTTTAAATCGGCCGGAGATATCCGTTGACGTGCTTTTCTGCTCAACGAGTGTTGACATACGAAAACATCACAGCCATTTCCCTTCACAAGTCAACCAGTCATTCAGCAAACGCACAATCTAAGATGTACGATGGGCTTTTGTCTCTCTCCTCACAATGCGCGGTTCTTTGGTGAGATGGGTTTGTTCAGCTGCATGGCTTCCACCAAAATTTTATCCTCTTAGTTGGTTGATTCAGAATTTAATCATTGCTCAATTTGAATATTATCGAAAGCTCTTTTCGAATTTACACAACATTCGCAATACAAAGTACTCTGCTCTAATTGGGGATGGGGATCCTTTTAAACATCAAGCCTAATCCTTTGGTCTCTCATCATTAGAATTAATTTACTTAAACTGGTTTTGGCATTACACCTTCCCCATACTCCGCATCATAAATTAATCTCGGACCCTCTGCACCTGCGCCTGTAGCCATATCCAAAGGAGCTAGTTCAACTCGAGTCTTGAGGCGCCAGAGAATATCAATTCGCGTTAATAAGTAAGGTTCAACCGACATTCGTCGACAAAATTTGAGGGCTTAACTTAGCAGGGGAACAGAACAGTCAGAACAAGGATTGAGAGCGATCTGGTATTAGAACGACCGAAGTATGTCGTGATCCGACGCAGGCTCGGTAATGCATTCAGCTGAGGTATAAGAGGTAATCACCGTAAGATATTCCCAAGACTACACGACCTTTATTGATCGTCTGGTAGTTCATTACTAATTTCTAAACAAAAAGACTTTCAAAAATGCAATTTTAAGACAGACAGCAACTTTTTCAGAGGATGCATTCCTGTGCATTGAAAATTGGTGACGGCTGAAACACTTTAATCTCATCTGGAAACACTGCTTAGCTTTCAACAGCCTGAAAACATCATTAGCAAAATTTAAACCCACAAAGGTGTGTGTAGGAAGAATTTATGCCTCACTGATCGTTCACAAAACGTGTGACTACAGTTGTGCTACTCTGCACATTGTCTTAAATGTCGAACACGCGCCCAATGTTGTGATTCAGTTTAGTCGGGAGAAAGATTGTGTTGCTTTACTAGTCAGCCATCACCACCGATTTACCATTTAGGCGATTGTGTATAACACTCGTAACATTAAAAAGTGTGCATGTTGATTGAAAGGTCGACCACTTTGAAAGTTAATCCATCATAAGCCGACCAATGGCGATTGAGGTAATGAAGCGTCCAACTTTGGCAGTTGCTTGGTTCCAGTCGCACGAAGCGGTGGGGAAACTAATTACACAGACGGATCCGAACAGTATTGAAAACAATTAGAGCAAGTAAATTACGCGTATGATTCCGACTTCTAAAGCTTTTTATTGGCCTAGCAAAAACGAGCTTGTGATGGCAAAAGAGTTTTCCATTTCCTGGATGTATAAGTGATCCGAATACGCAGGAATGCTTTTAACGACTGAAGCGACACTTGCAGCGAAGTATCTAGGAGAGTTCGTTGCGCAAATGCCTACAGTATCAGTATAAAGCTGTCAACAGGGTTTATTGAAGTTGTAGGTGAACATTTTTCCGTCGCAAACTCCTACAGCACCAACCACATCGTGATAACCAACACAGAGGGTTGACTAAAGGGAGCGACTTGGACAACGCTGGAAAGGAGAGAGAAGGTATGTAATGGCTTTAGATGTAATGGCTAACTCTGTTTAGAATTTGCAGTCAAGGTTCCGCCTTTGTACTTCCCTAGGTAGACCCTCTGGAAGCCTTTAATACATATTCTATCCTGGTGCTATTGTTTTCTCTCCACATTAAGGAAAAGCCCGGATCGCTACAATGGCATCTTTAACTTCTTAAAAACAATTCCAGGATTATCTGAGCGAACCACATTCAGCAAGCATTTCACGCAGGCACTGCCAAAGCTAATAACTGACAGCGAACTACTAGAAAATCTTCTAAAAAGGGAGTGTTATCAAGGCATGAACTTATCATCTCAAGCGCGTAATAAAATCGAGAAAATGCAGTGAATATACTTTAAGTTAAATTTTTTCTCATTTTTTGAGCTATTTGTAATTCCTTTTTTAACATTGGAGAATTGACTATTTGGAATACTAATTGATAATTGCCCCACAGGAACGAAACGGTCATTTTAAAACGACAGAGCCAAGCAAATTAAAGTAATTCGCCAAAAAATGTGAGACACGATTAGATTTAGCCTCTCTTCCTCTTCCTTCTTTTCGTCCCTCGCCTCGGCCACATGGATCGAAGGGGCTGGCTGGCAGGGTGGGCAGTGGATACGATGGACATGCCTGACAAGCTGAACACCCATTGGTTGCACGAAAAGCAGGTCTCCGTGGGTTTGCTTACAGTTATAAACGGTCTCTAAGTTGAATTTCGATCTTTTATCCCTGCTTTTTCGCCTAATATGTGCTACCTTTTCAACATTCGAAAGGAGCTAAGAAAGGTTTTAACTGGGCTAATAACAATTAAAGTAAGCGAATGGGATTTGCGTCGAGTACTTCACTTTGTTGGCTGACTTTATCAAATCCTTCAAAGCGCTCGTTTTATTCTGGTTAACAATTTCAGTGTTTAGGATAAGTGTAGTTCTTTTAACTCTCTGGAAAGTGCTTAAGAATCTCTATGTCCTTTAGGAAAGCATTCAAAATAAAATTATTCAGGAAAGTGGGGCAATAAAGTGAGTTACTCTCAGCCTAACATTGGGACAGGGTGATATTTACCTGTGTCCGATTGCACGACCCCACTAGCCGCTGTTGTCGGCCCCTAGCGTGGTGGTGTCGGTCCATCTGCGCAATTATAAGCAACCCCTAGTAGACCCAGATATCCCATCAAGGTGTCGGGGCCACTCAGACACTGCCAGACTATATGCCCCAAAGCGGACCTAGTCTTCCCCAAAGTCGCAACAAGCCAAAGTAGTAGGGAAGAGTATTACTACAAGCAGCAACTACTCAATTCCCAGTAGCGAATTTCCTAAAATTTTTTTGATTGTCTAGATCAACAAATTGAAGAAATGTGGGGTGAGGCAACCGATTTTCAGTGAGGTTCTCATTCTGTTGCAAATCAACGACCACTTTCAATGGCTTGTGACTGAATGCCCTGTCATAAATTCATCGCAGTCGAAGTTCATAATAAACCAACTGTAAAATATGCAGGCATAAAATACAGTAGGAGAAACAATGAGCCCACTTTAGAAATAAGTTCTCCCTGAATTCCTCCACATTTGTTAAATTTTCATACCCAATTTCGTAAATAACCGGAAAGCTCTGTTTTTCTTAGTATAAATGCTTACACGAATTTGGAAAGGATCGTATAATAAATGTACAGGAGGAATGGTGAAACGTAAGCAAAAATGGCAGGCGGAGCATCCCGCCATGTCACCAACATGATAGCCGAACTCCATAAAGCTCACATAATTTAAAACAACTTAGCACATTAATTACCAAGGCGAATGTACTCCAACAGGTAACCATTAGTCTACCAAAAACAACTTACTAAAAAAAATGTTAGCCAAAAACTAGATTTGTTGCGATTTGTTACTGGAAAAGACAAAGAACACATGTCACGCATCTGTGACGCTGGTAGCGAACAGATTAAACAATTATTTTGAAAGGTGAAACCAACCAACTGATTAATTTGCTGAATCACGAAATAAGCGCTAAATTATTCATGATTTTTTAATGAAATGTGAAGCATACCCTTCCACTGTAGGAACGTCAAGTCCTGCTTGCACAGGTGAATAAACAATGGGACTGTCGTCAGATCACTAAGGCATGCTTGTCCCAATCTAATAGACAAGAGTGGAAACTTACCATGACCTAGTAGGTAATACTGACTTATATTTATATTGAGAATGTGGCACATCAGCCCCTCTAGGAAAAATCAAACCTAAAATTTTGCTGTTACAATCGTCGGCAAGACCTTTAAGTATAGCCTTAACTGTATTGGTCTACCCTTACGCACATCTGTAGAACATTTCATGTTCTTTGTTTAAGGTTCCAAAAGTTAAGGCGAAAATCGAGCGTCTCCAACGTCATCAGCCAATTTCCAAGGTTACACGTAGGCTGTGCATAGATGCGGCCACCTTCCTTTAAAGGCAACTTTGCAAATCACCCGCGCTCTCGGTGACGCTGTCCTGCACAAACTGACGCATTCGTGTGGAGTTCCGCAGAAATGTGGAATTTTTTTGCCTCAGCACAGGAGGCTTTGGCGGCACTGCTTGTTAGATGAGTCAGGTTTACGGTGGGCTGACATTTACTTCCATACCCGCCTCCTTTAAATGATGACAATGAATGTGCTGGGGGAGTTGGGTATTTCCCTGCCTTCCTCGTCCGAATAGCCGTTAGGCGGTTGGACAGATAAGGCATTTTTTTTCTTTAAATGATCTCACTTCAGAGGGAGTACTTTTGATTACATTAAAATGGAATGTTTGACCAAAAAATATACTTTCCCAAAGAATTCAAATAAAGGGCAGGATACGAAGTAATTACCACGATTCTGGTTTTGCGAAGATGTAGTATACCTTTGTAGTCTTTCTCAAAGTATAAACTTTTGCTCCTTCAGTTTAATAAATTTCAACAATTTTTTGAAGGATACATTGGGGATTGAAAGGAAATGCGTTCATTGGAGCCTGAATAAAATTGCTTTCCGCCTTAGTGATTGTTGGATAAAATTTTCTCAAGGTCATGAAATAAACACGCGGAAGGATATTGGCATCTCGCCGATAAGGTTGCCAAAGTGGCAGACCAGGGTAAGTGCGCACGAATGACTCACGAGTGAGGCGGACGGCATTAGTCACGGAGTGGGAATGCGCATTGGGGAAACGTGGAGAACAATTTTAAGGACATGCCAGAAAAAACTTTAAAACAGACACGGATTTGTAGTCATGGTGGCGGGAAAGCTATGCTGCATGTCCAAATGCAAAGGAAGCAGGTGATGTTCAAATGATGCTCCAAGACCATGCAGCAATGCGATTTTGGCTGATGGGAGTCTTTCGAGGCTTCTCCACCTTAGAATAAATCCCTTGCTTGTGTTTCGAAGAAAGTCACTTCCTGACTCAAGTGTTTAAAATTGCCTTGAGAAACGAGTCGGATAACAGCTTTGGCGAACCAATGGCTGTGAGGCAAAGACTTCGATCTGACTGACGCTATGTTGACACTAATGGTATCACAAAAAGAGGGTACCCAGTGTTGGTGGCCGAATCTGCGAAAAAGAACAAAATAAAAAAAATATTGGAACCGCGACAACCGTCGCTAAAGTTCCTAATCTTAATCTTTGTGTCTTCTAATGCTGGAGGGAACCGAAAACTCTTTAACCGGACAACTTTGCAACTGGCAAGGTGGAACAAGAACTAGAGGTAACTCTGCAAAACTACCTTGTATCTGGTAAATTTGTGCCGGTTCCGCTTTTGGACAATGGGTCATTTGTAATGTGACTGATGCATATCGACTCCCCGCTACAAAACGTCTGGCTCTAAGTGCCATTGTTCAACTAAAACCTCCAAATGCATCTTGCTAGCAAAGAAATTGTCTTAAAGCCTATTTTTATCCAAGACCTGAGACAGCAGAAGCGGAAGGGTGGTCATGTGGGGGGCCGAAGGAGACGGTCGGGACATAGTGCGACTTGGGCATCGGACAGCTGTAATTACATCTAGCAACTAGTAGAGACTGGTAAAATTTATGCATGCATTATCAAACCTGTGTCGAATTGCGACACATTTTAGCAATTCTATCACTACACTACTCTCCATCCTGCTCCCGACCATTCCATTCTCCTGCTATTTTGAACCCTTCTATCACCTCAAGAGATGTTGGCTAAAGCTACCTGATGGAAGTAAATCCACCTTGTCTGGTGCATTAGGACACGAAGTGAATCGGCTTCTCGGCTGCAACTTCAGCTGAGCATGTGTGACCATTTGGGGAAGGAGTGGTATGTGGTAGCGGAACGTGGTACCCAAAATATGGTACACATTACACATTACTCTGGGAAGAACTAGTGGAGAAAAGTTTCATTAATACTTAGCCTGAGTACAGACAAAACTCTTGGTTGGCTTCCACACAAATCAGTTGTGTTGGTAGCTAAGATGACAAGCGTTAACAGTAGGTAATAGACAATATGCTTGTAGCAGATAGCGATTCGTTCAGCCTAAAATTTTGACTTGTTTGCCGACTGACTGGCTGTAAGGAGAAACAGCTGTAGTGATTTGGTATGTCAACGCCAAATAAACGAACCCAGTGTCGGTTGTCCTTAAACTACTCATCCACCAGCCAATCCACACTTCTAAGGCTATTTTCATTACACACCCGCAAAACCATAGTCTCTTTGTGAGTGTTGAAGCGAACAAGCAATTGATCACTTGCTTGGCATTAAGCAGCAACTAAGCCCACAACTTGAACGTAGAAGAATTGCATTCTCCTTAACCTCCTAATCGTACTTCTCTAAATGGTGACTTTCAGCCCTTCTTTGCATTTAGTAATCACATCCAAGGTAGAATAGGTGGTTTAGGGACAAAGGTGAGGCGGAAACGGAAATAGTTAGGGCTATCATTATTCTTCTTTCCCAGAGGCAAAACGTTTCACGGGAGTATATTTTAGAATCGGTTTTGCCTCGTTCGGAAAGGATTGTGTAGTCCATTAACTTCCACCACTAGAAGCATTAAAACTTATCTGTTTGCCTTATGGCGGAGTGATTTTTGAGCCATCGGTATTTAAGTACACGGATCTTCCGAGCCTCCCACGATTCAGCTTCTGGGCCGTTGACCTAAGGCTATGGAACTGGTCGTTGAGGTCAAATGAGCGCTACGACCTATGCGAGACGAAGTGCAAGACATAGAATCGACTAAGAGGAATGTGAACTTTGTAATTGGGCTTAGTTCAGTGCCCGATAATGAGACTTATTGACCAAAAACGTTCAAACATTAGAATACTGCGCATTTAAATTATCTCTCTCTTGATGGGCCGATTTGATAAATTTATGGCCAAAGGGCAAAGTAGCGCGCCAGTTTAAATATATGAAATAAGGTTAGTCTGCGTGCCGTTGGGGTCAACATAAAACCTCTCAGTTAACGGAGTTGAAGGTGGAGGTGATGGAAGTAAGCATCAAAGCATATTTTACTTTTAGAAATTGAAATTTGGCTTAAGATAAGCGTGGGAAGCCATTAAAACCACCACCTTTTCTGATGAGCTTAAGCAGAGTGTAACAGAGGAATACGAGCCTAAGTTTGGCTATTTGAACTCTTGTTTCTCCCCAGATTCGGTGACCGTCTTGTGGGCCATACGTTCATGGCATCTCTGTCACCATCTCGTAAGGCCCTTTATTAAGCATTTGTAAAGGCTGCAATCAGGCACGCACACAACTTCTTTAGAGGTGGCTCAAGTTGCCATGCTGAAGGCAACTTCAGGTGAATATGATAGACAGTAATTTAAACCTAGTTCTGGCTAGCTGTCATGTGTTAGCGAAGAGAACAATCAAATGCCATTTATCTAAGGTAAGAAGAACGAAGGAGTTTCCTCAACATCTAATTTTCCAACTTGGACAAACGACTACCGATGGCCGCACATACTTTTCAAAATCGTTTGCACCCGAACGAGAGTTTCGTCATGTTGGCTGCGTCCTTTCGATAAAGGGTAAAAGCAAGTTGAGCATTCTTTATGAGTCAATTTTTTTTCAAGTTAATTAAGAAATCAATTTTGGTACATAATTATTTTTCCACCAATGCGGAATATGTCCACTCAGACAAAAATTTCTACTAATAAGCGCAAGTAGAATTAATTATTTAGTTGTTCAAACATGGTTCATAATTGATTGACAACATTGCCTAATTAGGTTTTATGAGCACATGACTTCGAGAAAGGCATTAAGCTGGGAGATTACCTAATATTTGTGCATCCAAAACAAAAGGTGCAATTAAAAGAACCGATAAACACAAATTTTTCCTGTTTTTCAACACTTTTATGGATGTTCGGTTCTCCATATTTCTAAGATTTTCAGCAGAACTCTTTCTACCGCTACCATTTCAGACAAAATAGCAGAGTTCCTATTGTGAATGTGCAGCGTTTACTGTCTCACGTTAATCTTTAATTTTCGACGCAGCAATAAAAATCACCAGAGATTATGTGAAAGCAGTTAGGCGATACATCATGTTTGTGTTTAAGTAAACAATTTATTAATGATGCATATTTGGGACACTAGTTTTCTGGATTTTTTTTACATAAATTGGCATTTTTGGGGAATTAAGAGTACTCCTACCGGCTTACTTAC
The DNA here is from genome assembly GCA_036345935.2 of Taenia hydatigena. NCBI lineage: Eukaryota > Metazoa > Platyhelminthes > Cestoda > Cyclophyllidea > Taeniidae > Taenia > Taenia hydatigena. Next base: position 13,560,948 of record JADWOT020000008.1, read on the forward strand.
CACCTGCCTATTTGAGGTCAGTGGGTTTTTGCAAGTGAGTCAACTTTTGTGATCTTAAATGCTCCAGTGCTTCTTCTCTCACTCTCTCTCACACACACATAACCAAGAGTAAGGCTACCACGTGGTTTAGAACAGTTAATTTTTTTAAGGCATCGAAGAAAACAAACATTGAAGACGAGAAGTGTTCTTACAAGAACACGTAGGGTTTGGGCAAATTAGAAGTTTCTTGAAAAGGATGAGCTTAATTATCTCTATTTACTTTACGTTGTCTTCATAAAAATATAAGTATATAATTTTGTTATGCAGCACAACCTCTGTTTGACTAAGAGTATGCTTTGGAATGTAGATGCGTGTGTGTGTGTGTGCAAATGAGCAGCCACGGTAATAAAAACGTGTTTAAGCGGGGCAGAACACTATCAGAAGAAAACAGAGGCCACCAGTGCCAAACTATTGCATGCCAGGCAGTTTACCTTCACATACTCACATAAGTGCCACTCACAACAACTCCTACTCAAATCAATGCATCTTGTAAGCAGGAGAGCAAGCACTGCTGAGCGCTATATAGACTAAATTTTGCGTGGGTAGTGTCGTGACTTAGTAGAAGTACCTTCAAAACCCATCGATGGCAAAATTTGACATCATCCCGAGTTTCTCTTGAAGACGTAAGGAGTCATAGTGCTATGGCAGAAGGCCTGTTGCCCACGTACAAGAGAACGGCGTGTTTACTGACACGACCCGAGAGCCATGCCTCCGAGAGGAAGTACAAGGGCGGAGGATTAAGTGTCCGCATTGCCAATGCGCGCAGGTAAACACGTTAACCAAGCTCTGCATCAGAACTGGATGTCGCCTTCCGTAACCGCCTAACCAAAACGAAGCCGCATTGACCAAGCAGATAACTTTTACGAGTTTACTTAAAGCCTCATTGTATTTTAATTTAAGAGGAGTCTTATTCGGCCAAAATTACTTAATCTTCTAATTTTCAAATAGACTGCCAAAAAAGCTTTAGGGATTCGCATTAACCACTTCACATAATATTAGTGATGTTTAGCCCCGATTATTAATGCGAACGCTTCAAAATAGAGAATCTTGCCATCCACTAGATTCGAAGGAGTGCCATGTGCCACTTTTCTATCACCAAAAACAGTGAATTTTGTGTCATTCTCAATTACGAGCTGTACGCTAGCCCATTCAATCACAACTTTTGGTTATGGTGTGGTCATCTGAAGGTGTACAAGATCCTATCATGATGCTGTTGGATGCCACATCGAACTCACAAAGGCAAGGTCTATGCAAGGCCATTGTGAAGTACTATCAGGAGCTAAGAGATTAAGCTAAATTTCTCCTACTACGCATAAAATTAAACAAAAGGATTTTATTGCCTAATAGCAAACGTGTGATATCGCTGCTGTCATTATAGTTGATCGCCCTCCGCCTGCAACGGTAAAATTGCTTCTCTGATCTACTAAGATACCTCAACGCTAGTCCCCTCTATCCTCAATCCTTCAAACAGTATCGACCAGAAAAAATTGAAGGAATTTTCTTGCAGATTGTGCTTTTTATTTGGACTATGCATGCTAGAGGTTAATCCACATTTCTAGCAAGTTTAAAAGCCTCAGGTAAATAACCTCCAACAATAGGGTCTACTTTGTTGCTGCACCAAAAAAGCCCTTAAAAAAGAATTTTGAGGATTTTTGTCTTGAGCTTGTAAATTTCCTATGCGAACGGCTCCAACTTCGTACACGCTTTAAATCTGAACCAATCGTATTTTCCCCAACTCCCGCCAAACTCTAATTATGTAAATAAAGTGCCCAATCAGATATGTATTTTTGCATTGGTAAAACCCTTGCTGCAATGAGCACGTCAAGACAAAGTACTTTAGCCATACAATCACCGATTGCTGTTGGCTCCTTCTGCGAAGGAATCGGTTTTTAGTTCATCAATCGCAAAGCATCGTTTCGTGATAAAAAACAAACTTCTATTGAGCCATGTATTACAAGTTGGCGGTGACTTTACCCATGAAGGTAACTGTAATTGATATGAAGAGCTTCTGCGAGGAGAGATGGTTTGTGCTACGCCTAACTCAACTGCTCCCTTTTTCAAGAAGAGAGAGAGAGAGAGCGCGCCTTCAGGACGCTAGCTGTATGTAAAACAGCCCCCAAAATGCATGACATAGTGGTGCCACATCAGTGTGAATCTCATGATGTGTGGATTAGTACGTGGGACCATTTATCATGCACTACTGGATCGCTCAAGTTAGTTGATCGGTGTTCCCGAAGCACAACTCGGAGTCGACGAATCGGAGGGCTTGATTGCGCATGTGAGTGTGTGAATCGTCCTCATCGCACCAATCACAAGTCACCGCATGACCTATAAAACCAGGGTGACAGCTCTGTCAGTGTTTAGTCCTCCTCTTCTCCAACATGCGCGAACTGGTTCACATGCAGGCGGGGCAATGCGGCAACCAGATCGGCTCCAAGGTAGCTCTATTCCTTATCAATCGCTCAACTTCTCAATTCATGCCTAACTGCCATTCTTTACGCTAGTTCTGGGAGACGATCTCACAAGAACACGGAATTGACGACAAGGGTACCTATCATGGTGACTCAGATCTCCAGTTAGAGCGCATCAATGTGTACTATAACGAGGGTCAAAGTGGCAAATACGTACCACGGGCCCTTCTGATCGATCTGGAGCCCGGAACCATGGATTCGGTGCGATCAGGTCCGTTGGGCAAGCTCTTCCGACCGGATAACTTTATCTTCGGTCAGAGTGGAGCGGGAAACAATTGGGCAAAGGGTCACTACACCGAGGGTGCAGAGTTGATTGAAGAGGTGCTGGACGTCGTCCGAAAGGAGTGTGAGGCTTGCGACTGTTTGCAGGGCTTCCAGCTATGCCATAGTCTTGGTGGTGGCACAGGATCTGGCATGGGTACCCTTCTTATCGCGAAGATCAGAGAGGAGTATCCGGATCGTATTATGACATCCTTTTCTGTGGTGCCTTCGCCTAAGGTTAGTTGGTTTAGTTGGGCATTTGATTTATCGGAGGCGGGACCACTCACCTTGGTTTTTCTTACGATTTAATTTGGTTTTAATCAATTCAATACAATCCGAAATCTCAACCCATTGGTAGTCAAATTTTTATTCTTTACAATCGTCCATTCATCCCACCCATTCATGCATTATATTGCGAGATTATTTCAAATTTAGAATGCCAATAAATGCTTCTTTTAACGCTTTATCTTTGTTATTTTGCATTTTCTGTGAAAGTCTAGCCTTATTTTTCAATACCATCCAAAGATAAGGGGTTATGAGCAAGTGAATTTACCTGCCCATTTGCATATTGGATAAAAAAGGACACTGACTGCTACTAGTTGTCTAGCGCACATGCAACGATTAGCAATTCACAGGAATGCCACGATGACTTAAGATGCTAACCTTTATTGGGCGACAATCGCTTCAGAATGAAGGATTTCCTCCAAAAGTATAAAAGGGGTGGCTTTTCTCTGTTGAAATTGAAGGTCATGACGTGTTTGCCTTAAAATGCAGGTGTCGGACACAGTGGTTGAGCCCTACAACGCCACCCTCTCAGTCCACCAATTGGTGGAGAGCACCGATGAGACCTTCTGCATCGATAATGAGGCACTCTACGACATTTGCTTCCGAACGCTGAAGTTGCCCAACCCCAACTATAGCGACCTGAATCACCTGGTTAGCCTGACTATGTCTGGTGTCACCACGAGCCTTCGATTCCCCGGTCAACTGAATTCTGATCTGCGAAAACTAGCTGTCAATATGGTTCCCTTCCCACGTCTGCACTTCTTCGTGCCCGGTTTCGCGCCGCTTGCCAGTAGAACCTCACAGTCCTACCAGAGCTGTACAATTCTTGAACTGACGCGACAGATGTTCGACGCGAAAAACATGATGGCAGCGTGTGACCCGAGTCACGGTCGCTACCTCACCGTTGCTGCCATGTACCGTGGACGGGTGTCCATGAAGGAGGTGGAGGATCGGATTCTGGAGACCCAGACTCGTAATTCCACCTACTTTGTGGAGTGGATCCCGAACAACGTAAAGACCGCAGTGTGCGACATTCCACCAATCGGCTTCAAGGTAGCTGGCACGTTTATTGGGAACACCACAGCGATACAGGAATTGTTTACTCGTGTCAGTGACCAATTTTCAGCCATGTTCCGTCGTAGAGCCTTCCTTCACTTCTTCACTAGTGAGGGCATGGACGAGATGGAGTTTTCTGAGGCGGAGTCGAATATGAACGACTTGATTAGTGAATATCAGCAGTACCAGGAGGTTGGAATAGATGACGATTATGGCGAAGAGGGAGAGGCGGCTGAGGAAGAAGCTCCTTTAGAAGAATAAGAAGCAAGAATGATACTTCGCACCGTGTTTTAACAAGAATGCATTCAAGGTCTTTTCTATGCATTATCTTGGGATGATTTGCTTGTGTAAAGGATTTTCCGTATTTTGGCGAAAAGCTGAGATCTAGCTAAGCAGGCGTCCACAGAAGAGGCTGATTCCATAGCTTTTGTGTAAAGGTAAAGGATAACGACGCTAAATTCGACAATTTCTACGAGAAAATATAGTAATTCCTTTCAATGCATTTTAAAGAGCACTTATTTGAAACGGTAGGAAACTGACAAATTTTAGGTCAATGAATTAATACGATGCTGTTCATGAAAGTGTAGTGTAAGGTTGATCCATCTAGATTAAACATAAACGAAGTGACTGGATTCAATCCCAAAGGAGGGCTCGAATTGCTTCCATTTAAAGTTTCAGAAACTTTGTAAGCGCGTTTCGAAGTCTCTAACGTTACGTGCCTTAGGCATGATATAGAAATATGAAGAACGATAAAAAAGCACAAGTAATTAGATAAGTAAAAGTCGTAAATGGACTGAAAAGTGATGGGAAACTGGTAGTTTTGGCGTAAAGTCCCTTCTCAACTCTTCTGCATATGGTTTGATGGCTAGAGGTAAATTACGGCGTATACCGTAAACAAACAAATATCAAAACCTATTTATTGTCGGGAATATTAGATATTCCACTTTGCTTTCAAAGGGACTTAACTTATAAGAAAAAGTTGTTTTATGCCATTGGCGTAGGCATAACGACAGTGTATCTCGCGCCAATAAGCTATACAGCAACTTAAAGGCCATACTGGGCTAGAATGTGGTTGCCCTTCCTGCCATTTTGCAAACACAAAACGCTTAAAATGAGTAGCTGAGACGTTGGCTGATGTTTGCACAGCTCTAAAAGTACTGTTACCAGCACATCGAAAAAAAAACTGGGGAAAAGTTAAAATGAAATAGTGAAGCGTATCTTCAAGGCCTCGAAATGACCTCCTTGGAGGCATTTTGTACTGATCCATATTTTTACTACTCTTCCGAGTCCGCAGATCGTACTATCACCTGACAGAACCCCACAGCTATTCAGCCCCTCTATACAAGAAAGAATTGCACTCCTCAACTGCATGCCGTGTTGCGAGCCCATAGTATACGCATGCCGGCGCAGACCTGTCTTCAAAAAACACCTCATACACCGATCACACGATTACTCTTTTGACACTATAAGCGGTTTTGGAAGATGCCAGTTGATTGACCGTGGCAGTGTCGCGTACTTTAAATTTCGAAAAACAATTTAAGTAAAATTAAATGCAAAATGATCTGTCTAAAGTCCAAGCTTAAAACAAAATTTTATGACGGATTGCAAAGTTATCTTTAGCATATATGTTTTAAAGGCCAACAGCATAATGATGAACTATTTTTCTCGATTCAATTGTGTGTTTATATTTGTGAAACATGTTAACTGTGTCAAGGTCAGGCATGGTCACGGTTTTGTAATCCCCGGGTGCGTGTTGAGGATGGTAGCGTTCTATCGGCTTCTAATCTGTTCATAATGAGTTACCAGTTCTTAAAGTCAATTTTTATTTTGATTAGCCCATATTTTTTCTTTTGGAATCAATTTGGATCATTAACTGCAGTTATATTGTCTGAAACGGTTCTTGTAGGCGTCAACCCCAGTTAAGTTCATTTCATCTCCGACTCATTGTTCTAAAAAAGTCTCCAAATAAAGCTGAGAGCCTTTCAGTAAGTCAAATATTATTTTATACTTAGGCATAAATGTTGGAACGTTGACATCTTTGAAGTATACATTCATAATCAAATTCGCATGATGTTTGCGTGATTTTTCCAAGTGTATTCATGCTATTTTCCTCGGAAATGGAAGTGGCTTTTAGCCAGCTATGATCGAATTGGCAAAAATGAGGACGTTTTGCTAATAAACTAACAGGAATTGCCGAACTTGTTTTCCTTAGGATCTATGATGCAGAGTCTAGAAATGGAGAACATTATGCTGAATGTGTATAATCTAGTTTGTGGTTTGCCGGGTTTCGCTTTTACTGGATTGATCTTGATGTAACATAAAGTCCCTGTAAAAACCGCCTGAATTTAATCCTCCTCTGATGGAGCAGTTGGAGTCAACTGGACTTCACTCCGTTCATATGCATAGTCATAAAATTTCCAACAGTATTTATAGGATCAAGGACTCTCGAGCCGGGTTCATTTATTCTCTGGAATTCAGACTATTTTTTGCCTACGTTTTGAGACTTTGGATCGTTAATTATTTTCCTACTAAAATTCCGTCGTTTCCACAAGTGGCTTAGAAATAACAATGCCTGTGAGCTTCCAAAAAATTTTGTTGTTCAATGTGAAGTATTTGTGACAGTGTTTTTCTGTTTGGTATCTGTTTGCACTTTTATCGGCTGATTTATTTTGATATTTTTTCAAATGTTTCACCTCTGATCATGCTCAACTGATCTGAGAATCTATAAAGTCATATCAACATTACAGATGTCTTTTGTAGATTGCTCACATGCCTTTGCAATGAGATACTTTGCAAACCATTAGCTCTTTTTTGCTGCCTTACAAAAAGGCTTTGTTTTGATCACGATCTCATCCAAAGCAAAAGCCATTAAATTGAGTTGGGACGGAGATTCCTTCCTAATTCCTTATTAATGGAAAAATGCCAGGGATTGAACATGCCTTAAATGAAAGCTAGCTTCCTGTGACTAATTGCAGTATGATGCGAAACCTTAAACGCAATAGCCATCCTGTTCGACTCTTCGTTAACTTAAGTTCCTCAAGTTGTGACCACCTCTTAACAGTCAAATTCACGTTCCTAACTTTTTGGCAGATAATTGAAAATGCTGTGGTCAATTCCTCAAGGATTTTTCTCCTGAATTTATATTTAGTGATACCAGTTCCCTTGAGATCTTGTTCTTGAAATATTCTTGAATTTCTTGTTTGGCCGATACCTTAAAACTACATCGAATAGGCCTTCCAGGCGCTTTAATTAACAATAATTTGGCGTGTAGATAGTAAAAAACATGGTTATTTTGGCCCTTGGAATGTCATCTTTCGTTTAGATAGCATAAAAACACTAAACACCTATTTGAAATATTCTTGAATTTCTTGTTTGGCCGATACCTTAAAACTACATCGAATAGGCCTTCCAGGCGCTTTAATTAACAATAATTTGGCGTGTAGATAGTAAAAAACATGGTTATTTTGGCCCTTGGAATGTCATCTTTCGTTTAGATAGCATAAAAACACTAAACACCTATTTGCTTATTTACACCTTCGAAGTCAAATAGACCTTAAATAATATTAGACCAAATTTTATTTCCTGGATTATAGACTTATGCTAAAATGGCGACGGAGTGTCCGGAATTGGACTCTAGACAGGCTTCGGTTCGACGTTCATCATCGAAGAGTTTCAAGGGAATTGCCCGCATGTTTAAGCCTGACGTGACCAAGACCTACAACATGAAAATACGAATACCCTCATTCCGAGAAAACCGCAAGCACTATTCCTCCGCACAGCAGCAACGGCAGGTGTTGCAGGAGCCCGAGAACCTTTTGAAAGAAATTGTAAGCCACCTAGTTCCATTACATGTTAAGCATAGCCCACAGCTCTCATCACTGAAGAGAGTTAAGTGATGTCCGTTTGTGAACAGATACCAGTCAACAAGATTGATGACCTCTTAGCACACCATTGCATGCTTTAACCGGGAGTTGCATTGTGTGTGGCATTTTAATGAATTCTTGTGGTTCAATTTCACCCCAAAATACCTTTACAAGCTGTCATTCATCGACGCTGGTGGATTTTTGACTGTGTCTATCTGTTTCATTTTACATCCATGAATTAAAAAAGGCGGAAATCTTAGACTTTCGAATTCAATTCAACAGCATATCATGCCAACCCATCACTGTGCTTCATGTCTTACTTGAGAGGTACGTGAAGGTTGTGTGAATCAGTATACTATAAATGCAATTTTGTCGGTTGAAATTCTCGTGAGGTTCAGTTATGAGACATCTGGCTTTAAGGTGCAATTTTATTATCGCCCTTATTTCCTACTCACCTCGAGATGAGGCGGAAGACCTACACATGGCCTGAAATGGCAATGGCATTGTGCATAAATTAATCATCTACATCACGATTCATGCGAATCCTCTCAAGCTGTGGAGTCATAAGTCAGAATTGTCATTATTTTCAATACGATTGCTCCATTTGTTACTCAGCTTTCTTATCGGACTTGAAAATGGTTCATAAAAGAGGCAAAATGGACATGGCATTATCCCTTCACAAGGCGCGTCAATTGATCGTCCTAAAGACAACTTTCTTCGCAAGTCATATCTGTGTGGACGTGCGTGGATGTCATTATCCCTAACCTTTGCTGTAGAGGTCAATTTATCCTATTTCTGACCACAGAAACAATATCATTAGCAGTGGCTGTTGTGTGTATGCGCGTAAACTCGCATTTTAGGAGAAAAGAACATGACATGTTCGTCTTCTTTCACTGCGTCGTTTTGTTGTACTATGCAAAAGTTTGACGCTGTATTGTTTGTGTCTGTGCATGTGACCTCAGTGGCAATGCAAATTTGTGCCAAACGGCGCGCCTCTCCAATTACTCCATTGAGCCACCACATTTGCTACTGAACAAATTCAGTGCCATGGGACTGCCACATGGGCTGAAGTAGGGCTCTGAGATTGCAAACTCTGTGCGCTGGGCTCATCACACGGCTGTAGGTGGAGCTATCTTTGAAAACGTTGTAAAACGCAAAAAGTGTGGTGATAGGAGCAGGACTGAACAATAAAAGTCATCATCATGAAGGCCAAATTGCTTGAATAAAAAGGTTCAATATATGTAGGAGGTCAGCTTATCGGCGTTATCATCGAAGCCGACGTGCTGACCTGGGGTGCCTCTTGTGGTAGCTTTTGATATGCACTGGATTACTCGAGTTGCGATTAACACGCTCCTAAAATATACTTCTAGAAGTGTGAAAAGCTGTTTCGTCAGCCACCACTTGGTTTCATCGATTAAAGTGAGGCACTTCAAAGTGAATTTTATAACGAAATCAGGATTTCCCTGAGCCAATGTCAGTCTGGAGGAAAGAGCGTTGAAGTGCGTGCTTTTTTTTCAATTTCAGCCGGCGCTGGACTTTCAAAAGTTGAAGGCAGATCTCTACGTGGATTTGTCCTACACCAATAACCTGTTGCGACAGCGAGTACACCGAGACAATTTGACAAATCTGGTGGCCCAAATCACTGAGTGTCTGCGACTCATCCGCTGCCGTGTCGCCACCGCAGCCGCCTACATCCAGACGGATGGACTTCTCACCCTCCCCACTTCCGCGTCCGCCTCAAATGTCGTCTGTAAAGTAGCAGCATTCAGATCGGCGACCACTGCTTTGAAACCTGAGAGGCATTATTACAGGCGAGTTCACATTTTCCATCCTTTCTTGGGAAAAGCTGGGGAAAAGTGTCGGAATTTGCTTTTCTAGTGGGTTGATGCTTTAAGCGTGTTGGTTTTTTTGCCTTTTCGCCATGGGAAATCGACTTTCGTTTCGTCGGAAATTCGCCCCGCTTAGGGAATACTAATTGTTCGCCTTCTTTACATCTCAACTTGGACCGGCAAGTCCCTAACCAGATCACTACCACAAACTAATGAATGCATTTTCGTTCTTCTTGAAGTTCAACTTCCATTTCGTCAAAGGCTTTGACTTCCAAAGAGATCAGAAATGCGGACAAATTCATGCTTCGTTTCCAAAATTCGTCCGTGATTTTCCCCCGGGGCAAACGGTTTTTTTTTAATTTGACAGATCGGCCTTTTTTGCTTGAAGAATGTTGGCCGAGAATTCGAACGATTTTATCTGGAGGGTGAAGGCTCGGTAAAGCGATAGCAATATTTAAAGCACTAATTTTCTAATGAATATCGTGGATAAGTACCTGACGACTTTTGCACGGTTTTCTTTGACCAAAATGTTAGACATCCAATAAAAGCCTCGTAACGTTTTTGAGCTGTTCAAATCATCCTGTTACACTGCGCAATCTATCCCTTTTCTCGTGAGACGCAAGCTCACTTTTGCAAGCAGTGTGGGTTTTTTTGGAAATGGGGTATGATGTATTCGTTTCCCAAACGAACGCTACAGTACAAATGCCAGTTCCTCTCACACGACAGTCATTCAATCTGTCGGTGAACAATCCAAAGACGGCGCATCTCTTACATATCAAGAGAGATGAGATTGACTTGATGTTCTTTAGGGCTGATCGTCATCTGTCAAGGTATGGACTTGGAACCCACTTGCTTTATCACCATACTGAGGCATTGTAACCCCTTCAACTCTTGTTATACAAATTTTACTACGGACTTAAATTCGCCTGATAGGCAAGCGCCGAATCAGGCCCAACCGCTATTCCATGGTGCTAGGATTCAAGGCATTGAAACAATCGCATGCACTTCAAAAGTCTCTATCCCTCACAAGATGTCTTTGAAGTGAGCTACATCGGAAACCAAAGAATTTTTGGTGCTATTCGTCTCTTCATCCCTTGGATAAAGGGTTTCTTATCAGTAGCGGCTTCTGTTCGAATCCAAGCCATTTAAATTTCCTGCTTAATGACAGACAACTGTTTAAGTTAGTGTGATAGAAAGTCTGACTGACACACTAATCAAGGGGTTTGGTCTTTTTTGACGACCCTCCATTGATTAATTGATTGGTATTAACGCTTCTGTGATTCCTAAATCCATGTCTATAAAAAATAGGCGCCCAAAAAAACAATGTATTTTTTGCTTCTACGCTTCAAGCAGTACTCGAACGAGTTTTTCACTTTTGTACACGAGATGCCCTTGAATCATTTAGTGACAGGAGTAGGGTTGGAGGTGGTTGAAGGAAATCTGAAAAATGACCCTCACTATCGTATCGAAAGTTGAAAAGGGAGTCATTCCTTATGCGTCGTCTCCTTCTCCAAGTGTGAGTTCCTTTGTGTTGTTGGATCATTGAAATCGTTAGCGAAGGCAAAGCGCCGCTCTTACGGTGAGTTTCCGTCACAACAACATCGAGCAATCTCGATGGGCTTATTTGTCATGTTCTGATTGCGCATTGCGTTGTCTGGATGAGTTAAAGGAATAAATTAGTTTAATTTTACATTGCGAATCTAGTGAAAACCGGGTGATTCTTGAAGCAGTAAGTCGGTTCGAGAATGCATACGTGGCGTTCGCTGGTTGGTTAACGGAACTGACGACTCTCAACCCACCTCCGATGGAGGTGCTACCCATCACTTTGGGCAGAGCGACATCGGCTGGGCAGCCATCTGCGAATTCCTCTGCCTCCGCTACTAACACCACCACCGCAAAAAAAAGCAGTCTTCGTGTCACCCTACCCCTCACCCGTCCTCCCTCCACATCCTCCGCCCATTCGCCTGACTCGCCTCATCCTGAAGACGTTGTTACTCCTGACGATGTCGGCGAGGTTATGGCTCGTGGTAACGCCTGTTTCTTGGCCATTCAAACTGCCGCCGAGGTGAGAATTTACCCATCTGTTTCATTTGGCTTTTCAGTAAACCTTGTTGCACTACTCCCGGCCGTTTGAAGGGTTGGTAAAGTGAGAGACCTTTTGTCTGACTATAATTTTCCCCCTTCTCATCTACTTTCTGGCGGCTTAAACAACTGTTGAGACCGACGCTTCTCTTTAATTGTCTCTGCCTTCAATGCGGGGGTGGGTTCGTCCGCTCATTCATCTCATATGCTCAGGCTGTTCATTCATTTTGGTTTTGATTGTCCCTATTTCATGTCTGGGCGTTGTGTTGGTTCTTCTACTCCAAACTCATATGCCACCATTGTATAAACCACGCTACTTTTCCGCCATTTAAACCATACGAATTCATCACTGATTAATTATACTGCTTCATGAACTACTTAGGCGGTTGAAATACGTGGTATAAACACAGTTAGATTAGGCTTTGTGCGGGGATAAAAGCAAAAGTGATTGTACCAGCTAATTCCTTCGTGCTTATCTTCCACCTAGTAGAATACTAGAGTGCATAAACTCCTTCTTGAAGGATCCATGAACAGCATTGTTTTTTATTCCTGCCAAGCGAATTCATCCCAGGTGACCGCTATGAACAGCCCGTATTGCTATCGATGGTGGTATTAGAACACTGGGTGTATTTATTTAATTCTGGAGTTTATTCCTTACAAACGTCGCCAAACTTTCGCATGCATGTGGTCTCCTCTGTGATCGACCTACCTCGGTCTTATTGAAAGCAATGTAGAGTTTCTCTAATACCAAGTACCAAACCCTTCGGGAATTTCACAATTAATTTTGGAAGCATACATCCCAGACACAGTCAGCACTCTCATGCGATTCTGGTAAACAATTCCCCACTACTACTCGATGCTTGCATTACATCAATAGGTAAAATTACTGAATGGATGCACGGTATTAGTCTTGATGATGATTTTTTCGTCCTGTGAATAATCTTGTCAACTTTCAACAGCGCATCCTAGTCGTTGAATGTTTTAGCCGTCAAATCTTGGCTAAGAAGTTTTTTCAGTTCATTATGCTTATCGCGACAAAATATTATGCCTTTTATTGTAGACGTGGTGACTGTCTTGGCTCTTCCCCTTCTGTCTTTTTCCGCCATTCCAGTGAAAGAAGTCACGTGACTTGAGTGATTCACAGCTCTCCTTTGCTGTAGCCAGTCCTCTTTGCCGCTCTCGATTGACGTCTTTCATTCACACTAGAACGATGTGCAACACGGAAGTTCTTTCAGTTTAGACACACTTCTTGTCCTCGTGTCAATCAATGGAGTCCTAATAGAGAAAGGTTTTCTACACCCAGAGTCGATTAGCGCAGTAGAAGGACTCCTAAGTAGTAACATTTCACTCGGTTTGTTGAAAATGAAGTCGCAGTCTAGCGCTTGCAGTCACAGCATCCTCTAATCAAACTGAGGTGGTAAGCAGGGTTGGCGCCAGGCCACACACACACACACACACACACACGCAAACATCGTGCCCCTTCAGTCCTGACTTAACTAAAGATGAAGGCTGTTATGCAACCGCTGTTGGCACGCCAACAAACCCCGTTTGTGGACATTGGCCTGACATTGAAGTGATACCTCCCGCTCCTGCTTCTTATATCAAAGGCACCAGTTTCAACAGAAGGTGATTCATGCTTTTTCACGTAAAAGAGACTGAATCTATCGCTCTAAAGATGCGTCTGTACAAATTAGGAGAGTGGTTAAATCAGTCAAACGAAGATCTTTGGATTTCACCTTTTGGCACGTCTCCTTACTGCATTCATATACTGGCCAAAATCGGATGCATTTCTTGGTGCCCAACATGCACTAATTTTTTGGAATTACAAATCTTCGTGGACGATTACCTTCACCGTACCTACACGATGAGGACTTGCGTTGGTCAAACTCCCAGGGTCATGGTGAATGGTTGCTGTGTTGTGGACAAGGAACCACCACGACCGCGACCGTTACCGACCTCAGATACGAGTAGATATCCAAGAGCCTATATCAGACTCTTCGATTACAAGGGACCTCATTATCAAGCACTCCACTACAGTTACTTTCCACCTCGGTTAACAGCGTCTGGACTCAACTGGCCTGCGATGTGTGCACGGACTAGTGGTGTCGAGAAAGACAGTTGCAACTCGCCGCTGTAATTATGGGCATAACGCTGGACTCGAATGGGCTTCACATATCTCGAGCTGTTTCAGAAACAAGAGTGTTTAAGGACTAAAAGACTAGAGGCCATCGCCTAAAACTAACGCACGGTCCAAACACTTCGTCCTCTCTCAGGTCATGCCTATCTTTTGTCGAAGGAAATGAGAGTGGCAGCGATTCCATTTACACGAGGCGTTGTTCTCCTCCAATTGGAGGAATTGATACGAGGCAATTCAAGGCTTTATTGGAAGGCGTAATTGGATTTGCCGAACCACTAATTACTGGGAGGTTTTCAGCTTGAGGGCGCTCCACACGTTCTTGAACGTATAACGTTGACGCACTACTTGTGTTCGCGAGATGTTTCTTCTCCATCAGATGTGGACGCCCGCAGACTGCATCGTCAGGCTAAAGTAAACTTCTATGGAAGTGAGAACCATCCTTTTTAATTATATTTCTCGTGCTCTTTATTAGATTCTTTATTGAAAATGAAAGGTGAAAATATTGGTTGAGTGCCGTAAAATTGATCAAACGGTCCATAACTTGGTAGCTATTAAAATTCTAGACCCTTACTTGTGTCTCTCCTAGCTTTTTCTGCATCCAGTAATTTTTCTCCCGGATAAAAAGCTGTTTACTTACAACCTAACCGAGGTTACAGTCGTCACTTAAACGTTCTATCAAATGAGGTGCGTTTTCTCATTTGGCTCCCCTAGTTTATGCTTTGATGCAATTCTTACTCTCCTCCTTTGTACAAACCATTGCAAAGCTGTTCGCTCTGCGGATTTAATTTCTAGGAATTCGATAATTTCACGGGTGACTTTTGGAAAGACTTCTGAATCTGAGCTTGGCGCTGACATCGGCCCCAGAGTAGATCCTTTTGGACTAATTTGAAATCACTCGGAGGGACTTTTAAATGGCATCGATGGCACAGAGGTGTTAATGACCTTTAATCGCACAAATATTATTATGAGGCACACGGTTACATGACACTTAGCCGGCATTCCAAAGGTTAATATTTGGGCGCATTTTGTCAGTGGCATCAATTTCGTGTAATCTGTATACCTTTACCAGCCTGAGTGCGAGGCTGTGTTCGATGCACTACTTCATTTCAGCCGCTTCTATTCCTCTCCTTTCTCCCAGGTTTCAGCATCCTCACGTCTCTTTTCAACCGCATTACTTATCTGCCTTCTCAATTCAATTCCCCTTCGAAGAGATCACCTACATCAAGGTCATTAGAGGTTCTCAAATCGTGCAATTTGAAATGAATCTTTCTCAGCTTCAAAAAAAGAAATATTTTTTGTGATTCGGTTGCTTTAACAATGCCTCGTCCCCAAATAACCCTTTTGAGTGGATGAAATTTCGTGATTCCTTTCCACACCATACCAGTCGATGCCATTACAGAAATGTCACATTGCGATTGTAGTGAATGACAAGCCAAGGGTGTAAAAATATGATCATAGTATTTTTCTTTCCAATAACGAGAAAAAAATGCGCCATCCCTTGTTGACTTTTTATCTTCAGGTCATTAGAACCACGCGAAAAAGGTTTGCTACTCGGTTTGCCTTAAGTTTGAATCACGCTTCCTTCTTATTATAGTCGGTATTCCTCAGTCTGGAGACTTCGGGATGTACGCAACCGACAACACCGCAGGCCCTGTCATGTGTGAATGGGGCACGAAGTCCAATGTAAGTTTGCGTCGTTGGGGATTATAAGAACCATCACCTGTAATTGTGATAATGGGCACCGACCTTAATTACGTCTTCGCCTCCACCGTTGTCCTCCTCCCTTCCTCCCCGCTAATGATAGGCCGTATAATTGGGAGTAGTTAATCACTTGGTCTCCCTCCGCACATCGGAAAAGAAACGAATCTTGTGATTTAATGATACACCTTACATCTGCATAGATGCTGTAGCGATGGGCAAATAGTTGCCCAAATCCCTTTTCCCTATCCTGCATAGTAGGATTTGGTGATCACATCTTATCCAGCTTCTTCCCCTCCTGCTCTTGAAAACACGCATGCATAAACGCCGTGAAGATATGGCAGTACTCATTGTGTTAAAAACCATGTTTGTAGATTTGAAAATGTGTGAAATTTTCGTGAGGTATGCAAATTCACACTCTTTCGTCGTAAGTTAGCCTGTAAAACGCACCGATTTTCTCATGCCATGTTAGGCGTGGCTGAAAATCCGTATGGGGAGAGTTTAAGCTCTCATACTCAAAAACTCCCGAAACAGAGTGTAGGGCATAAAATTAGGGATTAGAATGCATATTTGCTTGGCAAATCGTTAAGTGCATAAAACACAAAATTTTGTGCTCTAATTTCTACATGATCCACAATAAACGACTCAATGGGTTAAGCAGGTACTACTTACAGTCTTATCATTGTTCATGAAGTTATCGGCGTATATTCCGTTGCAGGACAAAAGCAAAACAATCCGGATTCTTGTTATTTCATTTTCCCCGTGCAATTCCTCCATCGAACGGCAAATCAACCGGCAGTTCTGCAACAGATTCGATGGCCTTAATGAAGACGTCATCAACGGACAGCGCATTAAAGGGTCCCACTTCTCCGCGAGGAGGCTTGACTCTGGAGGATCGACGTCTTCTAGCGCAATTGTGGTCACAAATGGAACCCACTGGAGATAGTCCTCCACCGCCTCCACCTCCCAAACCTCCTCTTTCTTTGGAATCGCCCCGCTGGAGTGCCGGTGAATCACTAGCCGATCTGCCGCCCAGTCCCCTGATGGACTATCTTGAACCCGGCTACACTAACGTCCGTGCTGACGCCAAGTTGAACGCCTATCTGCGCTCTCTAGCAGAAGCTGTTCAACTGGCTCCCATCACCAATGGTGGCAGCGGGCAGATGGAGGAGTCCATCTACTCCAATATTGACAGTCCTGGTGCGGATCCGCCATCTCCAATGTCTCTCTCCTCAACCCCTCCACCGGCCCCACCGCCGAGAGATGGATCTAGGGTGAATGGATGGTAAGTCTCCCTCGTTTTTTTCACACAACAATTCATTCCCACGAGCCAAGGTGCACCTCACCGTCCTCTTAGGCATGAATGAGTGATTCCCTCCATGAAGCTCCAATTCCCACAATCTGCGTTCATCCGATTGGTTGTCGAGATGATTGCTGAGCCGATCATCAGAGAAACTTGGAAAGCATCCGTGTGCTGTGTTCACCAAACGGCATCGTGTGTCGTTGGATTAGTGTTGTCAAGGTTGTAGGATCATAAGGTGCTTGGATAGGCATTCCTTCTCCGTGGCTCCTTATGTCTCCTTCATTCTCTCTATGTCCTCTACAGCTTCAGCTTTTATGCGAGGCCTTGGTTGTGCCTGCATAGATCCACCCTGAAATCCTATTACCCTTTAAAGATCCGCTTTCACCATATAGGATCCTCTATTTTTCCTCCTCTGTGTTTGCTGCTCCGCATCTTTAAGTTCTAATGCTTTTTGTGCCCTATTTGCTCTCGCTTTCTCCACGCTTCCCATGCAGTTTTTGCCAGATTTTGAATATTTAAGGAGAACAGTCCATGTTAATATTTCACATGCCTATTATTGGAAAGTTTTGTTTTTATAGTAAGGAAATATACTTAGTTAATTTTATGTTTGCCAGTTTTTCGCATAAGACGTTACTATCCGTCAGAGTCAATACATAAATCCACTCAAAATCGTCCGAGGCAGACGCTGAATTGCACTGAGATTTCAGCATCATTTCTACATTGTTTATCTCATGCCACCACGAAGAGTGAGGCTTGCCTTCGACTACTTTAAATGCCATGCTGAGTATGTAAGTCTGGATGTTTCAGTTTTGACTTGAATTCTCTGAACCTACCCCACGCGGACGATTCGGATGCAAGCGAAAAAGAGAATGAGAATCGAAATATGGTGGATGAGGCAAATGGAGAGGCAGATTCGGATAGTAAAGATAGACTTCGTAACGGCAATGGTAGTGGGCTGCAATTGGGGTCGCTGATCTGCACTCTGAATTCGAAAATGGCTCCACCACCACCACCACCACCACCGCCTCCACCCTCGACTGCCTTGCCAATCATTGATACAAGTCTCCCTCACAGCTCCGCCGCTATAGATCAGAGCTTTGCGCAGGCCATAGGTGCGCGGACGAAAAATAGACCCACTAGGAGTGAGTCTTGGGAACCATTGGACCTGGTATGTCCTCTTCACTTCTCCCACATTTCTTATTACATTGACCGAGAAATCATTTTGGATGCTCGCTGAGGAATGGTGATAAATGTTGATCTTGTTTTGCCCTCTATTTATAAGCAAAAACCATCAGAATGTGTCCAGACATTAGTGACTAGGCTTGTTCGATCTCTTCGGTGCAACAAAAGTTGTAAGATTAATTATCTTCTGGATTATGGGAGTAATGCAGTCGACTTCAGCGTCTGATGGTAATGACTTAATCATTCTGAGCTGACCATTCAAGGCAGGAGGTATTTTTCGACGTGCTCCGCATCCATGGAAAAATTATTTGAGGCATTTAAAACTGAAGCAACGCTTAGAATAGGCATCAAAATTCATAACACGACTTTTCTCCAAGTTCTGGGCTTTCCTGATGACATCCATGAAAAAGGCTGCTTTCTTCCTTCTCTCTCCAAATTTCTCAGTTACTTTTTTTCTGTAGGCTCAAGTCTACTTCGTACGTAAGGAAATTTCGCTGAAAAAGAGTGAATTTTGTTCCCTTTTTCTCAGAACTTGCCCTTCTTTGGCTTATTAACCGGGAGTCACTTACGGCATCCCAATAAAAATGTAGAAATGCTTTTACAACCTTCAAAGGACGCAAAATTTGTTTAAAAGTTTTTTACATGGTTTGCTTGTATGGGTTCTCTCAGGTCTGACATTCTCTGTTTGAATTGATGCATCGTGAGAGTGAGTTTTGCACGCGACCGGTCCGACGAAACACGGTACCATCGGATCTCTCCTGAATCTTAATATACGTATCCTAGTAAACAAGCCTGTTTGTCATTAGCTGCATTTAAATGGATTCCTTCCTTTCAATCCTTGTTCTTTTGTAGCTCCAGAGTTTTCCCTGAACACGAAAGAAGTCAAAATACCAGGCCATAATGGGTATTGCCGACGCACAAACGGTCTTTGGGCTACTGTCATGGCCCAGGGGAAGTACAAAGCGGAACCTTAAGCTCCCGCGAAACAAAAAAAGTAGAGCTAGATGAACAATAAAAGTATTGCATAGCCTTCTCTCCTTTTGAGCTTCGTTCTCAGGGCTCTCCTCGGTCAGCCTCCAGCGTCGGCCGTCAAAACGTAGTCGGTACTGTAAAGGAAGCATCCATGAACTAGCAACACGAGTCATCGAATTTGCTTGCAACTAAGATGATACCTGGCTGTAACGTCACCGATTTCTTCTGGCATTTTTTTGTCTAGGAAGTGTGTTAGAGGACGGAGAATGTGCTGGCCATCACGCATGTCCATCACCAGTCGTAAAACCATTGGCCTAAATGCAGTCATTACATAAACGACGGGGCATAAAATAATGTTGTGGATATAAAATTTCGTGTCTATTCCTCCCTGGCATTTTGTTCTTGTTCAGTTACACCTATCTGGGGTCTATCCAGCCAATGGAGAGGCGGAGGAGGCATCGCTTGTTTTCCTAGATTTGAACTACTCTTTTGTGTCTTTTATAAAGCATGAAATCCTCCCACAGGTTCTCATATCAAAATAAATATTCTTATATGAGTTATGAGACTCCCACCTTTGTGGTGTCATATGCGCTTTTCTCACGCTTGTGCAAACTCCTTTCGAGGCAGATGTGTTTAGGCAACAACTGTCAGGTTCACATCTCACGCACTTTACACTACAATGGTGGTCGCCATTGCCAACCTTTCCATTGGCATTAGGGTGTGAGCATGCCTCAATCAGTTTCTCAATGAAAAACCTCTTAGCCAATTTGCTTCTAAAAACGCTTCAAGATCTATGAGTCTAGAAGACGCCTTCCAAGGAGATGTTAACTACACAGGTCTCATCTGATCTTGGAAGTCGATTTTGGCGCTCCCAATGATTGTCGGCCTTCGGTGGGTGTCGTAAATTGAGGTAAATTGTACGATGGAAACGAAAAATCTACCATATTTTTCCGTAGTTGTGCAGCTCACAGTTTTTCTTGGTTTTATTAGCCTTGCCCCCTACTATCTGCGTTGCAAGAACTTATTTGCTGGCTATTGCTTAAGACTAAATGATGTTCTACAGCGGGCATATCTCACACATTGATCGCGTTTTGAAGCGACATTTGGCTACAATCAAAATCGTTTCGCGAAACACAAATTAAATTAGGAGGTGGGTTTATAGAACCGCGACCGGAGTTCATTTCCTCTTGACCACATGGCTATCGGTGTATTTACAGCGATGAGCATTTGTGAATTGTGGAAAATGCGTGCATTTTAAAGCGCAGTCAGTCTATCATTGCGTTCCACCACTCAATTTCCTCGCGCATCACCAATTGCCAGTTGAATCTGATGCATATGATGCCAGGTGAGTCGAATCCAGTTCCGAAGATGTGCGAAACAGCACATGGTGAAGGTGCAGGACGCGGAGACAGAGTGCGCTTCCCAGAAATGGTTCATCATATTCCATGCGGTAACAACCCCCTCAAGAAATTATCCATTCATTCATGAGATTAACGTGTCAGGAAGAATTTGTAGTTATGTATAAGACAGTGAGAGTGGCGAGACAGTTTGTTGGCACATAAAGTCAGCTGGAAACTGTCATGTTTTCTGCACGTATTGTTTGCTTACCCTTGGAAGTTCCTTCAGCTCTTCCACCCTCCTTATCGTTCAATAGTGTAAGCCCTATTTTGTCCTCCTCTATGTGAATTGTCCCCCGTTAACCTGTCCTTGTGATAAAAATAGGAGTTGAGCCAGTTAACAAACAATGGGAGACTTAGTCTAGTAGCCAATTAATGAGTCTCCCTGGCTTAATTACCATTGGATCCATCTGCACACAAAAGCTTGCGTCTTCACCACTGTTTTAAGCATATGGACAGGCCTAACGAACAGACCCCTGTGTCATTGTCATGAAGACCTAATCATGGGCGTAGTTTTGCATGCGGTGATGTAACAATTTAAAATGGACATCATTTACTGACCGCCCATAGGTGCAGCCGTGTTGGATGCTCGCCTAATTGTGGTGTTATTTTCAATGCAGACGGCCCTACCAAACAGCATGGTGACATCACTGGCGAAATGCGAAATGGATCCTCTCAGTGATACTTCAATGCAGGGCGAGGTTCTGAATGCTGTACGACGAATGCAGAATGGGTCTTACAAGGAGGTGAGTGCTTTAAATTACTGGTAATCATTCCAATTAGCAATTCATCTTAGCCAAGTATTTTTATTGGTGTCTGCCTGTCACTTAACGGTTAACTCCCTCTAGAAGTTTGCGTGATCAACCCTGTAGAGTACGCACACAATCATTTCGCGCTTGATTGTCGATTCTGTTGCCTTTTTAAGCGTTTCTGAAGACTTTAGCTGAGTTGTAGAGTTTCTATCTTTTACCAACCTTAAATCACGAACTAGAGCTAATCACAGCTTAATGGAAGAGGAATGAACCTATTTTAAGATGCAAAAAACGACCACACGTGGATAATGCTTATTTACCAATCTGCGACTTGGAGAATTCTTTCATCTCCTGCAGACAAATGGACATACAAATTTACGCAGCGGTGCGCTAGTGGCTATTCCTTTCTGCCTTCCACTCGACACCAAATTTGACCTCGGTCTCAGACACCATTGATGAATGGCCGTGATGAACGTATCGTATTTAGACTCGCATCTTTCCCCTGTCCTTTAGTTGGATATGCTAATACACACAACTAGATACTTAAAGGAAAATTGGCTATCGCAAGCCAAATACTACCATATGTTTTTACTCGAATTTTCCCTTTCAATCAACCTCATTTCTTTTTGCTTAGGTGCGTCACATGCGTGTGACGCACACTCCCAGGAAAGTGGGAAATCAAGGGCTCAGGGACACGTGAAGCTAGCAACGGTCACAGGAAAACGTGACTTCTTTTCGAGAAAACTTTCCTATTTTCTGCCTTAATTGGAAAAATTAAACCTTGCAGAGATAGTTTCGGATGAGTGGAAACAATTTAGATTGTTTCAAAATTATTAATGGTCTCAAATTCTTTTCAGCAAAAGCATTCTGAACACTCAACGAAGTGAATTAGTGTGATTATCACGTCGACAAAAACTCGTAGGACTTCCGTTTTGATTGTGGTTTCTGCTCAAGTTTAGTGTTCTGGCCTGAAACACCCAGACGTCGCGACATAACACTAACTCTGTTGCTCGGTAAAAAAAGGGGAACAATGACGATTCTCTTGAAACATGATAAATATCTATTTTGAGAATGAAACAGCGTGAAGATGTGCGGCAACCGATTTGTATACATAAAATTGATTACAATCGCAGGGTTTGTGAAGATCACATCCGGCTCAAGTTCATGTGATTTAGGCCCACACAAATCGAAAAACGAAGCGTCATCTTTTTACGGAAGTAAGGATGTGCTCAATGCTACACTTTGTGCAGCTAAATCAAGATGTGAGTGCTGCATTTCGAATTGACTCCCGCCACTATCTCGCTGTACTGTATTTCT
Source organism: Taenia hydatigena (assembly GCA_036345935.2). NCBI lineage: Eukaryota > Metazoa > Platyhelminthes > Cestoda > Cyclophyllidea > Taeniidae > Taenia > Taenia hydatigena. Next base: position 13,583,592 of record JADWOT020000008.1, read on the forward strand.
AGCAACATTTGCTATTTTTTGAGGAAAAAACTTGATCGTATCACTGCAGTGTACCACTTTTCCACACTGTGAAAATTTTTGCCAGCTCACTGGTTTTTATTTGAACACGAGTTCTCCTCCATGGCGAAATAAGCATGAATTATGCAACTCTTCTCTCGCGACGGACGATATCATGCAATGGAGTGTAAATGTGTCATTATTGAGATATTTTTATGCTGAGTGGGCCTAAGCGGAATACTGGTTGGTCCTCGTGTTGTGTAATTTCGGTGCTTCGTGCTGTCCATATCTCTCTCCCTCACCTTCGCCGTGAAAACGGTTTAGTCAGCACCACAATATCTTGCTTACTGTGGCTATAGTGTCTGTGATGAGTCCCAAAGCACTGCCTGTGTACACACGCACACACACTCGCATGATGTGGGGAGCAGGTTTCACGCTTTAATGAAGAGGTGAATCCCTCCACTTGCCTTACACTGGAAGAGATGGTCAATTTTAGAGAACATCATCTGTAGAACTGATTCAACCATTTTTCCGCCCCACTAAATGCCTCAGTTTATGCAACTAGTGGTATTTTGGGTGTCCAGTGAGCAATCAATGTAGGTACGATACTTGTCTAGTCGCCTGATTGCAATTACTGCTAGTCACATCCCGGAAGTTATTTTATCCAGGAATTTTACGATCCTTTCCCGAGGAGAGCACATGTCTGATGCATTGACAGTTAGGTATTCATTGAATCGCGAATTCCATTTATCCTCTTTGTGAAAAAAGAGATGGTTGATACAAATTGACTACCATGGGAGTGTTTTACATGAATGCCAACCGTCAGAATGTTGCTATAAATTTTACACATCACCTGAAAGGGTGAAATTTATCATATCAGAGTGTGTGTACTGTGGCTTTTCCGTTCGGCAATGCTGATTATCACGATGGAGTTACAGGTGGGAGGTTAACATTACATGAGAGGTTACCAAGCGCGCAGATTCACCTCTGATGGTGAAATGGTGGTAATGAATGCAAAGTGCTCCAGACAACGCCTAAATTGATTTCCAAAAGTAAAGGAAGAAAGCTGAGTCTGTTTCGCATTATCCTCTCGGAGAAATCTGGTGCTTTCCTCATGAGGACGTTCTTTTGCATCTTGTGGAAGGCGCAAATGAGTGATTGCATACCTTGAGTTCATTGAACTGTGGGAGACCAAGCTCTGTTGCCTATAACATAGCAGTGGATCGTAGTAAAAGACGCGTATAATCCACACCCGTACTTACTTTGCATTTATTAACCTTTGGAATAGCTCCTTGTCTGCCACGATCCACAAGTTTCATCCACTTTTGCAAGAAAGGTATTTTTCTCTTGTTTACCAACATCAATGCTGCACGTAAATGCGTTGTGCAGACCTGTTGACCTTTCCTCTGTCGTAAAGGCTTCTGTTTTCCGTGATAAGCCTGTAAAGAGATTTGTTTTTTGTCGCCTATAACAGGAAGAGGCCCACATTCCACTGTAAGTCTGCGACGGGTTTCCACGAAAGCTCGGTATTTTTGTGATTCCAGAAGACAAAATAACGAATTCCCACCTTCTCGTATTACGCGTATGCATTTACCTCAGCGTCGAAACTCTAACCGAGAGGCTTAGGCGCAGAAAGACTTGTCACTGTGGCCAAATCATCTTAATGACAACTTACATTATTTTATCATCGGTGCAGCCATGATAACTAGTGTACATCAACTTCCCGTAATGGTCGGCGTTCCTGGACGACTGTGCTCGGCACACAACACCTTGTGTCTTGATCTGGCGTCCATAATCAGGTGAGGGTTCATCCGTTGGCTGAATTTTTCGGCCACGGAGATGCCTTTTCAGATTGTGAGGTGGAAGCTGAACCGGCAATGCCTGGATTTTCACCGACATGCAGAATTACAGTCGTCTTTGAAACGGCGAAACTATTGAAGTTTTTTTACTACAGTATTTAAGTCTTCCGTGTATCCAAGTGGTTACCTGTGGATTCATGCGTCACGCCTTTGTTCACAGGAGACTTCATCTCCAAATACGTTGTTACAGCTACCTGTCATCTTGATGAAGGCTGTCTGCTTCGGACTAGTTCGCTTGCGACATGTGTAGCATTGCCAAGGTAGTAAGGCGTTTCGTAGGGCGCTGGATTTCTCTACTATCTGTGCAAACTCAATTAACTCCATCCATGAAATCTTTCATTTTTTGCTGTTTTGTGTTTTGTTTCACTTGAATCCGTAGAGTGACCGAATCGCTTTTGTGTTTGTCTACAGGGAAGTCGACAAGATGCCAATGAATCCGAATCACCTCCACATATCTGGAGCAATGAGCAAATGGAAGGTGGCGGTGAAATTGGAACCGAGACACCGTGCTGCCACGCTGAGACCAAATCGGATACTGAGGATGATTTTGAGATGATCTTCGCCAACGGAAAGAAGTACAAGCGCTACTTTAAACGCCACATCGTGTTCCAACGGCACGTTTGCAGACAGGTAGCTGCCTTCTTCATCTCCCTTTTCTCGCTCTCGTCTTGGCCAAAGGTTGTTAATTCATTTTGATTGGTGAGATAGTTGGCACGGTGAGTTATAGCGCGCTTTAGTGGAAATGTGGCGGTGCGTCTCATGAACTTTGAAGTAATTCATCAATTACAACCTCCGTCAGGTTAAGTGAATCGGGAAGTTCATCTGAAGAGTCAGCCCTAGGCTCAGCTGATTTTTATAAGTCAAGGCCATGATGTAGAATTAGTTTTTCAACTTAATTTTCTCATCCCCGGTGGAGTTGCCATAGTTTCAATCGTCTACTCGGAATGCCTTTTCTGGTCGTTTTCTAACATTACTTCTCGTTGAAGTAGAAGTACAAGCAGGTCATGGAATAGATTCTGCTCTATTCAATATTTGTTTAGCAGTATTATTTATTTATTATTATCATTAGTTATGTTCATAGGAAGCCGTGAGCGGCTTCTCTATGGTGACTTAATGGGGTAATGAAGTCAATTAAAGGGCACTTTAGCATGGTGGTTTCCATAGCCGCCTAATATTAGAGGTAACTAAAGGCGTCAATAACCTTGTTACTTGGCGAACTCGGAAATTTGGCTGCTCTTGCAAGCAAACTACCTAATTCTGTCAAGAGGAATTTCAATTTGAAGTCAACTTTAGGGAGCTGCCTGACCTTTCAGTACTTTATTTTAATGCGGTGAAGGCAATTAACCTGTCCTCAGTACTTGACCTGGAAGTGAGATTTGCGAAGAAGTTGAAATCAAATCACGTCTTTCAGAGTCATTTAAAAAAGAGGAAATAATTTCTTTTCCAACTGACCCTTGGTGCGCTTTAACACCGCACATCAACAAACTGCCACTTTCTGCGACCTCGTCATCTTAATAATAGGTGTCTTGCCTACACCACCCACGCATAACATTTGGCTTAGTTCTCGTAAGAGGACAGAAATAGTACTTCCTCCCTTGCTCAATGGCACTGAGGCGGTACTCCTTTTCATGCAATGGGAGGGAGGGAAGGGAAGGATAAAAGTACGCGCCCGACTCGTTCATAATGCGGAGTCTAGACCAGAAGTTCAGTCATCAAGTGATATTGTGAATCGAGATTGCAGAGTGAATTCCACCCACGATGAAGAAGGTCGATGAAAGTGACCTCAGTGATGGTTGTGGTATTGCAGTCGCTTCGTTTGAATGTGAATGCACGACTTCGACTTTCATAAAGAGGCTACAAATGAAGCCTTTTAATAAATTGCTAACATGCTATGTCTGTTTATTTTAGGTGACAAACTTTTATTTTATTGGCTACGCTGATTTGTTAAGGGTTGTCTCAACTCTATGGATTCCTAAATGATCTGCATTTTAGATCGTCCTAGTATAATTTAGTCCGATGTAATGTATGCTATGAAAACAACATAAGCGCTCATCTTTATCGCATCCACCAGGATTTTTTGTAAAAAGGCCAAATCTGGCCGAATGGTTACACTTTTTGTACTGACCACCCGTCTGCGATGTTGCGGATCCCTTGAAAAGGTAAAAGACGTTTTTCAACTCGGGGGATGTATCTCGCTGTAATGAGACAATTAGGTATCAATGTGGGCTCCAATGTACTCCCCGTTAATGAGTAGTTTAGTTATGAGGATACTTAAGGGAGGAGAAAGCAGAGTATTAAAGGAGGAGGATAACACTGATAAGGTGGTAAACAATGCGACCCCAATTCTGTTGTTGTGGCGCTGTAGCATAATGAACTGCGTACTAGTAGTAAGGTCCCGAATATGTATCTGGAGTGATGCTTTCTAAGGAGATCTTCTACCGGAATACGGAACAGCAGATGACCAAAAATGCTCATACGATTCGCACCGACTTTTTGCAAATTGTCAAAGTCAATAAGCGGCGCAGTATTCCTCATCAACCACCAGTCAAACCCGCTGCATGCGATTTGAGGTACTCTGCTTCACGAGGCAAGTTGAACTCGGTTTCGAAGCTGTTGTGGGGAGTACGCAGTTTAGAAATGGTTCATCACATTCAATTATGGCGATGCACTGCTCGAGAAACCCCCCATCCTTGCTAGCAAAGTATTACGTGTCACACTACCAACGCATTCACCTACGAGATCTACGTGATAGTGGTGAAACAGTTGGTTGACACGTAAACTCAACTGGAAAGGGAAAGTCGTGCCAGAAGTTGTGCAGCTGAACCAGTTGGCACTATACACAAGACTCGCAATAGCAGATGGCAATAAGTGTGCTCTTTACCTTGTATGCATGGAAATGCGGCAGACTACAGGCGCAAGTGTTCACCTCATGCTCATACTCGAGAGTGCGCAGATAGAAGCAGATGGGAGTGGTGAGTCAGTCAGTCAGTGGGAAGAAAGTCCTGCTTCTATAAGATGGTAGCACACTTCGCACCACTCGCCCGTGAAAAGACTTGCCCTGTTTCCATACTCTCCTTATTCCGTATTCCTGGAAATAGTGACTGTAGCACCTTAATTGTTTATTGAATTTTTGGTTTTGGCAACGGACCACTGAGGGTCTATGTTATTTCACCTCCGCCGGGAGGCCTGACCTGCAGACCGTGTCAGTGGCTTAAAGCCGTTCGATACGTCAACAATGCATATTCAGCCCAAGCATTATGTCTTCTTTCGTATTCAGAAAAATGTCGGAGTGACTGCAGATTTCATTTTGGAAAGGCGAGGAAGGAATAGAGTTGGCTTAGTCTAAGTTAGCTATTCTCAGGGATTCTTCTACAGCTATAAATAGCTTTCTTCCTTCGCTGAATAGTTGCCAAAGTAGTTCCTATTCCAGTAGAGATTTAATGAGATGAATGAGAAGTCCTATCCTACACCAATCAAATCCATTTGTCACGGTCAGATTATTACGTATCCAAATTGACTTTATAGCTCAAGTTACCCTTGTCATCCAATTTGGAAGGCGTATTTTGGCATCACCAAACTAAATTAAATACCAGTTAATCCAGTTAACGAGGTTCTCTTCCCTCACTCATAGAACAAAATTGGGATTCATTATATTGCAAGACCCCACAAATCGACGTTGTAGATAACTTTCTGTATGTCGTATCACTAACTGAATGAAACGCGTTCACAACAGCCTTGCCTCAATTTCAGCCATGCAGAGAACAATGCCACGTCGCGCTCGTTTTCCCACAACAAATTAACATCATTTTAGCCGGAGAACGAATATTATGATAGGCGGACATACTCTTTTATTCATTAATCAAGTAATTTTGCGTAATTTATTGAAAGCGTTAAAAACTACAGAAAACCTTTTAAAATCGTCACCAGTACAGACCAGAATCCAGTTCTTTCCAAACGGTACAAGTCTGTTTTAAAACTCAAGAAGAAAAAAAACTAAACTTAGTCTTAACCACCACTTCTTTCTCACTTTGTCTTACAATCTGAAGTATGCAGCCGTTCACTGTCCGCAGGAGGTGATACTCACCAACTCCAGACACATTATAGGCGAATTGTGAAGAAGGATGAGGATGAGGCCCAAGTACATATATGGAGCGCGGTGTTCTATTTCCTCATAGAAGCAGGACTTTCTTCCCACTGACTGACTGACTCACCACTCCCATCTGCTTCTATCTGCGCACTCTCGAGTATGAGCATGAGGTGAACACTTGCGCCTGTAGTCTGCCGCATTTCCATGCATACAAGGTAAAGAGCACACTTATTGCCATCTGCTATTGCGAGTCTTGTGTATAGTGCCAACTGGTTCAGCTGCACAACTTCTGGCACGACTTTCCCTTTCCAGTTGAGTTTACGTGTCAACCAACTGTTTCACCACTATCACGTAGATCTCGTAGGTGAATGCGTTGGTAGTGTGACACGTAATACTTTGCTAGCAAGGATGGGGGGTTTCTCGAGCAGTGCATCGCCATAATTGAATGTGATGAACCATTTCTAGACGGCACACTCCGCCATCACATATCGCACCTTCTCCAAACCCCATTCCATACATTTGACAAGAAGTCGACGGGCTCCAATTCCATGCATCTGGCTTAACTGCCGGATGATGACGATGATGAGTCATTCTTTGACCTACTCGCTTTGGGTCTTAAACTCTTAACTAAACCACAATGTTTATGGTGCGGTTTGGAGGGAAAAATTTCATGCCACCACTGAAATGTGCTATTAAAGGTTTAGCACACAATAGAGTGAACTTATCACCCTTCGATGTCACGGTTGTGTTCCTTCCAGACCTTTAACATCTTTCAGGCCTGGTGACAGATGCCTTGGCAGCAAAGAGTAATAAAGCGTAAATGCAAATTCTCGTTAGCCATGCATTTTAACCATTACCATCGCCTTTTATTTGTACTTTGAGCAACCTAGAATTGTTAAAATGGTTAGGCCATTAAATTCTATCGCTATCACTTCAGATGTAGCTTGGGGCGTTCTTTCCTCGTTCCATCCCAGTTACTTGCAACACAATATCATTCGTCTTGGTCTCAGTTCAGGTCGCTCCTCTAACGACCAAACTTCCAAGTTACTCATACTACTTTTTATGCAATGCTTCCGCCTTCTGCAGGTAGTCTTGGCGCCCTCCTTACCCGACGGAAGCGGACCCGACCTCTCTCGACAGGTTTCTCAGGGTCCGCCACAGGTCTGTCGTCTCGACAGCATGCCCACCTGCCTAGCTGCTCTGGCACCTCTAAAATGTGGGCATTGTCCATCACCTTCCAGAGGTATGGAGGACGGTCGTCTGCAAGGTGAAAATGGCGGAGAAATCGTCACCGTGTCTAATGCAACATTTGCACAAGGCGAGGAATCTAGCACTGCCAGCAGTAGCAGTAGTAGCAACGAAAAACCGCCCGTACCTCCGATTTCTCAAAATTCTTCCCCGCTGTCGTCAACATCTAGTAATACGCGTATGTTGCTGGCAAAATGATATCATCTCAATTTACTATCTGAACCTTTTAGGAGGAGTTCTAATTATGAGGGTTGTTCAAACCAAAGCGAAACATTTCTGCATACAGGTCTTTAATAATCTGAGCTATCCCCTGACACCTTGTAATTGACCACTCGGCAGATCGTGCATCGATCTGGCATCCAATGTCAGGAAGGCATTCCACGAATTGGCTAAATATTAGTTCACAACGATGACCGTCGAAATTGTAGGTCGGAGTTGTTACTTTTTGGGAGTCATAAGATGTTCTGCGAAGTAGTTATTAATTGGAAAATTAACCTTCCATATTTCTGGTTGAATGAAGTGCTTCGTATTTTTTGCCCCACAGTTGAAATTTGACTTCAGAGCGAATTCCAGCATGCATATATGTGCTAAAGTTGAATCTACTTATCTATACAATCCATCTGTATCAAGTTTTAAACATGAGAACAAACACACTGTAGCGCCTCGAGTCTGTCCTGAGGACGAAAGAAGACAATACCAGGGCAGAATGCGTTCGAGATGTGCAGAAGGGCCATGCGCCAAGTCAAAGTACAGTGGAGGAACCTTTGGTTCCTGCAAAACAAAAATCAAGAGTTAAGTAAACAATCAAAGCATTACATGATCCACCTCTCAGTCGGCCTCCCACAAACCAACCGGACCAGTCATTGAATTTTTGTACAGTTGAGGTGTCTAACTGCAACGTCACTGATTCATCTTGGTGATTATACCGGTTGTGGAGTTTCATTTTTGTTTGGGAACTGTATTTAGAAAAGGGAGTATGGTGCTTGTCTCGCGTATCTATCGCTAGTCGTAAGAATGCTAGCCAAAAAGCGGAGTTATTTAATGATGGACAGAAGTTGAACTAGCTTTGTGGAGATAAGGTTTCGCGTCCACTCTTCCTTGCCGGCTTGTTCTCACTTCAGTGCTGCCCGAGCACATCTGTATGGGTTCTATCCAGTTAGCAGAAGAGCGATGAGGTATCTCGTGTTTACTTAATTGGCATCTTCATATAAGTACTGTAGACAGTTCTGTAACGAACTAATCCAGGTGGTTCACAGCTATTTTTGCCTCAGTTTTTAACAGAATTCCTGCCGAAGGTATACGTCATTTCCACTCTTTCTGTTAAGGGATGTCACTGATTCTCTCACCCGCAGTTAATGATCCTCTTCCGTCGCAGTACTGTTTAACATTCAAGAATTGGACAGAGTGCATTGTTAACGTACAGAAGAGCTAATTCCTACTAATATGGTCCGGAAGCCATACCTCTCAACGGAAGTACAAAGGCGGAGCCTTGAATACTTACGAAAAAAATCAAAGTGCCAAACAAATAACCAAAGCAGTAGAATGCATCAAGGTGTGAAATTTTTCCAAGCATCTCTTCGAGAACTAATATTTAATGGATGAGTTTTCGATAAATCAAAACTTTCAATGAAATGTTCTCCTTTAACAACTCGATCGTGAGACTTAGAATCAAGCTGATGTCAATTTTATGAAAGAGACTTGAGATCAAATAACCGTTTGGAAAAAGGTTTTGGCTAATCCTAATGTGATTCGAATAGATGTTGCTGACTAACTTCAACCAATCGTGTGGAGCGTTTCACCTGACCGTCACAGCTGTATTCCTCACTTTCACGTGCCTTTGGGAATGACTTGTTTCTTTTCACATGACTTACAAATGGATAGTTTCTTTTTAAAGGCTCAATGCAATGTATTTCGCTAGAGAAAGGACGCTTTTCTGTTTTTCTATTCTCATCTGAAAAACATCCATACACATCTTCTCCATACCTGCCGACGGGCAAACAAAGTGAATGCTCCTAGTTGCTGCCGCATACAAGCTCTTAAAAATTGCTTCTGCCAAGGTGAAAGGTAGACATGATTTCTAGGTAGAAAAGCAAAGCATTTCTCATTATCTCGATTCATCTTTGAGTATGGAGAGAGCTACCGAGCTGATCAAACTGACATCATTTTCTGATCCTCAACACAAGGTGGCGACTTTAGTTGCTTCAAGGTGAGAGGTTAATTCAAGATTGCGAAGCCATAGCTCAATTTTGTGATGCTTTGTGGCGATACAGCCTGAATAGAGCCTTTGGAACCCGTGCTTGGGCGTACGATCCAGGCTAATGGGAACAGTAGATGATCCGAATGAAAAGCGTTTTCCATTTCTAGTGGCAAGTTACATGTACAAGTTCGGTCGCTCGGAGCCCCAAGATGCAAGTCTGGAGAGTCGCATTTGTCGTAATGTGGCTGACTTCTTCCAAACCAAGTGGTGCAAGCGTGAGTTTGCGCAGGGACCGCACGAACGCTCTAAGACTGTGGCGTATGTGCATAAGTACAGTCAACCCACCGCCGCCGGTCCCCCCATCCAACACAATACCTGCGCTCAACAAACCTGTCGGGTGCGAATGGTGGGTACAGAGATTAAAATGGCTTCTTTTATTTCATCCCTCTTTCCCTGTCCCGTCTTTTGTCAATCTTTCTCTCCTATTCCTTCCCTCTGTCCCTAATTTTATCCCTTCTTTCTCTTCTATCTCGTCCACCTTGTCTTCCTTTCTCTTTCCTCTTTTTTTCTGACATTCTGCCTCCTTTTGTTATTCACCACTGTCTCTATTCGTAATCCCTTTTTGTTCTTTTTTTTAGGTGGGAGGACTTGAGGAACTTAAATATCAGGTAAGAATTATGCGTTTCTGTCCTTCACCTTTCCCCATCTTTTAGAAATAACCTCACTTTACTGAGGTCAAATGACTAAAAACCAGAAGAGAGGGCACTACACTGTGCCCAATGTAGGCACTGTGAAGATGACTAGATGAGATAAGAATAGCAAGCATCACAATCTCCTCTCGGTACATTTTGAACTTGGTTGTCGGATGGATTAAAAAAGTCTTACTAGCTCGGTCAGTGGTGTACAAGGTGATTCATCTAAGGGTCCTGGACACCGTAAGCACAGGATACGTAGGTCCCGCACAGTGCTCCAGAGGTAACCTAAGCAACTGAAAACAACATTCAACTGGAGTTTTTGCATTCAAGCTGGGATGATTAGTGTCTTCGATAAGAAAGGTGAAATGAAATTACAACCAGTATTTAACGCTTCATAGCTGCGTAATTTATTCCACCACTCTTCTATTCTGTAAATTGACTTCATCCGGTTTTTCTCTACCAGGTTAGTTTATTGACCATTGAGTAAATGTGCTCTTCATGCGTGACACGCGGAATCAGGTGGGAAAACCTGGACGTCACATATCTGTGACGCCGACAACAAAAGTGCTAATAACCAAGCTCTCCGATATTTTTATTTAATGGATGCTTCGAAACCTTAGCAAACCGTAGCTTGTGTGTTTGAGCACCTGGCTGAATTTGTCCTTTGGGTTATGGGTCCCATAGTCGCATTTTGAATGATGACCTCGCCCTCGTCCATTCATCCTGCCATTGGTTCATCTACACAACCATCCATCTGGTCTTCGTTCATCTGTTAGTTCCGCGTCCTTCTCTCCACACACCCACTTCATCTTTCATTCGTTTATATTGTCAAACTTGTTTGCGTTCCAAGCTGTCAACATCTGTGTTTTACATCTTGGAACATGATTCAACCGATGCTCCCAATTGTGGACCTTGGAGTCACGTTGTGGACTGTTTGCACGTGTATGTGTGTGTGTGTGTGTGCTGGAGATGGGTAAATTAATCCAACAACGGCTCAGCAACCGTTTTGATTTGCTCACCACTACCACCACCATCACAGGCAATCACGGGTGAAGCTTTATGGTTGTGTACATTTGAGTGGAGCAACCTGTAATCCAAATGGACTCTTTTGGTGTTTCCTTTGATTTTCACTTGCTCTCCACTTACTAACTAGTGGTTGTGTGGGCGACTTCCGGTTTCTGCCTTGACAAGTGACTGGGCTGGCTCCCTGTTCTCCTCTGCAATCTCAAAATTCCAATGAAATTGGAATATTTTTGGAGTTCCGGTTTGACTGTTTTAGTGTTTTATCCACTTTATTCACTATTATGTTGCACAAGATCCAAGATCCACTTTGTCATTTATGTTCTACTGTTTAAGCACATTGAATCCAATCAGAACTTTTCTAATTTATGCATAGCCAAACGTACAGTATGTCTTATCTGAAAAAAATAGTTCTTGTTGTTTCTGCACCCATATGGCATTCCATGAAGTTTTGATCGTTCTTGATAATGCAGCAAATTCGTTCGCCATATCTCCAAAGTGGATTTTCTTGAGTGGGTGCTGTTTGAATTAAAAAACAACAGTTGCTTTGTCACTGCAGACTTACGCAAAAAACCTTCTTTTACTTTCAAAAGACTTTACCTTTCATTACCTAAGTCGTTCCAAATAGAATGTGCTTGTAGAAAAAAAGCGATTGGGCAATTTCGTAGTTGTTTTCTATGGAATTCCTGTTGAGATTTCGCCCGTTTCTTAAATACCTAGACACCATCAATTCCTATAGTCTACACGCCATCAACGGAAAATTCGGTGGAAGGGGGATCGCCTGCTGCCACCTCCTCGCCCTCTCCAACCGCGAGCACGCTTCCACGATCAACGAAGGGTCGATCGCTCTCCAGAGGACCTCCGTCGGTTATTGATAGGCGCAACCAGAGGGTGAGACCGGCTTCAAACCTCCTACTCCCTCTTGGCGAGATGGAGGTGCGAAAGGTCCCTCTGAAGATCGAGTAAGATTGACGTCCCCTGCTTTAATTGAGATGCGAAAATTTCAGTAGTTGTGCTGTCTATGTCGTACGCAGGTTTATGTTGCGTGTTTATTAGGTTTTAGGGTCATTTTGCACAGCGTAGCGATTGAGGCATTTGGCATCTTATTCATTCCGAAAATGCTATCAGATGTATGAATTTGGCAGTAGGTTCACCATTAAAGCCCAAGTGGGTTGAAATACTGCCACCCACTGCCTTGGAGGCTGAAAAAAAGCTACTTACTTGTATATGCAATCATTGCTGCAAGCCTTCTGAATTCAGATGTAATAGTTCATCTTTCAGAATTTGTTGTGATAAATCTGGGATGTTTTCCTGCAGCTTCCCACATTTTCAAGGACTTTATTATGAATGTGACGTTTATGGTTCCATGTTGGTCACCCCTTGCTCCAACTCCGCTTTACCTTCCGTTGCCACTTTGATGCTGTTAAGCTATTTTCGGACCCATAAAACACAAGCTACTGTAGTAACTTCACAACCTACTTACCGTTGCTTTTTGTGTCGGCATTAGCAGCAGCAATTCTTTTATGGGCGACTCTGACTCCCTCGTTAAGGCTGTCGTTCCATAACTGGTCCTAAATTGGAACAAGTGGTTGGTTGTACATCACCATGGCCTCGATCATATTCACACGGAGCACGTGGCCACCCTCTCCTTTTGCCACCAATCTAGTACCTGGATTACATTCAAAGGTGTTCTAATACGCACAAGTCGAACAATAACTCTCGTTATAATGGGAGGATGAACTAGTGGGGGGAGGAAAAAGCCAAAACAGGTGGCATACATATGACTCCATGACAAGAGTGCGAAAGATGATTTGTGGAATGAAAGTGTCGTTTCTTTTAATCAATCTCACACTTCCTTGAATTCATTTTAAGGAATCTATACCAATTCCTAAAATCAAGCACCAGTAAAGATTTGAGTTCTTACGAAAGACATGTTTCCCACTTCGATGAACTATTGGTTGCCTATTAGTTGGGTCGAAATGCATCCTACCATGGCATTTATTACCCTCAGGAAATTTGTGCTTTGGCTTGCATTATTTTGACAATTACTTTTCACAAAACCGCTCTTTAAAAACCGTCCTCTTCCAGTGGTCGCCTTTGCTTCCTTTTTTCCCTCATAGGTTTATTGCGAATACATAAAGAGGAGACGTTTAGTCGTGCATGCAATCATGCATTGCATTTTGCAAGGACAAAATCGTCGTTTGTACTCCCCCCTCCCCACACCCTCTGCTTCACATTTATTCCCACAATGCAAGGTGAATTGGGTTACACCCTAGCCCCTTTTGGGCGTCATCAAGTAATGTGAACGATGGAGTATGGCAACTGGGTAGGGTAGTGTAATTATCTGATGGCCAGTAAGGACGTTGGATAAGATCTCGCTTGTGTGGCATCTCTGTAAAAGAAATTCGCCCAAAACATAGTCAAGAAAGATGTGTTTAAGGAGTGCTTCGCACTAATTGGCTCATTTAAAATATCGATAAAAATGGGATGCCCAAATGCACTAATAATGAAGGACTTTAGAGGCCTTGAACCCTTATTTTGATGCACTAAGATTGCAAACCGTAAAGGTTTAATCTCTGAGGGGATTAGGCATTCCTGAGACCCTACTCAAAGTGGTGGTGCGATGTTCGGAATTGCACACATTACAATCCAGAAGTTTATATTCCCTTCCCGATGGTGTGCAAACACGTTTTCTTGATGGTTATTCTATGGGTCATGTGGATTAAAGAATGTTGCTGTTCAATCAAGGGACAACAGCGATGTATGATTGTGAAAGATCAGATGATTCTAAACGCTTTTTTTGAGGCCTTTAGTGTTTCTTGGTGTCATGAATTCTTTTAACTTGTAGGGTGGGAATAAATCAATTAACGTCAACCTATCACTTCCCGCCAATGTTTTGTTCTCTATTCTGAACTCACTTATCATCAACTGTCGAGTGAACCCTGACACCTGTCTCATATAGTCTCCACAGCTTTTGAAGAGGCCGCAGTAACAGAACGTAGTGCCTGGAATTGCTTCGAGCACTTTTATTCGCATTCCTGAAGATTCCTTGTTAATGATAGTAATGCAGACTTAAGTAGCACTAGCGGCACCTTAAGGGTGCCTTAGAAATAACGTGCCAAAAGCAAATTGGGCTAGAAACAGTTAGGTATCAATGCTTCTTTCGACAAGGCGGTTAGCAAAAGCGGAGGTCGCCGAACGCTGCAGAGGCCGGAATACATATTCACATTACTAGCCGTCGTGTACCACACACATACACCAAAATTAATCGAGAAATGAATTGTTGAGCCACAAACCTGATAGATCTCTCACCAGACGATCACGTCGGCTTTAGTAAATTTACACTCTCCATTCTTTTCCACTTTGAGAAATCCTCGCGCTTGGGTGTGTACTGTTAGCAGGAAGTACTTCCTTCTTTTCAATGGAACAAAGTCGCTTCCACTGTTCAGGATTGTCAACCACTTGTTTCTTTCCGAACAAAAGTACCGAGGAAAGTAGATTCTTTCATTCTCAATAGCTGCATCTAGTATATATCTGTTGGGGGTTGCTCGAGAGATAGCATTCTCTGTCCATATTTTAAGGGAGAAGATTTAAATGCGAGGCAAATTTGTAAAATTTTTCTGTTTTCTTTTTCTCGAAATTTTGCTAAACTATGCAGACGATAATAAATTTTGACAACTTGTCCAGTTCCGCATGCTCTCTGAGGCGGGGAGTTGTTACCTTCGGAAGCGCTGGCCCCTATTCTCGTAGCCAACTCCTTCCCTAATGCGTTTAGTCCGAAATCAAAGTAGGTATTCTCCTATTCATTGATGGTAAAGCCTAGAGAAGTAGGTGGTTTTCCAAATCCCGTCGTACTTTTGTTTTGTGAAGCTCCTCAACTTAAAAAGCATGCAAAAATTTATCGTCGGTATTTGAGATCCAGATCCGGAGTGACTCATTAACTTCACCCCAAACTGTCTGGTTATTAGTGATTCTAAGTTGATAACAAGCCACACTTTTTCGAAACCAAAGACCTGATAAGTAATTGCGCAGCTCTTGTTGCTACATACCCTTGGGTTTGTCAACTGAGGTAAGCTCAGTGTCAAAACGCTTCGGTGCTTTTAAACGACCTGGCAGGCTGATCGATTGCAACCTACTGGAGGAATTGGTGAGCTAATGAGTGCGTGAGTGAGAGATCAAGAGAAGCCTATGGCGTGTCCGTTTTTAAGCAATCGCTCTACGTGCATTGTATGCGCTCATTCTTATGCATAATTACCGATGACACCGCTGCTACCACCCTACTAACTCAGTCGGTAGTCTCTTCAAAATAGGCTGTGGTGGTTAGACGAGCAGAGGTTTTATCCTCCCTCTGTGTCTTGTGTGCGATGGATTCGATACTTGGTCTATCCGCGGACACGCTAGTGACGAGTATTCTGCGTAACTACTTTAGGGTTCCTTCGAGCTCGCAACCTCTGCTGACGGATTTACCAGGGACGTCAGAGCCTGGCTTTCACGAACATCGTCGACGGCATGCAAATCGCAAGGGCTCCCTCGAGTCCTCCCCCCTGGAAAATGGGTCAGAAGTGGACTCGGAGGCCAACTTCCTCGCCTCACCTCTCTGCCTTGTCAATGTGGAACTGCCCTCAGTAAAGGAGGCGGAGCGATTACATCCTCTACTCATGGAACTTGATGCCACGCCCTACCTGGAGCTGGACAACTCCAACTCGGTAAGCAATGATGTGAAAATACCTCGTCAGGGTTGTTCATCAGTTATACCAGTCGAATGTGGATCTTACCACACTTTCCAACACTATACATTTCTTATATATTCCCTTCATTCTAAATCTGTTGATATTGAGAAACAAAAATTTGTAACAACGACTCTGAGTTTCTCGTTTTCTAATGCAAAGCAATGGTGAAAGAAGAATGTGAATGCAATTTCCTTGGATGGGTTAAATCTACCATCTATTCGTATCATTCCTATTCAGAAACGTGCCACCCTGAACATGTTTGCCATCGTTAACGCCAGAACTTTAAAGTGAGGTAGGAATGGTACCCTCCCAATGGTAATGTTTTTTTGGGGTACGAAAGATTGTATATCCACTCCTTTAGAATTGTTTCTTAGACGAGGAAATGATTACGTTGTCAGCTTCAGTTAACATCCTTTTTCTCCTGTTTCGATTTTGAAGTTTCAGTCAGTTTTATGATAGACTGCCGCAGTTTTTACGGTTATTTCCTTCAGGTTATCTCTTTTTGGAAGAAAGTTGTGTAGGTCTAGGGAGGAGGGAACTTGAAAGTGTTTCTCCCAGGCCGGTGGCTCTTAGGCGTCCAATCCCGTCACCGGATCAATTTGATTATCCTCACGACCAGTCTTTTTCATCACAGTGAACCAATTGAGGAGAAAAAACATGATAAAATTAAATAAATTTTCTTCAAAGACGAGGACAGAGACGAGGAAAAAGCGTGCGGCTTCCGCTAAATTGGTAAATACGGGCTATGCGCATAAAAAATGCCGTTGTCATAGCTATGGTACCGTTTCGTTCAGTGGTGAGCTTCCACCCACTTTGGTTTTCTACCACTCTTGGACTCACTTTCTTCATAGCTTCGCCTAATGCAGTGGACGACACAGCCCTAAAATGAGAATTTTAAAGTTACCTCTGTTGGATTAACTGCTTTAGCAGAGCAACGGTGAATCTGTGTGACAGACTGTGACGGTAACCATTCTCTATCCCCAATCCGTATGCCAAATATACCTGATCTCGTAGAATTATTTAGTGATATTCCCAGGTAATTAATCTTTTATGAATGCGGATAAGTTGCTCTCGAAGGCGCTAATAAAGCCTACCATTTGAGAAGCAATGTTACCGATGCACAGAGGACTGGAGAGTGAGCTAGCATGAATGATACGTCTAAGACTACTTGCCACCATCATGAAGGCCAAATCGTGGGAGGCTGAAATAATTGCTTCCCTGGTCTTTTTTTTAGCCTTTTTCACTCCTTGGCAATAAATAATCCTTCATTTACCCTGATTCAGAGATGCCGAGTTCCATCAAAATTGTTTGAGTCACGTGACAAGTGGCCAATTTGTGGTCCAATTGGACCACGCCACTTTCTCCTTGTCCACGCGATGCTTTCATTGGTGGTCTAGTGTAAGTGATATGATAGTCGATGCTTGGCGCCTCCCCTGCATGTCCAAACAGAAAGTATGATCAAAAGGAAGAAGTTGCCCCATTGTTAAGGTCACCCCAAGCAGCTAAAGGTCCTTTTGAAATAAAATGGGTGTTTTTTGTTCAAAAACAACAATGCTTCATTTGTGGAAAGTTAAATGTTGCACTTTGTTTTATAAGAGAAGGCTCAACACTGGTTCATGAAATCAAGATATTGTTTCGTTTCGTGGCTTTCTTTTTATAAGTCATATTTTGTAGTCGCTGAATCCGCACCCATTTCGCGTTCTTCTTAATTCGTCCCTCTTCTTTGAGAAGACGACATTGCAGATTCTTTTGCATCATATGTGCAAAATTTCGTTTTTTTTGTCTATAATGTGGTTTTCCGGCTTTTCATTGGACCTTCCCTTTCTTTCGAATGAGTCAGGTGGCGGCTTAAGCCTCCCTCACCTTCTGAAGGAGATTTGATGATTTTGGATCTAGATACGAAAGAGCGCAGACGGAAAGCACGCATATGTCTTTACTACAACGACGCCTAATTCTTCATCACTAGGTGTGTAGCTTTTATGGGTGCATTATTAAAGTTGCTCAAGTCTTTGAAGATCTCTCTGAGCGGCACGTTCTGTTATCACGACGTTTCCAAATGCTGTGGACACTCCACCAGACGCCTATATAAATCTGAACTGGAATTACACCTACATGCATCAGGTTCAGCCAGTGGTTGATGATGTGAAATTTTAAAATAAGCGGAAAACTGTTCGTAGAGGCCAAAATAAAGACTCCGTTATTGAGGATAGCTCAGAATGCATCGCCTTATGCTTGGCAATGCATTGTCGAGATGGCCACCGGGGATTAACAAGTCCTAACAAGTTGAGAAATACCGGAAACTGTAGAACTGGTTTAGCATCTTATGAAACAGACATATCGTATCTTACGCAAATCCTATTTCACTTTTCACACTGGTTTGACCACTTCACATGAGGCAAACATAAGCCCTAGTTATTTCCTTTTGTCATAGTGAGCTTTGATGCGCACCCCATGAAAGAGCTTAAGAACCGAGATTTCACCAATTATGAGTAAACAGATTTACTCTCGAGGTAACTATCTCATCCCACGTTTTTGCTTGTATTTCACAACGGTCTATTGGAAGTGGTATTCCAGGTTTAAAGCGACATTTAAAAAATGGAATTCGGGGACCTGATCTCCTTTTTATTCTGGTCGTAAACACGTAGAACTGAGGAGCTGAAAGGAATCCAATTTTTCTTCGATAGAGGAAGATACGTCACGATAAAATTTGGTTAAAATCATTTGCTGTTGCACAATCTACTGAGATAGATTGGAGCATTAGCCTGCGGAATTTTCAAAAGACTCCGGCTCTTGTTTGAGTTCTTCACCTCACTGTAAAGCTCGGTCCTTATTTATTTTGTATCGTCTCATTCCAATGCAATTTATCGAACCCGCGTGCTTAGACACCCATGGCGCCCTGTGGCATAATTTTTGAGACCTGAAATTTACTCGACAGGAGGACTCCGCCTTTGATTTGGACTGATGACGATGGAGGTGTGTTCGAAGCACAACCCGAGCAGGTTTTCTTCATTAAGGTATTTAGACTTAGGGCTAGCCGCCATTTTCAGCTTAGGATGTAAACTGCAGGGGCGGTTGGGTAGCAGACTGATCTAGTCATTCAGCGCATTCAAATGCACTCAGTTGACAACCCTCATTCTCCCTTTACCTTTACAGTTTTTTAACGAATATTTTCAATTGTGGTATTTTTTGAGCATCCTGATTGTTTACAAACCCACGTTTCAAAGTGAAATCAAGAAAACTATTCCCTCTGAGTGGATTTGTTGAGGGTTGCTGCATTGTGAAACACAACACGGAATTCTTTTGTGATGACGGCATGGGTGCATCCACAAAAAGCTCGAAAAGCATGCCACCTTCTTGGCATATTAATGGCTGATAAAACTTAGATGATGAAATTTCGGTGAAGTTTTATTTATTGCATATAGAGTCGTAACGAAGTCTATAAAATGCATTTTATGTTCCACATCTTTTCATTATAATAAAAGATAAAAGTGTAAATTTTAGAACACAATATTAGATTTTTAAAGTCAAGATGCCGACTTGAATATTGGTACTTCCTGATGCGTCGGCCTATCCCTCCGGGACAAAAGCTGGACCAACCTGGACCCGCCTTGTCATTCGCGCACGATTGACACTGGTCTCTCTCATTCTTTCATTTGTTTTTAAAAATCTATGGCACCTTGTTCCAAATTTTTTACAGGAAAACGAACTGCAAGTCCAAGCTGGCACGATTGATGCTCTCATTGTCTATGCTACTTCATTGGGCCGTTCTCACCGATCATGTAAGTCATACTTAACGACAAAATGACTACTTCCCAAGCATTCTCATGTTCCGACAGAACTTTTGTTTTAAAGATTACCTTTAGTAAGTAAAAATCCGAGGAAGTGCTTCCAACAACTTTGACCTTGGTTGGAAATCTCACCGACAATGTAGTTTTCTCAATTCTAGGTTGTTAGGGTGCTGAAATTCGTTGGCTACCTTCTTGAAGGCCTATCTAGCCCTGATGAAGTGAAGTTTTTCAAATTTCGGAATAAGGCCTGGGGCGTCGACTATTCGATACGAGATTTTACTGCCGAGTTATTCACCAAAACTCGGTCGAAATCGAGAGTCTTCCTATATTCCTACCAAAAAGACTAATCTTTTCATTGGTCTGTTTGATAGAAGGTCACCGAATTCTCGTTTTTCTATCTCCCTAGTCCTCCTAACACTGGACGTTTTTTTGGTGATGTATCGAACATTCGTCACCCTGGAGGAATTGATTAGCCTCCTCATTCAACGCTACCTCCTCTTCCAGTCCAGTATTAAATTAATCGCCACCGTGGATGAGAAGACAAGGGAGAAGATCTGCAACGTCGTTGTCTCCTACCTCATACGTGTGGTGGGTTGTCTGAGCTTTACTTCTGTCTTTTGTTGTTTAAGCTTGGTCATCACTGCGGGTCTGAGACGTGCACCTGTGGCAGGATGTAATTCAGGGATCCACAGGAGTGGATGGGTAATCGAATTACCCTCTGTGACTCTTATATACAAGGAGTCTCCTCTTCTTTCCAACCACATTACTTAACAAAAAGCAGATCCCAGCCACCTTATTACTAGTCATTGACGGGAAAGGTGCGTTGTAATGCTTTAGATCTTCTTTGAATTTGTAATAATCCAACGTAGTGGGGGAAGCATAGGCTACTAACCTACATGAAAGCAAGGGGTTACAGACGTGATTAGAGAGGCATGTTGCCGAGCCGAAAAGCCCGTACAGTCAAGCATTCATCAAAACAAAACATCAAGACACTGCTCTGTTCGCCTATTTGCTTTTAAATCCATTACTCTATCTGACAACCGTTTTTATTTCATTATTGCGCATAAAGTAATGCTAGAAATATATCCTGTGTTTATTTGGATAGCTTAACTTGCCTTCCGTGACGTCTGACCATGAGCAGATGCTCCTTCTTTTCTCCTACTGTCTCTCCACTTCTCCGTTTCAGGACACTTTTGTCGCCTAATTTTTGGCCAATTTCCCTCTCTTCCTTATAAAACAAAAAAATAGCAAAATATTCTCCATCCAAGTAGGATCACAGTCACCTCGAAAGGTCTCTTATGAAGAAGGCAGCCGATATTTTGTGTTAACGTCTTTTACCGGCTGATTATAGAAACACTGGATATTTCGGGGTGCTATTACTCATTAATAGTTCCAGAATCCCCTTTTCAACTTGCATTCTAACTTTATTTGGAATTTTGAAATTGCTGATATCCTTATCTTCGACACCACGGGTTGAAGGTCACCGCTCTGAAAAATGGTGCTCTGAGAGTTTTTGACTTGGCAGCTACTATACTCGAGATAGGATGACTGAATGGCTGGGATTATTTGTGCGTTTATAGTCTATTCGCCTGTGATCTCTGCATTCTATCCTCTTCCCAGCAGTAGATGAGTCATTTGCTGCAAGGAGCTGTGCCCAAATCTTCCGCGTAATTCACCCATTTATCACTTTCTCCATCATTTTTGGGCATCAGCGTTTAGGAACAAAAAGATTTAGCTTTAGGATTTGCCATTAGTTGGAGCAATATTTGACCTGATCATCACTGTGAACGCTCGGCACTGATTTCGGCCCTCAGTAGGGACAGGAGTCCCACCGAAACAACGCTACGGGCTAGTTAAAATAAGGGATGGATACTTTATCCTTTCCCGTGCGCTGCATAGACATCGGTTCTTGTTTAATCCTTTTGGAAATAACTATCTCACATCGTAGAACAAATTATTTTTCCCACAATTTGACATTAACTTGGTAACTCACTTGACCGCCGTAGCGCCGGGTTACAGCGGTTTTTTTTATCGCGAGGTCATCCCATTTGACCTCGTTAGCCTGACCTCAGTCTTGTGTAGCTGATTCACTTCTCCCAACTAGTGTTAAAAATGGACTGGCAACAGGTTCTGTCATCAAGGGCAGGCGTTTTCGCGCTTCTGTATCTGCCTTTCTCATTGGCGGAAGGGCCGACGACTACTGTTAGTGGGTGATAATGTGCCATTTTTAGCAATTCCTACTTGTGACATTTTTGAATGGTGTTTCTGTTTTTATTCGTGTTCTTTGACATATGTGCGTCCGAAATTGGGTAAATTTGTAAAAATGACAAGCAGAACCAAGACAAGCAAAATTGCAAGAAGGACGTGGGTGGTGAAAAGGCCACTTCTTTTCCGATTTAATGGAGAGGACCATATTCATTCCTTTGTCAATTAACTCCCGATTCAACCAGCTTCATTCATTCGGTTTTTCACCCATTCATTTTTTCAGCTACCATAGTTGTGTCTGCTCCCTTTTCCCAAATGGCATTGCAGCCACTAAATGAGCATTGATGCACCCATGAAACGTGATTGAGTGATAACAACTTTGTTTTCATCATTGACATAGGCGACACTACTGGGGACTAAAGTGTCCACATGTGCCGCAGATGCGTTTAACTATCGCCGTCCAGTGGGCGTCAGCTAGACTCAGCAGCTGTCCACCTTTCGCACTGATTACATTGATGATTTGGAGTATTATCCACCTATGCCACATTTTACGATGCCTTCATTTGTTCAGGCTGCTCAATTGAGCTTGTCTTAGGGGTACATGGCGGGTCAAGGCAGTGCTGACTGAGGTCCATAAATCACGTCCCTTCAATCCACACATGTCACGCATACAGCCTCTGTGTTGCTTTTTGCGCATTGCCAGTCATCAAGCCTCAATGAGGCATAAAAATCTAACCGATTCGTTGGCGCTTATTTTGATGTCCATTGTTAACCTCATTCACTGGTCTACCTTGCATCCCATTTTAAGCATTGATTTATTTTTGGCTTTCGCTACTATTCAATCCTCGTTCTAACAAACGGAAATGGGACTAGAGGTCAACAAAGTAATTGTTACCGAAAATAATTGTAACCGCCCATTCAGCATTGGCAAAGCAGAATTTATGGCGCCTAAAATTGAATGAAAGCTAAGAATGAGGTCAGGTTATATGTCTGCAGATATTTTGGAGGTAACGATGATTCACGCCCACTTGCCGAAATTGGTGTTTGCGGAATGATATTCGTGGAATGCCATGGCATAATCAAAAGGTCAGAACCTCGTGAATAAGGCAGCACCTGCGGCCATATTTTGACCTGAACAGTTTGACAATCACAATTTTGTTGGTTAATGTACCACGAAGAAATCTAGACTAGTCACTTTGTCACAATGTTAAACATGTCTCTTAGACCTCTGTCTCGTGTCAGAACTGAGCAGTGACTCAATGCTGGGGGAGGGACTGGAGTGTCCTTCGCAAATGGGCAAACCTATTTACGACTGCGTGTGTGACGCGGCAAACCGGACAGCAGGAGCGATGGACGCCAAGGATTGAAACGCTAGTCAAAAGGGTTTTCAGTACCTAAGACATTTTTAACTTACCCGCTCACTAATTTTTTCCCTTACGATCTTGCTGTAAATTTGTGCTTAATTTGCGACTTATTCGATTAAGTCGTAGGTCGATGTCATTATCACGTTTGACACCACCAGACCAAACTCTTCAAGACGCAGTGTCTTTACTGGTCTAGCAAACGCTCCTTGTCGTAAATGTTTCATGGTGAAGTTCGTTCACAGTAATAACGAGGGTCATCCATTAAGCAGCATCAATTTCCTCAAAGCTCCCTTAGAAATAGCGGCATCGGACACTTGAGATGTGTCACTTTATGAGTAAAGTTTGAAAATGGAATTCTCGATTCGTTGCAAGCTTACTCTGCAGGTCTTTATTGCACGAGAACTGCGCGTTTCGTGCCGAAAATGAGCGGTTTACCCTCGACTGTTTCTTGTGGTTGTGCTGCTTTTTGGATAGCGAACCAAATATATGCAGTGCAACTTGGCGTCGGAGGCGTAAATTAAGCAAAATTGACATTTTCTTTCCTCTTTCCTAATGTGTAGAAGACTGGGCGAATTGGAATTGATCAAGTAGTGTGGAAAAAGACTTCGAAAACACCTACCTTGGTCATCAACAAGACTCTAGTGTCGTGGACATGCGTCATGGTTACCATATGGACAACGCCGCAACGTTTAGGGAGGAAACTTTTAAGTCGAATCGGGATTTCAAATTTTACAGATCCAAAAAGTGCTACCATGGCAGTCATAAGTGCTATCTTGATACTAAATTAACGCAAATGTCTTGGTCAGCTCGACACAAACACCCTTCGTCAAAGCTGTAGACAACGGAGCGGTGCATGCGACACCATAAGGTGATGCACCAAAGGTTTCCACCAACGAAGACGCAAAAATTTAAGTCGTGGATATCTACTTTAACAGGAGTCTTCAAGCATATGGTATGGTGCAATGTTGGGACGTTAAGCCGCTCAGCCATATGGCTTTCAAATGTTGAAAACGATGACCTCGCTTCGGTGTCTTAGCTCAGCCCACAACTTTGATCATTTCTGGAACGTGGTGAACTTTCACGAGAGAGCATCAAAAAGTTTTACAACTTCGAACATCGCCCACAGAGTGTGAAGGCAGAGAGACGGAGTGTTCTAGGATGGCTCGTCTTACTGCCAAATTTTCCCTCGGTCTGACGTAAAATGCAACCAAAGGCTGTCAAAACATGTGTAGTTTGGGCACTCGAAAAATCAACCTTATCCTTATAGCAGTCAGGGTTTTAAGTGAGCAGAGGTAGGGAGTGACGCCTTAACGTTCATGTCGTGCTCTTGATTCACGCAGACCATATAAGAAAGTGCGGTCTTGTTGAAACACGCAAGACCTCTTTTGCATCATTTTTTCGGCTGCTGTCGGCTGCTTTGATTTTCAGGTCTTACAATAGTTACTTAAATCCTATGACACGGATGTTACTGAGAATGGGTTCGCTTGATTCCAAAGACTCTATTCCCCGAAAAATTTTGAATTATTTCACGTATTTTAGTAAACACATTGCACTTACTCCCCCATCCTCTAAAATTGTTTATCCGTTTGTCTCCACACCTATCAGACCAAATGTGATAAGAGCAACTCTGCCTTTATAATGGTCATTGATTCGTTCTTCTGGATTACATCCTATATTCCATCATCCTACACCTCCTTCCATATTATAAATAAAAGGAGTGCCTTGTGGAGTGGGGCCTACTTTCGTGGATCTTCAGCCTTCCTGCATTGATCACTTACCAGAAATGGAGTCTCCAGAGTTAATTGATCAAGGTCACCCCTTTTTTCTTTATTGAATTCCCTTCCCCGTAAAAAGGAAGTGTATTTGTTGCCTCGAAAAAGTCCACCCCTTTTAATAACGCAAAGCCTTCATCCAACAACTTATGGTAAATTTTTTCCTTTTGCACTTTGGAAATTTATTTCTACTCTCATGAATTTTAATAATCTGTTATAGTACGAGTTTAAACGCATCAAATAAATTATAATTTCATTTTAAACAGATTCAGAAACATAAGAATTATGTCCTGATGAGGTCAGGTCAATTTTGGGATTGATTCAAAAGGCCACTCGGCGCAGCTTTCGAAACTAGTTGCCAAACTTCTTTTTCATTTAAGGTCTCACAACTTTCAACTGACCTAAATCCTCAAATTTACTCCCTTCTGAGACTATTTCGAGAGCGTGTGGTGGACGATGGTTATGGTGGGCTTGCAAGAGCTCTGGACCTCACCCTTTCAAATAAGCTGAAACGATGCCAGCAAGGGCGAATCTCGACTCAGAGTCAGGAGACCGCTCTACGTTCTCCCAACTCTACTATCATCTCTACCGGCAGTCCGCTCATATCTTCGCGGGCAAGCGGGGGGGCTTACGGCTCTCCCCCCGCTAACACCGTCAACTCGCTGGGTGTCTGCGTTCGCCGCTCTCACTCCATCGGCGCTATGGCTGGTGCGACAGTGTTCCTTCCCAGTTCTTTGCTAAAGGATGGTGATTTCAAAAGCACCACTACTGCTGCCACCACCACCACCACTGCTTCCAACACCTCATCTGGCTCAGCGCGCAACTCATTCTCTATCGGTCAGGGTGGAGAGAGCTCCCTTCAGTCTTCACCTACTGCTTCTACCGCCGCTCTCTCTGACATCGATTTTGAGGCGACATCGCTGACGAGTACAACAGCGGCAGGTGGTCGATCCTCCACAGCTTCGTGCTTCAGCTCTCCTGCTTCCTCTCGTCGTCTCCTCGGGCCCTCGGTGCCCATCCCCATAGCAACGCTTCGGAGGCACTCGCGTAACTTTGCCGCGGGGGGGTCGAGACGCGTAAATCTGTTGGACATTCCGGCGAAACAGTTGGCGGAACAGATCACCTACTTGGAGGCTGAGAAGTATTCTCGACTTACGGTAAGTGGTTTCCATCTTTGCTCCTACTGAGTAGCTGACTTACAAAAGGGTGATGGAGAGGACTCACGGCTTAGTTTACGTAACTAGAACGCAATCACGTCTTTTTGTCCATTTGGGTTTCGTCTAGTTGATTGATCAAGTCCCATAAAATCGTATCATCAAATGAGATTTTTTAACACCAAATTGGACACAATTTTGCTTGAATAGAGTTTGAATTGGAATGCGGATTTCAGGGGCTTCGAACTAATATCTTCAAGAGGTGAATAACGCCAGCAGCGAGAATGAAGTTTTTCCTTGTCTGTAAAGATCACTTCATAACCGACTGGACGGAGATTAAACAATTTTCAAGGTCTTGACGGCTTTGTCGACTGAGTAGGAGCTGACAATTTCTAAGCCAAATATGCATTTGTGAGCGCCTTTACTTAGCGCGAACTCTTGGGATTATAGTCGACAAAGGTTCGCGCTGCTGAATGACATTAAGTGGGACCCGTTTCCATAGTCTGCATCTTTTCTCTATAGTGCTCAATGAATAACCAGATAGCAGTTCATACTGGTGTTCCATGCCTCTATTAGTACCAACCTTATATATGAATAAATTAACACTTTATCATTGTGAAGTGCGTTGAAATTCGCTTTAATTCTCAGTATTTCTCGACCATGTGGATTCGATCAAATGAAGAGTTAGAAAGGTTTATATCACTTATTAATGTTTTCTTCCGTCTCTTTTTATTGAGATTTTACATGATTTTTAGACATTTTAACTACAGAATTACACAGAGGTGTGTGACGATAATGACAGCTCCGTGGACTAACTTTTTTTATTAACTGTCAAATGCCCTGCCAACTTCGAAAATAGCAAATTGTGGTACTGTTTTTACATGACCACAAGCGCTTTTGGTTGCATTCCAACCTCCCAACTAGCTAAATAGCCCTGATGTTAAAAGTTCATATCTGTTGTACTTTTTGCAACCGATGTGGTGTTGTGTATAAAGGTGATATTAACCCGCAGTGAACTTGCGAAAAGGTGATTGGATTTGAAGGGGTGACCTCGGGTCTAATGACTCCTGGCAGTAGCTACCAGAATCTTTTGAAGGAAAACTGTTTTCAGTTTTCATTGATAATGAAAAAAAATTCTGTTTCAACTGTAGCGCTCTGAGTCTTCCTTGATGTCGGCAAAAGGTACAACACCGGGACAAAAAATGCATTGGCGATATATAAAAGGGCCACGGACTACAGGCATGGCTTGAAGGCTATACCACTTGGCGAAACCTTCAGTGCCCACTTAATCAACAAAGAGGGTTACAGCAGTCAAAGTGTTGCATCAATATCCTCATTTTCAAGCAAATGTGTCGTCTTGTGAAGTTTGTTTCTCACCGCGATCAAAGTGGTGGTGACACTCACTCTCTCTCCCTTTCCATTCCCCAATCTAACGCTTAATCCCACTTGAGCGGTGAGAATTCTCTTGCAGCATTGAAAAACGTTTTATTGTGGACTCTTCCGTGAGCAAAAGCCTTGTACCAGACCGAGGGGTTTCTTCGCATAGTTGTTTGTGTGCTTAACTGCTAGAATTTGGAGTGCTATTAGGCAAAAGGATGAATGAACTTTTGAAATAGTTTTCTCAAGAATTCCTTAGATTAATAGAAGTTATATCTGGCCTCTGCTAAGCTCTGTTAACCAGATATCCAGTGTCGGTTTAGATGAGAAAGATTGGTGATGAAATCATGGTTATTCTTCTCCCCTCCCATGATTTTGAATTGGAAGTTCCGTTTTAACGCGTGGAGTTCGAGCTAGATAGGCACATGCGTAACCTAAGCTGAGACTGGAGGGCGGAAATAAATATGAGTTGATCGGTTGATTGTAGTGGAAGTGAGGAACAACTCCTGAATGAGGCTTGAAGAGCCCATTTAATCCATCACGCCTACCATCAGCGCACATTTGTTTTCCAGACCTCGGGACTCCCTAGTAAATTTGCAAAGGCACACCTTTGCCTCTGATAGTTTGAGAGGGTAATACAGTGCGTGTTCTAGTAAAATTGGCAGCATTCTCTGCCCTGAAGGAAAGATTTTGCTTTTGTATTCTTCAATCTCACTGTACTTTATACGTTAATCAAGTAGACGTTCAATGCATTGGCTGAATGTTCATTCATAGGAATGACCGTGGAAGCTATGAGCCGAGAATTAACCCACCACGGGTGACCGACCGTCCTATCAACGTACCGGGCTGTGTTCAACGTCTCCTGTAGATATCAGTGGATATCCGCAAGTTCATAACCACGCTGTTTAATGAACGAACTCACTGTCATTGATGTCCGCCATATTGATCAGCAGCGTCTAGACTGGCTCACATAAGCGTCAGCTATAAATAGTGACACTCGTAGCACCAACATTAGTAGCGTCCTTTTAATAACGATTGTCATCATGTCCAATGACCGGACACTTTATTGACAATGGACTTACTGTGAATATTTCCTCTTCTCATCTTGGCCAGTTGGAGGAACTGTTGGACATTAAGTCTTTGGCCGCGCTTAAGGCTCCAGTGATGGCGGCATGCGCGGCCCAATTCACCGCTCTCTCCAACTGGGTTGCCACCCTTCTCCTTGCACCTCCCCCATCCCAGCGGGAACGCCGTGCCGTCAAACTACTCAAGGTCATGAATGTGAGTGTTCAAGGTGCTTCCCTCTGAGTTACCTTCGAAAATGGCATAGAAGCGGGTTTATTTGTAAACACACAGAAGCTCTGGACTGCCATTAGTAGGATGGAAGTAGGTTTTAAAGAACTACCCAACGAAGCCTAGGGTTAGTAAAAATAAAATCTGCAGTTGAATCTGCAGTTTCAAACGCATGATACTTTTATCTCCCCCGCAGTATCTACATTCATTGAAGAATTTCAACAGTTTTCTCGCCATACTCTGCGCGTTTCTCCTAATTCCAGAGAACATCTTCTCCAAGAAAACTCGAGCAGTAAGTGGCCACACTCCCCCCCCCCCCTTCGGAGTTGCTTAAATGCACCAACTATACGTTTACCATTTCAGCGTCTCACTCGTCTAAGACCATACATGCAGCCACCTCACTTTTCTACCTATCGACGTGAGTTAGCTGAGGCTTCACCTCCCCTCATTCCTTACCTCGGACTCACACTGCAAAATCTCATTGCTCTGGAGCAAATCAACCCTCTATTCCTCTCCGAAGTCCCCAAAGGTATGTTCGCTACGTATAAGCCGGAGCACGGACCAATTGTCAACTTTTGGCGCAGCTGGAAGCACTTCCTGATAATAAACTTTTTCGTCAAACAGGACAGCGTCGACGGAAGAGCCGCGTAAGTAACCATTTCCTTACTCACTTTACTTAAGTAGAATTACTCACTTTAAAACCTACTCACACCCTCTCCGCCATATCTTCCGCCCAGGCAATACGACATCAAACCGGACTTCGACATACTCGACTTCATAGCCGACTTCAAGGGAGCCTACCCCGACTTTGCACTGCGCGAACTCATTAACCGCAGGAAACGCGAGACCTCCTAAAGCGACCGTCCCAATTCCCACCCTAACTCCCATCAGATTCCACCTCTGTGTTGTCAAGACCAATAAAAATAGCTTAACGAGCCCACCTTTCCCATTCCCTTTTAATATCCTTCCAAACGCGCAATTCATCCTCTCAGATCTTTTCTGTCCTGTGGGAAAATGGATCCTGCTCTTCCGGTTCATCTATCTTACTATGTAACGCCTTTTGCCCATGAAAATTCGTAAATAACCAACTAGATATAGACAGTTGGTGGATCCCCAAGAGAACTTGATGAGAAAGATACAGTACAAAGACAGAATGATTCGTTAGAATTGATAATAAACTACTGAGGTTACAAAAAGTCAGTCAGTTCGGTGTGATCGTTCGTCATCTCGACAGGGATGTTGGGATTTATGAAAAATTCGGTGACTTGCTGTGGACTGGGGTCGAGAACTAGAAAGAGAGCAAATTTGAAGAGCCTAATTTTTTACCTTCTGGAAATCCACTTCTCGAAAATGGGTGGGGATGGTGAGGGCTCATTTACATATGCAGTGAATTCTTCGTCATGAATTGTGAAGCGTGATTTGAAGCGCTCTTCGTATTCAGCTTCTGTTGGTAGTTCAGACATTTAAAGTTCGGCCTAAGCGCAGTAAAGATAGAAAAAATTGTGGTCCTTAGTGAAAAGAACGGCGAAAATACAAAAGAAGGAGGGAAAAGAAAAACAGGAGAGGTACATTTAGATTTAACAAGTGGAAGGAGAGGGTACGGAGAACATAGGTCAGGATCAGTGCTTTAGCTATAATTAGAGAGTCCATAGAATTCCATAATCCGACTAAAAGGTTCTTTTTAGGGGGAAAAGACCACAGAATATGCCGCGATGATGGTGATTTGGATTGTTCAACAATGGTCCCGGAAAGAGTGGATGCACGAGAATAGACGGCTAGGAAGATTACGTCTAGGGGCACCGCTGAAGAATGCTTAGTGAGAACAACTTTCGTGAAATCATTAAAGGGCTTTACACCGGAAATATGTTCAGGAAGATTCAACCTGGAAATGATGTCTTGGGGTCCGCAGACAACTAGAGTGCTTTCTGTATAGTCGATCTCCAAAAATAGCATGTCAAAGGCGCTTTTACTGACACAATACACCTAAATTTTAAAATGTTTACGTAATGAACTGATGTCAGCGCTCCATAAACACATGAAAATAAGTCAAGCGTTGAATAAAGTTGGTACTGCAAAACTTAAAATTCGTTCTAGAAAAATTAAAAAAATAAAGATCCTTGTCTAGTAATCAAAAACTGAACTTAAATTCTTAAAAACGGTGAAAAAATGAAAGGCGAACGACCAAACAATAGGAATGCAGAGCATATACAACAGTACACAATTTCAAAACTCCATACCGGATTGTGAGTGGTTAATGCTGCACAATGATATCGGAGGCACGCACGCGTATGCAAAAGGTGAAGAATGAACAGCGAGACAAATGAATTCGAATTAACTTAGAGCTAAAACGCTTCTTTGCACCTTCAGTAAAATCAATAAGTAAAAATCAGTTGATGGTGAGCATGCACGGTGCTCGAAGAAGAAATGAAGCGGAGCATGATGCGCCTAATGTGGTTTCTTGAATACTGAGTTAGTCTGGTTTAGCATTTTGATCCAACCAGTTTCAAAAATAGCTTTAGGAGAGAGACGATGAAGTTACATGTCTAACAATTTCTGCAGAATTCTGTTGTAGCGTCCTGAGGCTCCCTTGAAGGCAAAAGAAGGTAGAATACTAGGATAGAGTACATACTGTAGTGTCCCGAGGCTCCCTCGAAGACAAAAGAAGGCAGATTGCTAGGGTAGAATATATATATTCAACGGACAGAGGGAAATAGGCTGCTGGCATGGCCCGGAGGCCAGCCCACGCAGCTAGGGCAGTACGGCCACCTCTGTGACCTTGACCGAAACCGGTAGTTCCAACAAATAAAGTGCTACACATACATTCGACGGGCAGAAGGGAACAAGCTGCTGGCAAGACCCTGAGGTCAGCTTAAGCAGCTAGGGCAATATGGCCACCTCTATCACCCTGACCAAAACCGGCAATTCACACAAATAATTTGCTACAACCGTGCTTTCTCAAGATAAGCGAAAAGGCAAATAACGGCTGATGTGGTTATATTTTCTTAATGGATACATTTGGAAGCAAGAACGGTATTTACTTTTCATTCTTTAGCAAAAGGTATTTCCCGTGGGTACAAATATAATTGCTATATGCCTTCAAAATGTTGTCAACTCTGTATTTTAATTATAGCATATTGTATTGTTGCGCAAGGAACGCCAAGGTTATTTACACCAAATCTATGTTATCTTGTCATTGGCCCTCCCAATCCTTGTAGGCTAAGTCCAAGCTGGTTTCATCCTCGTTGATTTGGTTCGTTATTCTTGATATAAATTTATTTTAATAACCCCATCCTGAGACAGGCTCTCAGCTACAGAAATGCCTTTATTAGGTATGCGTATGACCGCTTCTAATAAGTGAATTTGGGCTTTGATGCAAATTCCACTTCGCGAAATGCTTGACCTTCCAGTGACAAGCGGCCAAAAACGCATGTTCTTTAGGTTTCCTAATGATTGTAATTTATTCTGGCTAATGGATCATTTCATGCTACTCGTTTGCGTTCACCCTTACTTCACTGCTCCTTTCGCTAATCGTCTTAGTTGGAATTTTATCGAGCTCAAATTTCGAGACGCGGTACAATTTTTAAGGCGCGCTTTTCTCTTAAGTAAATGTATCGCTTATTGTGCCTATGGATTTACTTACAACCTAACTTAAGTCGTATCTACGAACATAATGCGTAGAACAAACTAATAAGCTTGTTAACTTGATTATATAGATGTTAATGGAATGTGCTTCGACTCAACGGAAGGATGTCTTGCACTGTAATCATTCTCAATTATGGTGCCTAAGGAGGTGTTTTGTTCGAGGTATGTATCTCATGTTTCCTCCTAGATTATACTTGCCATTATTCCGCTTCGTCGTAAACGAGCTGGCCAGATTTTTCGTTATTTTGCATTATGTAAGCCTTGCTACCAATCCTCTATTGCTTCTTTGGTAAGAATCAAAGAGGTTAGTGACCTCTTTGATAGTGGTTATTTGCGCTTAGATAATGCTGTTTATTAAAATAGCCTGTCTACTAGGACATAAATCGGGATCACTCAGATGTCAAAACTATTGGTGTGGGAATCTGCAGGGTGGACTAGGTCTTTTTAAACAAGACGTTGACGCAAGATGTGAGCTGAAGTCACACTTGATGTGCTTTCGTGTATCACTTGAGTACTTTTGTCTGACATCGGTTGCCAAGGTAAAGGTAACCGCAAAATTTACAGATAAATGAAAAAGAGAAGCAGTATCATATCGTGTACTGGATATTGATGCTGAACCCTTCGAATTTCCAATCAGCAGCAGCTAAAACTACAAGGAAGTAATGAAGTGCCATATTTTATCAAATTCGAAACCGGCTGACGGCTTTTTTTTCTCGGTTATGCGCAAGGATCACAGGTAATAATTTAAGGTAGGCAGCTCCGCTCAAGCTATAATTGTCCGTGTTTTATGCGTCCTTGAGTCAAAAGTAAATCTATAGAATGCTCTCAACTTTAGTTGTCAGATTCGTTTCAGCTACTGTTTTCCCCATTACCTGCACGCTTTATAAATAGCGGTGTCAAGCTTCTTCTGTATAATTTCAGTTTATCCTCACTTTACGCATTTGTAGCCATTTAATTAAGGATCGTCATACACTCAGACTGCTAATTTTCTTCCAAATTTAGCTGCTAACACTTTCTGCCATTCGCTTGTATTTCTGTGGCGTCCGTTGCTACTATTATCATCAAAAGTAGCCATGTTTATTGCAAATGCTTGAACTCGAAGATCCACCAACGAATGGCTTTCATTGCCAAAAACACCCTTTTCCTTAGCAAGAGTACCTTTTCACGTTGATACTATTAGTATTCGACTTCTGTTTAATCAACGCGCAAAGTAACTTTAGATGAATAAATATGTGGCAACTGAAAAGCCATCAGATTCACTAGTTAATCATGATTTGATTTTCGTGGAATCTGTTTTGGCATTAATACGGTAGGGGATTCATGCAATCCATGCCTGTTGGTTGACTTGCATCACGAAATAGCTGGTTCCAACAACTCAATCAAAAGAGCTGCTTTTTCCACCAAAACTTTTTTCCGTAATAGTCCTATCATTATTTAATGTGGGTTTGTACGAAACATTGCACAAGTTGTAAGTGAATCATATTTAATGTAATCTTTTCAGTTCAAAGTTCTACTCGTGCAGTTTTTTGCATGCGACTAGTGAATTAGTTTTTTCATGGACATCGAATCGCCTGTGCGGTTGTTTTCAGCACCAATGTTGTGTATGTTTCACTTAAGACCCTACGTACCGTAGGTGTTTAAACTTTCGGTCCATGTATTTTGCATAATTGATGAACGCATTCTAGCCGCAAACGGAACTGGGCTTGTCGCCATCCCAAGTGTGGTAGATGCAACTTCTTAATTCCGTTTTATCCTCCTCGGCTTATGAAATAACTGCTTTAGTAGAATGTTTGCAGTTGAAAGGAAGTGTTCTCTTTATCCTTCACTGGAAGTTGTAATCCGTACATTCAAGATAAAGCTGCCTAGCCTAATAACATTTTTCTGTGCCGGCGTTAGCTTAATAAGTTGTCTCCTTTCTTCTATAATTCAGAACAAAAACTGACCAATCATTGGAAGGTTTGTTCTACTCCTCATAACTCACCCAAAACTTGTTGCCACTGGTAACAGTCGTTGAAGTGTCGGATGACTAGGATTTATGTTCCACTTTTCTTTGGAATTTGCTGCGATGACCTATTGTAGCTTGTAGGACCCTGGCAAGTGCATGCAATTCTTTATGTTCGTACACCATAAAACGGATGTGCATAAGTATATCCGAGTGCCACTCTTTATTGTGCTCTGCACCATCTTCCTCCCACATCGTGGGATGTCGTCGGAGCCTGATGAGTGTGATTTGAGCTTACGTGCTTTGCGAAGTGTGCTGAATATGATTCCAAAAGGGCAGAGGCCTCCCGAGAAATTTGGCGTAAAGCATTTGGAGAATGTGTGGTATGTGGTGGGAGAGCATGCCGCCCAGGGATAATCAATTCTTGAGGATGGAGAAATGGGTGGAGCTGTTGATGAGTTACAATGAATGGAGACTGAGGAGTAGGAAAGAACTTTAAGTTCTGCCGAGTGCAACGAGAGTGATGGGAGAATTGGTGTACCTCCGAATAAACTAAGTGGGAAGGAGGAGGTCGTGGAGGCTGAAGAAGTGGGTACCGCCCACATACCGTGCATTGATAGATGACAGTAGATGTGAGGGATTGCCAATCCATTCTTCATCCCTGTTTCACTGTGTGAAAATGTGGCGTTTTGGTGAGTTTGCTGGTGGACTGATTGAGTTGTGGTACGGGTTGGATGCGATGCTTTTGTGATCCAACGTTTGCTAACTGAACGGACCCAAGCGGTCTGTTAACAATTTAGCGCACACCACTGAGGCGCGCAGAACTCCGTTCTCGGAAGACTATGCTGATGTGTTTGTTTGAGTGGGGGAGTGGGTGGACTGGAGGGGAAATGGGCGCTTGCTGGAGGAGGCTGGATGCGTCTCAAGGGTATGCAGAGGGGGTCGTTCTTGTTCCTCTTGTGGAGCAGTCAGGACGATTGAAACCAGTGAGGAGAAAGTGTTCTTCTCACTTTTAAATGACAACGAAAGATGTCACGCTTTACACCTTTGCGAAAATGAATTGTGTATGGAGTTGTAATTTTGACATTTCTGTGTATGGTGTTTGTTGGCATTGGGCAATCAGATGGCAACGGGGGAAATAGAATGGATGGTTATTTTGAGACAGGGGTGGTTAGTGCAGTGTTTGAATATTTGTCTTTAGGAACGGTATTTCTAGCTCATTTTGCTGGGAGGGATTGTTTTGGTTAGTGCATTAACGATTGAAGTGCAGTGAGAAGATTTTGGCACCTCTTTCTTCTGTGTCGTAGAAACTTTACAAATTGTTTCTTCATACACCCAATAAACAGTGTCACTGTCACATTTTTACTAATTTCTTCCTTATTCGGTTGAAGCTTGTACACAGAATGTTTATTTTTGATTTATAGCCGTCTGATAAACTACTAGCAAAGACTTAGTGGTAATTTACTAGAACAACAATAGGGTTCATGGCACCTATGCCTATAAGCCGCCACTATTTAGACATTTTAGAAATAGTAGTCGAAGTGCACTATGATAATTTCGAAATCACTTAAACCTTTCTCCTTGATAAATGTGGTTTTCGTCGAAGAAATTTGCCCCACTTTGCGTAATCGGCTGAGCTCTAGTTGCCGTGCCACGTTTGGTCGAGAATGCACATTTCGTGCATCCTCATGGCGTAAAGCTGATAAATAATTCTGAACCGAAATGACTAATTTTCCTACAAAGTCATCAGCGAATTGCTCGCTTGTATTGTGCGGTTGTTTTTCGCTAAAAAGATGCGAGAGTGGCGATCGTATCGTCATGCCTTCGGGTGAATTTGTTCACCATCCTGGTGAATTATGCTGTGTTCCGTTTTTATTTCTCTTCCCCAAAGGAGGGTGCGCACCCCCTCAGTAACGCTTTATCTTGCAAAAGTGCCGTCTACGCGTGGATGGGAAATCACGCAATGGCTTTTCTGTTCCGACATGCGGATTGCTCTGTATGTCAAACGAAATAAAACCACGACTATCATGAATAGGCGAGGAAGTTAGAGGACGAATGTACTTGAACTGAATCTGCCTTCACTCTGAGTCCCGACGGCATTAATTTCATTATAGTTTGTGCCAGGTGAATGCCCAGGCCTCTGAATAAAACACTTTTCAAAAGGTGTTGACACTTCCTTAACTTACAAAGCTTGACGCGTACTTTGTCAATGCTTTGATGAATTGTGTGTTTGTGTAAAAAATTAATTAACCTACTTCCTTTACTCATCATATCAAAAAATAGCTGGAGACCCTAACTTTTAGGTACTGCGGTAATGCAGTTTAACGAGCTCGCTTCCAGGGCTTGTCTCAGAGGGAAATCGACCACCACAGTTCGAATGCTCCATTGTTTCAATATGACATCGACACCTGCACTACCACACTGACCATTTCGACAGCTGCTTACGAAACGAAGAAACGTATCTGTCCCCCTTAGAGCAAGAATACTTTGCATATATTTCGCAATCTAAACCTCAACTAGATCGTTTGCTACTGATAATCTAGTAAACCCAGCTATCCCGATGGGATGAGGAATGCCTGAGGCGCATTTGTTACATGCAAACTCAGACTGGAGGATCGGATGTCATGTCTGTGTGGCGTTGGTAGCGGGCGCGTAATTCACTTATTTGCGACCCAATTGCGAGTCGATCGTCTGAGTGATTCGTAGTTACGCGGTGATGCGGCGTCTTGATGCCCATTCTTCATCTGTATACTACCTCAGTTGACGTTTTGTTGACGATCAACATCTAATTGGCTATTGGACACCCTCGCCTTGGCCAATGAGGTCGCGGTTTTATCATGCCTCCTCTAATCATCAGATGTTAGTTGTTGCGCTTTTTATTCCTTTTTAAAGGCTCATCCGTACGTACTTCCCATTGTTCTTGGGTTATACACCAATACATTGCATTTCAATCAACATTTTTGAAATCGCCCATTTTGACATCGGAAGAGATTGCATTTGCTATTTTCGCGTCGTTGAGTAAAAGCAGATGTTTGTTCAGTAATTCTTCTGTCTCACAAGTTTCATTTAAATAATTGGACACTTTCTTACCTGGCTATTAAACGCTTCACTAAATATGTTACATAATGCTTAACCTGAAGGCGGCTGAGACATATATTTCGGTTATTTTAACTTTCAGAGAAGCTCGTATTCGACATTCTAAATGGAGAAGGTTTACTCTTCATAGAGATTTTATCTTTCTTCCTATGCTGGATGAGTTTCCGTTAGCAATATTAGTCTTTTTTGGTGGAACAGTGCCGACAAATTGTTTGTTTTAAACCTCTTTTAATTGCTTAAATTTTACCGTAGCTGGGAGGTTTTCTTTGAGGTTTATGAAGCAGAAGTAGGCTTTGGATAGGTTTTTGGCCACGTAATCTCCTCATCTTCAGTACCTCTTATGGCTTATCGAATTCACCGAAGCCTTGTTCTCTCTTGTTTGGTAATAAACGGAGAAAGTGCAGTTCCAATGACCTGCGTCTGAGACAGTCGAGGGTGATAAACTATCTCACTTCGATTTCCTCAAAGCCAATTATCACATGAGCCTTTCGTCATTGTAAAGTCTACCAAGTGAGCAGATGGCTTTGGAAAGGCTACCATCATCAATTAGCTTCTTCTTTCTCAATTCGAATCTTTGCAACCATAAGTAATATTAGCTAATTTACGGTTCTCATTGTATCAAAAAGTCAGTGCTGTGGTTATTTCCCTACGAAGTCGGACGCGTCGATTCAAAGAAAAAGCCGACGTCCATTAACATCAATGCGCATCGACTGCTAGCACTTTGTGACCGGAGTGGTTGAAAAGTTATTTAAATTTTAGGTATCATTTCGGTGCGAGACAGGTAGTTAACCCTTCTAGTGGTCCTGCTTTTATTCTTTTTATTTTCTACAAATTCTGGCCTTACCGCCAAAGGTTTCAACTCAACATACAACAAGCTTGAAACTTGGGCACTGTTTATTTTTTATTTAAATTTCCGCAGTTGAACTGGTGAAACTCTTTCCTTTGCCATACCTGAGAATGTTGCGAAATTTCAGCGCATAACTTTTTCTTCTGAGGAAAGTGGCCAATTAAAATTATCGTCCTGCGGCAACTTTTGAGCTTTAATCATCCCTCTGCGCGCTGGGGGATATTTTAGAGCCATTTCATAAATGATTTCTGGCCTTGTAAACTCAGTAGAACAGAAGCCTTTGTAGCATTCAATCAGTGTTCCGGGGCGAGAAGGGATGAATGAATGATTTTTTCGTGTCTTTCACGCTTGCTGCAAAACTGTTTCTGCCGAACCTATTAAGTGTCGCAATCAGGCATTTAGTGCTCGGGATTCTGTCCGGAAACATTACGGAGCAGCTTTGTTATAAAAGCATGGGGGAAATTTATTTCATTAAATTATTGGAGAACGTCAAAGGTCTGTTTAAAACTCCATGTAAATTAAGACAAATTTCAATTAGCTGAATGTTTAACATCCAATTTTGGTCATTGACTTATATGTCTTCAGTGAATGCTCTCCATTAGCTGTCGCGCATATTTTTACTAGAATGATGGGTCCTTAGAAATCGGGCTATAGTAGCCTATTGAAAAGATTCATTTGGAAGATGTAGTTACAGTCTATTCAATATTCCACTGCAAGCGCGCTTCGAATTTCGACTGATTTTCGTGAAAACACTTACCTGAAATCAGGAATCTTTTTATTAAACTTCACTCATCTTTCGGAATTGTTTTAATCACCTATTGTTTTGTGGAAATATCGAAAGTATTTCTTCCATATGGATTCTTCTGTTGCATCTCCACAGTTTCAATTACGGTAATTATACATCTCTAACAGTTCTCATCCAATAGACAGGCGGTCTGTCTAGGGATGGGTTTCCTTTGAAGGATCAGTAAAGGCATTATTCTTCTCAGGGGATGGAAGGCGTTCGACATTAAGTTAGAGCCCCGAGTTGTTCTGTTGAGGGTTCTTGAGCATACGAGCCTTAATGTGAACCTGCAAGATCTAGGCATTGATGTCAAAAGTGACCAGAAATGCTCGTGTAGTGCCTACCCTTTTTTTTTGTCAGTTAAAATAATCATTTGAGCAGTTAAAGAGAGCCTTGGTCATGCCATTGAATTTATGCTCACGAGAGAATTCTTCCATTTCTTTTCTTTCGTCAGGCAGATTGAAATACCAATTTTTGCCTAGTGTTTCTGTTTCAGCAGACACATTCGACCATTATGATTGAGTTGTCGTCCTCATGGGAATTGCAAGGTCGACGCAAGCTCTCTGATATTCTCTTCATCAAGGAGGTCCAACTGGACGATCAGTGTTGTAGTGATAAGGATATTAGTGGGTACGTTACATTGTAGTACATTTCATTGCTCTGTGGAAATGGTGCATTAGAGCGGTTCCCTAATTTCGATAACGAGTGAGTATAGTGATATGGGGGAAGGTTCGAAGTGTTTCAGGTTCAGTCTCCTTCGGTTTAGGCAGCAGCACTGTGCTCTCTTATTAAAAGATTGAAACGACCTGGAACTGTAAACGGTAGTACCGTTCAGGAGAAATACTTAACATTTAGGCGAAATACATTTATTTTCCACTTACCCGAAGTTCACAGTGCATGCAGCACAATGTGACAGCAGAAAAGGGCGCCCGTTTTTATATTGTGGAGTGCATTGTTTTAAAGTATGGTCTTTGTCCTTTCATCAGTCACTGGCCTTGACATTTAATCACTTAGTTTGAGATTTGTTGACGATAAGCTTAAGAAACAGATAAAGATGATTATGAAATGTCGGAGTGGTTTCGTCTCTTAACGCATTCGCTGTCAGTGTCACGTAGATGTAACTGAGTTTACACGTCATAAACGTGCCTTAAGCATTCCTCATCCCATCGGGATAGCTGGGTTTACTAGATTATCAGTAGCAAACGATCTAGTTGAGGTTTAGATTGCGAAATATATGCAAAGTATTCTTGCTCTAAGGGGGACAGATACGTTTCTTCGTTTCGTAAGCAGCTGTCGAAATGGTCAGTGTGGTAGTGCAGGTGTCGATGTCATATTGAAACAATGGAGCATTCGAACTGTGGTGGTCGATTTCCCTCTGAGACAAGCCCTGGAAGCGAGCTCGTTAAACTGCATTACCGCAGTACCTAAAAGTTAGGGTCTCCAGCTATTTTTTGATATGATGAGTAAAGGAAGTAGGTTATTGGACTTATCGTAAGCATATGAAATTTCGAAGCACCTGAACCCATAGTCCTAACATCTACTCGATTTCTCGTAACGTCGAATACCTTCATTGTCTGTTAGTCGCATTTTTAGTTGAAATGGGAAATTGATATCTTTCCATTAGCTTTTGCGCGTGATGATTGAGACAAAAGCCAAACTTTTTTACACTAGAAATTGCGAGCAATTATGTCGCTTGTCTCTTAATGACTTTAAAGTTTTAATGGAGCTGGAGTAGGAGTGGCAATTCAACACTGTCCAAGCTTTGGCTTGGTAGTACCGTTTACGAAACTTACAATACTCACTTAAATTAAACGGGGGAATCGGAGTTTAAAGGAAAGAATTCCATTGAGCGCAATTTTTATTCATTTTTATTTACCCCATTCATTGAACTTACGCACTCGCACCAGTGGTCAACTCATAATTGGTCTAAGAGCAGCTTTGTTATAGAGAGTTTTACCTGTACGGATGAACTGTCCCAGGATAGCCTGCTTTGCCTCTTTGAACCGTACGCTAACTTTTCGACGTTGCAAATGGCTGTGGCCACGAATGTTTCTGCCGTATTCACCACACACATTTCAGGGTTGAACTCTCGAGAAATTCCGTCACATCTTAGGTCATGCGTCAATTTGGAGTCCTGAATTGGGCAGGCCGTCAACGCGATGGTTAAATATTCACAGAAATGA
Organism: Taenia hydatigena; assembly: GCA_036345935.2. Taxonomy (NCBI): domain Eukaryota; kingdom Metazoa; phylum Platyhelminthes; class Cestoda; order Cyclophyllidea; family Taeniidae; genus Taenia; species Taenia hydatigena. The sequence continues at coordinate 13,624,872 of JADWOT020000008.1, forward strand.
CCTCAGAAGCCGCAGGCTGGGGACTGAGCTAATACCGTGGAAATTTCCGCTCATGTACAGTCGTCCTCTTTGAGATGTCGAAATAATTGCCCTATTTTTGAGCACCTGGGCGTCTAGTCGTCATGCTGTATTATGCTTCTAAAATGTGATAGGTTTTCAATGGGTTTGGGTTTTACGCCAACCAGTTGTTTTTTCCATGGCTTCTTATTGCGTGCCTGAAATACGAAGGTCGTAGTGTGACCTTAACGCTATTACGTATTTTAATCGAGCTTTATTTATCAAACTGATTTCTTCAATAACATGCATATCTACTGACCTCCTAGTTTTTCTTCGGTTTTACAATATTCACGGGTAAGGGCAACTCATGAATCCCTTAATGTTGATTACGGGTTCAATTGTGGTCCCGAATTTCGCAAGCCATCAAATTAAAATTATGGTGTTTCTAACAGCTCGTATCTCACAAATCGTGCAAAAAGCTTGAATACTTCAGTGTTTTGTTCCACTGGTCCTCATTGAACTATGTTACCCGAGCTATCCTTGGCGCCTTTTTAAGACATCAAATTTACGAAAAAAACTGGGTGATGAGTTAGACTAGACGGTGTTCTACAACAAACGCATAGGGGCTTGAATTTTGTTTAACTGCCAATGTACAGGAAGGCTTGAGGACTGTAGCTAAAGAAGAGAGGCAGGATCGCTTATGTTAGGGTTGTTGTTTACGAGTAGGATCATTTGGCGTGAAGTATATTCATTGAGCCACTTTAATTATTCAATTCTTCTTCCTGCATTATGCCTACTTTAAGGTTATCCAGCTGTCCACTTTGGTTCTATTCAACTACTAGAAGCGTAGAAAAATGGCATTTATTCACGTAATTCACCTAACTCCGTTAGCGCTTTAAGCAGCTCCACCGTGGACGTTTTTGCATTTGTTCAGATCTAGTATCGTTTTATGTCTTAATGGCCTTCCCGTAGAATACAAGGTTGGGGTGGTTGATAAAAGTAGTCTCCGACAACCCTTCAGTGTCGTTTTTCCTCGAGTCTGGTGAACCATGCTATTAATATTGTAGCCATCGAAATCTGCGGAATTTGAAAATCCTATGCGGCTGACTACCTAATTGCTCCGAATATTATTATATCAGTTCATTGTGAAATACTGACTTGTTCTTCCATTTACGTCTCTCCCCTTTTTTCTATCAGCGACTTGGTAGTGGACGCCTCTTGCGAGTTTGCCTCAAAACCGGTGATCCTGCAGCCTTATCTTCATCCTGAGGTGAGCTCCGCTGGCCCCTGTTGTATCATGATTCGGTTGTCGACGCAGCGTCTCCTACGCATCGTCCAACTGGTGCTTATATCCTCCTCGCCGCACATCGATTTTGTTGATCGTTATGGTGAAGCCCTAGCGCGTATCGAAGGCGTTGCGGTGCCCGAATCGGAAAGTCTTTTTCGTTGCTCATCCGGTCGTCTCTCGCCTCACACAGAATGCGTTGTCAGAGTGAGCTCAAGATAAGCATTTTTGCCGATAAACTTGCGTTTAAAACCTACGTGCTTTGGTAGCCTGTGTTAATGGTGAGCGATGTAACCATTGCCTCACTTTCCAGCTTCTAATCCTCCATGTTTTTGATTTTACTCTTGAAGGTGAGTGCCTTGATCCTGAGTCAGACATTTTACTGTTAAGTTAGAAAAGTCGAGACTGTACAATCTTTTAAGCAGCGTGTTTGCATAATCTATACTGACGATCGGTACCCTTCTATTCAACTTAATTTCTGTACCCTAACTACAAAAGTAGTTTTTTCTCTTCAATTCCTTTGTAAATTAAGGACCCCTATGGCACCTTTAAAATACGAGCCGTAAATTTAAGCTAAACTGTTGTGCTGTTGGGATAAGCTTCAAATACTCGTCTTCATGATGAGTGTTTTGATCTCTCAGGTAAATTTTGGATCCATCGAATTAGAAGAATAGATTCTGTCTTTCTTTCGAGGCTTTGCTTTTTAAAGTGAGTAGTATGAAGCCCAGGTTAGAGTTGGGTGTTTATTGAAAGGTCTATTTGTCTACAAATTTGTTTTTTCTTAGATACCCTTAGTCTTTAGACCAGGTGTTGCACCAGTAGACCATAAGATTAATTGTTTCGAATTCCTTGGAAGCGTTTTAATCCATATTTGTAACCTTAAAATAGATTTCATTTCTTCTTATTTTGATGAATTTATTACTAAGGTGAGTTGGCTGTTTCATCTGATCTTATTGCTACTAGTCTGAAGGTTTAATAGGAGTCGCGTCTTTCTTTTGAAAGGTTTTGGCGTTGTACATTCGGAGTGCTAAAGCTTCAATACCAAGCCAGTTATATTTTACACTCGTGAATCGTATGCAGCTTTGTGGTAGGTTGTCCAATGTCGCATTAGATCTTCTGTAAAGCAGCTAATAAGGGATGGTCAAGAAAGGTCCAGTAGATGACCGTGAAGTTTGCCGCGATGATCTATTGTAGCTTGTAGGACCCTGGCAAGTGCATGCAATTCTTTATGTTCGTACACCATAAAACGGATGTGCATAAGTATATCCGAGTGCCACTCTTTATTGTGCTCTGCACCATCTTCCTCCCACATCGTGGGATGTCGTCGGAGCCTGATGAGTGTGATTTGAGCTTACGTGCTTTGCGAAGTATGCTGAATATGATTCCAAAAGGGCAGAGGCCTCCCGAGAAATTTGGCGTAAAGCATTTGGAGAATGTGTGGTATGTGGTGGGAGAGCATGCCGCCCAGGGATAATCAATTCTTGAGGATGGAGAAATGGGTGGAGCTGTTGATGAGTTACAATGAATGGAGACTGAGGAGTAGGAAAGAACTTTAAGTTCTGCCGAGTGCAACGAGAGTGATGGGAGAATTGGTGTACCTCCGAATAAACTAAGTGGGAAGGAGGAGGTCGTGGAGGCTGAAGAAGTGGGTACCGCCCACATACCGTGCATTGATAGATGACAGTAGATGTGAGGGATTGCCAATCCATTCTTCATCCCTGTTTCACTGTGTGAAAATGTGGCGTTTTGGTGAGTTTGCTGGTGGACTGATTGAGTTGTGGTACGGGTTGGATGCGATGCTTTTGTGATCCAACGTTTGCTAACTGAACGGACCCAAGCGGTCTGTTAACAATTTAGCGCACACCACTGAGGCGCGCAGAACTCCGTTCTCGGAAGACTATGCTGATGTGTTTGTTTGAGTGGGGGAGTGGGTGGACTGGAGGGGAAATGGGCGCTTGCTGGAGGAGGCTGGATGCGTCTCAAGGGTATGCAGAGGGGGTCGTTCTTGTTACTCTTGTGGAGCAGTCAGGACGATTGAAACCAGTGAGGAGAAAGTGTTCTTCTCACTTTTAAATGACAATGAAAGATGTCACGCTTTACGCCTAGCTGAATGGGAAATTCTGGCTCAGCTTTTAATTTCGCTTTTATCATTTAACCTCCGTCAGTCGTCGCTGAGAGATTGAATGAGTGAGTGACTTAGACTTATTTATAGTATTCCCATATTCGTAAAAAAGTGGTCAATGGAAATTGTGTATTATGAAGAAAAGGATGTTTTGATCATTCTTTGTTTTGACAACTGTACAAATCGTGAGGAAGGCAACATAGGAAATTTTCACGCATTATCAGTACGACTTTTCGTGGTGGGAGTAGACTCATATTGATGGTATAGGTAGTCATGTTTGGTACCAAGTTAAGCGTTCAAAGCGATCTTTCAATACTGATTTATTTGTGCTATGCAATCTTCATATTTTGTAGATCTATGACAATTAAAATGGTTCATTACTATCAAAGAAATGGATTGTGCTAGATATTTTTTGCATCCCTGATACGGCATACGTAGTGTAAGTGTATGTTTAAGCATTTTTTCCGTATTGGTGGTAATTTATTCCACTCCCTTGTTTGCTGCATTTTAATAGCATTTAGAGATTGATAAAGACTCTTTTTATGGTGAATTCACTTTTTCCCTAGATAAATCCTGTCCGAACTTTTTGGCAGTCAATTCTTTTTATTCTTCCACCTCAAAAGGCGTCTTTTGTGCTTACGCTTATGGTGAGGTTTTTTGGGACACAGCGGTTAGTAACATAAGTGGACATTTGATTGTCAAGTCTAGAACTCGAATTAATCCATCCTTCTTTCGGCAGCTATCATAATGCCAGGATATGACTCTTATGATTCCCCGAGGTGTACGGTTTCGCGTGGGCGATCTTACATTCCCTAATGATTTTTGGTGTGCTTTCCGAAAAAATAGAGGAAACAGTTTTACGGAGACAAGCATCTGCGTTCCCATCCTGTCAAGGCAGGAATCTTGATTTGCGTTCTTGAAGTTGCGTACGTGGTTGAAGTAGGAGTAAAAGAAGCTTTCTCACCGCCTCCTGTTCCCCTTTCGTAAAATGCACGGTAAAATGATTTTCATTGTATCCTTCTATTAATATTGTCGGACATGGAGGATGAAGTCAGCGAATAAGGCTCTTTTTGATGGTAATTCATATAAAGGTGTGTTCGAACACATTAATGAATAATTACGTTCTAAAGATTTGTGCAATGCCAAATCATTAGCACAGCCAATCTTTCAATTGTTCGTGTGTCTATTTTAGGCCGGAATTTAAGACCTGTCTCTTTGTTTTGTCATTGCTGCGTTTAGTGACTCAATCATTTCCTTTGCGACCGTCATTTTGAATTTAAACTGAAGCTAATTTTTCTGGTGTAGGTGACAGACATTAATGTACCGTCCAAAGTCGCTCTGAGATTGTTTTATGGTGTGAGTCTGGAAAGAACTTTGTTATAAATGTGAAGAAGGACCGATGGGCTATTAACAGAAATGTCATGAATGCAAGGCCACACGACTGAATGGTAGCCGAGACTCGTACGGTTGAATGTGCAATCAAAACAAATACCGCTCTGTTACATTAGATTACACGGTCACACCGGTCTTTAGGGCCGGTGACTCAGGGTTCTGCTCGCGTCAACCACACTAACGACCCTCCAGCCGCTCTGTAATCATGTCATAAACCTACATTAGAAGTCATGTGCTTTGTAGCGGTTTCATTTGTGACCTAGGAGTTAATTTGATGACAGTGTAGTGGGATGTGGATGGCACCTAATCCTTACGAAAGTGCGACGACTTTCATCTGCGGTTCTGAGGCTCTTCACGTCTTTGGGAAAGGAGGCAAACATCAGCTACGGATGAGCTCATTTAACGTGGCAAAGTTTTAAGCTGTGTGTTCGTAATCAGCGATAAGACGAAGACAGAATCTAGCGAGTTCAAGCCACCCATAAAACAAACAGTTCAATTTTGCAGAGATCAGAGAATTACTCAAGCAGATAGGAGGGCGGTGCGAAAGTGGCGATGAGGGATAAAGTGGGATCAATTTGTACTGTGTTTTTCGCTAAGAGGACTTTGGTTCTTGGGCTATGAGCTGCACCCGTTATAGTACCACTTTTCACATAAATCGTTCCAAACTGGGAAATTGCGATGGAAAGTCTTCGGTCTGTCGATGATTACTTCAAAAATGTGTTTGTTTTAGTCAAGCATTTTCACCTCTGCGCCTCACAGTGGTTTTTGTTACCGACTTGTGTCTTTTGAAGATATTGTACTAGTGTACCTTTTTTGAATTAACTTGGGGTTGCATTGTAAATTGTTTCCTCTTTGTTTCAAAGTAAACATTTCTCCCTCCTCTTCGCATTAATTACTGCGTTTGAGTCGGGCTGTGGAGGGAAGGTGGTCTGCTTCCACATAGCAATCTTGCTGGTGGACTGATTCTACCAATCACGCATAATTGAACCAGACTGAATTTGCGTTTGCTTTGGGAATGTTGGCAGTGGTTGGCAATAATGTGTAGTTGAAAGAATTTTATGAACCCAGTGTTTGTAAGGCACATCAACCGCATAAGCTCCTTACATGAATTAAATTTTGTGTCACTTTTCAGAATAAAAATTAAGTAGTAAGGAGGCTTTAAAAACAGCCTACTTATCAAACTGGTTATCAACGCAACTCACATTGCGCCGCTTCATTCCTAACGTGACAGGCTTTTCGTGAGTTCTGCTCTTATGGAACGCTCTGTCTTTAGAAGCGATAAAACACTTCAACTTAGTCACCTCCGTCTCTGTCTCATTCTTATTTCATTCCTCAAATCATCTGATTGTGCAATGTTGCCAAGGGGCGATAATAACCGTTATTTGGAGGAATGGATTGAGAGAAATATGGGAGAGGAGGGATGGGGTATCCTCACGAATGAGTTTTGTAATATGCAATATGGGATGTGAGTCCTTATGTTGTCTGTTCTATGCTATCATTTCATAAGATGTCCTTATATATGATCATGTTTCTTAATTATTCTAATTATTAAAAATAAGCGATCACTTTGGAAGTTTATGACTTCAAAACAAAACTAAGTTAATCACCAAAAAAGGTTTTCATTTATTTTTATCCATTTTTAGTTTATTTTGATTCCTCATTCAAATAAGTGGCTTTGAATTCATGGGTTTTCAAAAAAATTGTGACTGGCTTAAAATGCCACAGTTCTTCTTGTTTTTGTTCCGGTCACTACGATCCTGCTTGGTCATACCTGCTACTTTTAATCTTCCCTCCCGTTTCTATAAATCATAAAACTACGATTTTGTCCCTTCGACTGGAAATTAAGGGATGGTTCTTTTTTCGCACTTATCCCTTAACTGCTTAGATCTGACCGCCTCAGGCTGTGACTTTCCAACCCCGTGATTTCTGGGGGCAGTTTTTCATTAGAAAAGTTTGATTTGCGGCTTGAAAATTTAACACTTTATTTTCAATAGTCAAAGGATATCGGAAACTATTTTCCCCTACCATAATTCTCTATGCATACATGCAAATGGACGATGCTATCGATGTTTTCTGCATTTAGAAACTAGCACAAGGCTCCTATGCTTTGCTTGAACTTCCTAAACTTATGTGATCCTGCTACTTTGCATTCCTTTTATTTCGTACATTTCAATCTAGTTCATATTATTGTGTTCTTGACATTAAAGCATTTACGTGAACCAATAAAAGTTTAATTGGACGAAAAAGGTACTTGAAAAGCGATGAGTGAATAGACTTATTGCACTTTTTAGATCAGCCCCTCTAACTTTGGATCATTTAAGCAATTTCAGAAGATGATTTTGATGGCTTTGATTCTGGCATCCTGGATAGAAACTTAGCGCGTTCGCCACTAGCATCGAACATACGTGACGCCTCGATTATCTTCTAAGAACCTGGCGTCACACATACATGCTACGTTCTTTATCAAGTTACGACAGTTTATTTCGCCGCATTTCGTGTGGTAAACAGATTGATTTAACTTAAACTACTAGGATAAGTGTAATGTTTCTACTAAGAGTGTTTGCAGGTTTGATTTTGAGCTGCAGTTAGAGTGATCTAGAAAAAAACTTATGTCGCTTAACAGCAAATTTGAGCTGCACAACATTCGGCCTGGGATGCTGGTGAAGAATGCGCAAATGGTAGTCATTAGCGCACCGTTATATTGTATTGTAGGCGCAATTATTTTGAAGTTTTAAATCCGGCTGGCTGCGTAGTGAAAAATTAGGGTCAGTATGCTAGTGAACACTTCCGATTATTAATTGTTGGTTCATATTGACTACTATAAAGTGTACTCTTACAGAATCACATAACACATCTGAAAAATTCGGAGCTAGTTAAAGAATGATGCAATACCTGAGGCGAATTTGCGAGCAATTAAGGTCGTACCTCCATTTCTTTCTGTTTTTGTTTTTGACTCGACCAAAAAGTTTTGAGGTGGGAGGTGTTTTCATGCAACGTTTAAGCAGAGAAGCATTTTTTCTGATAGGCCTAAAAATCTTATTGTTCTGAAAAATGTTAAATGTTTAAAAGTTCAAGCAAGAATAATCCTATTTTCTGACCAAATTTTTATATCCCTAAGTGTTGTTTCATTCTGGATGAGGATACCTGCCCTGCGGGAATGTAGTTCCCTTCATTCGGGTTTTGACAACCGCTCAATTTTTATATATCATTTATATCCTCGAATGCCATGCGTCTTGCATATAAACTCAATGTCTATAGATGATTACCAAGCAACCTTTTTTATTTGTCATCGTATTTTTGACTAACCTAGTGATTATTGAAAACATGCTTCGACGATTTTTTGTTACTAAGGTATTATTCACTCCATAAGCCACTTATCAGTATCCCATTATATGTGTTTTGGAGCAAGGTCTACTTGTTTTGTGGCCTATTTTTAACACGACCTTTTCCTTCATTTGAAGTGCATGTAAGCTAAGTTTTTTCACTACTCAAGTTAACCTTAATATATTACAATTGCAGTGACCGATTTTCCTCCCAACCTCTGGTACCGAAATTAGTCTGAGAAGGAAATGTTAACTATAAAGGGTTGATTTACAAGCATTCATGATTATTTTTGGTAGTGCTCTCATCGTTCTTCCAAAGATTACACTTATTCGCATCTTGAGAGTGCAGTCTTGTGTTCGCACGATATAGTCCTCCTGTTACTCTTTTCACCGCTCTGAAAATATTGCTTAGTTTGTACTTCTTTTTTGTTACTACACAACCACGTTTGTCAAAGCATGGGAGTAGCAGTGCATCAATTTCACTCTTCACTTATTCTCTCACCTTTTGCTAATCTCACCATCATCCCTAAACTTCACAATCAATCAGATTTTTTAAAGCTCGAGAGTGGCCTTATGACACTAATTTCATGAGTTTACCCTGCACCTTTCCCTTCATTTCTCTACCAATCCAATTTTCAATGTTACTTTGCTAGAAGTTGACTGTCTTTTGGATAATCTTATCACCTACAAAGATTTAAGCAGACACAATGATGCCATTGCTTCCCTTATGCTCCTTCCACTGACCCAGTTCTCCGAGGTGCACCATCTGGATCCACTGGTGATTCAGCATATCGGCGTCTACACCCTCTGCCCCATCTCTTCCCTCTCCTCCTTTACGGAACCCTCTGAGTCGCACACTCAGGAGATAATCAAGCTTTCCTCATTCCTGGGCTCCTCTCCTCACCAAACCATCGCCTCTGCAAGATCTGACCCACAGTCTGACCATCTGCGGCTCTACAAGTCGACTATCACAACGTCGATGCCAATCGTGGAACCACAGCGCGGGAAGTCTGCTAGCAGTCCGGCTGCTATTTCAGCAGGCAAGGACGTCGTCGCTGTCACGGATGAAAAGTTGCACACGCTCTGCAGCCAATTTCTTACATCTCTCTATCGACCTCAACAGTCACCCGAGTTTTGGCAGAAATGCGTGAGTTTGTTGGTATTTTTAGGCATGAAATTATATCCGTTTTCTTGCCTCTCAGATAGCGTTTAATATGCGTGTGTCTGCGCATTCTCACAAAATCATTACTCCGGGAGGCGGACATATGTCCGTGCCGATTTCGAAAGCTGTTGAAAGAGCGCCAAGGGAGGGAACGAGGACGGTTCTTTAGAGACCAAAAGTTATAAATGATTGAATAAAGAGCATTCACTCTATTTCCGTCTTCTCACTTAGGGCGTAGTTTGGCAATTGTTTCTGTAATCTAAAGCTATACAACTTCAGATTGATTCTTTTGCGTTTGAGTGGTTCTGCTGCCCGTTTTTTGGCAGTAGAATGAGAAGGGAGAATGGGAGGTTGTTTCTAATCGAAAATTACGTTACACGGCTTTTAATTGGCTAAAATTAAAAGGCTATTGGTCGTTAATTTACCTATTGTGCGGGATGCTTTCGCAATCGCTGAATTAGCTTGAAAAGTTCCAAAAACCGACATATTTTATTTAAAGGTCACATTTTCATTGGAATTCAGCGTTAAAACTTTAAATGAAGAATGCATTACTCAATAAACTGGGTAGTTAAATGGTAGAGACGATGGTTACATGTATTTTGTGATTGAAATCCACTCTTTTAATGGTGCTTTAACGTTGGTCCGCCCCTTCGATACCAACTTCTGAACAATCCTTGCGGAAATGGTTTCAATACTGTTCTAGAAGTTCCCTTTCAAAATGTAGACTTAGAATAGCTTGGTTCCATAATGGCCCTTACTTCCGAACGGTTTCACATGAGGGCCAGACCAGTTTTAAGTTCCCTCTCGTAAATGTAGCTGAGCGGGTAGTGGATTTTAACACCCGAACCGTCAAAAAATGGGTAAACAAGAGTATGTACTCCTCATAAATCATACTCACGGGCGGATGAGTGGTTATTGTCTTTTAGATTAAAATGAGGATGGTTTCCCTCTGCGCCCCTCGAAAAGCGCAATTTAAGATTGAATTTTACGGTAAAGTGAATGTAGTACCTATATTTGAGGAAAAAATTTCCGTCAATTGGAAAAAAACTGATGCAAACCATCTAAATGGCTAACCAATTAAATGGCGACGATATTCATCTACCCCATCCACTTCGTAATGGTTTTTGTGAATTTGGGAGCTATAGTTGTAGATTTTTTTTATTTAGTCAGATCTCCTTTGAAAGATACGGTTTTAGACTTCTTTTTTGTAAATAAGGAATTTTCGCAGTCAAAAAAGACTACATTTGCGTCTCCTCTGTGGCTTTATTTTAATGAGATAGACCGTTCACTCGCCTCGGTAATAAAATTATGGGGTTGACATTGTGGAAGACGGCGCTTTATATTTTCATGATTACTTCTTATTGTTCATCTTTGAACAAAACTATGTATTCTGGTCTTTATTTGTTGATTGATAAATTGTTTCTCTACAAGCTCGAGGATCTGCTCCAGCTAGGAGGACTAAGAGGCGAAGAAAAGCTCCTACCTCTTTTTATTTGTCTGTCACTACAGGCCACATCCCTGTTTGCCAGTTTGGTTCAACTCTGTGTGGGGGAGCTCGCGTCGGAGAGACGTCAGCAAGACTTTTTTTGGCAAATGCGTGGCATCCTCGAGGGTGCGACAAGTGGGTGGTATCAAGAACAGCAGCCACGACGGACGGGAGGTCAAGAGGCACGACAGCAAGGGGAGGAACAGCATCGATGTTTGAGGCCGTCCTCTCAGTCAACAATCTCTTCCCATTCTGGTACCTATTCTTCCTCTTCCACTGCTCCTCATTATCGCATTTCTGTCCTAGACCAGATGATTCTGTCGCCTTTAGTAAGTGTGTCAATTGTCTTTTGGTCTAGAAGTAGGGGACCGATTATAGAAAAGTGTGTCTAAAGATCAGGCTCCTCAGGGCTCACTATGTTATCTTCTCTGCTGGTGGTCGTTTCTTAATTTTCCTCGCCTTTTGGTCCACAATTTCCCGAACTTAAGGGCTTTTTAGATCCTGGAGTGGGTTTTTTTCAGCACAATAACATTTAGAGTGCCAGGAATCTCTTCAACTGCTGTAGTTCCAATTTTAAAAACCATTTCCAGACCTTTTCTTTAGTGGTCATGGCTGTAGACAGCTTAGCCTCTGCAGCATTTTGCATGCTGCAACAGCGCGTCTTTCAATTTTTTAGACAAAATCTTATAAGAAGAATCCATTGTGAAAGTAACTTGAAACTTGATGAATTGGCACCTTTTGAGAATTGCGGTTGAACACAATCGTTCCGCACCGCCCCCTCTCCCTTGGAGCACGGGAGCTAGTCAACACAGGGTACCGTCACTTTTTGGCCCATTCCTACTCATTTAAAGCCCATCTAGTCAATATTTTCTTGATCTTTTGGTTCAGATGAATCACATCAGACTCTTCTTAAAATAGACGTTGTAAAATATGCTCCCTAGTCGCTTTGTCTTATGGCACTAGAGTTGCCGATCAGGCTTTTTACTGCAATGGTTATTCTGCGAGGCGGAATAAATAAATAACCATGTCGTCTCCCTTCTCTCGTGTTTTGAGATGGCATGCAGTAGGGTTCGCTTCATATGTATATTATCCGTGTCGACGCTGTGCGTGCGCTTTAAGTTAATGCAATCACGATTTTGCGATCAAAAAATATATTCTTTTCCAAGAATGCGAACCATTCTGCTCCTCACGCGAAACAGTTTACTTTTTTGGCTTTTCTGGCCTCGGCCATGCGCACTTTTAAGTATTCAGATATATGGTTTACTGCTACCGCCGCCACTTTACTCGAGTGATACATTTCATAGAAAGTACGAACCGCTTAACTATGTTTCCAGTACCTTTTCAATAGTCGATTTGCCTATCCAACTGCCCGCTGGTGCTTCCAAGAGGAACGTAGAAGATCGAAAATGTTGCCGCGTTTTGGATCGAGTTTAGCAGAAAATTTATCCCGTTTTCTTTTTCACTCCCATCTGACCATTTCAGCACTCTTTAGCTGCCAAAACTGCAAACCACGTCTCTTGTCCATTCTCTTTCAGAGTACAGGTTGGAGGAAGTGTTTTTATTTCATTGTAGTAACAACGGCAACTAGAGTAAGGGGCGTCTTTTGTCTATAAAGCTTAGGAGAGCTGTCAGACTGATTTTGTCTATTTGCAATCATAAAGCGATTTGTTGTGGGTTTAAGTGTTTCTGTCGTAGAGCTGTTTAAATAGCTTTTGGAAAGGACTGCAAATACGCCCTATTGCTAGTAGGTAGCGCTCATGCCGTGGGCTATTCCGATCCAGACATCCTTCATGCAGATGCTGGGCAGCATTGGTAACGACTGCGTGCACGCACAACATGCGGTGATGAACCGAATTTCCTATTAACAATAATAATGAAACCCTAACTTGCGGGTATCTAATCGTATTTATTATGAAACTTCAAGTGCATCACAGTGAGATGATGGAACGCTTAGCCGCCCAGCAGTAGGCCATTTGAACAGCGCTAGCCTTTCAGACAGGACTGCATGTGACTGACGTGAAACTGGTCTAAATTATTTCTTTTTGTGCTCGCATAAGTCCTGATTTGGTACAGACGCCCTTTGTAGGAGGATGCATATTATTTCTGTGCAGAATTCAGGTTGCTCCAGGTATACATCAAAATATTCTCAGGACATTATGCGCCATGTGACAGAGGACCGCTCATTCCCTTTTTGGCCCCGCCCTCACTGAGTTACAAAAACAGCCTTCTCAGACCCAACCAATTGTCATCCCAATTTCTGCCACTCCCACTTTCGATAGGAGAGTAAAGTATGTAAACTTATTTGCCTTGAATTGTTTAATGTGAAGATCGTGCGATTCGGAAAGTCTTTTCAAAAGAACCTCAAAGCAGGCAAGACATTTTGTGAGTGCGCCTGGCCCCATTTACTCTTGTCAAACTGTTTTCTTTAGCGTGATGGTAGAGATTCTCCAGATGGTGCCTTAGTTACCCCTCGCAGGGGGGCCATAGGGCCTGCATGTCTGCCCAGGGGTAGTGTTGCTGTCAATGTGGATGAGAGGCGTTAAGATCCCGTGTAACCGTAGTGGGAAGCAAATCTTGGAGGAATGAAATTTCCTTGTGTAATGCTATGTATGTTCCGAGTGCATATAATCCTTATCGACTCTGGATAGCGGCAATTCTTCTGTGTTGACTGCTAGCTGATGAACTTCCACCTTAACAAGAGGGCCTTTGACTTTGGCGGCAGCGATGTGGTTATCCAACTATACTCTCGTCCGATAAGTTGAATTAGAAGTATTTATTTGGAGGGCATTCCTTACAGCTGTAGAATGTTTTACTTCGAATATGGTTTGTAAGCCACTCCATTGTCACAGAGACTTTTACTTGAAAGTAGCAATAAGAAAATACTATTGCCATTTCTTCTTCGTTGCCAATTCTTCACTCCTTGTCAGGGCTCCATGCTTTTCTTACTGACCGCCGTTTTTATATTTTCGCATGCCACGCCTGCGGTTGAAAAGTCTTCAACAAATTAAATTGCGTCGAATAATTATTGTTGCTGTAATTCCTCGCAGATTCCGTCATAGACGGTAGCCGTCCTTTTTCAATAATCTTCTTCTGAAACTGAACATTCAGCAACACCTCATGTTCCATTATTGTAGCTTTCGAGTTGTCCCCCAAAACAGTTGCTGGGTCTTTATGCCAAAAAGTAGGTTTGTTATAAGTGTACGGAAGAGTCGTACTAGTATTGGCGTCGCCAGCATGACTTACGCCTTATGCAAAAGGCTCGATTCTTTGCATATGTAATTTGGTTCCAACTCTCGGCATTGCATAGCATTGCTTTGCTTTGAGCGTTATTATCGGCGGTTTTCGTGATCACTCTTCTGCTTCAGCCATCACAAAGCAGTGGTATGCATTAAACTCACCTGCTAGGTGAGGTAAATATGTGGCAGCAGATCTACAGCTTATTAAGAAGATTCGTCCCTTCGCTGGAAGATTTGGCATATAATCCGAAATGACAGAAACTGGCGCGGCGCCTTAGTTATATCAAAGAAAGGGCTTTGAAGTCTCTCATCACGAGCTCCTTTGCCTTGATAAGAGATTGCCATTTAATTCACTTTGGTATCGCGTTTTTTATTCGTAAGTTAACGCCACTGCTGTTTTCAATTTTGGTGGAGCGCCTCAAGTGGACACAGAGACATTTCTTCCATACTTTTAACTGAATGCTGTTCTATTTCCACCCCGAGACGGCGTCATGCTCCCACCCTTTTGCATATGATTCAAAGTCTCCTTCGTGTAATTTTTTGTTCACCCTCAAAAACCAGTAGGTAAACTATTCTCGCACCAGGACTGAGGGCTGGCTGGGTGAGGGTCAAATTCCGTGCTTTTCGTTTGAGCACTGATAGGAAAGATCCCATGCGCATGTATGGCTTAAGTGTGGAAGTATGTGCACGTGCACTCCTTATCGCCTCGTGGAGACGTTGTCTCGTCTCTATCGTCCTAACCCCCTCCTTCCTTTTACCTGCCTCGTGAGATTCTTACCGCCTTCGTGGCCTTATGCCTTTAAGGAACCTTTATTAAAGTCTTGCTCATTGAAAGAGCAAACTTTGATGCGGTGACACCTCTCTACTGCTTAAATAAGGTGCATAATCAAAGATTAAGAAGTGATTGGCCGGGCATCTTAGTGAACTACTTTGTAATAAATCATCAAGGAAAACCAGGAGTTAGATAACAACGTCAGAGTGATCAAGACCTCACCTTCCTAGGTGATAAAATGCCGGATGGAAAGGTCAAAGCTTAAATGGAAGTGTTGAAACGCTCGCTCTTGAATTCACGTACATGTTTGGTTCTCAGCCAAGTTTTCTGCCAGTTTGACACAAAGTTACAACCATTTGAGGTACAAGACTGTTTCGACTTTGTCGGCCAGACCCAGCTAGAAGCGAAGAACAAATGCTCTCCTAACGGTAGGGGCGAAACATTGGAGGAGGTTCTGCGAATCATTCAATCTATGGAGGTATTCCAAACGAAATTCATTATGGCAGGAGGTCAAGTAGGAATTGTGGGCTGCGTCTAAGTGTCGCATTTACGGGTACTGATCCTACCAATATGAATATTGAACGATGCAACTGGAGTGAAGAGGAGCTTGACGGGAGGGTGAAAATCGCTCATCATTAAAATGTCAGAAGGCATATTTGAACCACTCAGAGCCAAAAGTTTGCTTTCAAGATGTTTTCACAAATGCGAAAGTAGTTTAAACAGTTCCGAATTGCATTGAGTGAAGGAGTAGAGGTCGAGTCATGCACCTTATCCCCTTACGAAGCGTTGCTGTTTCCGATCCCTCTGTGGACGAAGTGAGCGATTTAAAAATATAATCTCTCGATAACTCCAAATTGATAGCACCGCAATTACTTACTCTTCAATCCGTACTTCTAGTACAAATCGATTGATGGCACATTGTCACACTTAAGAACGTCATTTTGTCCTCCGGACGTCTGATATTTCAATTCCTTCCTATCTCCAATTGTTAAAATGAATCGCAAACCCATTAATTCTTCCATGTATTTTGGCTTGTAATTACTCCTAGATGGATGGTCTCCCTCCTAAGAGCAGGTAAATGGGATTGGAGATAAAGAGGAGGCAAATTAATAGTTTGGTTAAGTTTGCATAGTGACGGGGGATGACAAGGAAGAATGGTATCTGGGTATAGTTGATTCATCCACTTCGATAAAAGGAGCTTTTCATTTGGACTATGAATGGGTCGGGAGTCTTCCTGTCGCTATGGAAAGTCGCACAATCCTTTGCGTCTCGCGGTCAAAATTTGGAGGCAAAAATGCTGAGGAGGCCTTCGAATCATAAAGATTACCACCTTTAGTAGCCTCTTTCCATCCGACCTCCAAGCTGGTGGCCAGAATTTCTAATTTTCTCGCTTATGCTTCCATTCTTTCTGTCCCTTTTTTCATTTTAATGTCTTCAGTGGTGCTTTAAGTCATTTTAACGTCGAGAGAAATCTAGATCCTACTCTCGTAAAGGGGGAGGAGGGATGATGGTCGGGTGTCGGAGGGGACATTTATGCGCCCGATTTGCAAACCATGGAATTTGCGTAAACCACTTTTCACCTTCTGCTGCTTACGTCTCTCCCTTGGATTGCTTCACACTTTCTTCACTTTCGTTCGTCTCTTTATTCAACTCCGCATTGCTGACTCAACTGGGAGGAAAGAAGTTTCATCCGATTAAATGCTACTTAAAATTCAGGAATATTGCGGCAAATTTATATTTGTTTTACGCAGGTTACTTATTGTCTGTCGTGCCAACTACGTTCCCATTCTTTTGGATTTGCGTGCTCTTTACCTTCAAGGGTGGCATTTCTCCAATACTTTCATCCCTTTTGACAAATGCGATCATTTTAATTCTTCCTTTAAGGAAAGACTACTCCTAGAATATTTGCTGTAATTGATGTACAATCTAATGCTATGCGACTTATGACAATGCTGACAACCTTTCGGCTCTTCTGAATGTTTTTGATGAAACAGGCTCTAGAGTTGCATGTCTAATAACTTCTGGCCTGAGCCGACACGAAATAGTTTTTTTTACATTAGTGAAACTATTATTGATTGGTCGGAATACGAAGTTACGAGGCTATTTCTCTGCCCCCAACTGTCATTTTCGCAGCCTAGAATTGCAGGAACATAGTCTTGCCTATTTAATATTCATGACTTGGTGTTACAGTGACAAACTGAAAGTCTGGTCGAGAACCGAACATGCATGTGAAACCGAGAACAAGCGTTTTGACACTTCTTCCATTCAAACATCAGCGTTTTCACTTGAAATTCTATCAACTAGGAAAGTGAGGTTTTGATCGCTCTGTTTCTACATCGCCTCCTTCTCTCCCTGCTGGTAAATTTAAAATCCATCCGTAGGAATTTATCTCCCAGGACATCTATTTTTCAAAATTTTCTCAATTGTTGCTCCTCGAATCTTTTTGCTTAATCGTAAACTAGTTCACAGCACTAGGAAATTTGGGGCATTTGCATCATTTGAGATCTAGCTTGCCTATCCGTTTTGCTAATGCAATTCATTTCTTTTTGTATAAAGATCCCATTTTCCTCCGACCATATTCCACTCGTGTGTATGGCATCGTCCTTTTTAACGCTTGTGCAGTTTTTTTTCCTGGCCTGAGTCTTGCTCGATTTTGTGGAAGGTTAGGCTTCGATGGCTCTGGACCCTCCCTTCCAACATTCTTACACTTGATTGATACTTTCATCAGTGGAGTTTCGATGTTGAGTTTGTCTCCTAGACTTTAAGCGCATCGGGAGAGGCGTCAGAGGACAATCCATTTTCACGCTTGGTTGAGTGAAAGTCTGCTCATCCAAGTGCCACTAAAGTGCGGTGCATTGTTTGTGCCTTGCTCAAGACTGGCATATTTGTTCCCTCCCTCCCTCTCTCCCTCTCTCCCTCTCTCCCTCCCTCCCTCCCGCCCGCCGTGTCTGCTATTTTGGTGTAGAGGCGAGAGGACTTATCGCCATGTGGTTTTGCGCAGTTTTTTATGCGTCATGGTGTTAACCTTCAATTTGGATCTAGGCTTCATGATTTTTTAAGTATGACCCGGCAAAAAAAATTATCGCATTCTTCTTACTAAATTGATGCCCCATTAACCTCAAATATCATACAAACTATTTTAAAGATGGTAGTACGAGGAGGAATTTATTCATGAGCATTTCTGAAGTCCGTTTTACTATGTAGTCTATTGCCTCGAGCTATGACTTGGGGACGCAATAAGAGGCAACAATAAGGGCGGCGACTTGGTACAAAGGTACAGGCAGGCTGGAAAGCCGGGAGCATGGGCGGGGAGCCATGACTTTGATATGAGGGTTGGATTGGGCAATCGAATAGCCCGCACTATTAGTAAACCATGTTTTTCATTAAATTGAGTCGTCTGCTTTTGTTGGTAAGCCTTTCCGTTTTAAAAATACTTTTCTTTCATTGTGAGGTGAAATAGTGTCATCTGTCAGTCGCTATCGGTTACTCTAAGCAAATGCCTCTGTACTCGTTGCTTAGGTATCCATCTGGCATACGGTACTGAATTTTGGGTTCTCATAAAACAAGACATAGGAAGATTCGTCGCTCACATCCAGCTTGGAAGCTATCCAGTCGTTATTTTTTTTATTTTTTGTGAATAAGTTTCTGCCTTATTACTCCGTCCCTCGTAATAGCCTCAATGTCCAGAGGGCTCTGCATTCATTATACCAACTGAGACATTCTTCGATCTTGCCAATTTACTGCATTCACATGCCACTCGGATAATTAGGGTCCTACTTGAGATGGGTTCATGACTGATGGTTGTGGTGATTAGATGTTCTTTTGGACATCCGGGAAGTCGGAACTTCATTGAGTATTTTGATCACTAACTGGTGGACAGACTCTATTTATTCATCTCGCTTCCTCTTACAGATATTTGCACGTTATCTGAGAGTCTGGATGAGATTCGACAATCAACCGCAACTCAGTTGGACGAGATTTTTAAGCGTCTCTCCTGTCTGGAGCAGCATAAAAAGGCAGGTGATCAATAGCCACTCTATTCACCAGATCTACACTGATCTCTATGATTTCCCGTCCCTCTGATATACCTACGACTGCTCTAGACGCTCTCCTTCTAATCACACATTCATTATGTCTCTCCAGCATTCCATCAGTGAAAAACGTTTGCGTATTTCTCAAATCCCGCTATCATTTCTCTCTTCTTTTCCTTCAGTTCCTGCCGCTCATGCCATGTAACGGAAACCGATGAAATTGACTTATTAATAAATAAATTTCTTTATCGAGCTTCTTGACTTCTCAACTTCTTTTTTATTCTGTACCGATGTGATGGGTTGATGCGCCTTTTTCTTTTAATGTTTTTTTTTCAGGCAACAAATAGTTTGCTTGTTTTCTGTCTAGTTTGGGCAATGCTAATGCGAATGTTCTGTTTATTGGTTTTCGGAAAAGTTTTTATCAAGACCGTTATAGAGGAGGAATTGTTTCTTTTCCATCTTCTCATTTCACCAAAAGGCACCTCATATTCATTCGTATCCTTTTAGGACGTCAATTTCAATTTTTATTCGCTTCAAAAAAATTCCATACGCATTGCCTAGTGATTGAATACCTATTAAACCCAAAAGATTTCAGACTTTCATAGTTTTATTGAAGACTGGTAGTAATTGAACAAATAGGTAGTAACCACCGGTGGCAAAACATGGTTTCACTATCACAAAATCGGGAGGAAGTATTCGTCATCTTCTTTAGTGTAAATATCGGCTGTAATATTGAGCCTGACCGTTGTCTTGGATCCTCAATCGCCCATTTTAGGAATTCATTAAACCGTGAAACCACAGTTTCATATTTCTCAATGAATAGGAAAGTCCGTACTCTACTATAAAAGAGGAGAAAATTGGGCTACTCCGTGGCAGAATTTGCGCCTTAGAGTTCCCCGTCCAAGTGAAGTTTGATGCTACAAAACACCCCACTTGCAGTTGTTCAAATAAAAATATCCTCCTGTGATGGTGCGATGGCGGCGGCGACCTAGCAATTTTTGTCGCCAATTTTTTTTCAGATCGGACAATAATTACTCTTTAAAAGGAAGTCGGTCTTAATGACATGGGAGAGTTTTTGTGGACATTAATTTTAATTTTTAGCTGGCTAGTCGGCTAGCTTTGTTTCATTCCCATTATTGGCATTAGTTTCCTTCAGACTAACACTAAGTCGCAGCTTTTGCATAAATTTGTAATCCACTTTGGTGGAAAACAATTAACCTCTTTTTCTTGTAGTAAATAAGCCTTCCATAATCTACTGGCGTAAGCAGCCTCAGGCCAAAGAACTAGTTGCCGCAATGGGATGGCGAATTAATAAGCTGTTTCCAGCCTTTATTGTCATAATTGTGGCTAGCGGTGTTAGCAGAACCTAGTCACCATAATTCACTTATTTAGATGTTTCCAATGTGAATGCTTCCGCAAAAAACGCTTAACTCACAGGGGGTCGTATCCCTGTTATTTCGTTAGATTAAACTAATCAGGAGGGGGAAGTGAGTGGCATCATCCACTCTCCCCATTTAGGAAGGCGTTTTATTGTGCTCATGGACTCTGCAGCGACAGTACGGAAGTACGGACACACTCTAATGAGTAGATTCCAAGACTCTGAAGCGCCATTAATTAAGAACCTTTTTGCCACTCATTTAGTCAAAGAAAACTTATTAGATAGAAGGAGGTAAATGCAACTAATTTCCCTCCTTTTTTCTGCCTCTGAAGTTCCATGGCGCCTCATTTAAGCCTGAAGACGTCAAAGTTGGCATGGAGGTGCATAATTAAGTCAGTGTCTGCTACTCATTGATGTTGGCTTTCTTTTAGAGTTTGAGCGCCAAGGACAGAAAAATGGGAGAGGAGAAGGTGAAGGAGGGAGAGAATGAGAGTGACTCGACATTAGTTACAGGAGGTACGGCAATCACAACGGAGCCTTCGACAACCCATGATTCCATCTCCTGCGATGGCCACTTTGATGACGGTGGCGTCGGCTCCAAGGAGGAGGGCGCAAAGCTGATTAATCGGATGGCCGAGGCGCTTCGACGAGCACGTGAAGATGGCCTGCCCGACAGTGCAAACAAAAAGCCTCCACTATCAGCGGCTTTGGCCTACCTTGCACGACACAATATTCGCAAACGCATCATCCATGTTGGCAGCGCTTCACTTATGCCTGCTGAGTGTGGTGCTCCCGGTGGAGGAATTGCTTATCCTAAACTGACTAAATTCATCTTTGACTATCGAATTAGGGATCCGGATGCACCAGAGGTCTTTATCGATGATACAAAGAAGTATGGGAAGAGGATGGAGCTATATTGTGGAAAGGACTTTCAGATCGAGGTGCGCGCAGGCTTTCTGATAACCTTAAGTCCTACTGGTCCTCTTTTCCTCTTTCCTCCTCGCTTAGACAATGTAACCGACTATTTTTGGTGACTCAAGGGGATTGAATGACTGGAATTGCGGAGGAAGTAGTGGCGGTCATGTATAACTTATGTGCGGATCATAGTAGGATGGACGGGAACTCTGTGTTTTAGCGTTTCCTGCCTGGTCCTGTCATTTAGTTGTGCCGTATACCTGACTAGAATTTCTATTCTACGAGGGAGGGGGGGTTCCAAGGCAAAATCAGAGCAGGTGTATGCGTTGATTAGGCACACTGCTCATTGGATGATTGTTTGTTCACGAGGATGATTACTGGGACTAATCAGGCAACTGAACCGTCACGATCGGGTATTTATTTAGGCTTAGACCTACTGTTGTTTGTGGAGCGCAGACACTATCAAAATATCCCATTACTGGGAGGCTGAGAGTTTCATCATCAGATTGCATTGCGATTACATTCTGCTGTAGACAAGATTGAATGTCCGCAGATTTGAGTTTTGGAGAAACTGTTAGCCACTGTATGCTGTTGTATTTATGCACTCACTTCCGCTGTTAATCCTCACTACCGTGATGAGTGAGCGTGGACTGGACTAAGCTAAGAAATGAGCGCTAGTTATGAGTAAGGGAGGATAACTGCTGCTTACAGCTGTGTGCGGTGTCATTTTTTGTGGCTGTAAAATCGGTACTCCTGGTTTGACTTTATTATAGGTGGAGAAGCCTGATGGAACTATTTTTTGGCAAACGACTCAATGGCTTTTTATCTTTCATCTGTATTTACTTATACAGCTTTCCAACCGAAGCCGCTAATTCCACTGGTCGAATTTTCTTGGCTAACAAATACCAAAAGCTACTCTTTAAACGGGAGTCCATGTATTGTACTGTTTCTGGGATGGCTTTTTTTCGGAGGGGGGAGGGGGCGGGGGTGTCCTTACCTAGCACAAAACGTTCGTTTCTATTTGAGGCAGCTGGGTCGCGAATCTTCTTCAATCAGTTCAGCGTTCACACCCTTCCCTTTTGTGCATGCTTTTCTAAATCGGAGCGCGAGTCATTTTGCTTGTGTAAAGCTAGTCCTTAATATGTTTTTTCTCCCTTCGTACAACTAGAAGTTAGCATTCTTATGCTAATTCGGTTCATGTGCATCGTTGATTCTGTGGATGTGCTTTGTGAACCCCATTTTAAAGCCCATCGTTGTGTAAGACAGAGTCTGTTTGGGAGCCACTCTGCTATAACAATATATGATTGTCTTTGTGGTGTTCGTTTCAAAATTGGAAATCCTTTTTCCAATTCACTATTTACTATTTTTTTATCACAGCTCACAGAGTCAATCTGTGGAAACTATTTCCACGAGCGTTTTTGATCCTGTTTCATGGACTTGTTGATCAAAAGTGCTCTCTTCACACAACAACGGGTTCGAGTGCATTCAAATACTACACATTCCAATTGTCAAAATCAAATGACATCCGTCCCAGAGGCAATGCTCCTCTTCAAACTACGAGTGGGAATTGGACTGCAAATATCTTTTTTCCCTCTCTTCCTCTATCGCTGCACACCTTCAAGCGTCGTCTATGAATCGGCGCTTCGTTATGGAGTGGCATGTGTTCTTTATCCCCTTGTGCTAACAGATTATATCAGATCGGGGTGCAAACTGACCAGTTCATGTTAACCCTATACTAGATGTCGAGCATTCTTGATCCGAAGATGCTTACATTTCTCAGTTCCGAATAGGAAGACTAGCTTACGCAGGTTGACCAAGATTTATTCTAGAGTCTTTATTGAGCTCCCACAAATAACATTCACATCACAGGCAAGAAGTTGACTCCTCAAATCATCCTATTTTGCGCCACATCACCTATGCTAGTTTGGCCCGTGTAAAAACAAGGTCTTTATATTTGAAATTGTGCAGTTCTGGGAATACTGTCTTCAGACGATGGTAGTGGGGGAGGTGGCCGCCTTTATGGTCCCACCACGCCACTTGGCTGTCTTTCCGGCGGTGAACAAGAAGCTGCGCGACTACATGCTTGATCGGACAGCGGACTCGGCCAACCCACCCAAACACACCTGCGCGTTCATGAGTCTGCAAGCCCAGGGTGGCCTAGGTTATCCCGACCTCGACGACCTTCTTGCCAGACCCCGTACGCTCGAGTTCATCTTCGATCTTCACTTGTAGGCGCCTCATTCTTTAATCCTGTGTGTTTCAACGCATGCTGCTTTATCTCTTGGGAAGGTAATGGTGGATATTCTTCCTCATAAAGTGCAACCCTAATGTTTTTGCGACTTCTACTTATTCACGGTCCCTGTTATGCCTCTCATTTCTTGAGAACCGTATTGCTTGGCGATTGATGGGCCACTCCAAATGTGTAACGTTTTTTTTCACTTTATGGAAACTGGTTGTAGTGAATCATATCGCAAAAATGTGGGTTGATTTTGAACCTTCAAGACAGATCTAAGGCTCCCTTTGTCTGAGGACACTTACAGGTCTTTTTAGTTTTGGGTCGAATTTAGGTTGGTAACTTCAGCACTTCGAGCGTTGAAACTTCACCAGATCAATTGAGCAAATACAAGGGTTGTGGCGGCCGACCCTCCTCTAAAATTGATAACCAAGCACTTTAACTTAAGAAGGATTCCAATTAAATAATTGAAAGACCAACAGTCGCCTAGCAAAAATGCCTACTCGCTGGTGCGATGAGTGGAGGTGAGTTTCATTATTGAGTGAATTTGTGGTCGAGGAACCAAGAGGTCATACTCTCAAAAGCCAACGACCACTCGCTCACACAAACAAAACTGCTGCTGCTGCAGCTCACACCGGGATCACGAAGAATATCTGGGAACTCACATGCTTCTGCAACTCCATCACCTTCTCCCGGTATTGGCGACACTTGTTTAAAGCTCTGTGACAAACTCCTGCTACTCACACATTCTGTCCTGGATTAAGAATCATACCTTCAAAGTTACTATTCGACTGTTAGAAGTAAGCCAGAGACGATCAACTCTTGGCATGACTGCAAATTTGCAGCTTTTAAACTCAAATAGTCCATTCATAGTTCTGAAATTCCTCAGATACTTAGGTTGCCATACTTCTTACTAAATGCGTGAAAGACCATATTACTCCAATCCTCTGCCTTTAAAATATCGCGGTTCGAGCATACGGATAAGCTACTTCAAACTGACACCGCTGCTGTTTTGAGATGCTATTAATTATCCATGTAACTTAGGGTGGTTCTGCCTCACGAAGGCCCAAAAGAGAGTTGGTTGATGACGCCATTGGAGAAGGCGGAGGCGATCCCAAGGCTGCGACAAGCTGGCAACGAGCTCTACGCCCAGGGCCAGTGGTTCGAGGCCGCAGCCAAGTACGAGGAGGCCCTCAACCTTATTGAACAACTCTCACTCTCTGAGAAGCCTGGTGATCCCGAGCACGTGCGTCTGGACCAAATGCGTGTCCCATTCTACGTCAACATGGCTCAGTGCCAGTTCAAACTAAAGGTCAGCAAAAATTTGCTTCCTCGCTTACCCTACCAAGCGATAGTTAGTAGTCAAGTTGTTGCCTCAACGATGCCCAGGACTATTACGGAACCATTCGGAGCACGAGCAATGCGTTGATGCGCGACAAGGACAACGTAAAGGCACTTTTCCGACGAGCACAGGCCTACTCCGCCACCTCTGACGTCCATCTAGCCAAGGCAGACTTTTTGCGGGTCAAAGGACTCGCACCAGACACGATGGCGACCTGTGTGGACCGGGAACTGGCCAACCTCGATCGAATAGACCGCGAGTGCAGAGAGCAGGAGCGCCGACTCCTAGCGGGGAAAATGTTCGCCCGGACCTGAGGCTCAAGGCCGGTTCGGGTCCGACCTCTAACCCCCAAACTAGGTTGCTGTATTTCCCTGATTTGCTAACGGTACCAATACATACGCATCCGCGCATCACTGCCTTGTCTCTGCACTGCGCCACGGCGCGACCCGCGCTCAGGCCATACGAGCCCCACAGAACGTACCTAGCCTACAAATGCCCGAACGTAAAACGTTTTCTGGGGAAAGCAAACAAACTAGGATGAGACTCCCCCAGAAGGCAGGAATGGAAAACGAGTAATAGGTTTGTATTTTATGTACAACGATGATAACAACGGAATTACATCTAGTCATCTTCGGCGCCCTCTGGGGGCCTACGAGCAGCGCTGAAAGGCGATACGGTCCTCTTTGGTGGCTTGTGCGAAGCACGGTCGCTATGGCGACGCTGGTGCCGATCATGATGTTTTCTAGAATGAGAGCGAGATCTTGAACGATCGCGGCGTCGCTTATCGCCATGGCTTGAGCGATGATGACTCCCACTATGATGGTGCCGATCCCTGTGCTTGGAGGACCTAACATAAAAACAGAAGACGGTGTTAGTGCAGAAGTGCTACATTTATATCTGCATCATAAATAAAGAGCACCAACGTTAGTTACCTTCCAGTCACTGTCCGGCCTACTACGAACGCACTGTTGTTATAAAAACCCGAAATCTTTGGGAAGCTCTTGCAGAAATGTTTAACTAATTTCAAAATGACAGATTTGTTTAAATAATTTAGAGTACCTTCAATTAAGAGACGCCTCCCATTCTGGATCGACCGAATGGCCTAACGAGTAAAATCGCACTAGGGGAAATACCTGATAAGTCGGTGCCGATATAATCATCCAGCAGCAAGTCTGTTGTATTTTGAATGAAGAAGCAGATAAATAGAACTTACCGACGCTCCCTGCTCCTGTCACGGCTACGACGGCGCTCACGCTGGCGAGAGGCCCTCGCCTCACGCTCCCTTTCTCTTTCTCTCAGACGCTTTTCTCCGTACTCCCTTACGTAATCACGAATTTTCGCATAACCGAGATGCATTTTTCCAGCAAGATGTTCCTCCACTCGCTGAGGTGCATCGTCTTTAATTCGAAAGGCCCCACAAATTTCACAAACCTCCAACTCCTTAGACTATGATTAGTTAATGTCAAGAATATTAAGTTACCTGGCCGGCTCCTGGCCGCGTATCGCCTTCGAGTTGAGACCTTTCGAATTTTAATTGTTCACAAAGCTTGAGCACACCTTGGGCCTGATCAACGTTGCCTTCTGTGCCCAGCTGCTCAGCCTGCTCAACGAGATCATTGATTCTCCTAGTTAACGAAGCAATCTTATCAGCCTTCTCAGCTGCCGCCTCAGGATCAGCCGGAGCAACCCCCTTATTCACTGAAAGGCGCTCATGGCCACGACGAATCCGCTTATCAACATCTTCGAGAAGATAGCATAAATAGCGGTAAAACTCCTCTTCATAACCCATTTTTTCAAAGCGATTACTCTTCCTGTAGTTCTCACGGAGCCGTTCATCATGCATCTTATCGCATGGTCCCAAATCCGTCTTCGTGTTTACAAAAAGGTCATGCGGACAAAACCCACATAAAAAATATCTACACATATCCTCATCCGACCAATGCGGACCCTTCATCGCATCGCTGTCGATAGCATCCCGATTCTTCCCCAGTAGCTCATCCAACAAGGCAGCCTGGGACGCCAAAGCCATCACCAACCAACAGATTTCCGAAGCGAAAATGAAACCGCGTGCGAAATCAACCAACTGTACATTAAAACAAATACGTTGCAAAATTAAACACTGACAGTGCGCCTATAGGAATCACAAAAGCATGCATCAAAAACACACATTCATTAGGCATTATACGTTCAACAAAAAATCAAATTGCATTCCCTAGCATTTTAATGACAATAAATGGCACGAGTGCAAGCGCGCAGACACATGTATAGGCACACGAGAATGTAAATGATAACGTTATCATCCATGAGCGGCGCCTAACAACTAATAAAATAATGCACGCAATTGTAAGAATAAACAATAGGTCTACAGTTTTTTCGCTTCAAACAAAGTTTCAGTGCAGTATCAAAATGTGATTTTTCTGCTCCTATTATAAAATAATTGTGGCGCTCAAAAGTAAACTTAGGCAATAATGCTGTAGCACTTTGCTTTTTAGAACTGCCGGGTTCTGTCAAGGTCACAGAGGTAACCGTATTGCCCTAGCTGCGTGGGCTGGCCTCCGGGCTATATCAGCAGCCTATTTCCTTCTGTCCGGTGAATATATATATATATGTAGCGTCCCGAGGCTCCCTTAAGGCAAAAGAAGGCAAAGTGGCAGGATAGAATATATGTATTCACCGGACAGAGGGAAAATGGCTGCTGGCGTGGCCCAGAGGCCAGCCCCACGCAGCAAGGGCACTATGGCCACCTCTGTGACCTTGACAGAAAACAGCAGTTCTAACAACCAAAGTATTACATATATATTCCATCCTAGCATTCTGCCTTCTTTCGCCTTCAAGGGAGCCTCGGGGCGCTACATTCATGGCAGCGGAAAGCGGACCCGACTATAGGTTTTTCATCCCGATCTCTACCGCCTGCGGCATGTTGCAACGGTGCGAAAGAAGTGCATGTGCTACGGATGGGCCAAAAACGACGTCCACCTCCGGCATCTACCCCTTCTCCGTGTTCTACAAGAAAGCTATCAACAACTGAAGCGACACCAGCCATGGACCACCTGGAAAGTTTCGTTTCGAAGATTACCCCTATTATACTTGTTTAAGAAGATCGGCGTGCCAATCCCCCCATACGGACATACTGATGGTCGGCAGAACCACTTATTCCGAATTTTGTTTCCAAGCTACACGAAACTCGAAGTGCAATGCACTGTCAAGAGGGATTACTGACGTTGGTGTCAAGCATCGCCTCAATCGCGTCGAATGTTGGCGACTGGCATGGTTAGCTCGTGGGTGCTTCTTGCCGCATCGAGTGTGTTGTGATGACTAACGCGGGAGATGTACCGAGGGACGCGTCGGGGACGACGCTCGAAAGAGGAGAGGGGCAATGTAGTACTTTGTTTGTTAGAACTGCCGGTTTCTGTCAAGGTCACAGAGGAGGCCGTATTGCCCTAGCTGCGTGGGCTGGCCTCCAGGCCATGCCAGCAGCCTATTTCCTTCTGTCCGGTGAATATATGTATTCCACCCTGCCACTTTGCCTTCTTTTGCCTTAAGGGAGCCTCGGGACGCTACAAATGCCACAAGGTTTATACGAAATACATATAGCCAACATGAAACAGGGCCGAGGCAACATGTATGCACATTAGGGCAGCTCAATCAGCGAATGTGCAAATGGTTCGGAAACAAATAAACATTGGAAAAGCTAGAAATAAAGTTTTGTTTTATTTGCCTAAAGATGTTTTTAAAAAGTCTAAAATTCCAAAGGAAGCACAGAACTGGACAAAATAGGTAAAAGTCATTCCGATGCCTAAAAAGGTTACTTGTATCTGTTCCATCCTGCTTTTAATCGTAAAATTAAAAAGATTGATACAAATAAATTTATTTTAACAAAAAGAGAGTGTGCTTATGATCTTTTTTTTGCGAAATTCTAGATTAACATATGTTTTAATCACTCGGTTTGGTGGCTCTTTCGTCCACTGGTTGTGAAACCTTGTGTCCTGGTCTCCGCGATGGCTTCCCACCTCAACTGGATGCTCATTAAAAATACGCATTGCTTTCTCATGAAACGAAAAGGCGAACAGTTTAGTCGCGATCCACTGAACTTAAAAGGGAAAAACTGCTTCAAGTACAGTGGCATGGTCCATAAAAAAGCAATTGGGATCAAACAAGAAAAGGGAGGGAAGGGTGTTTATTTTATCACTAAAAGAGTCGGATTCGATCATAGGCCCAAAAAGGCGCTTGCGCGGATAAAGTTTGTGCGTGGTGACAGGAGGACTCTTCAAAAAATCCGCAACTTCACCTGCCGCACGAAATACCGAAGGGAACTAAAAATGGTAAGACTGTATGTGATTTCGTACATACTCTAGCTTGCCCTACGGAGGGCCAGTGCAATTTTGCAGGCCAACAAGCGTAAACAGGCAACGTCAACAAAGGAAACCAAGAAGAACTAGTATATATACAATAAATGATATGGTAAATCACTGAGCGCTTTGTGCTTATGACGGAGATTCCGGTCCTCGTTTTGTCCACAAGTGGCACTGAAAGAAATGCACTCTCACCTAATTGACTAACCACATACACCTGAACACACAATTCTTGCCATTTGCAGGAAGATCGAGTATCCACATGGCGAATCGCAAGTGTTTACACAAAGCTAATTTCGCCAGATTAGAAAGCGAGAGATAAGTCCTTTTATTTTGCATAGGAATGTAATAAGAAGGGTAAGATATTTGTACGGTGTAGACAAGTCGAAGGTACAAAACTGGGTGGCGGGTGATTTGTTGCAGTATCAGACGAGGAACTGCTTGTTCTTGAGCATCAGATGGACAGTTGATCCCTGCCCCGGATTCAGGGCTTCCACAAGTGATCTGTCAACACTGGCGAAGTGAAATACAACTTCGTTCCACAAGATTTGCCTATGTGACGAGATTTCTTTGTACGAAATCCCATGCAGTGACACGACCACATCGTCACGGTCGCTTCTCCCAGTCCGTTCTCCGTCGGTCCACTCGTGCGCGTTTCCGCTCGAAAAGTTGGAGACATCGAAGACTGTCCTATTTCCACCGTCAGAGCTGCCCAGTTGATTGAGACGCACGCCTCCACGGGTTGTGAAGGTTATGTGATCAATTAGCCATCCGTGGTTGATCTCGAAGCCAGTTATAACGTCGTCTTCGGGGACAAACACCGTCTGCCTACACAGAGAAACGGTTTAATGCGGAGTGGTTGCTTACACTGTGTAGTGCTCTTCTTTGTAGCGCCCCCACTCCACGGTCTCTTCTATTCCTGTCTCCAAATTCCTGTAGGTGACGTCAAGCCCTACGGGAAAGCGTGATAAGTGACGGCCTGGGTACCTGCCAGCACGTGTCGCTCGTCCCAGTTTCTTGTGATGTAGCCAGTGAGCGCTGCGATCTTCCACTCATTTGGCGGGTAATTATCATGTGTCCGATGCCCCCCTTCGAGTTCGGAGTAGCTTTTTAGCAGGACGTGATCGTAAAGCATTAACTCACTTGTAGTTGACGGCATATATGGCATGGTAGCCGAAGGCGGGGGATACAAAGGTTGAAACATGAAGAGGAGCTAAGACCGTGATCTAAAGGGGAAGCAGACCCCATACCAAACATTGAATCAGTCGTGGCGACCTTCACTTCCTTGGGCTCCGTGTTATGAGCCATGTACAGACGCTCGACGAACTTGTTGGAGGGTTGAAAAAAGTAATACCGACTGTACCTGGGTCACTTTGCTCATATACTTTTCACCAAAGTAGATAAATCCATCTGGATGTTGCATCCAGAGCTGACCCCTCTCGAGAATTTCCACAACCCATTCAATGGGTACTTTTGAAAGACATAACTCGGCTAGGAAAATAGCACTGTTAGCAAGATACTGAAATCGTGCTGCAGTCAGCACAATGCGTAAAAATGTGAAGACCGGCAAGTGATTCACTAGTTGTTTTCCCAAATACAACATCCACAGAAAATTGACTTACTATCAAAAATAAGGGGATACATCCTAAAGAAATCCAGCATAACTCGATGAACCGACTTCATTTTGGAATTATCGAGGAAATGGACGAAGAAATCTCTCAAGCCATTTTGCGTTTCATCATCAACGTTAGGACGAAGTAGCAACTCAGTTAAGAGTTTGTTCAACCCACGCAAGCAGACATCGATCCCAAGTGGCATGTCAAATAATTCGCATAGACGAAAATACTCGTCCAGTGAACGGTCCTCTTCAAAGCTTCCTGTGTACGCCAGGTGCAACAGACTTCGAAGATCGGATGGAGACGATGTAAGAGATGGCGGAATTCTAATACGACTTTTCAGTTGGCCTTTTGAGTGAGCCAACATCAGCTCCTTGAGACGGGAGGACAAAGCACAGATTGAGGAATGTGCATCGATGTATTCCTCTTCACCACTCTCTGCACCAACGATCCATGTCACATCGGTCAATTTTCCTTCCTTGTAAAAAATGAATAGCCGGCTTTGCATGCTAGAAAGGAAATTCCAAAGGGCCTCATCCATCCTGAGGAACCGGTGCTCGAGACGCCACAACAACGATACGAGGAAAGGGCTGACTCAAATTGCCACCAAACAAGCGCACTGTGCGAAGCAGAAGGTAACAACTCATGTGGCTTCATTTTTCTTCGACATTGCACAGTGTGAAAATCAAAGGGCTAAATGGAAATTCTCGTCAATTATGCTATCACAGGTAGCTGCTGACTCCGCTTGTTGCTAAATGACATTATCGCTTGCTGATATATTTCTTGTTTTCTGTGGATACCAAAGCTTTCCGGAAAAAATTTGTGAGAATTGTGACTTATAAAGGCATAATTATGTTTACCATTGAAACTACACGTTGTAGTTCGACAAACAGTTAAGTCTAAATTTGCTACGCACCATTATTTTTGACCGTTTGTAATCGTAGCTGCTATACTTTAGCAATTAGCAGAGCTCTTGGATTTGTAACTATCTAATAACTGAATAAGTTTGCCTCAAAGATTATTGGTTAAATGTGTGCGCTTTGTTTGCTACTTTGATGGCCCACGAGGTGGAGATCGACCTTTATGAGTACCTTGGGATCTCTTTTGAGAGTTCCGCAAAGGAGATTAAAAGGGCCTACAAGATTAAGGCGAAGGAGTTGCACCCTGACAAAAATAAAAGCGATCCACTAGCAAGTATGTTACCGCGTGTTTGACTCCACTTTCTCAGAGGAAAAGTTCCAGAAACTCAAGGAGTATTACGACATTCTCCAGAATCCTACTCTAAAGGTGAGTTGTTTGCTGATTTGACGCGTGCAGAGTCAGTATGACCTAAGAATTAAAGCCAAGATCGCCGCTGCGAAAAGGCATGCTCAACTCGATGATGAGCGTCGTCGCCTAAAAGAAGGTATTGCGGGCCTTTTTGCTCGATATTAATTTGTATTCAGTTATTCTATCGCCGTTTGTATGTAGTTCTTGAGGCAAGGGAAAGGGAGGCTGCTGCACGACGCAAGGAGGCCAACAGAATGGCCGAAAGGGACAGAGTTGCCGAACGACTCAGAAAGGATTGGGAGGCCTCACGCGAGGCTGCTGTTTGTGCTGCTCAGCGGGAACATTTGGATGGCGCTAGAGCTGCTTCGAAAACATCTGGTGATCATGTTATCGTTAGGGTAAGGCTAGTCAACTTTGAATCGTGTTCATACCTCGGAACTACTTACTTTCAAAATGTCTATCACATAAGACGTCTACCTTTGTGCGAAACATGCATGCTCACTTGTTTTAATCATATTTTTAGGTGAAGTGGAAGAAGCAACATGAGTCTCTCCTGTACGATAGGGAATTTTTGTACACTTGTCTGCGCGAGGTAACATCTGTTCTCTGGCATTGCTTTTACCTCCATTTTTCAACCTTTAGTTTGGGACGGTGTTGAATCTAGTAGTGGGGAGGAAATGCAGCGCAGTGGTGGAATTTGCTTCCAGACAGGAGGCCGTAGGTCTTTTATACCCAAGTGATGGTTTTGGGCTCTCGCCTTCCCTGCAATGAAGATGCTCTTTTTCGATTGGTAGGAGAATGCCATAAAAGCAGCGTCGGTAGGATCGGTAGGGTACGTGGAAAATCCGCTGAAGGTTTCATGGCCCGCTGGTTTTGCTCCTCATGGCGATTCAGAAGCTGATTCTGCTCTTTCCCCAACAAAGCACCCCAGGCCTCCATCACCCACGGCTCATCAGCCATCAGACGACGTAAGATGATTGCTCGGGTTTTTTCGTTTTACAGATCCTATTACCTCGGCCTGTTGGCCGTACTCGTTTCTTCTGCAGCCTTAATGTTCAGTGGTGGCTGGTAAAACCGTCTTTACCTTTCCTTAGACACCCTTTGAAACCTTCGAGTCTGACATCCTGGCAAAGATGGCACGCTTCGGTTGAATGGAGGCATTTCATCACAAATGTACATATGTATTGCTCAGAACAAGCCCATTATTGAGATGTTTTTTAGTTACCTTTACTGGGTGGGCAAGATGGGTCGCCTCTGTTAGTAACGAGTGTCTTGGTTGGGATTGTAAACTTGTAGGCATTTTCGTGGTGGTTGAACCACGCTGCGGGTGGGTGTCGTCTCTCGAGTGTTGAATATTGCGTATGGTTTATTAGTTGGAGGGATGGTGTCTGTTGAGGTAAGCAGTACTCGCGAAGCGTACCGCCACGACGGTAATCGCGGTAGTTGATGCTTGTCTGTCTACAATGCAACGGTTGCAAAAGTTGAGAGGAGCAAGAATGCCTGCCTTTAAAGTCCCCGGAGTGGCATGCACGGGTGCAGCCTAGACTACGTAACCTACTTTTCTGTGAGTGAGTTCACCGTCCTGTTAGTTCTTTAGCCGCATGCCAAAGTACGTCCGTCTCTCAGTCACTGCCCGTAGATCGATCCTGATGGTGTGATCCTCCCGAGGCGTACATCCAAATTAGCCCGGTCCATTCAGCCTTGCGAGGCTACTCGAGGTTTCATGGTGGTGGCGACAACAGGCAATCCCAGTGTGGAAGTGCAATAACTCAGTATATCTTGGGCCACAGAAGGAGACCTGCTACAAGCGACTGAATCTATGGAGGTCCACAGTAGAAATGCGATCGGAGCCATGTCCACTTTTAACAACTTTTGTTATATTACCTCTGCGCTAGCAGAGAAGTGAGTATGAAGACGTATTTTATAACGTATCAAATTGCACAACCTTCCCCGTCTACATTATCTGATATTATCTTTGAGAGAATTAAGTGACAAGTAACTTGATGTCACATGATTTCATTGGTAGCTTTATGCACGAAGGATTGTCAGCCTTTGAACTACACGCATAGTTTATCAAGAACAAAATTTGGCAGCACTATGGCTGATTAATTTGCAAGGAGGATTTGATTTTGCTTAGTACCCAATCGGCAGGATATACTGTAGCGTCCCGAGGCTTCCTTAAGGCAAAAGAAGGCAAAGTGGCAGGGTGGAATACATATATTCACCGGACAGAGGGAAATAGGCTGCTGGCATGGCCTGGAGGCCAGCCCACGCAGCTAGGGCAATACGGCCACCTCTGTGACCTTGACAGAATCCGGCAGTTCTAACGAACAAAGTACTACAGTAATATTGTAACATTGCCAGCAGCTACATTTCCTTTCTTTATTGAATATATGCATTTTACTCTAATATTTTGTCTTCTTTTACCTTTAAGGGACTCTCTGGATTTTTGATATTAGCGTATTTGTGCATTTTGTTCTGGCGATATCGTACTTGGAAACGCGTATATTTTTGCACCTTTTCCTTAATTGGATGGTATGTTCAGAGAAAAACACTATCACTTTTGCACCAGAATTGAGCCAAAGTGCACTTCAAAATCTTTTAGAAGTAGCATTTACTATTACATCCATCCTTAACATTAGAAATTACCAATTAATTCTGCCAGTGGTTGTAGGAAGTTCAAGAGTGTTGCAGCAGTACTGTTTTCTTATAAATCACAAAAAAATCTTGGTCTAAAAGTAGTTATGGCATCTTGGCAGTACTTTTTTAAGTAACTGTGAGTTAAGTTAAA
Source organism: Taenia hydatigena (assembly GCA_036345935.2). NCBI lineage: Eukaryota > Metazoa > Platyhelminthes > Cestoda > Cyclophyllidea > Taeniidae > Taenia > Taenia hydatigena. The sequence goes on from JADWOT020000008.1 coordinate 13,659,574, forward strand.
CAAGTGTTTGGCTGCACCTCGAAGGGCAAACACTTTACGTGCAGAATTTAAGCATTGTGGCATTGCGTCATCGGCTAGTGGGCGGGTCTGCGCATTTCTCCAGGGTTGCCTTTGGCACTGTATTTGCATTGCTTGGTAAAGTTGGAACTTTTTGTGAGAAAACACGCCTAATTAAGCACCATTTAAATATGTCGCCTAGGTCTGGTTTGTGGTGCTCGACTTATGAAATTTTTAATTAAAACCTTTATGCATAAAAATGTTTTAGTTACATTTAAGCTTGCTAGTATTCCTTTGTACTTTTTGTAATTTGGGCAGAATAAGGCAGTTTTGGCATGATGTGATTTATTTTCGGGTCTTTGTTGCACGTATTGCTTCCGTACGCCCCCAAAATGTTTCTTTTTATGTCGCGAACTTTTTCACAGAAGGATGAGGAAAGGACTTTTGTTCATAATGTTTTGCTACCTCCTAATTGATCTGATGGCTTCGACCCTTATGCTGCCTTGGCTTCCTACTATTATAAAGGAAATGTGTGAAAAGGATGTAAGTGGTCCCTTGATAGTTTTGTTTAGTTTTCTGTCTTTTTGATTTCTTAAACTCTGTGGGTTTGTTGTCTTCTTTAGATGACTTTGGTTGCCATTAGGCGGTTCGTCCATACTAAAATTTTAGGCGTGCGTGAGGGAGCAGAGCTGTCGTCTCGCGACGCATCATTTATTGGCAGTACGTTATCAAAGAAAGTATGACATATGTAATTTTGCTGCTCGCAGGAAGAGTGACTCATTTTATCCCCTCTTTCACAGGCATTTCAAGTTCACTCATGTCTCTGGCTCAGTACGTCTCCTCTTCCACGTCTGGCGCCATGTCTGATTCCCTCGGCCGTAAACCTATTCTCCTCACCCTTCACGTAGGCCTTCATTTTCTTACTGTTGTTGCTGCATTTGCCATTCACTCCTCTCGCCTACTTAATGCAGACTCTGGGTGTCATTTCCTACCTGCTCTGGTCAGCCTCCGGTGCCTCTTTCATTTGGTTCGTGCTGGCTCGCATTCTGAGCGGCATATCACGTGCCAATGTCGGCGTGCTTTCGGCTATGGTTTCGGACGTCTCTGATCGTGAGACACGAACCCGTGGTATGGCGGCCGTCGGTGTTGCATACTCCATTGCCTACCTGGTCGGTCCTCCAGCCAGTGCTTGGCTTCTCGGACGTCTCTTTTTCAACCCTGAGGCCGGTGTCAGCGTTCTTGAACCCCACATTGGTCTGATTGCCGCCTCTCTTGCCGTTCTTGACTACATCTGTCTCTTTTCTTTCCCGGAGACTGCATCTGTACCAGATAAGAACCGTGGTGATGCTAAAGTCAAAAAGGAGGTGAGCCCAAGCACTCCTACCAAATCCGCTTTGGAAGGTATAGCAGGATGGAATTTGCTCTTTTTTGAACTTGAAAAGTGCCGTTCTTTAGTGGTAAATAGGGCCTTGGGGATAGCTGTTCCGACTGGCAATACGTCTTTGGAAAGGTTACCTGCAACCTTTTCCCATACCCTAATTTTAAGCGACGTAATCTATAAATTCGCAAATGCGTGGCTACAATACTTTGTCTTGAAGGGACTGCTGATTATCAATCACCTTATCTGCTGTTTAAACCCTCCAGAGTGCTTCAAGTCGATCATTCTGGCAGTCGCTGAAACTGCTCAATCCCCTGGAACTCTTCCATTTCCGAAACATTGCAGACAAAATTGGTACGTACAGATGTCTTGCAACTGTTCCTTTTTTACCACTGTTGCATCAGGTTTAGTCATGTTCTTTCAAAGTGCTCCATTGTTTTAATGATATAGGTGATTGTAGTTCGACCACCCAGCACCGATTGACACAAATTTTCCCGAATCAATGTAGCAACTACCAAAGTTTAGGTTTTGACCCTTTCGTTTTCAGAGCCTAAGTCGATTATTTGTCATCACAGCCCACAAATGATATGTTCTGTTTAGCGTTATGGTCCTTAATCTGTTTTGTTGGCCCGAACTTAGTCAAGCCGTTTACGACACGACTTGTTGCTGTCAATTTTCAGTAGTTGGTAAAGCATGCCTCGTCTTGCGTGTGGAGCAGTCACAGAACGTGCTGCTCTGAGCAGAGAGTAACGCCTTTTTTGAGCTGGATATAGCATACCGATACCTTTCAGGTTCTTAATTTTGTAATCACTCTGAAATGACTGATAGCTGGGAAATTACAAAGGAAACCTAGCATTCTTTTCACACAGTGATTATTCGCTTCTCGCGCTTCGTGATTAAACTCTGGCATCATTTGCGATGTGTTTTGCTCACTTCCCCTTCAGTGCAAGCGAAATTGCAGCAAATGGCACAAGTGTTCTTCCTTAACATGCTTCTCTTCTCCGGCCTTGAGTGCTCTCTTCTATTTCTTGCTCAACTTCGATTCGGTTATACTGGGTGAGTTATGCATTTGACCTCATCCAAGTTTGATCAACCGGCACTATTTACAGTTAAATTCGGTGACTCGAAAGTATTGTCAGTTAAACAAGGTGAATTTCGACTAGATAATTTGTTTGTATCGTCTTGTCTTTTACCTACCGACTGTAAAATCACCATCTATACATATTTCTCTGGACTCTAACTCATCCTTCCAGTTGGAGGCGACGATATTCATTTGCAAACTACAATGACACCGTTTTACTAGGGATGTACTACCTAAAGAAGTAAAATGTAAAAACCGCGATGCTGGTTCGGCGAGGTGATGGTACCAAATATAAAATCACTTCTGGTTAGTGTGGTGGCAATCAGGAATGTCATCAATCAGGCTTTCACTGAGAAAATTAGCCTACAAATTTTCAATTACCTCTCATTGATGACAGATTTTAAATCTCAATATATTTTAGTCGAGACCAGGGACGAATCTTCCTAACCACTGGGATAACTATGATTATCATCCAAAGTGAGTGGTCAGCGTGCTGCGCGAATACAGTATCACAGTGTATATTTGTTTACCTGCAACTGTCTCCATTAATGTTAGGTGGTTTCGTGAAACGCTTCAAGGGTGGCCGCGAGGCTAAAACGGCCTGCTGGGTAAGTTGGCATTGTGGTGAAAATGTTTCAAATATTCGTGATTTCGGATAATCCGGTGTTCCTCTCCTTCAGGCGATGGTTATTCAAGCTCTGGCCTATCTTGTCCTCGGTTTTTCGAACAGCGAGTTACTCTTCTACTTAGGCCTGGTCTTCTTCAGCTTTGCCTCTGGCTCCTTCGTCCCCGCCTTCAACGGTCTCGCCTCACTCTCTGTAGGACCTCAACAACAGGTGATTTTCTTAGTCTACCCTCCAGACTTTCAATCCACCACATATTACGATCTCTTTCTTCTACAGGGTCAGACAATGGGCACCTTCCGTTCTCTAGGTGGTCTGGCACGTTCCGTAGGGCCCAGTCTGATTGGTGGATTGATGTGGCTGGTCGGTCCTTCCGTTGCCTTTGCTCTCGGGGCTCTTGCTACCTTCCTCGTTAGCGTCCTCTTCCAACGCATTCCCAGCCTCAACGCCATCACAACTAATACTCCTGCCCATGCTTCTGCATCCCGAGTCAAATCCTCCTAAACCTGTTATTGTCCGCCCTCCACTTGGCCTTTGGTGTTCTCTGTGATTATGAGTAACAATGTAAAGGCTTCTGTTCCATCTGGAGCTTGCCGCTCATTAAAATTAATCCCGGTGTTTTTTAATCCCACTCAACTGCCTACTCTAGATATCACTGCTAATCTCCGTCGTGACACCGATATGTATTAATTCGTTTCCTTGTAACCTGACCTATGGAATCGTTCTTCTGGGCCACACTACAAGGAATTTTGTTACTCAGTTTACAGGAAGAAAGCTCTGTTTCCAGCTTTGGTGATTACTGTGATAGATCGGAAGCGCCCGTTTTACTCTTTCACAAGCAGAGGAAGAGAATGGTAAGCCCATTTTCTGGGAACCGAACCTCCTTTTCCTTTCCTATTTAAGGTCACTACTTAAGCATATATGAAAGCCTACCACCGACATTGCTAATTGATGTGCATAAGAGCTAGAAGGATGAGCAACGCATAAATGGTTTGGAGGTCTGTGACGCATCGTTTTCTGTAGAAGTGAGTGGACACAAAACTCCTCTTTATTAGGAATTTCATTACTGAATAGAACAGCCCAGAGTAAGGATGCCAACTACAGATAGGTCGTTGCGCTTCGTTGGAAGCATGGGAATATTGCATTCCGCTTGCGTACGTGCAGCCCATTTTGAAGAATAATGCAAAAAGGGAATCTACTGCTAGTTCAGTGACTTTCTTCGCTTCGTTCGAACTGATCCATTGTATGGACAGTCTTTATGGTCTTTATAGTAACGAGGTCACAAGAGTAAGTACGCACAGGCTTTGAATTCCGAATCTATAGAACGCATTGTTTGCTGAAGAAAAAACAGCCACCCTCATTCCCGTCCTTAGCATCTAGGCGCGGCTTCATCAAATGGGGCTTTTGCGCAAAAAATCAGATTATCCATGTCGATTATTAATGCCATTCTTTCTTCCCCAAGCGCTAAACAGCAAGTCTGATGAGAAATCTTCATCATTTTGGAACCCGATCAAACACAACTCCTAATGTAGACAAGCTCGAATCCCGCCCACCGATTTGGCACGACCGACATCTGATTACACGGGGAGTAGCAATGATGGTGGATGCCGTCTTGATGGGTCATGGTATATTCACGTTTTGTAAAGTATACTCATAAATGGTGGCATATGATTGGCAGGTGTCTACAGGCTCCCAGAAATCATTGCAACTAGTCATACCAATACTTCTTGCCTGTCAGATGCTTGAGTGTTGCGTTATTGATCAAGGAATCGACATACTCGATCGATCTAGGACCTCAAGAACCTCGACAGTAGCCACTTCATCCGCTACTAGTAAAAGAAAAAACTTCTTTAGCTGTCACTTTTCAAATCGGTTCCGGAGTTGCTACTTCATTCACAGTGTTTGGACACTCAGAGTTATCTGCTTATACCATGTCATCCCTTCATCCCCAATCGCATAAGACTTTGTTCCGGTAGTGATCCAATTCTCTTATGCCTTTTTCTCGCCATTTGACCAGGCGATGTCTTGTTCTCACTGGGTCCATTTCACGTACAAAGCCCGATACAACTTTGCTACAGGAAGGCACTTTTAGTGTTGGATCGATGAAACAAACCAAAATCTACCACAGTGACTATTGACTTGCATACCCACTCTTTGACCCTCCCCCTTAAGAAATCAAACAAACACCAAGCATCCCAAGAATTGAGTATCCCATTATTTCACTCCTGCAGCAAATAAAACGCGGTGCCTTTTTCGAGGCAGTGTGGCTTTCAACGACTAATGTCCCCATGCCTGGGAAGTTCTATCAAGTCATCCTGATAATGCCGTCCGCTATCCCTTCTTTTAGGGCAAGTAAGGCTATCGGTACCAAAAAAGGTTGTTTTTTATTCTGTTCATCATCCAACTAGGATTCAATTGTATCATGAGCATCCACAAGTCATCTCATTCCTTTATTTGCCCGCAATGCCAGGCTTTTAAAATCTCGCAATCCATTATTTGAAACAACACGTCAGCTAGTAACCAAAGAATTCACTTTTTTCATTCGCATTTGTCGAAACATGTCCCGGTCACGATCCAACCCATGCTGTCAAAGATGTTACCCACCTAGACTAGGCTTGAGGTTGGGATGGATGTTAAAAGTGGACATGGCTCCGATCGCATTTCGACTGTGGACCTCCATAGATTCAGTCGCTTGTAGCAGGTCTCCTTCTGTGGCCCAAGATATACTGAGTTATTGCACTTCCACACTGGGATTGCTTGTTGTCGCCACCACCATGAAACCTCGAGTAGCCTCGCAAGGCTGAATGGACCGGGCTAATTTGGATGTACGCCTCGGGAGGATCACACCATCAGGATCGATCTACGGGCAGTGACTGAGAGACGGACGTACTTTGGCATGCGGCTAAAGAACTAACAGGACGGTGAACTCACTCACAGAAAAGTAGGTTACGTAGTCTAGGCTGCACCCGTGCATGCCACTCCGGGGACTTTAAAGGCAGGCATTCTTGCTCCTCTCAACTTTTGCAACCGTTGCATTGTAGACAGACAAGCATCAACTACCGCGATTACCGTCGTGGCGGTACGCTTCGCGAGTACTGCTTACCTCAACAGACACCATCCCTCCAACTAATAAACCATACGCAATATTCAACACTCGAGAGACGACACCCACCCGCAGCGTGGTTCAACCACCACGAAAATGCCTACAAGTTTACAATCCCAACCAAGACACTCGTTACTAACAGAGGCGACCCATCTTGCCCACCCAGTAAAGGTAACTAAAAAACATCTCAATAATGGGCTTGTTCTGAGCAATACATATGTACATTTGTGATGAAATGCCTCCATTCAACCGAAGCGTGCCATCTTTGCCAGGATGTCAGACTCGAAGGTTTCAAAGGGTGTCTAAGGAAAGGTAAAGACGGTTTTACCAGCCACCACTGAACATTAAGGCTGCAGAAGAAACGAGTACGGCCAACAGGCCGAGGTAATAGGATCTGTAAAACGAAAAAACCCGAGCAATCATCTTACGTCGTCTGATGGCTGATGAGCCGTGGGTGATGGAGGCCTGGGGTGCTTTGTTGGGGAAAGAGCAGAATCAGCTTCTGAATCGCCATGAGGAGCAAAACCAGCGGGCCATGAAACCTTCAGCGGATTTTCCACGTACCCTACCGATCCTACCGACGCTGCTTTTATGGCATTCTCCTACCAATCGAAAAAGAGCATCTTCATTGCAGGGAAGGCGAGAGCCCAAAACCATCACTTGGGTATAAAAGACCTACGGCCTCCTGTCTGGAAGCAAATTCCACCACTGCGCTGCATTTCCTCCCCACTACTAGATTCAACACCGTCCCAAACTAAAGGTTGAAAAATGGAGGTAAAAGCAATGCCAGAGAACAGATGTTACCTCGCGCAGACAAGTGTACAAAAATTCCCTATCGTACAGGAGAGACTCATGTTGCTTCTTCCACTTCACCTAAAAATATGATTAAAACAAGTGAGCATGCATGTTTCGCACAAAGGTAGACGTCTTATGTGATAGACATTTTGAAAGTAAGTAGTTCCGAGGTATGAACACGATTCAAAGTTGACTAGCCTTACCCTAACGATAACATGATCACCAGATGTTTTCGAAGCAGCTCTAGCGCCATCCAAATGTTCCCGCTGAGCAGCACAAACAGCAGCCTCGCGTGAGGCCTCCCAATCCTTTCTGAGTCGTTCGGCAACTCTGTCCCTTTCGGCCATTCTGTTGGCCTCCTTGCGTCGTGCAGCAGCCTCCCTTTCCCTTGCCTCAAGAACTACATACAAACGGCGATAGAATAACTGAATACAAATTAATATCGAGCAAAAAGGCCCGCAATACCTTCTTTTAGGCGACGACGCTCATCATCGAGTTGAGCATGCCTTTTCGCAGCGGCGATCTTGGCTTTAATTCTTAGGTCATACTGACTCTGCACGCGTCAAATCAGCAAACAACTCACCTTTAGAGTAGGATTCTGGAGAATGTCGTAATACTCCTTGAGTTTCTGGAACTTTTCCTCTGAGAAAGTGGAGTCAAACACGCGGTAACATACTTGCTAGTGGATCGCTTTTATTTTTGTCAGGGTGCAACTCCTTCGCCTTAATCTTGTAGGCCCTTTTAATCTCCTTTGCGGAACTCTCAAAAGAGATCCCAAGGTACTCATAAAGGTCGATCTCCACCTCGTGGGCCATCAAAGTAGCAAACAAAGCGCACACATTTAACCAATAATCTTTGAGGCAAACTTATTCAGTTATTAGATAGTTACAAATCCAAGAGCTCTGCTAATTGCTAAAGTATAGCAGCTACGATTACAAACGGTCAAAAATAATGGTGCGTAGCAAATTTAGACTTAACTGTTTGTCGAACTACAACGTGTAGTTTCAATGGTAAACATAATTATGCCTTTATAAGTCACAATTCTCACAAATTTTTTCCGGAAAGCTTTGGTATCCACAGAAAACAAGAAATATATCAGCAAGCGATAATGTCATTTAGCAACAAGCGGAGTCAGCAGCTACCTGTGATAGCATAATTGACGAGAATTTCCATTTAGCCCTTTGATTTTCACACTGTGCAATGTCGAAGAAAAATGAAGCCACATGAGTTGTTACCTTCTGCTTCGCACAGTGCGCTTGTTTGGTGGCAATTTGAGTCAGCCCTTTCCTCGTATCGTTGTTGTGGCGTCTCGAGCACCGGTTCCTCAGGATGGATGAGGCCCTTTGGAATTTCCTTTCTAGCATGCAAAGCCGGCTATTCATTTTTTACAAGGAAGGAAAATTGACCGATGTGACATGGATCGTTGGTGCAGAGAGTGGTGAAGAGGAATACATCGATGCACATTCCTCAATCTGTGCTTTGTCCTCCCGTCTCAAGGAGCTGATGTTGGCTCACTCAAAAGGCCAACTGAAAAGTCGTATTAGAATTCCGCCATCTCTTACATCGTCTCCATCCGATCTTCGAAGTCTGTTGCACCTGGCGTACACAGGAAGCTTTGAAGAGGACCGTTCACTGGACGAGTATTTTCGTCTATGCGAATTATTTGACATGCCACTTGGGATCGATGTCTGCTTGCGTGGGTTGAACAAACTCTTAACTGAGTTGCTACTTCGTCCTAACGTTGATGATGAAACGCAAAATGGCTTGAGAGATTTCTTCGTCCATTTCCTCGATAATTCCAAAATGAAGTCGGTTCATCGAGTTATGCTGGATTTCTTTAGGATGTATCCCCTTATTTTTGATAGTAAGTCAATTTTCTGTGGATGTTGTATTTGGGAAAACAACTAGTGAATCACTTGCCGGTCTTCACATTTTTACGCATTGTGCTGACTGCAGCACGATTTCAGTATCTTGCTAACAGTGCTATTTTCCTAGCCGAGTTATGTCTTTCAAAAGTACCCATTGAATGGGTTGTGGAAATTCTCGAGAGGGGTCAGCTCTGGATGCAACATCCAGATGGATTTATCTACTTTGGTGAAAAGTATATGAGCAAAGTGACCCAGGTACAGTCGGTATTACTTTTTTCAACCCTCCAACAAGTTCGTCGAGCGTCTGTACATGGCTCATAACACGGAGCCCAAGGAAGTGAAGGTCGCCACGACTGATTCAATGTTTGGTATGGGGTCTGCTTCCCCTTTAGATCACGGTCTTAGCTCCTCTTCATGTTTCAACCTTTGTATCCCCCGCCTTCGGCTACCATGCCATATATGCCGTCAACTACAAGTGAGTTAATGCTTTACGATCACGTCCTGCTAAAAAGCTACTCCGAACTCGAAGGGGGGCATCGGACACATGATAATTACCCGCCAAATGAGTGGAAGATCGCAGCGCTCACTGGCTACATCACAAGAAACTGGGACGAGCGACACGTGCTGGCAGGTACCCAGGCCGTCACTTATCACGCTTTCCCGTAGGGCTTGACGTCACCTACAGGAATTTGGAGACAGGAATAGAAGAGACCGTGGAGTGGGGGCGCTACAAAGAAGAGCACTACACAGTGTAAGCAACCACTCCGCATTAAACCGTTTCTCTGTGTAGGCAGACGGTGTTTGTCCCCGAAGACGACGTTATAACTGGCTTCGAGATCAACCACGGATGGCTAATTGATCACATAACCTTCACAACCCGTGGAGGCGTGCGTCTCAATCAACTGGGCAGCTCTGACGGTGGAAATAGGACAGTCTTCGATGTCTCCAACTTTTCGAGCGGAAACGCGCACGAGTGGACCGACGGAGAACGGACTGGGAGAAGCGACCGTGACGATGTGGTCGTGTCACTGCATGGGATTTCGTACAAAGAAATCTCGTCACATAGGCAAATCTTGTGGAACGAAGTTGTATTTCACTTCGCCAGTGTTGACAGATCACTTGTGGAAGCCCTGAATCCGGGGCAGGGATCAACTGTCCATCTGATGCTCAAGAACAAGCAGTTCCTCGTCTGATACTGCAACAAATCACCCGCCACCCAGTTTTGTACCTTCGACTTGTCTACACCGTACAAATATCTGACCTTTCTTCTTACCTTTTTTACGTAAAATAATTTAGTTCTCTTACATTTATGGCAGGAATCGCTAGAGCAACGTTTTTAATAGTTTTCTAATTACACTTACGGCTTTAGATCAATTGGCCTTTGATGTTATACTGATGGAAACACGGGGAGGTAGCGGAGCACACATTGAAGATAACTATGATGATGCTTTGCAATGAGTGGTACTGGAGTAGGCTGATGTTACATCCTACTACGGCACTGAGAGACCTGGCAGTTGTGTTTTACTGAGGTGGAAATAATTCCAACTTGGTAGTACAGATAATTTACTTCAAGTTTGAACGTAACAAGTGCATTAAGAAATGCATTCAAGTCCAAACCTGTCCACTTTTTATCGGCCACAAGCACATTCCACCTTTTTAAAACCCATAGCCTTAAATTATGAAGTTAGACGTGCTGAATTGTTTTGGATGATAGTGGACTCTGTGGTTGGCGAATCTGTAGATCGCTCTTCTCGCTACAATCGGCTCCTTCTTTAACTTCAGTATTGCGGCGATTCACTCACCATGCCAACACATTCCCACGGCGACTGAACGGATGCATCATTGAATGTAATCAAATGTGAGGTCAATATGAACAACGTCATGACAGTTTCTATGGTCGGATCGGTTTCAATTAATCTTGTCTTTTTTAAAAAGTTCTCGAGAAGTTGAATGTTTCACGAGTTGATGGAATTCCAGTGGGGCTCATGGTGATTGCCTCTCACGGTACCTGCATAATTGACTGTGTCCATACATTTCCTGGCCTGGTAACTCAGCAAAAGCAATACAAATTACTATCAGACTGCATCCGACGCTAGTAAGTCATATTTGGCTTTAACCAGTGGAAGTGCAGGTTGCACGTCAAACAGACTCGCCTCCACTCGCCCAACTCCCATCAACCCGTCGTTTTACTTTTGTTTTGCTCATTTTGTGGTGGTCTGGGTAGAAAAGGCGTCTGAGCAGTTAAGTATTTCCACCCTCGAAGGCACTCAAACGAGGTGTGTCTACAGGGTCATCATCCACCTCCCTCCTCCCCGGCCATGTCCTCCATCCAGGGCGCACCGTCGACAAATAAGTGTCAGCAGGTGGACGCGGATGACTTGATTTTCGAGGACTTTGCACGTCTTCGTCTGATGCAACAGCAACAGCAGCAAAGTCAACTACAAGGTCAATGGACTGCTCCGTGAATCGCACACTCCGGCTCTTACTCCTAGTCCTTCGCACTGCACTACCTCAAGGAGATCACAACGACACCAAGGGTGCTGCGTTTTGCATAGCTTTCTCTCCTGTGTACATAATGCCAAACTCTCCTCCTCCTCCTCTTCCCCCCTCCTTCTCCCCGCCACCCTTACACAACCTACCTTTCTACCTACCTACTTACCTACCTGTCTGTGTCCCTACTACTGATGTCGATGGAGGAAGTAGTGACAGTGTCATTATTTGATGGAGGATGTGGTGGCTGAGATTGCTGAAAGTAATTTGACTCTGATCAATCACCACCGGTTTGTATATCAACACTTGCAGAACCACCACCTTCCTTTGATGATGAAGAATCGGAGAGTGATACTAGCAAGTGGATTTTAGATGAGCGCTTCTTGAGCCATCATTCGTGCTTGGTGTTAACGGCAAAACAAATTTCTTGCAATTCCGTCGACGAAACGGAAGTAGCGGAAACTACCAAACAAATGTACGGCATAGACCATGCTAAGGTAGACGTCAGTAGGGTTCAAAACCAACTATTTCTTTATTCCGTCTAAGCTGTGGTAGTGCGTATGGCGGTTTGGAGTGTTTGCTGGTTTATGTGGTTAGCATACCTTTCTTCAATGGAATAATCCAAACTATCCATCACCTCGCCAAGCCTAACCTCACTTTATGCCTGTAGCCAACCGTAGCAATTGTCAACTTACAGCCAAGATCTCCCTACTCCTCAGGGCTCGATACAACAAGGAAATGAGTACAAAGAACTTCTTCTCCTGAAAATCGAGCTTGCACTTAGCAAACCATTAACATAGGGCAAACCATATCGTCCTACTGCAATGCAAAAGGAGTAGAGAGGAGGAGCAAGTTGCCTCACCTTATCTTCCCTGGTCTATTCATAATGTTTCTTTATGTGCTCATCGCATTTCCCTAATACTAAGCGAATGCATGATCACAGGGGGTAGAAGTGGCGCAGTCGGGCTTGTCTTTTTCCCTTACGCGAGCCAGATTCCCAATAAACTATTCTCGTTGGGAAATGATTTAGTTGAAGATTGCGGCTTGGATTATTTCAGACACTAAAAGTCTTCTAAAAGTGTTCAATTATTTACTCCCTTTCCTAACAATTACTTGAACTTATTTGATTATCCCATAAATTTATGAAACTATGCGGTCTGAGAGATCTTGCATGTGGTTTCCCATGGTATTCAGCGAAATTTAAAAATATATTTAATGAAACAAGTTACTCTGCAGTTAGCGGTTAAGTCGCAAATTTCGCAACACTTTCGTTTGCAGATACAAAAGCCCCGATCGACGCGGCTCAGACGTCAGAGTGAGTGGTGACTTCGGTGATACCTAAGAAAGCGCAATATGATTTTCGGATTTAAGAGGCTGAGGAAGAGGAGATGAAGGTGGCAAATCCCTGGAAGTGGAATATGTTGTCGCCGTCGATGCCTTAAAATTGAGGAGCACTTGATTAGCCATTAAGTTGGCACTGACACTGAGCCCTGTGGGGAAGACTTCGAAGGAGAATCCATCAAAGGGAAAAAATTGAGGAATGCACGAAGATTAACTTCCTTATCCCTCATGACTTGCCTCTTAATCTTCTTAGTAAGGAGATTCTGCTATCATAGTATGCGAGCAGCCTGGTTAGGTGACGTTTTGGACGAGAGGGGATGGGAGAAAATCAGGGAGAGAAAAGGGAAGGGTGAGTAAGAAGGTAAAACCACTATCCTCTATCCATTCCTCAACACGGTCGGATTTACTGTCGTCAACACCTTCCAATGCAAACAGGCTTTTCCTTACTCAGCCGCTCACTCTCTTCGCAACCCAAACCATAATGGGACGATTTCAGACCTCTGAAATCAGTCCCTCAGCAAAAAGTCTAATAACCCTAGTCAAGACAATTGAGTGGAACCGCTCAAAGGTGGAATACGTTCAACAGTATGGGTTTCTAGGTTAATAATGAGGAGTAAAGTTTGGCAGTAGGAGTTGCAAAAACGTAACAAGAAGGATAGGTTATAAGAGATAAGTGCAGTTGCATAAGAAGGATGTAAGCTCTAGTGGTTTAGTCAGTGTACAATGGTTCCCAACATTATTTGACCTTAATCACTTTTACTCCTCAATTTTCAACCTTCAGTTAGAATCCTGGACACATTCAAACCTCGAAATGGACACTTTTCTTGGCTTTGAGGCTCATTTAAACGTAGAACAAGCAGTGGTTAAGTAGTAAAATGAACTTGTCGAGAGTAAGGACTTCACTCTTTAAGTTCCACCTGTTTAACGAAGTCTTCATTAAAGGATCCCTTATTCCTTGACAGAATCCTGTGGTTTGCATTTTTCAGCGCAATCCCTCTGATAAAATCATAAAATTAATCTCAAGGTAGGCAAGAGCTCAGTAATTTTTAGAAAACGAAGCCTTTTGTAGATTTTATTTTAAATGTTCTGATGGATGTGACTTCTGTGCTGATCCCAGTAGAAGTCAACATCCAAAAGCACCACTATTTCGTAGATATAGGTAATTTAACTTTAAAGTGGTTCTTAACAGTGATTTGATTCTACCAAGGATTTTGACTCATATACAATGAACTTTTTCAGGTCGAACAATGCCATCACACAATATACCATTGAAAACAGAGAGGAGCTAAGAACATGAAAGGTGCACAATGGGATTAGCTGGTGAGATTGTGAGGAGAAAGTGAAGTGCTTTTTCTTTTTGAGAAACGAACATGGCTGACCATAAAATAGATTTTTTGCTTCTCAAACAAATTTTCTGGAGGCAGGAGATTTGCGTTTGATGATGGGAAAGGATTCCACCTTAAAAGGGTAGCATAGGTATAACAACGCTTTCATTTATTAAAAGCTACTTAAAAGTTTTAAGTAGCACTTCTGAGCACGGAAACAATGACGCCCATGCAAGCGATTATTAAAAGTTAGTGTTTTGGGGCAAATAATAGGTTAATTTAAGCCAATCTTCGATGTACAATGAGCGTTATATGTTATGTGGCGCAAAAGGTCATTAATTTAAAAATGGACTTGAGTCTACCTACCTTTGTCTGTCGTTTTAGCGTTCTGCCCTTCTAGTGCACAGTCAGCAGAACTAGAGTATGGATGGTTTTTATACTCAAGGCCAATCTCTATTTTTGCAAAGTAATTTTAGGCATACCTATTCGCTACCTTCTTGGCGGTGAACGAGGCCAGCCTGTCAACTGAACAGCTCAGTCAATTCGGCTTCATGAGCTAAGATTACTTACGGGGGTGAATTTATGATCCCCACAGGCGCAAGCTTCCAAAAATACCGTATCATCCGAGCTTTTGATAAACTCTCACTGTGGAATGGCAGATAAAGGGATGGAATTAAGAAGTAATTGACAAAAGAATTAATACTGCGTAAGTTTAAGGAGACTTATACTGACTTTCACCAGCAGATCAAGTCTATGCGTTCACATTTACTTTTGCAAAGTTTGTTGTAATTTACACGAGTGAAATTCACAGGAATCCGCTCTGTTGGAAGATATGCAAACTGGTACATAGAAGGACTAGGTACATCGATAGCAGATGTTAAGTAAATAAGCAATAAATATCAAAATTAGTTTCTAGCAGTTCTTCATGATACAGAGTGAATAACTGCATAAGGCGCCTTGTTAGGAGGATAATTGACACTGTCGTTTCCATTACCCTACAGCCGCCAATACACAGTACCTGCTCACTGAACACATCCTGGCCCTGCCGGTGGCTAATAAACTGTCCGCCATTCGTCCTCACGTTCTGTTACCTCAAACACTTGGTTTCTTTATCAAGAAGAAAAACGTTTACTCGATCAATCGGATCTCGAACGGCGGATAAAACTCGGTGGTGATTGTATGACCATTAACGAGTGAACGACTCCTGGTGAATGCTTGCATTTATGGTCCAAGAAAAGTGCAAAAAAAGCACGGTCTTTTGAAAATGACAGATGAGTTATGGCCTATGAAATGGGATGATGAACTAGATGGGGATAAGTTTGAACGTGCCCTTCCACTTAATGAACTTCGGAATGCACAGGCATATGAGCTAGCAATTGAACAGGTTGATCAGCTCTGCCTGCTCCTAAGGAAATGTTGCGCCGCTTAGAGTAGATAGATCCCAGTCGCAATACCTGTTTGGTCTTGGGCGAGAAACCAGTTGTTCTTCATTTCCCCATGCACGCACAAACACAAAGCACGCGTGATCTTCTGGTGCGTATTTTATGCGTGTAAAATAAGTACTGAGTGAAACCTTTGAGAATGACTAGCGACATGCATGTTTGCTTAACGAGCATTGTAACACAGATGAGCAGCAGCCATTTATTAGCAAAAGCCAGTCAGTCAACAAACATTTCAAAATGCACCGAGCATTTTTATTAACAAAAGTGCAAGAAGGAACAAGTAAGTTGTTTTCCCGAGGTTTGTTGCTACATAGCACGCTACACTCATTTCCATAGTAGCTTCCACCAAGATTTTCATTTCTTAGATGGTTACTGCATGCTGCTAATGAAGTGATTATGCTCCTACTGTCCCTGACCCTTTCCTTCGGGTCCACATTCACGTCTTATAGAGCGTGGACGGAAGCATGCTGAGGGAGATCACCGAAAACGAGAACAGCATGATTAAGAAAGTCAAGAGTATGTATATTTACGTGGCTTAGGGGAAGTTTCAGTCTTGCGGCTTCATTTTTTATACCTGATCTTGGGGAAAATTCCTGCTGAAATTAAATGATCCTATTGAGTGCATCAGTTAGAACTTATTATAGAGTCCCGAGACTTCAAAAAAGACAAAAGAAGAGAGCTACTGGCATGATCTCGATGGCATACCACCCAGCTAAAGTACAGTCGTGGAACCTTAAATACCGCGAAGCCAAAACGGGAAGTTAAGCTAACAATTAACGTGCTATATAGCCTTTTCTTATTTTGATCATTGTCCCTAGGTTCTGGTGCTGTAAAGAAAAGCACCCCAGAACCAATCACACTGGCCGTTGAATTCGCGTGCAGACGGGAAGATATTCGGATCCAGTTTAATTGCCTTTATGACTTGATTACCATTCTCTCCTCAAATAAAACTATCTTCTGGTTTGTTTTTTAACCAAAATGCTGTAGGCAATCGGCAACCTCCAGTTTTGCCAAGACTTAGTGGTGGTTTAGAGCTATTAGGGGCTGAAAATCCCACTGCACTTTTATACGACGTTAAAGCTTATTATCTCTGGAAAGAAGTTATAAAGTGCGTGACCAAAAGCGATCCTCTCATCTGTACCCAAGAGAGCTAGGTGATCAGAAACTCTTGTTCTGTTTGGAGTGTAGGTTGCTACAACGACTCTTGAAACCCAAGGGAACGGGTAGAGGAAACGCATTTGTTGGGACGCGGACATTATAGAGCACACAAATGGGTCAGTCGGTGCGGTGCTCAACTCCTATCACAAAGTCATTTCATCACGTCGTAACTTAGAAAGACTGGCAAGCCAGTACCATGGCTGGCAGTTTGCGAATAAAATGTCGACAATTTGTAGGCATTCAGACTCAAACTCACAAATCTGGTAGCTGGTTCATTCAATTCCCATACTGAATTCGCATTTTAGAAAACAGAATATTCCTAGCGCTTTCTCGCCTACAAATCATTAAAGTAATTTTTTACATTTTTAAGGCATTTTATAAAACATTTGTATCATAGTTTTTAAGACACCTTTAAGATGATCCAGTGTGGCAAATGCACTCACCGCATGATCCGTGGCAGTAGAGAAGCGTCCTTGATATATTTTGTTAGGGATGTGCATACTGAGGCTAGCAATCTAGTAAGTAGCGCCGTCACCTCAGCTCAAATGCCAGTTTATGCGCTGTTTTGCCTAGATAATGCGCTGTCAGTGTATCCAATTGGCAATAACAGTCTGATGAGGCATCAGCTCGAGCTCCTACAGACCGTATGAGGCATGGATGCTGGAATTCCTCCCTTTTGGAGTGGTGGCCGCACTGCCGCTGTAGTGGATCAGCAAGGGTGAAATATCTGTTAATCGGAAAAGTTTAAGCGATGCATTCTTCCGCTTTCGTGAACAAGTTCCTTTTAAAGCTCTCCTTGCCACGATTTTAATCAGTCAGACCTTCGATGAAAGAATTTTACAGACTATCATCAAGGAAGTGAAGGAGGTTTGTGAGTTTTCGAATTTTTCTCTAATGTGGCTGCATAAAGGACCAAACGTGATCTTTCACAAAATATGCGGTACTCTAGACCGGAAGCCATTATTTAAATCGGCAGGTAACATCAGTAATGAAGTAGTGAGCAAAGAGACTTTTGCTCCTAAAGGGGACTGCGAGGCTTATAGGGCAGTAAGGGAAGACGCTCTGCCGATTAGCTGCAGGACTGGCAATGCTTCAAAGCCTGCCAGCTGTTTGTTTGTCAGCGACAATCACGACCACAGTGGCTTCACCTCACAGTCTGCGTGGTCATCTCTGTGCGCATTAGCTGATCTTGGACGTCTTGTCAACGCCAGGTGAAGTCTTCCTGTCTCGAAGGCACTGTGCTTAGTTAGAGAGGCTTGATAAGTCAGTTGTTGTAGTAGAAGACTATGCTGAAGTGCATTCTCTCGCCTTTTGAACTCAGAAATCCCAATTAAGCCTAAATGGCCTTGGTTAATTGGCGATTCTGCTATGGACAGGAAAGAGCAGTAAAGAACTTTATAAACTTGTAATCCCTCTATTTGCTCGAATCGAGTTATCAAATTATTTACTTTTTATAATAAAAGGTCCTTCCTCTTTTAGTTATTCGTGTTATCATTGCACGAAGTATGATATGCAAATGACGGACACAAATGTGCAGATGAGGCGTGTGTGACGCGACTTGCCCGATGAAGTACTAGGCCCACCAGTCTACCGTCAGTCAAAATGTCTACTTTTGTCCGTTGGAGTTTGGGTTGAACTAATGGAAGTGCCCACCCCAGCAACTGACCATTGATTAATCCCTTTTCCGAACTGGGGATTTATGGTGGGATATTAGACTTCGCATTCAAGAACGTAAATACTGCCAAACTAAAGAGCTTTAATTCCAAATTTCTCTTTGTTTTGCAAATCTTAGCTCATTTTTAGTTTTTCTCTGAGAAGAGGCCTATGATTTCTTAATATGTACTTCAAAACATCAGTAAAGCGTATTTCACCATACCATTAAGCCTGTTCTCTCATAGAAACCGATCACGATAATTTCAACATCGTGCCATCAAAAATTTCACCAAAACACACAAATCCAAACGATATACTTCAATGTGTGCTTAGATCTGCTTGAAAACACCTTTTGGGTGACAAGTGGGGAGAGGGATGCAATCAAGTAGCTGAGAAGACGCCATCGAGATGTTGAAGGAAAAGAGAAACTCCGATTCCTTTGTAAAACTTGGCTCATTTGTGAGGTCCCGCATTATTCTCTAGGATCTCTCATTATGTGGCAAGAAATAAAGTTCCTTAGTCGGTGCTTTTTAAGCACAAACTTATTTCTGGCATAGAATCAAGCCTTACAATTGAACAAGCCGTTCCTTAACGGAAGAAGCCAAGACTTACATGTGAAGGTGAAGATATTCCTGGTTCCCCCGGAACCGAAACCACAAGGAAAAAGCGAAAAGTGTCTAGCCGAAATGGGGTTGGGATGATGGGTGAGAAAGAAGCAACACAGGGTTAACTTTTTCGAGCTGAGGCATTTTCGCCTTATTTTACCTTTAAGCAATATTTTCTGTCAATGAATAAAAGTTATGGTTAGTGAGTAGCTGCTCATGCTCTTGATAGAAGTGTTAAAAGAAAATGAATCCAATTAACTTGCAATAAATTCAAGGCGTTAAAACGTTTCGAGAAATGCTCATTTCTAAGGTTTTATTTGGGATGTCATCGATAATGAGGTAGACTTTCATGAATACATACTTTGTTCACTAGAATTAGCTGTCATACTATTATTACATGGTGCTATGCGCGCAAACTTGGGTTTTGCCGATGGGAGGAGGCTTCGACGTCTTTTTGCCGACGCGGATGGGTAAGTAACGAGCTGCGTTATGGACGTACGCAGCAGTTAGCTAACAAGGTGGAGACTGTTGAGGACACGAGGTGAATTTTATTCTAGCTTTTAGTTGGCCTTAAACACTGGCCGACTTCGAAGGACGTCTATCTGTGGTATTACCTAATCCGGAGAAATTGAACAATGTCACAATTTTCTAGAATACCCGGGAATCGACCAAGACAACGTGACTGTTGTTGGGATTGCCTTCAGCTCCAGAAGGCGTTCTTGCTGCATACTTAATCTCAAAAAAGTTAAACGGCGTAAGAAGGTGAAAGCAGCTTTGTTGCAGAATGAGGAGGCCACTACCAGCATAGTGGGGATCAATCGTGGCAAATCACAACAAAAGACCAGAAAAGCATTCTAAGGTAACAGAATTGAAGATTGGTACATGTTTGGTTGCTGTTGTCCCTAATTTGAACTATAAAAATGACAGATGGCTTTGTTCTTGTGTAATGCTTTCCTCGTTGAGATGACCAATGATCTGATTCTTTTCCAATGAGACTCAAGTTTCCTGGGAGCCAAGATATTCCACCTCGAAACGAACAAAGTGACCCTAGCAACCTTAAGGGACTATAATCAGGCAGATGCTTGCAAACATTCCAACACTGCATATAGTTTTTACAATGACCCTAAAAGCAGAAAAGATTGATCTAACTATTTATGCTTTGGGCTGGTCACTTGCACGGACCTTTGAGTCGCCGTAGTTTGTACTTTGCTAGGTAACCGTAGCAGTAGCATCTCAACTTTTCCGTACCTTAGTAATGGATATTCTTCCGCAGCACTTCGACTTGTTACGACTTCAAGGAAGACTCAGAGCACTAAACTACAAACACTGGGTTAATCCTATTCTAACAGGACAAGCTGGTTGTGAAGTCTGTCTTTAAATAAGATTTCATTACTGAGAGAAACAGGACCGAGCCTCGATTGATTTCGTTTCCAAATTGTGATCGTCAAATGATTATATCTAGAACTGGCACCAAAGAAGGGGCGAGAGGGAGGCCGAGGTGGTGTTTTCCTTCTTTCCTTCCGGTCTAAGATGCAGTATGAACCCTTGTCACTGATAGGCTGTGTGATAGGAGGCGTGAGCTTTTGCGCTGTTTTTGATACACTAAGAACTGACCTGATAAGTTCTTCCTGCTTCCTGAGAAGGATGAGGCAGCCTGGCACATAAACGAGTTACTCCGCGTCAAATGAGCATTTTATGGAGTGAAATCGAGAAAGTACTGGGAATCACTATGAAACGGGCCATATTGATGGTCTTCTGCGTATTCAGTCCCTGTAGTGCGAAAGTGTCATCATTCCAATCCAAGTTCAAAGTCCCTATGTACCGCAAACAATTAGTGCAGAAAAATGCATGGGTCATCATCACTGATTTGCTGCATTTGCCGCATCACCGCTCTTTTTGATGCTGCTGTTACTGCTCTGTGCGATTGGCTTGGTCAAACATGAAGCAATTTCAATATCCTTAGAGAAATACGATAAATGTGATAAAGGCGATTCCTTACTACTTGACCTCTTTTTTGACCTATGACAGCAAGGTGAAGTCACTGATGTGGAACATGAGATTACAGGTTTCAGTAAAAGAATGAAGGGCAGGTAGGAATGAGTGTCTATGATCGAATAAGACCGAGGACGATGGACAGACCTCAGACCCGTGATAGAGTATATCCGAATGGATGAAATTTCCCGAGGATCTGTTCATTGCGGTGGTCAAGGTAACCATTGGGCAACTTCGTGGATCAAGCGGCCGATCCTCTTTTTTAAGTGGAGTCATCACTAAGTGACTGCCATGGTTAAGCATGGGAAATAAGTAGAAGGATCAGTCGCTTTTCTCGACTTCTTCATCCATGTGATGGACATTTGCGTGGCACCAGAAAATGCAACAGCCATATCAACTTCAAATGATTTAAAATCTGCAAAGCGGTAAGAAACTTCATCGCTCTAGATAAGCGAGTGGACAAAGATGTATCAAACTTGAAGCTGTTTACCCTCTCGTTGCGGGAGGGGCGCACAAGAGAACGTGAATGTCGAATCCGCCTTAAAGGGAATCAGAACACGCCACAAGTGAAGGAGCCACTTAATAGCCGGTTGGCGCCTTGGTACCAAGAGATTAAATCCAATCCGCTAGGACTACCTATATAACTCACTTTCCTCGAAGAACTGATGGAAGGCCACACTTCACTTTCAGTTCAAATTTACCCTATAACCTTTGACCTGATCTACTATTACCTCCCATCTCTCACCTACTGCCATCCTAACTGATAAATTCTAGGGGCTTGACAACAACGTGAAGCACTAGTTTCCGTAGCGGCTCGAGAAACAGAAAAGATGATGCAATGCACTTGGCTAGAAACGCTCAAAATGTATCCTTCCTGGTTTGTGTGGATACCTTATCTATGTACTCTATTTCATTTAGGAAACTTTCGTACTGCACGTCCCTTAGGGCCACTGTGCATTCATTTTCCTTGAACTTGCAGTGGAAATAATATTTTATGGTACCTACTGACATCTTGTCGAGGCAAGAAGGCAAAAAAAATGAATGGGGAATCTGAATGAAGGTTTGCAGTGGTATTGAAAATGAATTTGGGTTTTCAGCCTTTGATGGTTAATTGTGATTGCTGAGGTAACGAAAAGTGGACATCAATTTTGATCAATTCAGGCTGTTTATCATTGACGCTGAAAGCTGTCCTTTTGGGGTGGATGGTTGGAACTGGGTGAAAGAAAGCGCCACTAAATTATTTTATTCTAGTTTCTTAATTGACGGACATTTATCTCCCAATGGTGTGATCTGAGAGTTGTTACTGCCCTTCATCTTCCACTTTGAAAAGTTTACTTTTCTTTTCAGGGCTGTTGAAATGCGTAGCAATGAAAATTTGCCGAGATGTAAGTGAATCAAACATTCTTGATTTAAAGGTATTAATAGTGTGGCTTATAGACACGCGATTTACTTGTCACCATTCACTTGCGTTCATTGTCTCGATCATCACAGTGGAGTCGCTACGTCATTGCAGTTCCATCACCTTCCGGCCCTTCCGGGCTGCTGTGCATTAACACTTTATAGCCAAACATGAGCTGCCTCCTTGCCTCTTTAGCTCTGCCATCGAAATGACAGTATGCTTAGATTCCTTTTAAGATTACAGTAGCTGTTACTTTGTAATGCCAAGCATGTAAAAGCTGTTGACAGAGGGGTGGGTTGTTGATAGCAATAGAGTGAGTAGACACGCTCCAAATGGAATCTTGATTTGAAATTGCTGAGGTGGTAGCCTCTACCGTCGTTGATGCAGCCTGTCCATTTATTCATTGCCACTTCGTTGGTTGGGTTGCTCCTCTATTTAGTATAGTTTCATTTATTAATCCCGGTTCATTCAGTCATTTATTCGAATGTCTTTACTTTCCGTCGCCTTCGAGTTTTATTCCTTAAAAGTCCTTTCAAACCATCATGAGAGGATAAAACTTGGATACTGTCTACTATAATTCCATTGACAGGATCTAAAAAATGATTTGGTTAAAGTAAGATCTGCCTTCAGCCATCCATCTTGTGAGAGTCTTACACTGGTTGTACTACCCATCTCAAGCACTCGATTGGCTTGAACTTGGAAAGCGATGCCAATCAAGCAGTTCAAGCATATTCTAAATAATTTCTGGATTTGACGCAATCGAAGTATTACGGCTTCACTGTAATATGGTGCCGGCGAAGGTTAGTTCCATTGATGGGAATACTTCAGGAAGGGGCACAAATTTGGCAGTTGATATCATTATAAGCATGATTAGGTGGTACTCTTGAATTCAGCCTTCACGAAAGTTGCGCAGAGACTCGAATCTTCCCGCATCTATGCTGCTGGTCCGCGAGCTCTCCTGGAATCCAAAACTGTTGAAAGAAAAATTGTGAAAATGCGTGCAAATTGCATTGTATTTCCAATCCTGGGTAAGCATTTGCACTGCAAACTGTTGATGCAACTTCCAATTTATTGTTCATGGAAACACATCCATCCCGGCTCTGTTGATTATGCATAGTTTCATGTTGGATGTGTCAATATGATCACTCTTCCATATCCTATGTTAACCGACTGCATAATTAGCATTCTACCATTTGGATACGCCAATTGAGCCTATTTTATCAAACACTGCAAAGGCAATTTGTTAAAATTCGTGTGAAGAAGTGATAATCGGAAATGGAAAAACTTTTAAAGTCGCGTAAGAGAGTTGTTCGAATTATCTGCACCTGATCTGGCCGCCTACTACTTTCCATTGTTGGTTTCTCAACAGTAGCCCAGTAGCCAAAAAATGGATTGACATCCCGTCTCATCAATCAAAGATCACTCAATCCCATTCAACCGCCGCATCATCCCTGATGCTCATTTGAGAAACTCGATTATCTCCACCCGATTTTCACTTCACTGAACTCAAAAGCATCGCAAGCGTTGAACGTTGGATAATTTGACTTTTTGGGTAGCTGTAAACCCCAAAAGGGTTGATACCCACATTGCACTAGCCAAATCACCCACTCCATTTGATCTTAAGCTTTGATAAGGTTCTTATATTAAGCAACTAAATATGGCTTTATCCACAAAATGCATCCAAAAAATTAATACTCTTTTTTCACTCAGGTCGCTGGTAAACAGCGACATAGATTGGCACCTGATTCGAATTTCCTGAAAGAATACTAGTCGATGAATATTCCTGTAAATATCTATATCACCAAAACCTTAGCCATTTAGGAGGCGTGAAACCAGTCGCCTCTCCCCATTCAAAGCATTCGTCCTTGTTGGCATCTGGTGATGGGTGTCAATAAGCAGGATAGGAGACGTTTAAAGAAAAAGAATTTGTAGACGATTCTTCTCACCCGTTGTCGCAATTGCTGCAACCGATGAGTAACCTCATTCCGTTTGTTGCCACCAACACTGCAAAACTGAGCTGACTGTCCAAATGCACTTGCATGTGCAAAAAGCAGCTACTCTACCTCGCCTATATCAGATCTTGCGTCCGGCCACTCATTTATCTTTTCGAGATCAGTCCATCTCCCCTTTATCGTCCACATCTTATTAAGTCCTAATTATTAATCAGCTAACAACATCCAATCTGTTGTGACCTTCCCTTACTTTACTTTTCATGCAATTGTTAAAATGCCCAAAAATTGGTCCAAGGACCAGATGCACTTGAGTCCACTTATCAGTAGGTTGCCACCGTTTCCCATCAAAAAACTCGCACTACAAAATGAATCAGTTCACATCTATTTCCACCATCACCTCACCATGAATTGTGCGTTTAGAAGAGGAAAAAGAAGTAGAAGGAAGCAATTATGATAGCGGATGGAAAGCGATCAAGGTAGACAGGCAGAAAGTTGACAACACGAAATAAAATCTAACCTTGTGGATGAGAGAACTGGGGATGGAGAAAGAGACCAAAGAAAGATAACACTAAACAATGACACTGTCACTACTTCCTCCATCGACATCAGTAGTAGGGATACAGGCAGGTAGGTAAGTAGGTAGGTAGAAAGGTAGGTTGTGTAAGGGTGGCGGGGAGAAGGAGGGGGGAAGAGGAGGAGGAGGAGAGTTTGGCATTATGTACACAGGAGAGAAAGCTATGCAAAACACAGCACCCTTGGTGTCGTTGTGATCTCCTTGAGGTAGTGCAGTGCGAAGGACTAGGAGTAAGAGCCGGAGTGTGCGATTCACGGAGCAGTCCATTGACCTTGTAGTTGACTTTGCTGCTGTTGCTGTTGCATCAGACGAAGACGTGCAAAGTCCTCGAAAATCAAGTCATCCGCGTCCACCTGCTGACACTTATTTGTCGACGGTGCGCCCTGGATAGAGGACATGGCCGGGGAGGAGGGAGGTGGATGATGACCCTGTAGACACACCTCGTTTGAGTGCCTTCGAGGGTGGAAATACTTAACTGCTCAGACGCCTTTTCTACCCAGACCACCACAAAATGAGCAAAACAAAAGTAAAACGACGGGTTGATGGGAGTTGGGCGAGTGGAGGCGAGTCTGTTTGACGTGCAACCTGCACTTCCACTGGTTAAAGCCAAATATGACTTACTAGCGTCGGATGCAGTCTGATAGTAATTTGTATTGCTTTCGATTCTTACATGAATAGATGTCGGTTAAACTAAACTGGTGAATGCGATTTGAGCTTGTCTGCAACACTACGAGGGTTTAACTTCAATCCAAATCTGCGGAATCTTTTTAACAGTTTCTTTGTGCGGTATTTTAAGTGGGTGCGGTGGCAAAATGCATCATCAGGAAATTATTTGAGGAATTCAATTCCAGAGACGACTAATCACCTAGACGAAGTCACCACTCTGGGACACAAAGTAAAATAAGTGGAAGTTGGTGTGTGCTTAACGCAAGGGGATTAATAAAACTATTTATTTCCACCTACACCAACCATTCAGAAAGAGCGGGTCGTAGTGGAAGCTACGCTGCCAACCAAATGGGTTCTGCATACCGTGCAATAATAGGCTACAGGCAATAGCACTGAAAAACCATCAATTTCTTCTTATGCGCAGCATGAAAGGGGCTGCGCATTTCTAACTACTGATTGATCGACCGATTGACTGACTGGCATGTGACGAGAAATGGCTGCTGCACTTTCATGTACTCAAGTTAGTCCAACAAACAAAACATTCGTTACTTCCAAACGATCCACCACCTCACTACCATGCCAGGCAACTCACACATGCTGCTTGTAAGGCACAACCCTTCATCCTCAGAAGACTTCCCTTGCTCTATAGGCATCGTGGATCATACACGCAAGAGGACCTCTTCTGTCCTGATAAACGGCCAACTGGTTACAATTCATTTCTGCATTTACCCACACATTTTTCTCCGAAGATGTTTCGCCTTATTCAAGGTGACCGTCACCCTGAACGCGAAAATGGAATTAAAATTAGATAATTACGTGATCACACACGAAACAGAATAGGCAGAATGGAAATAAAAGTGGGATGGAGGTAGAGGTTGATAGACCAACATCATCTGTCCCCAAGGACAAAAAGTTGAGAAAAGGTGGTATAAGAAGCAGGCCCATGTCAGACCGGAAAAGGACTAGACCGTGCCATTATAATGGCAGATATTTCAAGAAGCCCTCCACCATATTTTTATGTGTGTTCCCAAACGAACGAAAAAACCAGATTTTGCCGCCTTATTCACACCAATAAATGGGCTATTCTTTGAGGCGTGCGTCCCTTAAAGGATGATCAAAACATTGAAAACGCCATCAACAACCGATACTCTTTCTGGGTCATTTCTATCTCACCGAAACCTGAAATTGATGCAGAAGTCTCACTGTCATGATGAAGAGGTCTTGTGACGGTTAAAGCAATAAAAATGGAATATAATGTATCAAAAGGGCGTGAAAAGGCGGAATTCAAGCGGGAGAATGAGTTAAATGATGTGTGCATAACTACGTTATCCTATTTGATCTCATAGGAAGCGGGTCCCACGTCGTCACCCACTTTCTGGGTAAGGGTTCCTTGTAACGCCTTGAGGGATGAAGCTGACGCTAAGGAATGAGTACGTAACAAATAATGCCAATTGTAGTCTAATCTTTCCTTGCGAAATGGAATTTTTGTAGGCTTGAAAATTTGCTTATTTTCGTTGCCCACTGTTAGCGGTGAGATGATAGTGTCGAAATGGATAAGACAGAGTAAGTGTAAGGATTTTGAAGGGTCCAATCCGCGTCCCCACTTATCATTTGCATTCTTTGGATCATTATTTTCTTCCTACAATCCAAATGAAAAAAAATGCGCATCGTTCACAGAGTTGCCCCAAAATGTCACGTAGATTCAACCAGGATTGCCATTGACTCTTGGCACGAAGGGCTCAGTCAACGAATAAGTTGTGCTCTCCAAATCGTTTTTACGGCAAACTATCAATTTAGCTTGTCTGCAATTGCTTCCATTGATACTCCTCCGCTTTCGTGAATTAGTCCTGCAGTTCTCCTTAACAAACGCGGGAGAGGATGCTTTGTCTTCGTATTAAGTATATATCCATAAAAAGATGAGTTCTTCCTCTCGTGCTCATCTATCTACAAGATATTTAGCAAAAGATAGAATTCAGCTCATCTTTGTCACGATTTGACCATAAGCTTCATCCTTGTCTTTACTTCGAGGTGACGACTCGCACCAACTTGTGAGGATGGCCAGCTTGTTAGATGGAAGCAGTCGAATAACGTGCTCAGACACGGCCAACCACTACTCCTCTCCCACCGCCTTCCTGCCTCCAACAAAGGGATAGAGTAAAACAGTTTAAAAACTCTCTAAGGAGAAAGACAATTATCCTGTGCGCTGCTAAACCTCACCAAAAACTGGATCCATCAGTCTGAAAATACCGATTCCCTCATTCGCCATGCAGAGGTTTGTACTGGGAAAGTCGGAGATAGCATCTACCGAAACTTGCACAAACACAATCAACCTGGTCATCCAAGCGTCGTAACGTTTGCTCTCTCAGTGTATCGCCTAAACTTGCGTTGGTTCACCTTCCAAACATTATTTTAGCAAAACGGATGTTACCCTTTGATGATCGCCGAGTCCACTCAAATGCCGCTAAATCACCTCAGATGGCCTTAACATTATGGTGATGAGGTAAAACCAGATGTAATTGAAGCAAACGCAGAATTTCTTTTAAAGCAATAATTTTCCCACTTTTGACTTAGGCAGAAATACCTACCTCGTACGTCTGGGGAGGGAAGCCGTGAATAAATATTTTTACTTTAGGCTGGTTTGATAATTCCTTTATCGAACAATGGAGACGCGGGTTATTGTAGTGGCGTCTACTTACTTAATCACTTGTCAGCCAGGAACTTATGCCACAGTTCAGCTTGGAGATAAAAAGCATGTCTGCTACCTGAGTCAAATTAATGTTAAAAATGAAATTACGTCCAGATGAGGAATATCCTGTATCCATTTTTAATATTTTGAACTCAACCAATCAGTCGTCATAAACACAAAAATACGCGTCAAGTATGTGTGACGTCTGGGCTTCAATATAGAGACATGAGGAAATAATGATTTCGCCTTTAACCAATTACGCTTTCGCAAACGAGTAAACTTTAGGGATGGGAAAAAAAACATAACCTTCAATATCGCCATGCGATTTCACGGTGAGGAAATATTATTATGATCAATAAACATAGTACAAGGACATGCTCAGAAGGTTAAACTGATGAAAAAGTGGTAAAGCAAATATATGCACAAGAATAGACGTCCAAACACACACATATCAAGAAAGGTGGCCTTGGAACTCCAAGGAAGTGGTGTGGAAGGTTGGCATCTGCCTTGTTGCGTAAATGCCTACTCGTAAGGAATACGTGTCTCTGTAATCTAAACTAATTTGTTCACAAAGTCATTAGTGTAGATTTCCCCAATACACAATCTGCTTATTGAGTCGCAAAAACGATTCTGTGGTATTCACAGTTAAATGCTTTACCACATTGAATGGCTGCATAACAAAGAACTACGGTCCTACAATTAACGTTTCGAGGTTGTAGGAGTTCAAAGAAAAATCGCTGAGGAGTAGTCTCGAAACGTGTTCCGTATGCCCGAGAAAAAACCGCACCACCTGTTTACATCCTGCATCAAGACCATCAACGGATTGAGGGGATCAGAATATTCCACGAATGTTTCCGACTGCAAATTGGGAGATAAAGATTGGAAGCGAAGCGAAAAGTGGAGAAGTAGCATCGCATCGTGTCAATCATGGCACCGACCTATGTTTACACTGCTAGCCTTCCGGACCCCTTCTACGTAATTGATGAGGTCCACTTGATGCAACACTACTTCATTCGGGTCTTCTAATTAATCAACGTTCACCCATCCAAAAACGCTAAGTATCGACTTTAGGCTGATGACGGAACCCTTCAGAGCATAAAAGTGATGGGATATATTCTAAGGAGCAAAATAAGAACAAGGCAGTCTATTCCATATGTTAAAGATTAAGCCCACAGCAGAAGGCAACAACTCAAAAATAACCATAATTGTCTAAAAATCCAAATTCCTCTCCCTTTTTTAACCCAAAGTCCGACTTTGTTCCCAGGAATTGAGAGAAGAAATCCGAATTCATAGATAGTTGGAATTAGCATTAGTTCACCCAAATATCATTTTGAAGTACAGATAGCAGAGACGGGACTACGAATCCGCCTCCACTCTTACCCGTCGAAACCTGGTTAAGCTAGGTGTTCCTTGCACTCGAGGCCTTCGAAGCATCAAGCACACTCAACAATCCTAAATCAATTTTAAAAAATACCCTTCTACATTCGCGAATCAAACCCAATGTTAATTCTTCATTTTCGTTGATTGTGAACCCAAATGACTGAACGTCCGGAGTGTCATAAACTCGTCACCATAGCACAGTTCAAAACTGGGTACAAATACCACTAGAGTTGATGTCGAGCCTCTAGATTCACACCATTATCATCGCCAAAACTAGCATTTCTATTCGTTTTTCCCTAACTTCAGGATGTCACATTTTCAAAGTGTCTCGTCACCCTCGCTTTATCTTTCTGTTTGGACATTAGTGTGATAAATAATCTCTTATGCGGCATTCAAGGAAATCCCTCATTTCAAATACACTTGGCTACATTCAACGCAGTTTAGATGACAACTGACTTGCTAGAAATCGCCACCCGTGCATCGTCACTTAGAGAAATCCTACATTCCCAAATTAGTTCAAGTTGAGCGTTACCTCTACTCAAATCACCGGGGGTACAACATTCACGGTCCTTTCCTTTCACTCACCCGTTGCTGCCAGAGGGCCGAGGGGAATCCTGTAGACCAAGAAAGGTTTCTAGAACATCCACAGTATCCGTGGCGGCAGCAGTGGTGGAAGGTGGAGAAGGCGAAAACGCAGCCATGCCATCGGGCACCTCCGAGGCGCGCAGAAATTCCGCAATATGCGAATTGGGAGGTGATTTCGGAACTCCACTATTGCTACCACCACTTCCGCCACTAGCAGCTCGCTTTGCCAGGAGGCCCATTTGTGGTCGCGAGGCTCCACCACCACCGTTGGGAGTAAGCGATGGGGGAGCCTGTGATGGTAGTGCGGAAGCTAGAGGGGCCTCTACTCCCTCCCCTCCACTGCTCTCATCGCCTGCACGACCTGCTTCGGTAAAGTGGAATTCCTCCAAACAGTCCCCAGCACCCTCCCCACCACTGCCAGGGGTAGTAGCACTGGACTCAGGATTCGGATGAGTAAGGATGAAGGGTAACTCCAGGCAGACATCGCTGAAAGGTGGATTTACAAGTAGAAAGATCATATATGTGATAAGATTTGAAGCTTGACAATTAATAATGATTCACAATTGGAATCTTGATTAAGAATAACATTTCAAAATGAACGCGCTTGGACAGGACCAAGCATATGCATTGAGATATTTTTTATAAAAGAGAAAAAACATGAGGGGAGATGAAGAGCATAAATTGGTCATGTCTAAGCGTCTTACAAACCAGTCGCTCCTATAGATAGTCAACCCAGAATGAAGAGTACCATCAAACTCATAGATTAATGATCTAGGGAAGAAGGTATACCTGCTACACGTATGAGAGTACAAATTTATTACTGAAAGCAGATGCACCCCTCATAGAAATATAATTCCTATCCTCCACTATGAGGATGCCAATGCCACATACGGAAGCGGCAGGTTACATACTTTATAGTGGAAACTGCGAGAGATATTCAAGTTAAATAGATGCTTCTTATCCCACAGGTTTGCTTCTCCAAGGGCTTGCCACCGACACGTAAGCCATAGGCCGCTCTATTCCAGGCAAAAAACAGTGGTGACGATGTGTGGTGATAAACAACGCTGCTAACATCGCTGATGCGAAACTTGAAGGCGCAGTTTTCTCATAAGACATGAATACAAAAGTTTCGAGAGTGGACAATCTTATTCCCGCCAATAACAAACTCAGGCGTGGTGGTTCTGTTGGTAGTCCATAACAGTGATGTCCTGTAAACGAACAGTCAGGACGTGGACCTACACAGCTAATCGACCTACAACCCGTCGAAAGATTGCACAGTACACTCACGAGTGCGAAAATACGCAAATATGGAAAGTTATCACACGATGGCCGTCAATATACTACCCCTTGAGGTGTCCCAGAGTGGTTCGGTTGCACCGGTATTAGTTAAACGTAGGGGGTAACCAAATAAATGAAACAGGGTAGTGGGTCGGAAAAGAAAGAAACGGTTACAGATCCTAGAACTGTATTCTTTACCTTTGCGAACCCCAAGATGCCCGGTTGGATTAAACGACATCTGTAATTTTTCGTACGAATGGACCAAATTCACTGCTTTACCAGTAACTCATTGAGCCGGCTGCAATATTTTAAACTGTCTTTTAACTCGGCTTTGGTGACGGGCTTATCAGGGCCCTGCCATTGGTGTTCGCCGGAAAGCCTGGCCTCTGTGCCATGCCAGTAGCCTCCATCCCTTTTGTAGGTCGACAATACGTATTCTGCCCTAGCATTTGTCCTCCCTCGTCTTCACGGAAGTCTCAGAGCGCTATATTGGTGGCAGTAAAAAGTGAACCGATTGTAAAGGAAAAATACCCTAATTTCTATTGCTGGGTGCTAAACCTTAGCGACTAAACAAGGGCATATTTTGGGGATGGGAGAAGCCTTGACGCCACCTAATAAAAGCGTCGAAAATGGCGCCCACCTCCTCTAGCAACTGCTCTGGTCTCGCGCTGGGCAGGAATGCTATTAAAAGCTGAAGCGACTGAATCTGAATAGGTTCATTACGAACCTGTCTACAGTAACTCCTCCTCCTCCTCTCCACCAAATAGATATAGCTGGACAGCACTGAAGTGAGAACAAACTGGCAAAGATTGGTAGACGCAGAACTTTATCCTCAAGTAACTATTTCAAATAGCGTCATTCAAAAGGTAACTCTGCCTTTAGACCAATATTCTTACAACTAGCGATGAAAATATTGGATTGCCAGCACATTTCTCCTCCTCCCAATGCGGTTCTTAACCAGATCAAAACTCTCCAGACTTGGTAAAGTCGTTAGGAGGATCAGTGCTATCTTGGTTACAGGCAAATTCAATGAATGGTGCGGCCGGTACGAGGGTATGTTTTGTTTTTTCTCACATCAACGACTACTAACGCGAAAGGATGATCGGGGACGACGCTCAAAAGCGGAAAAGGGCTATCTAACACTTCTACTGTTGGCTTAACCCTCAGTTTTGGAAATGGCATGATCTCCAGATCATGCCAGTACTCCCTCAAGCCCCCTTGTAGTTTGGCGATGCACATTCGACCCGAATATCATGTAGTCCGCTAACACCTCAATGGAGATTTTAGGAACGATGCTTCAAACCTAGATATCCAATTCACTTTTCACAAAAATAATGGAAAGAATAGGAAGAACGTTATCAAAGGCTTCTTGTATCTTTTTTTCATTTGGAAATGAAGCTGATGGGAGGAGAATGCGCAATTCATGGTATCGGAGCATATCAATTGGCCCCCACAAAATCGAAGATGGCTGAAAACCTCCACGCCAATTCCACTGAAGAAAGCCAAACAGTGTGCTGGCTTTTTACCCCGAAGGCACACAGCCGGAGCCACCGACATGGAGATCAAGTTTTGACAACGATTAAATTCGAAATTAAGGAAATTCCCTCCCCTTATTTAAAGCGCTTCATTTTACGGTACTCTACAATGAATAAATTTAGCTATATATCAGTTAGTCTTCGCGAATGCACATTCTACTTCACCAAACAAACGTTAGAAGTAATAATTACTCCTAGGAAGTGTTGCCGTGCGATTGAGTGGGTTTCCAAAGAGGCTAAACAACTTCGCGATTGGTAGAAGAATAATGTTTGGATAAACTTTTAGCTCAACTCCATTTACCTTCTTTGTAGCCAGAAGACCACTTTTAAAGCAGCTGACTAAAAAGATAGCTAACCTGAATGACTGACTTGGACTTTTCACAACTTACGACTTCAACAGGATTAAACATTTCACTTTGGCTTTCAGTGCATGCCAGCAAACTGTCGATCACTAATTACTTGCTGAATCACTGATATAATCAAAGTTGTCCGCCACATCAGCACGAACACCATCGTAGCAGCATTTTTAGAGGATCAAAAATGGGAAATTATAGTTTACTCCTGATTGCGGTGATCATTTCAGTGTAAAAAACGCAAAGTACGACCAAGAGATGGCAAATCAAATGTAGAAGGTAAATATTTTCACCCATACATTTTGGATCCGAGTTTAAGCGGTCATAGAAGAGGTTAAAATTTCAGCCGTTTTCCAATTAGGAGCGAAATGTCAAACAATCACACTTTCACACTCTTCTTTGGCTGTGTAATTTAAACTCCACCAAATTTTCTGATAAGGTAGTAAGTTCAAATCAGAGGTGGATGCACGAATGTATCGACAACGGCACTTAACTCCTCTATCTCATCACTACAGCCATAATTCGAGAATTCAGTCAAGCCCGAATATTTAAGAAGAACGAATGGATGGTAATGGCGAGCAGAATGGACTTTTGCGAAGAAAAGGCATGAAAGAGATGGTAATTAGGCAAGACGCTTGGAGAAAAATTTACTAATCGCCTCCTCTGCCGTTTACAGCATCAGCGGCGTAGACGTGTGCGGGTGTTGGCAATGCGGTAGACCCCAAATTACGCGAGCGAAGTCGAATGGGCAAGGTGACATCATAACTTATGGGAAATTTTGGTTATTTGTTTATTCGAGAAAGTGCAAACATATGAGAAGCACAGCAATTTACGATTCAGTCTTTAAGAACTAGTCGGAAGCACTAAAAATTGGAGAAAATTTTACAAGCCTTTGTCTTTTCCCTGAAAAAACCCGGCTATCTGACAATTAAATCTGCTGTTTCATCCCGAAGAGAAGGTGTTTAGGAGGCTTACCGCCTAACTGAAGTCCAAGAGGAAGAAACCACGTTCTACCATAGGGTGAGCGATCAAATGAGAAAACTTGTGCCACTAACGCAAGCCCGACTGCGCACCCAGATAATCGGCGACGAAACAATATTGCAGACTAATCTAAGAAACAAAAGTCGATCAAAAGGTTCTCACTCTCTCTAAAAAACCATAGTTAAGGTCGCAGATAAGGTTCTTTTCAATATCTTCTGTATCAGTAACTGTCGGTGGATGTGGTCGGCGTCGTTCCCAACCACTAAGAAGACTTGCTATTTTATAATTAAGAAAAAATTGTTAAACTAAAGCGCAAAAGTAAGTTTAATTTATACGAATGGCACAAAAATCGAGGAGACATAAAAACTCTGACATTCCCGCTCACTTTGCTTGTTTCAAG
This sequence comes from Taenia hydatigena, assembly GCA_036345935.2. Classification (NCBI taxonomy): domain Eukaryota; kingdom Metazoa; phylum Platyhelminthes; class Cestoda; order Cyclophyllidea; family Taeniidae; genus Taenia; species Taenia hydatigena. The sequence continues at coordinate 13,694,214 of JADWOT020000008.1, forward strand.
GACACCTAAGGTCCCGCTTCTGTACTTCCACTGGACGGCGTGACCTCTATGCCATGCTAGTAACCCTTTACCCCTTCTGTGCTTCGATGGTAAGTACTCTGTCCTAATATTGTTTATTTCCGACTTCAGGGAAGACGCAGGGTATTATATCGGTAGCCGCGGTAAGAGGACCCAGTTTCAAAGGATAGGAGAATCTGTGACGTTCTCTGGCAAACTGGCTGAAAATGGCTCCTAATGTGCTGCTGCTGTTCCGTGTTCTGCAGGAATGCTATTAACCAGCCGTGAACTTTCTGGGAAACTTCATTACGGAGCCCTCTACGCCATCTTCATGACATCAATTGAGTGAACACCCAATACCTCCTCATTCACCTCTCTACTAGCTGGATAGAACCCAGAGAGTTATGGCTGGAGAGCAATGAAGTGAGAATAAAGTGACAATGAGGGGCAGCCACGAAACCCTATCCCTACAGAATTGTTTTTAACCTCGTCCCCCATTCAATGACTCTACTTTGGGCCAATGTTCTTATGACTCGCGATGGACATACGAGATGGCCAGCACATTATCCTTTCCTCAATACAGTTCCCAAACATGACAAAACTCCTCATCCAATAGAGCCGCCAAGGGAAATCAGTGATTTTGCAGCCCAATACTGTCTCGGCTGCATGGAAATTTTGTGACTGGTACAGTTGATTCGTGGATATTTTGTTTTTCAAAGCGTCGACTACGTTGTGACGGCCGACACTTGAGGTTGAATAGGACGAGCGAGAGAGATGTGCCTCAAAAGAGGAGAGGGACTATGTAATGCTTTGAGAATGTTTAAGTCTCAGTTTTGATAACGAGTTACTTAGAGGCTCCGCCAATATATCTACATCAGGCGACATAGCTTTTGGGCAATGTTGTTGCTCCCACGCCCTTCTGTAGATCAGTTTTTACCTCTTCTCTCGTCCTCAGGGAAGTCTAGAGGAGCTACAGCAATTACAAGGAAAACCTTACAACTTTATGCTCAAAAACATCTGTTTGCAAAACAAATAGGGACTGGAAGCAAAGGATCCCTGCCCCCCCCCCCCCCCCCCCCCCCCCCAATGAAATTGAAGTAAATTTGATCCACAATTTTCAGCAATCACTGTGGCTAAATCGAGGAGATATAGGAAACTTGGACAACAAAAATTTGACCTCTTCCATCGTCAAACTTACCTCTCACTTATCGTGGTTACTAAAATAGTACCTAAAAGAGGACAGTACTTATGTGAAGGCTTGTCTTACAAGTAAAAGATTGTCAAGTTTTTAGCAGTCCGGACAATAGCAAAGCTCGACCTCAATTTCATGAACGAAAGTAAACTAATCTGTGCATAAAATTATGTTGAATGGCTGCCTTTGTCAACTGGGGCTTTGACGTGTCATCTGTTCTTCCATCCTTTCATTTTATTCAACCCGTCAGAGGCGATACGATTCCTCAAAGCTTATTTATAGTTAATAAATCCCCGCAAGCGACATTGATGATAAATTGGATCAAAATTAAAAAAATACCATCCGTATGGAAACATCTATATGATCAAAATCACCGAAATTTTGCTTAAAAAATGAGCAGTTAGGGTTCGCTCGAATTCCAACTTGTGGAGAAACAAAACAGATGTGCCTGAACTATGGCTGGAATAACTTAGTTAACTTTAACAACTCATTAAACGCAAAATCAAAAAATCGCCGTATTTTTTTCTAGGAGAGAACAAAGAACCAAGAATAATTTGTGTAAACCCACTAATGCTACCAAGAGATAAATTATCGCCATGTGTGAGTGTGGATCGGTGGTTAATTTCCACGACGTAAAAGCAATTCTTCTATGGAATAATGAACCGCCATTTGTTAGTTCAATAGTGTATGGAGGAATGGAGGTAGAGAAACGATTAGGAATGATAAAAGCAGTTACCCTCCAGCGATTTGTGCTGCAACTGCTGCTGACTCACCCCGTCTCAGAGGCTACCACGGTAGCAGCAGCAGCAACAACAACACCATGCCAACAGACTTGCCCAATGAGTATAAAAATGCCATATTCTGGTGTTCCGCAATCCTTGTCCTGTTTCGCCCCTTCTTCACAATTTCGCAAACACTGTCAAAATTGCAAGTAAGTCGGCAAAAGTGACTCAGAACTTGGAATCTCCCAAGTGTCCTCTTTTGGAAGGAGAAGGAACCAGTTGGGATGAGGAAGTGCAAACGTACCTCAATCCAAATCCCAAAACGAGACGAATCTTGACCTTGTACTGCACAACAATACCCAGAGCCTCTCGAGAGGAATTGGTGGGCACGCTGAAAGATCAACCAAGGTGCTTAAGTAAACTCATAAATGTTATTTATCCCCTCCTCTTAAAAAAAGTAGGCTACAGGCATTTTGGACAATTCCAACTTCCAAGTTCCAAAATGAATTCACAATACCAGCGGATTGATTCAATTAAAGATTAAAAAACCCATTCCAGAAACTTCAGTCTGTCTACTCCAAACAGATTTCTGTCGTCCAATCTACCCGTGTCAAACCAAAGAAAGACATCCGACACCATATTAGGTGACAATGGAGCTGGTAGAACAGTACATTGAGGAATTCTGCAGGCAGTCAAGACAGTTACCGACCGATATGCTCAACATAGCCTTCTGACAGAAAAAGCGATATATCCCGTTTTAATCTAGAGCGAAGCTGGAATGGACAGTGAGATCACATCTTGAATATTGACGCATCCACACAAGTCATTCCAATCTCCCGCGACTCCGCCATCGCGATGGTGGCACAAGAGATCTGCTCACAGCGCCTATGCTACCACTCTCCCAACCGCTCAACAATAACGCCAAACTTGTGATAACTCGGCTCGGCCGATTAATCCAACCTGTTTATTTACGAGTCGACTTTTCATTCTATCCTACCAACACTGAAGGTTGGCGTTAAATTAGTCTAGCAAAGGCACGTTAAGTGAAAATCATGCCATCCATTTCGAACCCATTCAAGCCATCGAGCAGCGTTGGAACGGTAATGCTAATCAAATCGTTTTAGGCGCGGATGCAACAGCTGCTTTCAGGTTAGATCCCTCATTAAGATTAGAATCGTCCATCAAAATGAAAATTCACAGTAAAAACGTCACCCAACGTGCTAAACTAATGCCCATTAGCCGACTTCTCTCGCTTACTTATGCATGTCTTTCCTAAATGATTTCAATACCTAAAATGCCTACAATTTACGAGGATAAGTGCTGCAAATCAGAGGAAGGGATCGAGTAACAGTGGTTGAGCATAAAAGGACTTTAATCGCACTCCTCAGATTCTAGTTTCCGCCTTACTACGCTGCATTGAATTTCAGAGCGGCGTTATTGAAACAACTTCAAAGAACCTTTTGCTGATTAGCAGGACTTCTGCTAATTTGCAAATTACTCAGTAAATTTAGCTATTGTGCTCTAGTAAAGCACTTTCGATAACACTTTGATGGCAATTGAACAACGAAAAAACAGCACCCGCCCAACGACTTAACTCCAGTAAGGACAGAACGTGGTTCACTTCCAGTAGTTGTAGATTTCACTGAACCTCCTCAGGTTCAAAGAGCCTACTTACCTGTGAACATGTTATTACTACTAGAAGGCTTCTATCATAGAGTCAAATTAAATTGTCTGAAGGCTAAAAAACCGATTGGCTAGAGCAGAAGAACTCTCACAGGCTTCAAGGCATACGAAGGCCTTCTTAAGCTCCATAATAACAATCATCAGGTTTTCAACGAAAACAAGAAATCAAATGAGCTCAGTAAGAAATTGGTCAATTTCGAAACTTCCGCAGAAAGAAACCACATGGAGACTACCAAAAAGCTTTCAGAAATTCGGCAAATTGTAAAACAAGGCTTAACAGAGTTAATAGGACAGATTTAATTTTAAAGTTAATACTAGACTTAACAGTTGTCAATAAAGTAAACGCCAGTAGCGTCGTTTTTACCGTACCAACACCTTATCGGATCTCAACCGAGCCAATAAAAATGGATAGTTGGAAAGACCTCCCGTCTGTCTGTTGGGAAAATAGAAGCATACAAGGTGGGCAAATGGTTTTATGCGTTATTTTGCAACAAAAATGTCTTCTCGCAGAGGGCTTTCTAAAATATTTTTCCTCGTTGTCATCAAATTCATTCGCAATGAGACACAGCCATGCCACGGCTTCTACTTTTATGAGAAGTTATCTTGAAGCAAAAAACTTACCTTGGCCTACTCCTTCCTTATCTTACTTTTATTTCTAAACCGTCTATTCAATTTCGCGTAAATTTGCTCAAGCAATAGTCATGACCTGGAGAAATGCCAGGGGAAGTCATCGCCACAACTCTCAAGAAGCCCTAACATATTATGCCATGATGGCTCAAAATAAGGGGAAGATGGCAGGGGTACATCGAGGATTAACATGCTGACGGAGTGACGCACCTGTGGCTGATAATCCATGCAAATAAGCATTCGAATGCATCACCAGGTCATCCCACTAAAGCACATGTTGCCAACTAGATGGGCTTTTCGGCCGCCTGATGGAATTGTCTTCACTTCTTAAGAAGGGTAAGTACCCCTACTTTCTGGGACTTACAAGAAGCTCACGAAAACAACCATTCTGGACTGGTTAATGTTGTTCCAATAGAGTGAAAAATGCACTCTGAACGCACAAAATAAGTACCAGACAATTGGTGCCTAATGGTTGGGGAATGAAAGAGAGCTGCATGATGGAGTGAAAAAAAGATGGGATCGACTTTCATTGGCTTAATTAATTCCAAAATCTGTGTTTAAATCAGTGGCAGGGATTTTGAAGTAGAACTTCATAGGTGAAGATCTTGAACCCAATCGTTTCAAAAATGTGGACCAATTAATAATGAAAAATTTTGGTAGTCACGAATGGAAACGGGATTCACGCAATTTGCTTAACGCTGCAAAAATTCTCAACCCATTATTAACCCCCCCAGAGGTGGTGAGACTTCCATCTGCTCTTTTATTCAAGAGGTCAAGAGATGATTCGTCTGACGTGGTAGTGTCATATTCCCCGTTTCAACCCTCACTTCAAAACTAAATGAGATTGCAGATAAATTTAAAGAGTTAAAGAAGGCATGTAAAATTGTCTTTAATAAAAAATCAAGCCATCGAAACCCGGCAACTAACAACTCCCATTCCTCATTTAAAATTGAATTAAAAATCTCTTACAAATGCACAAGATTGTGAAGTGGGCAATTATCCTTTGAGATTTAACGAACAATGTAGTTATTGACGAATATTTCGCTCAACTTGAAATGTTAACTTGGACATGAAATGCCACTGCAGATCTCTATCGCATACTTTGAATGGATTATCTCACGTTTCACTGAAGCGCCAGTTCGTAAAGAATGCCAACTGTTAGACACATTTGGATTCTCAGGCTAAGCCTCAGTCGAAAAAACCGGATGTATCGTGCTTGAGGCTGAAATGACAGCATCATGAAAACATTAAACTCCATCAGAGCCATTGATATGCCTAAGCAATGCAGGTATCGGTGCCCTCAAATTCCACTTTTGAAAGACTCGCTTTCAAAGCCAAAGCAAGTTATCAAACATGCAAATAGGACTTCAAAGTTGAATGGGGACCACGTCAAAATCGAGGGGAAGAGAAGGAATGCGACGCCTTTTTCTTCAACTTCATTGGTGCTGTAGTTAAGATTTTTATGACTACAAATAAAAGCCATACCCATCTACTGTTGCAATATTCTACCTTCCTCTGATCCCATTGACTAATTTTTGGCCTCATTACCATCTGAAGATGGTACAGAAAGAAACTAGTCTTTCCAGACATTTGTTAACTTTGCACAACTCAAATTAAGTAATTCTTGAGACTGATTATTCAACAACGCAGATTTCAACTGATACAAAAGGCGCCTCTCGAAGCATCGGAAGGATAGGCTTCACGCCAACGCAAACGATGGTGGAGACGGGACTGCATTTGGGAACCCTGCGCCCTCAGACCAAATACTACTTGAGGCCAACGCACACCTCATGGTCAATAACTTAATGACGCAGACTTCCTCGGTTCAGTAAAATGCATCGATAGTGCAGAGTTTTGCAAATTCAACGCACATGGTCGAGGAGGCAAGGTTGGTGTCTTCATTTTTGAGGTCACCGTCCAGCGCTAGACCCGACTTGTCCCGATTGTCCGCAAGGAGGGGGCAGAGGCGGTACACTTTGCACCAGCCCGTTTGGCTCGGCCATATGGGAAAGCCCTCTCTGTGCAAGGAACGTAGAAGAAAAGATAACAACCAACTGATCAATCATCGGTCGCGCGTTTTGTTTTCTGCTAAAATATGAAATCTATCACCAGCCTTTTGAGGTTATGAGACGAAGCACTTCTCTAATAGGCTCAAAATGATATAAGCTTTGCACCTTGTGATACCCCATCAAATATTGATATGTTGCGTTTGTCTTATTTTTAAAAAATACCAAATGGAGGCTTTCATCCTGCCTGATTATACAGCTCGTCCTTCTAGCCTTCCATCTTCCTTATGCTTCCATAAAAAGCCGTTTATCGACTCCCACGTTTCATTAAATCTTCAAAAGCAAATCTGGCATTCCAGTCCTAGCTGTCTTATCTTAAAGCTACAAAATTAAATATTAAAACATTATGCATGTTTAGATTCACCGTTAGAAGCAATTTCAAGATAAATGGTTTTACCAGCGTCTACTTTCGCATTTCAGGCGCAATAGATCACAGAATAGGAGAAGAGTCTCATGAAAAACTCCACTGGGGCGGCCAAATAGGAGCAATTCACTAGACATGAAGGCCGTGTTTTTTGGGGATGCAAACCTCTCAAGGACTAGTTTAAACTTGTGTCAAATAAAAATCATAGTCTGCTAAGCAAATCTTTACGTCTCTTGTGCACATTGCAAAAAGTGTCATGTCATTTGGATTGCTGGCTGACCGACCGAATAATTGACACGTAATGAGAAACAGCCACTGCGCATGAGTAGTTCAACAAACGAGCACATCGTTGGTTACTCTCAAACAATCCAATGCCCAACTACTATACCACACAACTCATGCCTGCCTTCGAGGCACGTAAGCCTTCATTCTCAGAAGACTTCCCTTGTTTCCCAATAAATTGCCACTCCCCAAAAGCCGAACAATTATATTTTAGGTCTGCTTAATGGAAGCGCGACGTGAACGTGTGAAGAAAAACTTCTTTCGCCTGATAAATAGCCAGGACAATTCAAACAATTCAAAGAAAGCTCTACTCTCAATTCCACAAAGCAGTAGAAAATTTCATACGCACCACCGCGAAACACCCATGAGATCTTATTTCTCACCCTCTGTATTATTTCCCGATGACATTTTACCCAACTCGAAGCGATTATCGCCCCTTCTTGACCCAATTACTAAACTATCTCCAACGAAGTGGAAGGATAAAGTGAGGAGGAAAAGTACAACCGAATGGAAGTAATTAGGGCTTAATTTTTTGCTTCCAGTGACAAACAACATCTGAAAGTGGGATTTGCAGCTAATCATGTCAACAGATAAAATCACTTAAGTAATTTTAGTTTTATTATTTTCATCATCAAAATCACATAAACTTGTTCTGTCGCCTTACATTGTTTACAATAAAACGGACCAGGAATGTACTTGCATTTGGGAAAAGCTTCGAACAGATTGCTTGAATAAAGCAGACTTTTAAAATGTTTATATTCATTTCTTCTTTCAAATGAGAGATATGTTCTAGTTGAAACTTAAGCTAAACGGAGAAAATGCTCATGCGACTCACCAAATTACAAAAAAACCGAAATTCGCCAGGCAAAATGCGGGCGCCGTCCTCAGGTTACTTGATTACCATTACAGATGCAGAATTTTAATCAAAAGGACGAAACAAACGCTACCATCTTTGAGATGGCCGAGCATCGCTAGTAGGTCTGTTTGCACAATTTCTTTCAAATAGGAGTGTTACTTTTAGGTCACAATGGCCATGAATTTACTATTTATTAAAGAGGTTATTAAAACGACCAAGCAACTTTTGAGTAGGCTGTTACAAAAAACACGATCTGGCCACTTGCGGTGCAACTCAGTAAGTGGCACTAGAATGATTTCTTAAATTTTTAAAAATTATTTTGCTACTGGCCAGCCTCCTGTAGTATGATTGGAGTTTGCGCTATGCGATGATGGATGAGCAAAAGCAAAGTTGAACTGTTTAAACCTTCTTCTATCAGACATACGATAAGTGTTCTTTATCGGTTTGTGATGAGTTTAATGCAATGAAACATGCGTAGGATACTCCCCATCTGAGGGGAGTTAGTGGAAAAGAGTCCTCTGACAATATGGAAGAGAACGCTAAAGAAAGCATCCTACATAATTTTAAAGGGGGTTAACAGTGCTGCAGTGATGACACTAGCATATCTGAAAAAGGACAAGAACAAGGGTGCACACCCTAGAGGAAAAAAATTGGTATTTAATGGGGGAGTAGGAAGAGAGGGAGGTAATGAGGGGCAACGTGAATAACTTACTCGGAGTTAATCTCGGCGACGTTGCACTTGTAATGACTCGCGTTAGGAAGACAGATGACCGTGTACTGTCGCACTGTAAAGGCCAAACGTAATGGAGGACGATGAAAGACAACATTTACATTTCCACGTACATACAAGAATCGACATTTTGATCTAACTTTGGGTAAAATCCGTGCCATCCCTAGCACCTATCCTGTTTCGTGTTTAAGGTCAGAATGAAGCTCTTCACCTCTTTTTTGTGAATTTCACCGCTATCGTTCTCAAAAATGGAAAAATTTGTAAATGAGAAGATAATGTCAGGATCTCCAGATCAATAAAGCCACATCATTAATGCAAATCGCTAAACATGCCACGTTTTCCCCTCCTTCCAAGTAAGAAGTAACGTGGTAGCCCAAACCTTGAAATGAGAGGAGATTGCCAAGTCCTTAACCAAAATAGTCACTCAAGAGGAGTCATACGGTGATTCGACAGGACTACTCCTCAAGCTGGATAATCGAAAGAATTTGTGGTCATGACAGACTCTACATGACTACCATGTTCAAGATGGCGATGAAGAGGGCTACCAGCAAACACACCCATAATGCTGAGAGCTCTTCAATATCTGCCACTAAAGACATTGAGGCCGGCACGAATGAAGGCTGCTTAAGAGAGAAGCGTAGTCAACTTAGACGGCGCAGTAGAACGGATGACGGTTTCATGAAATCATCATTTGCCCTGCCCATTATAAAGATTTGCTACAAAATTTATAACACCACACCAACCTTGCTTGTAAATGCAAAGCTAATAATGAGTAATGCAAAATAATCATTCAAGCCCCTCGAAAACTAGCTAGAAAGGCTGTATCTTCCATTCATTAAATTTGTATACAAACTTTTAATAAATGTATTTAGTAAAGTGAACGACGAAGAGCCGTTATCCCTTGAAACAACAAGGGAATAGAGGCTCAAAAAAAATTAACTTCAGGAGATAATGGTAAAGGGGAGCATTGATGCGATTAGCAACAACAAGACTAGTTTTTAAATTTCTGGAAGCGGCGGATGTAGAAGAGCACAGATTCATCTCTATCAGCACAAAAATAACGCTACCGGTGTGACAGATACAGAGCTCTCCAGATACTCTGCAGACCATAATCACTTCCTGAAAGGAGAATTGAAATTGATGCAACTCGATGAGAGATGAAGAGGAGTACCTGGATCCACCTCCCGATCTGTCCAGATAGAGTACCAAGGATCACATCTTTACGGAAGCGACTAAAATACTACTTAGTCCCATCAGCATCACCGTAATTGCCAATTTGCCTCCTCATCAGTTTACAAAAGATGTATCACAGTCTCCAAAACGAAAGTGGATAAATCGTACGCCCTAAAAGTAATCTAACGTCAGCTTAAACAGGATTTAATCACATCAAAGAAAAGGTAGTTGGAATAAGTGAAATATTTCTGCCGTATCAAATGACGAAAAACTGTAAAATCAGGAGAAATAACAACAGCCACAGCTGAGGTTCTTGCAACAGACTGATTTCCTCAAGTCAATAACTATCGCCACGTCACTAAGGAATAGGCTAATCAGCTACTTAATGCATCAAGCAATCTTTTCAAACCGAGCTAAAAAATTCGTCTGCTTTGTAATTGGCGCTAACCCCCTTCGACAAGTACAAGTGAAGCCTCATGTAGCGGACACAAAGTAGATGACACTAGAATGCACACATTGAGGTAGTCATAAACTTATGTGCTGATTCTGCATTTCCAAATGAAAGGAACGACTATTTCAACTTGCGATTTGAGCAAGGTAGCCAAATTTAAGGATCTTGACTAATAAGGGGTGGCTTTTTACCAGAATCTGTGAATCTGTTAATCACTGATGTGTTTAGTGACCCTGTGATTAGTGAATTCGTCGTGTCGATCTATGGAGAGAATGAGCCATTTTGGTTTCGTTTTTTTTCAATGCCAAGGTCTATTGTTGTTGAATAAAATATAGTGACGAAGAACTTAGCCAATAATGCCGCTAGAAATTTGAAAGGACAACTTACCAATCAACTTGATCTTTTTGACAGTTTTCGTGGAGTTGTTGTCCACAAGTACATTGACAACTATTGATTCGCCATGGAAGTATTTCTAAAAAAAGTTGGTGACAAATAGAGTTTTTGCAAATAAGTATGCCCACACACTGGTGGCATGGCTTTGTATTCATGATTTCCACAATATCATTTAAACCAGTTCTTCTGTGCGCTGATAATAAAGCAGTCTCCAGACTTATAAACAATCTCAATTTCGCTAACTGCATAACACACTACAACCGTGGTAGATAAATGAATCTATGAAGACTCGTAATCGAGGGGCCATAGCAACCGGGTCGGTTTTTTGTGAATACTAAAATCTCGGGTTCCGTATTACGCACAGTAACAGAGACCACAATTGAAAGAAGCGAAATCTTCCTCAGCGAAGTTCTTACTACATTTTATAGATACGCTTAATCGTTGTCATGAACTGGAGGTTCGACTCAGTTGCAGAAAACTGCAATGGCTTGAAAAAATAAACTTAACATC